>CM077823.1:39584790-40184790 GCA_039720395.1 Liquidambar formosana | reverse complement strand
TACACCCAAGCAAGTACCTTAATTTTTTTATGATTTTATTTTAATTTTTCACTTCTTTCCTAGAGGGAGAAATTTACTTTAAGCACTAAGGATAATACTTGTTTAAATTCATTCTTTTCTTCAAATCGCTTAGCAGGTGGAAAACTGAGGAAGGGAAGAAGCGTAATCCCACCATATTGGGTGAGAGATTGGGCTTGGATGAGTTCTTTTCTTTGCAGGTTAGTATGATTTTACACACAGCTTAGTTTACATGTCATATGGGCCATGGGCTATAGTTTATGCCATCTCACAAAAGGGATGCCTTTTTTTTGGTCTAATTGCATCTGGTGCACCAATGACTATTTCTTATTGGATTTGTTAGGTTTGGCAAGCGTCCATCGGGGAGCTTGTGGGCACGGCGGTGTTCGTCTTCATGCTCGACACAATTGCCATATCCTCCAACGAGACCGAAACCAAAACACCAAACCTAGTAATGTCATTCTTCACCTCACTCACCGTCACAACTGTAGTCCTTGCCACCTACCCTGTTTCCGGTGGCCACATCAACCCATTAGTCTCCTTCTACGCCGCACTTATGGGCCTTATCTCGTTTTCACGCGCGGCCATCTACATTCTTGCCCAATGTACCGGCGCCATGCTAGGGGCCCTAGCACTCAAAGCTGTGGTTAGCAGCACCATTGAACATACCTTCTTGCTTGGAGGCTGCACTCTCACTGTGGTTTCACCAGGCCCAAATGGGCCCATCTTGATCGGTCTCGAGACCGGCCAGGCCCTTTGGCTTGAGATAATATGTACATTCGTGTTCCTTTATGCCTGTGTAGGGATGGCGCTTGATGATCACAAAGCAAAGGCACTTGGCCCAGTTATCGTTTGCTCGATCATCGGAATAGTTGTCGGACTCATTGTGTTTGTAGGAACAACGGTTACGGCAAAGAAAGGGTATGCCGGGGTTGGGATGAACCCGGCGAGGTGTATCGGCCCGGCGATTGTTAGAGGGGGTCACCTCTGGAATGGGCACTGGGTCTTTTGGGTTGGACCTGCTATTGGTTGTATGGCATTCTATATGTACCTAAAGGTCATTCCACGTCAACAATTTCAATTCAGAGAGAACAAGCATGATCTCTGGAATGTTTTGGAGGCTTTGTTCATGTTCGGTGGTGATTACAAGTAGGAAGGGATTGTGAAGATGGGAATAGCTATAGCATGGTTGGAGACTTGGAGGATCCTGTGTATAACGTGGGCTATTATGGTTTAGGTTTAGGGAACGGCTATTGCAACCCCCCATTCCTATAAGCCCACCCCCCATTCTTTAGGTTTTTAAGGTTTTGTGCAAAATATAAAAAGTTTTTATGAAAACCGGCCATAATGTCCACTAGAAAACATCATTTTGAACAACTTTGCAGAAGAAAGTTTTTCCAAAATCTATCGTTTAAATATACTTTTTAACCATTTATAGCCTTTATTTTATTTTTTGCCAAAAAGTCTACCTGAACGATAAATTTTGGAAAAACTTTCTTCTGCAAAGTTGTTCAAAATAATGTTTTCTAGTGGAAATCACAGCCGGTTTTCATAAAAACAATTTATATTTTGCATAAAACCTCAAAAACCTAAAGGATGAGGGGTGGGCTTATAGGAATGGGGGGTTGCAATAGCCGTTCCCTTAGGTTTAAGGTTTTGCTATTGTCTTGTATGTATGGGCCTACTTGTCCCTTGATGGAGGTAGGAAATCTAAGTCTGTTGTTCACTTGCTTAGAAACCATTAGTCTACACTAGCACCCCAAAAAATAAATAAATAAATAAATAAATGTAACTATTAGTCTATTAGTCTAGTAGGATATATCTTCATGTTCTTCTTTTTCTGCCATTATGAAGAATTAAACCTGTTGTCCGCTCCATAATGATCAAAAGTTAATACCATGGCGTTGAGAACTGTGGCTCACTTATAGGATTAATCTCATATACGTTCTTTTGCAATTTTCTTTTCACTTGCATTGTTTATTACGCATTCTCTAGCTATGAACTAAAATTAAGGAGGGTCTGGTGTGGGTAGAGTGAGATAATGCCATTCCAAATCGGGCTAGGGCTTGGTGAAGGGTAAAATCTTAAGAGTTGTTTGGCAAACCTGAAAACTTGACCAACTGAAGAGAAATCTCACCAGTTTTGATTTACATTGTTTGGTAAGTCTTTTTTTCCTACTAAACAGTTCAGCTTTGTTATGAAAATCAGGCATAAACATAGTTTTTTTTAAACCAACTATGAGTTGGTTTATTTAAAAACCAGATAACAGTTATAGAATTGACCTAGTCTGATCTAGTTTTTGAAATTCCCAATCAAACCCTTAAGGTACAATACATTTATGATGTACATATTTATCTTCTAATTGTGTCTTGCCTATAGAACTAAAAAGGTCATAACCAATGCACAACGCTCCCACCTATAGCAGTGTCTAAAAGAGATAAGTAGTAGACAGCCTTACCCCCATTTTAAAGAGGCCAGTTCTTGAATTCAAACCTGCGTTGAATTAGATCAAGGTTCTACCACTATTTGTCAAGGCACACCAATTCTCTTGACCTGATATAATTTGTGACCACTATGGTGCCTGCAACAAGATTTCGTTTCTACCTAATGACCACAAAAAGAACTTTGCTTTCTCATAAAATATAAGAGCTCTTACGCACACTGCTTTCATTACCAAAACAAAACAACTGATTATCCAAAAAAAAAAAAAAACCACCAACTGATTATCTGCTGGAGCTTTTAGTACATGGGGGTCATTTACACCTAATAGAAGTGGACGACCATCGATAATTATAATTCCCAGACTGCATAAGATCTCATATTTTCATGTTTAAAGGATTTCATTAGCACAATCAAGTGAAACTGCTACAGTACATCACTTAATTAAGCTAGTGATTAATTTCCTAAATCATAGGCCCTTTTTATTTTTCTCCCTTAATACGCGATATTTCTAAATCATCAAACACTAGATATATATCCTATGAGGCAGACGGCGTCAAAAGCGTAGAAGGAGTGGCAAGGGGCTCGTGCACGACCGAATTTGAAGAAACTGAGATGGGATTCCCTTCCAATTGCAACATGATACTCCCCAGAATTTCAGTCAGTATTTTCTTGAACTCGTCTTCTTTAACAATCTTGCCGTCGTCCGCATCCACCATCTTGAACACATCGGTGACAACCTTGTCCATCTGCAAAATTTTAATCACGAGATCAAACTTCATTAAACAAGTTTGATTTAATGGATAGGACAGGCGCACTACGCAAAAATTGATCAAGCCAGTGGTGTGAGTAGGTCTTGGGTGGCTACAACAAGAAAAAGTGCAGAGCCAGAGAATTAATCTTGAAAGGTAAGGACGTTAACCCACTTGGTAAAAGGGTTGTCGTGACTCTACTTGGGCATGATCATAGTAGCTCCCATACCCGCTGAGGAACTAATGACAGGAGGGGTCTAGATGGGCCCATAAAGGGTGGAATCGTAGGCATTCTCAAGTCGGTTGAACTATAGCTTAACCTCAGTCCTATTAAAGATTAGTGACTCCAGTGCATGAGTAAGACGATCAAGGGACAATATACGTCATGCCACTGCTTTTGAGACTTGAACCCTTGATTATCTAGCCTCCTACATTTTTACCATTAGACCACCACCCTTGGTGGAAGGACAATAACTCATTTAAAAAGGGGTTTTAGCCCTTTAGTTTAGAGGGCTAAAGTATAAGGTGAGTATGGCAATTAACCCATTTAATACCTGATCAAGTGCACCGAATGGAGGTAAACCAGCTGATGGAGCGACCACATCCAGCGCCACACGCAGATATTCCTTAGACATTTTTCCATTGCGATCTGTTGGCACAGTATTCAAAGCCGCTTCCAGGGTCTACATTGCAAAATAGTTTGTTATATTTTAATTTTATGGGATAAATTTTGGATTTGTTTACGTGATGAATAGTCCAATAATAATTTATGAATTTTCCGAATATTCAAGTAAGTTTGTCATAATTATATTAATTCGTACCATAAAAAAGAGTAAGGATTCGCTCCATTGCAATGAATGGTCCTGATTTGGTCCAATAAAGTTTAGATCATTTATATCATGTGGGACTTCACATCATGTGAGATCCACGTGATATGAACGATCCAAAAGAGTATGACCTGGTGTTTTCATACGTTTTCTTGACAATGTTTTCCTAAATTTCTTATAATCTGTACTAGCTTATGGTTTAGTCCAGGCACAATCCAATTGACATTGAGAGTGATTGTTGCCTGGAGCTCTACAATGAGCAGAAAATAGGCTACATTACAAACCTTGTCCAATTCGAACTTGTTGGATAATAATCTCTTAATGCCACTTCCATCAAAAGTATTTTCGCTGTGAGCAACGATCACAGGCTGGTCTTTAAGATGTTGAGCCACACTATCTGCTACTTTCTTAAATTCCACCAAGAATGTCTCCTGAGAGATGGGTTGCCCATAATTTTGGCTACCACAGGATTGCAAAGCTGGTTCCACAATGTTGCTCATAACCTACACATGAAACAAAAAAATAATAATAATAATTAAAAAAAAAAATTCATATTCATAATTGTACGTACTAAAAAAACTATATAATTGATTGGAACAAGCCAATTCAATATTAACAATATGACGGTGGCTATTTTATCTTGAATTGACCAAAAATAAGGGTGACCCATTTTAGGAGTTTGTTTAGGATCCCAAATTATTCAGGACCAGTCTTGCATACCATTACCCGTTAGTCGGGTTTCCATTATGAATTAACGAATACTGAAAAGTGTAGTTTAAGTTTGTCAAATCAATTACCCAAGAATCTGTAGATGGGGGCATCCCTTGATCGACGGTGAGTTTTTCCAAACCCTTAATAATGTAATCATGGAGTGTTCCATCCAGCAACTCTATTTGTGAAAATATGGACACCATCTCAGGCTCAAAACTTGGGCTATTGATGAATTCCTGGAGGTCTTCCCCATCGATACGGAGGATCACAATAGGGTCTCGCTTCAAACCGGCAGCCATGCCCAAAAGAATGTCTGAGAGAACTTCTTTAAATTCAGTCTTGCTCACTTTCTCTTGTTTGCCATGGGTGAATTCACTCAAAACCTAGAAAAACGTCAAGAAACGCATACCATTTCTAAGTGTACACTTTATGCAATCATAGGAAAGGGACTACCAACATAGAGAGAACTCTACCTGAGAAATATATTAGGCCCAAAATCATATAATATAAAAGGAAATTAATGTGCCTTTTGACTTTTAAAATCTATATATAGTTGGGTTTTAATCTAGGTTAAGCTCTTAATCAACCACAAAACTCTACACAATAAATATTATGAGGTCATCAGTGACGTCCCATGTCAACTAAATTCCACCATTATTAAGCTGGCCTACCTCGGAATAAAATATTAGAAAAGAAAAAAATGAAAAGGCTCAAGAACACAACTTCTGTAAATTTTTTTGCACAAGATTTGTCTGATAGTAGATAGTGATTAGTGAATAAAATTTGTCTTGGCTAGGTCAATCTTCTTCTTTTTTTCCTACATTTTTTTGAATCTTGTGGATATTCGATGGCTTAAAAATCGTGTAAAAACTTATATACAAAAATTAATTCCCGATCTTGACCATATATATTGGAGACGGATGGAGAAGGGGATGGCTGGATGGGGGAGGGAGGTAGGCCAAATCAGGTTGCTGTAGACCACCTGGGCCAGGCCCATGTGGTTAGACAACCACGTGTTTTCATCTAACCACGGGACCACCATGGTCCCGGGGGCTAACCTTTTGTGGCCTGCTAATAAATTAAGCTCCCTCGTTTTTCATGTGCATCACACTCACTAGCGACACAGTTCCACAAATTAATATATTATGAGCTTCAAAATAATTTATAATTACTTCTGCAATGCCTTTAGCAGATTTAAGTACAGAAATATTATTTTTTTATATTTATATCCAAAGCAAATCCACAAAGAAACATTGTGCCCAGTCCACGGTAAACTGTGACGTGGCAAAATTGGCTCCCACTTAGTCAAGGATTAGAAAATTTAAGCACATATATTGACTAAGGTCACGTTAATCTTCTATGCAGAAAATGAAGTTCCACCGCATATTCCTACCCACTAGATTCTTCTTTACATTAATTTATATATAAGATGGTATAGAAAAAGCAAAAGTGAACTAGATAAGGAAAATAAAAGCACAATTGATAGAAAAAATGTCCATCAAGACCGACATCGTCGCATCATAGGCGAGATGGCTCTCGAGCTTGCTAGATAGAGATATTTGAAAACTGGTCCCCTCGGATACTCCCCAAAAAGGCAAATACAACCACATTTCTCTTCACACTTCTAGAGTAAAATAAATAAATAAACTAGAATGGAGTAGGCTTATTCGAGCTTGCTTTTTTATATTTTTTTATTTTTTCTGTACATCTAATTAATAATTTTATTTGTTATCATACTGAGTGCAAATACGAAAAGATAAGGAGTTTAACTACAAGTGGTCCATTAATATTATTGTGCCGACTGGAAGGGTGAAGTTACGATTTATTTCTAATAAAAATACTGTGCTATGATTCTATAAAGTAAAAATTGAGAACTAAAAGTTCTAGAAAACATTTCTTTTTAAACATTACTTTTTAGTAATCATTTTTCACTTTAATACAAAAAAAAAGATATTTTTGTCAATTTATTACAAATTGACTGTAAATATATTTTAAAATAATTACCTTCTTCCTCTTTTTGGTATTATATTAAGAAATACTCATCAAATAATAATATCTCTTCCAAAAAAAAAACTTAGTTGCGCAAGTGAGAACACGTGCCCCCATCACTCCCCCCCTCCTCGGGGGACACCTCCAGTGGTTACAATCCCCTAAAAATAATAAGGCGATGGTTTTTTTTGAAACCATCGTCAAATTCAGATCCCTCCCTCGTTTTACTCAATCTCACTAATTATATAGATGAATTGTATTTGAATTATTTGCCTAGTACTAATACAAAGACCACGAAGGCTATCACCTAGTACTGTCCAGCTAAGTTAGTCTTGAGCTAGAGTGGTAAGCTGGGTCCTAACCCTAGTGTGATTTTCTTTTCTTTCCACCTTTTAACAAAGTGGGAATCATGCCTCTGAACTTTGTAATCCGAAATTTCAACCGTTGCACTTGACAGTGGACCTTAATACAGTATATAGTAAAAAATAAAATATATTAAAATTAATAAAAGAGAAGCTCTTATCTTCTGCAAACTGGATGGAAGTTTGCAGCACTTCATACAGAGATAAGATAAGAATCTCATTAGTCATTACAATGAGTTCCGCACAAGACCTTTCACAAAACATCACATCACCTCCAAAAAAACTCACCCAATTAGAGCCAGTTTGTTGCAAATTAATATTAATACTGCTTATAGGAATTTCTTTTTCAACCTTTGGTGCAATAATTGAACTCTTAAACAGAAAGGAAAGCAGATATTTTCTTAACCCAGAAAAAGGTTTTTTGGGTGGGGGTTGACATTTCTTGTTTAATTTCCCATTCTAATATGCAGACCAAATTCCACTGTTAGACAACGTACCCATTAACCCATCAAACACTATCAAGGGAAAGAAAAGGAAACGAACCTCAGAATAGATATGATCAGAATCAGGGGAAGAACCCTGAGCAGGCAAGCCAAGAGCAGCACCAATATCAGCCACAGCAGGTTGAAGCTCCTTCACTGACAGCTTCCCATCTTGATCTCTATCCAACTCCTGGAACTTATGATCCACAAAGTTACTAAACACCTCCTCGTTCTCAACCAACTCCATTATTTCCGAACCGTCCAACACCTGTCCACCCTTCTTCGTCGCTGCTGCACCACCACTCTCCATTTGGACCAAACCAACCCCTAGCTGCTGCCCTTTCTCGTGACTCTCGTGGGTCACCTAGCTTTGCTTTCTTGTGAGTCTCACACCAGTTGCAAGTCTCCGAGTTAATTCTTTAGCTTCTCTTAACATGAGAGCCAAAGACAAATATATGTATACAGAGGATCTTTTTTTTTTTTTGGGGGGGGGGGGATAAGTGAGAGGATCCTATTCTGTGTGTGTTGATATAGAGAGAGAAAGTGTGTTGCTTTAGAGAGAGGGGGTGGACACCCATCAGTGTGTGGTTGGGACACGTGGGGCGGTTAAGGTAAGTAGGAGAAAGATGAGATGATGAGACCACGATGGCAAAGTCTTTTTGAAAATCTTTTAGAGTTTTGGTCGGCCTGTGTGTGTGTGACACGTGAGATTTTGTCAGGCTTTCGTCTGTCTTTTGAGAGAATGCGTATGTGGTACGCATTTTTGGTTACGTGGCAACCAGCTACGAAAGTAGGGACGGCCTCATTGAAAAAAGTTTGTTGCTTGATGGTTAAAAAATGGTGGCTGGGCACGCTGGCATTTATGTTATGTCGACTTCGCGTTAGGGTCCCCATTCCCCAGCCAAAGACAAAGGGGCCAAAAAAAGACTTCACATTAGGGCTTGTAATTTGGGCGGGTTTACTTCTCTAATCCGAATCCTATATGATTAATGTGGGTAGGTTCTTAGTACATTAGGTGGGCTTTGGGTTAGAAACGCGGAACCCAATTCAAGTCGGGTGAAATTTGGGCAGAGAGGTCAGACAAACAATCAAGTATAGAAAATTGAAGCCCCTCATGTAAGCTCAAGTTTAATGTGGGCCAAGCTTGAATTGAGGGTGCTCTACCCTTTGAGTTGAGCTGTAATAAATGAAACTATAAGCCGTAAATGTATGAGGATTGTGGGTTCACTACATGGAAATTTGGTACAATAATTCCCCTAAATTAGGTACTAAACTAAATTCCCACATACAGTTTACAATTGTATAACAGTATGACCATGCTAAATCAATGGCTTGTTACACTGCAACTTAGGTAGACTCAATCAATGCAACCCAAACCCATTTTAATGAATGAGTGGATTTGGGTGGCAATTTTTTACATCAAGTTGGACTTAAGGTGAAAAACACCAAGTCGACCTCAATCTCAGTTAAATTTGGATAAACGAGCTTACAAACCCAACCGAGGTAACCTAAACTTAATGTTTTATGTTATTTAATTTTTTAATAAAATATGACATGTTATTTAAAGATTGGTGTGTGCATCTTCGATTGGTAGTAGACACATAATGCTCTTTACTCTAAGGTACTTACGTAGATTGAAACATGCAACACTTTTAACTCACCCAGGCTAATCAACCCAAAACCCAAAAAAAATTGAGTTCAAGTTAAACTTGATTTGAAGCTTGGATTGAGTTCAAGTTAAACTCTCTTACGTTGAGAGTGTACTGTTCGACATCTCAATTCACCCGAACTAAACCCCTTCCGGCCCGCCATTGACCCATCTCTGCATCCTTTATCATCTTGCAGGATCTCATCACGCATCACATCAGCAACAAAAATCAATAGCCACACGACGTGTCCAGTCTTCATTGGTTTATTATTATGTTACTGCCACCATATGGGTCCTTATGACCCTTAAAAAAAAAGAAAAAAAGAAAAAAAAAAGGGTAAATTACATTAAGACCCTCTCTAGAATCTGACTATTACAGATACACCCTCTCACGTTTTTTAAATTACATTGACACTCCTTAATTTACAAAATAAACTATAAAAAAACCTTTCCTTCTAACTTCCGTCCATTAATCCACTAAATCATATTCAAATTTTTTTAAAATACCTTAATTACCCTTAGTGGATGATAACTTTCATGTTAAATGCATATAACTTACTAATCCAATATGTTCATCCAGTAAAAACAATTATTTATTGAATTAAATTTTTAATTAATTTGCAAAATAAAAAATAAAAAATTGATTTGCCAAGTTGTCACCTCATTTGAGTAAGTAGATTTGGGCTTAAAAAAAAAAAAGGTTATGCAGCATTACTCATAGGTAGAAATTAATGAAAATAATTATTACAATGGAGATGCATGTATAGAGGTGGGAAATAAGGTGGCAATTTGGTAAATCAATTTTTAAAATTTTTTTTTTTTGGCACATCAATTAAATATATAATTATTTCTAATGAGCAAATCTGACGGCTACCACCTCAGTTGAACAAAAAATTTGAGCTTTTTAGCATTTTTGCCAACTCAGTTGGACAAAAAAATTAAGCTTTTTAACATTTTTCTTATATATATATATATATATATATATATTTTAGTTGTTTATCAATAAAAAAAAAATTGAATATGCTAGATGAATATATTGGACTGATGAATTATATGCATTTAATATGGAAGTTGTCATTCGATAAGGGTAGTTAGGATATTTTAAAAAAATTTGAACATAATTTAACATATTAATAGACGGAAGTTAGAAAGAGGGGTCTCTTTGTATTTTATTTTGTAAAATAAGGAGTATCAATGTAATTTCAAAAACATGAAGAAATATATCTATAATAATCAGATTTTAAAAAGGGTCTTAATGTAATTTAATTAAAAAAAATATAGTAATGAGAGAGGAAGAATCACGATATAGTACTGTGAGAGGAAGAATCGCGCTCATGCCGTTGCCGTTTTGGATTATATAATCAGAAAATCAGAATCCTACAGTCCCACGTAAATCCAAATTAAAATATCTAAGATGACAACAGCGTGAATAACCGACATTTTTTTTTTTTTTTGGGTAAGTAATAACCGACATTTTTGATACTATGATTTCTCCTCCGACCATATACAGTACTAAACTTCGTCGCCTTTATAGTTGCCGTGTTACAAGCGGAAAAAGTACGCCTTTTGTTTCAGTTAATTCTTTTTTTCTTTTTTTTTTTTGTTTTTTTTTTTGCTTTTGTTTTCTTGTTTTTGTTTTCCCTGATCTTTTGGCTGGACCACCGACACCGTCCAATATTTTATTATCTTAAGGCTGGACCATCCAATCAAGGTTTTGTTCCTCTGGGTAAGGTATAGACCTCAACGTCCAAAATAATCAACTACGACCCGGTTGTGCCCACCGTCAAGATGGATTAAAACTCAGTTTGATTGGTCAGACTTAAGCTTATCTCAAATTGTTTCCAAGTTTTGTTTCTCAACTAGAAAAGTACTAATAATATCTTCTAAATTGGCCAATAACACGATAGTTTAGAGGGAAAAAAAAAAGGTCCTCTAAATCCTACAATCCTACATTTATTATGAAAACTACGGAGACTAGAATATCTGCCAAAAATTAGAAAATCATTTGCAATGTTCAACATAAGCATGAATACTGCAAATAATTCAACTAAATTGTTCGGATCCAGATTTAGTGAAGTTTGGGACTTTAACTGCATGATGAAGTTATAACTGAATTGATGTCACGTGGTAAGGGAGAAGAAGGGACAACTCAGATTCGTTGGTAGCAAAACAGTTTTTAGATTTTGTGATTTCAACTGCTTTGCTATCAATGAATCCGAATCGTCCTTTTTTCTTCCTTTCCATATGGCGTCAATCAGTGATAGCTTCACCATACAGTTAAAGTCCCAAACTTTACCAAATCTTCAATCCAAATTGATCAGCCCTTTTGATGAAAAAAAGTTGGGAATAACTCTGGAGTTTCTAGAATATTTCTTCCTATGATCACATATCTCCCTATTCCAATTAACATTCCATAGCTGCCACACTGAGATTGAGAACAAAGAAGAGTCACTGTTCTATTGTCGATACCCTATTAAGAATAAGTGGTCTTGTATTCCATCAAGGCCTTGATAATCTTCATTTCTGCTGTTGCTTCTTCTCTTCTGCATCAGTCTTCTTCATTCATAAAAAATATCACTAATTTCTAAGGTACCAGCCTTAACATGCTTCTAAAATCAATTGGGAACTTGAAGAATCTATAGACCCTGGACTTGAGAGGTCGATGCGATCTCAAGCACCTCCTGATGTGATATGGAAGATGGAGCAATTGAGACATCTATACTTGTATCTTTCAACAGAAAGTGGGGACTTGCAGATAAAGCACTATGGAGAAACTCCAAACTGTGTGATGTCTGCTGGTAGTTGGATTGTTGTAGGCTATTCTAAATTAACTAGTCTCCGAAATTGGAGTTCCTTCGTTCCTTGTCCCCGACCCCAAACTCAGTTGCATTTGGTAGAAAATCATTTCCCAATTTGGTACCACTTTCTAGGTGTCAGCGGCTCCAAACTCTGTTCTTATGGTGAAGGATTCAAAACCTACCAAACCCAGACGAATCCCCGACTAATCTGGCCATGTTGACCTTGTATAATTCTCCCATCTCAACCAAGACTCAATTTCTGTACTGGAACTGCCAAGATTAACATCCCTCAGACTATGGTCGCATACGACACTGAGAAGCTAGATCTCTCTGCAAATGGGTTCTCTCAACTCAAGTTCTGCAATTAATAAGCTTGAAAGTACTAGAGGAGGGAACAGTGAACCAACGATCCATGCCCAACCTTAAACAGTACGAATCTCAGGTCGCAAGAAGCTGAGAATGGTACCGGAAGGATTAAAGTTTGTGACAAAGCTTGAGGGAACATCAGATATATGACGAGAGAATTTCTGTACTGGACATACACCCCCCCCCCCCCCCCCCCCCCCCCCCCCCCCCCAAAAAAAATACAAAAAAAATTTATGGACAGGCTCTGACAGGAAGATTCAGACAGTTCAACATATATCCACTCTGAAATTTACCTCTGAGAGAGAGAGAGAGAGAGATTTTTTTTCCTTGTCCGTCTAATATCAGTTGAGTCAGTCAAGTATAGCCCTTCCCATTTCCCCTCAGTTAAAATGGTCTCACACCCAAAACATGTTCTTCTTTGCTTGGAATTTTCATAATCACAGATTTATCACCCTGAAAAAGCAGTAATAATCATATGGCCTGTGCAAGAAACTAATCGATCAATAGTGTATCTAGCATTGGTGCAATCTAACAAATTCAACTAAAATTAAAGTGACAGCAAGAGATTAGACTATATATATTTTATATATAGGCTACGAGACAGCATGATCTATAACGACACAGCAACACCTGATATTGTTCTTTCCCAAAAAAATTTCATGGTTTTCATTATCAATTCAACGATTAGTTCTTTCTATTATTTGTTCATCTTCATCAACCACATACTAGTGTGAAATTTTGCACTTACATTTTGAATCTGACATTAAGAAAAAGCTGAAGACAACACTATCAGTGATTCAGTGGCTTGCTGCAGGCCGGGTCTTCCTCAATTTGCGACGTGTCAATCGGATAGCTTCCTGAATGAAAGTTTCTCGCCGGGGAGTTTTTTTATTTCCATTCTCTAACGATGTTACTGGTCCAACCTCCCTTGCTTCCATTTCACTACTTAATGTTGATTGTTGCATAGTAGCTTCGACAGCATCTTGACCAGAAACGATTGTTATTCTACCCTGAGTTGCTGCAGGATGTGATCTTGGAGGTGTTGGTGGATGGTCCACTTCTTTTGCTGGCTGATGTTGCTGCTGGGACAAAGATATAATGGATGTATCTGGCAGAGGCTGTTTCGGTTGCACTTGTGTAGTAGCAAACACCTGGCAAGTTGGAGTAGAAGCAAGAGGTACTTGGCCATATCTTGTACTCTGATGTTGCCGAAAAAATTTCCATGGGATAGAATCAAAACTAAGGCTCTAAATATAGTTCATTGAATAATAATTCTAGACAACATGGGCACATGCTACACGCATGCGGCTCCTTGTCTGAAATAATCACCCCTACCCTCCCCATCTTAGATCATTGTCGAAAAATAGCACACTTATTTTAGTCATCACCACAAGATCCGCATTTTAGACATTGTATACTTTCATTTATAATAAAAATGAATGAGATATAAAATAGTT
The DNA here is from genome assembly GCA_039720395.1 of Liquidambar formosana. Taxonomy (NCBI): domain Eukaryota; kingdom Viridiplantae; phylum Streptophyta; class Magnoliopsida; order Saxifragales; family Altingiaceae; genus Liquidambar; species Liquidambar formosana. The sequence goes on along the minus strand of CM077823.1, from coordinate 40,170,941 downwards.
TTAAAAAATGGTTTTTGTACATAAGATATGTTTAAAATTTGCTGATCATGAACAATATCAGGGAATACTAGGAGCAGCACGAGTCCATGGCATAGATTTAATTGCTTAATTATCCTTCTTTTCAATGGTTGTATCATGCTTTTCCTGAATTGGGTAACTAACCCTCTATCTCTTAATTCAAGTGTGAAACATGTGAGTTTGGAAAATTTGAGGACTCCCAACCACTGTTGTGGCATCTAGTCTTATACCAACAAAAAACATAGGCACTTTCTTTTCTTTTTTTTTTTGCTAAGTAAAAAAAATAGGCACTTGAATACTGCTTAATTATCTCAAACTATTCAACTTATGAGCACTCCAATCACTTTGCAGGTTAACATTCAACAAAATATAAATTTATGAACTCAACAAAAAATTTTCGTTACATAATATTTATTTTACTTATAGATGATTGTAAATGTTTGAATCCAGAAAAAAAAATTTTGACATCAAACAAAGCACTGAATTATTGAAAGAAAGAAAGAATTGCAGTCTTATGGCAAAGAGGAAGCAAAAGGCCACATAACAAGGATAACCTCCTTTATCCAATTAAAGGGTTGCCATCAGAGTATGCAGTGTAGAATGCACACAGAAAAAACATGGCTACAAGTTCACAAGAGGACCTACTTTTTCTCATCTATGGATACCTGATTAGGATTAGGCTGTGATGTTGGCTGGGAAGAAACATACTGCAGAATCTCCAAAAACCTTGTCTGGCCATAACTTGCAACCTTGTGCCAATACAGAACTGCAATTTGCCCAGCCCTAACCCTCAGCTCCAACAAAGTATGATCAATTTCTGTCTCATGTTTTACCAAAATAGGCCGGAAGAAGGAATTATAGACATAAGCTGTTCCCTGAAACAGTTGAAGTAAAAAACAGAAAATGAAACAGTTAAAATAACATCAAGGGTGATTGAAATAATCAGACATTTTACTTCTCTAAATTCAAGATTTTGAATGCATACATTTGTTTTAGAATACCAAAGATATATAAAAAACGCCAGCTTAGCTTCGCTGTACATTGGTAACCTTCAAAGGCAAGAAACACAATCGTTAAGACAAAAAAATAGAAGCCGCAAAAATGGGAAGAAAAATCTTGATATGCTCATGTAAGGTCTCTACCATGAAATAAAAGCATCCCCCACTCTCTCACAGACAGTTAGTGTAGCAACTAAAATCCTACAAAATCAAAGAAAAAAACCATTTTAACAATACAATAGGTTTGTATCAAAGAATGTAGCACAATGTGACAATGTATACCAGTACTGGCACCAAAACAGAAGTTGCTCATTCTCTGACTTGTTCTTCTCTACAATTTTGAAGCACTCATAGGCCGGATAAGCATAGCCAAAAGCCATCCTGCCAAAACATTTTGGAACTTTAAGCTTTCCTTGACAACAACAAACACTTGGGAACTAATTTTGACAGGAAAATTTTCATTTAGTAATGTACACAAACGCTCTTGAAAGATAAGATCCCATCATTTTGAGTCCCAAACATGTGCAAAGATGACAATTGAGGCGTTCTCACTCGTTAAAATTATCGAACAATTTCACCTGAAATAGGATGAGAAAAATGTAAAATCAGACGTATAATTCAAGGGCACACATAGTGACTGAATCACATAACAAACGAAACTCCATATAAGGCCCTGTTTGGCTGGTGAGAAAATGTACGAAAAAGAAATATGATTTTTTATAACTTAAATATTTCATTATTCTAGAAAAAAAAAAAAAGCGTCTACTGAACAGAGGCAAAAACAACTACTTGCCTTACTTGAAATTAAGGTTTTTAATCTTCAAAACCAACACAGCACAAAACATTGCATTCAAAATTTGATATTTATTTTCTTTTATTCTATTCAGTTTTCTCAGCAAACAAACAGAGGCTAAAAGAGAAACACATTACTAGATATAACAAAAATGCAAAACGTAAAAACAATGTAGAATGAAAAACAGAATGTTGTATGAGGCCCAGTTGAGTGAAGATTTTTAGTTTTCTAGGGTACCAAAAATGACGAATATTACAGTTTCTCGGTAACCAAACAGAACGTGACCAAAAAAATTTCCCAGTCCAAGCATAGGCAAAATACCTGTAACTAATTAATATCCAGAGAGGGAATGCAGAAGAAGTTGAATGATTTAAAAGAATTCGAGTTGAAGTGAAAAACTGGCTGCTATATATATAGCCTTCGGTCGACGAGACGCGACAGAAACGCTTCGAATGCCGAAACGCTACGAAAAATGCGTCAGTCCAGAAAGAGAGAGAGGGGGCAGAGAGGGCCGAAAAATGACACAAAACGCACCGTTTTAAGCATGGTCCGTGCGAAACGTATGTTTCTCATATTGTTATTTAACGGTTCAAAACGCACGTCCAGTTCATGATGAACGGTTCAGAAGCCCCCTCTTTCTTGACCCCTCATGTGCACCACTCGATTCAAAATCTCTGCCTTACTAGCAAGGGTGGTGGTCTAATGGTAAAAATATACTCCATAGGTGATTAGGTAGTCTAAGGATTTGAATTTGAGACCAGTGACATGATATATATTTGTCCATTAATGATCCTAAACCCAATTACTAGCAAGGTTGGTGGTCTAATGATAAAAATATACTCCGTAAGAGATTAGGTAATTAAGGATTTGAGTTTCAGAGCAACAGCATGACATATATTTGTTCATTACAGCCATGTTTATTTAGCTGGAATAGAATGGATGAAATGGAATCTCTTTCCAATTCATTTCAAACAGCATGTTTGGATGAGATAATTTGAATGGGAATAGAATCAAACAGTGTGTTTATAAAACCATTTCAAATCTCTTTCTATTTCATATTATTTTAAGCATGGAATCAGATTCTATTCTCATCCATTCCATTCCATTTAAACAAACATGGCCTAATGGTCTTTAACTCTTACTCATATACTGAAATTACTAATCTTTGATTTCATCAAAAAAAAAAAAAAAAAAATACTAATCTTTGATAAGATTAAAGTCATATTATATAACTCAACTAACTGGAGAGAATGCCTGTAATTTCTTCTTTTTTGGGCTTGTCTAAGACTCTTGTCATGGGTTGTTCAACAAGAAAAGAAACTATTATGATCACTCCTAAGAATCGCCACCATTGATTGCCCCTTCTACTTTTGTCCTCAAAGAATGGTTTCGTCCATCAACGACCCATTTCCACATCCAACATCATCAGATGATCCAAGAACTTTACCACATGATTGTACTTCTGCCACGTGTCAACAATCGTTAATCAACGGCTCACAATAAACACGCTTACACACAGGAAAACAGGCACCGTCAATACTAGTCGTTATGCCCGTTAGGCTTCACCCGATTGCGCTCTCGCGCTCTTCACAGTTTACATTTTAGGGTTTATGAATTCTAAAAACCTTTGCAATGGTCGTCCTTATCACCATCTTCTACTCTCGAATTTTTGCAGAATCGCCAACCCAGTGAGTCCAATCCAGCCCCAATTCAACAGCGAATTTGATAATAACCGAAGGTTTGTCTCTCAAAGCTTTTTATATATGTTCTTCTTCTTCTTCTTCTTCTTCTTCTTCTTCTCTATATATTACGACCGTCGAAGTTATATGCCTTTACATTGCGTGAATGTGTCGTTCTCAAAGGGTTTAGGGCTACTGCGACCTGTATTTGGAGGGATTTTGGGGTTCACATTGACAATCCATCCGTCAGCCATCCTAGCTAGTGTAGGCAGGATTTTTTTATTTATTTTTTTTTCCGAGTACAATTGGAGAGATTCGAACCCCTAATCTGTCCTACACCTACCCTTTACCCTATCCTCCTTCACCACTAGGCTAGCCCGTGGCTTGAAAATTCCTGTATTTAACTCTAATGTACTGAGGCTTTTTGAAAAGCATCTGAAAATCATTTCAAATTAATAATGATTGTCCTACTGTGTGATTTCTGTAGATTTAAAAATTTTCAATTAATAAGCCATTGGGGTAAGCTTAGTGGTGAGGGAGGGTGAGGTGAAGGGTAGGAGCAGGATAGCTTAGGGGTCGAATCCCTCCCATTGCAACACCTCCCCCTCCCAAAAAAAAAATAAAAATAAATAAATAATCAATTAATGTGCCTGTAAATACGTCCCTTGAGGTGAAGCAGGATAACCAGCATATGCACTGACTAAGTGGATCCCTTGGTGTTTTGATCAAGAATGTTACTTCAATCGTTTATGCCTTTACATGTTTCTTTGATTATTGGTCATGTAGCAATCAATTTACCCATGCTAAGGATGACATTGTCTCTGAACTTAATAAGTATTTTCTGTTGCAACTTGCAACCTTACTTTGAAATGGAAACGCTTGCAATCGTACTTAAGGAAAAACTTGAAAATGCAGATGGATAGTCAATCAAAACTACATGAACCCAAGCAGGAACGTTTGAGGACGAGGTGGACATCGTCCCAAGATAAGATATTTGCAGACTTGGTGCTTGAGCAGGTTCAACTGGGGAATAGATCAAACAATGTCTTTGACCAGAAGGCATGGAAGCACATTCGAGAACAATTCAATGCACAAACAGGTCTCAACTTCAACAAGAAACAATTAAGGAAACATCTAGATGTTCTGAGGATGCGGTATTATAATCTGAAGTCTGTTTTTGAACAAAGTTCTTTTAATCTGGATCAATCTAGCCACATGGTCATGCCTGACTATGAACTGTGGGGAGACCTCTTAGAGGTACTATTCTCTCCTTTTACATTCTTTTTTATTATTTACAGATATGGGATTACTAGCCTTTTTGCCTGTTTTAGATTGTATAGGTGTGGCAGTAGCTTCTCAACTCATGATCATTGAATATGCCATGTTTGTAGTTTATCTGTGTCAGATGCTTAACCTGTGCCCCTTGTTTCTTAAAGAAGTAATTACCCTCACGAGCTCCTGACAAATTGTGCTAATAGGAACATCCTAAACGAGAGACACTAAAAATCAAGGACTGTCCCATTTATGACCAGCTGTGTGAGATATTCACTGAGTCAGGTTCGGACGGGAGATATGCCCAGTCAAGTCACTACAAAGGATTGGAAAAGAAGACAACAGGATCTGAGAACCCAGGCTTGAGATCATGTCCGAAATCTGCAAGTGTGCGTGTTGGGGAAGGACCTGCAGGATCCACAATGCTTGTTCAAGACAATGCTTCATCACGAGTAGCAGGCCTGAATATGAAACTGGCAAATGGACAAAAGAAACCCCCATCTGAGATGCCATCTACTCCACAGCATCTCATTAGAAATCAGGACAGATTACATGAGGCAATAGCAGAAGCTATGTTAGAGATGCTTTCGGCTTCAAAGGTAAGGGCAGTTGCAACGACTCAGCATGATGACCAATTCTCTATCAGCAATTGTGTTAAAGCATTGGATGATATACAAGGCATTGATCAGAGTGTCTACTTTGCCGCTTTGGATCTTTTTGATAACTCCATCCAGAGGGAGATATTCATGTCTCTTAAACATGAGAAACGGTTGGGTTGGTTGCAAGGCAAATTTAAAAACTTTTCTACTAGTTCAGTGGTGTGAGGACATGGTGGGTTACTATTTTGGTGATGTATTTTGTTGTCTAGGTTATCTAGGTCTGTACATCTCACTTGCTTTTTAGTTATCTATTTTGTACATACTGAGTTTATACTCGTATTAGTTTATGTTGATAAATGTTTTTTGCAATTGTCGTTGAATGGGCAGGCAGTTTATGCCATGTGCAATTTGTGTATAGCATTGGGCAAGTTTGGGATGTGGATGCACAGGGGATCATCATTGAGCTATACTACATGGTTGAGTTATGTATAGTTATTCAGTCAATTGCTCCTTTTGTTCAGAATATGTTTCATTAGACAGAGACCTGTTTTCAGAAGATGGTTCATCAAACAGAGACCTGTTTGGAAAACTGATACCCTGGCTGGTGAAGCAGTGAGAATAGTGGGGAACATCAAAACAAGCATGTTTATGAATAAGTTTCTTCTAAGCAGGACTTCAATTATCGATCATCTAGCTAGTCATCGCATAGGGGAAAATGACCCAACTATATTCATGCAGGTTTCATTTGTTTCAACGAAAGCATAATCTTGGAAATTAGGAGAGAACCAAAATGTAAATGCTTAAGAAAATAAGAAGAGATACAGGAACGAAGCAAAGTATAAATACTAAGAAAAGAAATACTCCTATTCTTTTCTCTCAGATTAAGGAAAGAATGGTTTTCCCAGCATTGCCTATCTCTTTTCGCCTCATTCTATCCTTGGAACATACGCAGTGGAAAAAGAAAAAGAAAAAGACGAGATTCCATTAGAGTTAAACAAGAATAATGCTGTCACATGGATACTAGGACAAATTAAAAGGAAAGCTACGTATTATGGTAGGCTTTGGTTTTTGGGGCAAGAATAATAGATAGGCTCTGATTGCTTTAAACAGCAATTATAAAAACGCCTCTCCTGGATGGCTGCTAGAGGTATGCCTGATATTGATTATTGAGTGAGGAAAGAGTTGGTTACAGATAAATAGAGAGAGAGCCTCTACGTACTCATTGTTGTTTTGGTGAAATAACAGTAAGAACTGAGAAGAAGACGATGGCCGAGTCTGTAGTATCCTTTGTGGGGGAACAGCTTGGTGACCTGCTCATTCAAGAAGCAAAGTTCTTACACGGGGTGACGGAGCAAGTGGAGCAGATGCAAACTGAGCTGAAGATGATGCAGAGCTTCTTAAAAGATGCAGACAAAAGACAAGACGAAGATGAGAGAGTTCGAACTTGGGTTTCAGAAATCAGAGAAGCTGCTTATGATGCTGAGGCCGTCATTGAAACTTTCGCCCTCAAAATTGCATCCAGAAGAAGAGGAGGAATCCGAAACAAATTCAGAAGGTATGCTTGTATCATCGACGAAGCCTTTGAAGTTCACAAGGTTGGCTCCAAGATTGAGGCAATTAAAGCCAAGATCACTAGCCTCAGAGCAAGTTTGCACACTTACGGCATAGAACGTATGAGTGAAGGCGAAGGCTCAAGTTCTGTGCAGCGGACGCAACAACTGAGGCGGTCTTATTCCCATGTTGTCGAGGAGTATACGGTTGGGTTGGACGAAGACGTGAAGAATTTGGTGGCCCAGTTGGTGAATGAAGAGCAAAACTACAGGGTTGTTTCTATATGTGGCATGGGTGGTCTAGGCAAGACCACTCTTGCTAAAAAGATATACCATGACAATACTATCAGGGGTCATTTTCATGCTTTTGCTTGGGCTTCAATATCTCAACAATTCCTACCTAGGGATGTTTGGGTAGGAATTTTGCGTGAACTCATCCCTGAGCAAAGAGAGGAAATTGAAAGATTATTGGAAGATGCCAAAGTAGCAAAGAAGCTTCATGAAGTCCAACAAGTGAAGAAATGTTTGGTGATCCTTGACAATATTTGGACCACTAAGGCTTGGGATAGTTTGAGTCCTGCATTCCCACTTGGAAAGGGAATGGGAAAAATGATGCTCACTTCTCGTAACAAAGAAGTGGCACAACATGTTGATCCAAGAGGTTTACTCCATGAACCACAGTGTCTAAATGAAAAACAAAGTTGGGAGTTGTTCCAGAAGAAGGCATTTCCATGGAAAGATGAACCAGGTATTCTATATACTAACCTCACTTCACACTTTTAAACATATTAGATATTTGAAATGTTAAATTCATCTTGGCTAACCCATTCCAATTTCTATTGCATTGGTGGGATCTGTTTGGATACTTAAAATATTTTATTTTATTTTTAAGAAAAAGTTTTTGGCATCTTTTATTAATGAATTAAATAAATAAAAGAACGAAAGACGATAATAAAAGATAAATGACAAGTTTGGTCTTTGTGACTTTTTTAGCATGTTACAATTTAGGAGTAGAACTTTCATGTAACTGTGATATGGTCAGGTGGTATCATAAGTTAATCACATTCAAGCAGAGTAGGAATGTCAATGTACTTGTTGGTCCCACTTTCCTACTTTGCTTGCATATGATTGGCTTGTGATACCACTTGGCCATATCACAGTTATATGGCCTACAATTCAGATCATAACTCACTATTATATGTTTTATTTGAAAAACATATATATATATAGGGAGGACTGATCATGTGCGGAATATCCTGTTCGATCACGGTCGTCTGTGAAACATGCGCGCGTGTCGTTCACTGATGATTATGATCGAACAAGATATCTAAAATATCCCACATATGATAAAAAACTTTATATATATATATATGTTTGAATATGTTGGTACGGAGTATTAGATTATTTTTAAGGAGATGCTAAATAGCACTATCCTTGGGCCTCTCACACTCTTTCTCACGCTCACCATAAAGGGAGTGTGTGAGGCTCCATGGGGAGAGCTATTAGCGCCTCATTTTTATTCTTATCTTTATGAACAAATAAGTTCGCTTTTGGTATTTTTATTACAGGTTTGGTTATATGCAAAATACTTCTATTCTTTTAACCAAATATGATGTAATTTATTAAACTAAGATGAAATATCTAAAGTTGATCAAATAAATTATTAATGAAAAAAAACAATGGAGAAACAAAAATCATATAAAATTAGCATCAAATCAATAGTTATATAGGTTACAAAATTTTCATATTACAAAGTACAATAAAAATTTTGGGGACTTTGGCCACAAGTCCATAAAGTTGGACTTGTGCAGCCATAAGTCCATCATAAAATCTTATCGAGGCAAAGGTCCCCTTTAGATATTTTCAGACAATAGTATCCTTTTATATTCTGTAGCAAAAGGTTTCCCCCCCCAAAAAAAATCAATTAAATCTAGGCAAACATCTACTTGTAGCTGAAGTATATACTGAACCCACATACAAACAGTTACATGAAAACAATTACTCTTAAGTCAATTGTGCTTTAATTTTAGTCACAAAATATTTAAATCTTACAATTTTTTAGTTTCAAAAACATCAATTTGACTCATTCAATAGTTACATCTAATAAATTTAATAATTTTGTATGGGAAATTGAACCCACATTAAAATAGTTACATATTTATTTATTTTAACACCGATACATGTAAATATGTAATCAATGTAACTATTTTTTTTAATACATAATTTTATTTTTATCACGGGTCTTGTTTCGAAAGGCTCGACGAATAGATTTCAAATATATAAATTTTATTAGAAATCGACGTGTAGATCAAAAGTTATGTCATTTTAAAATTTGAAAACAAAAAATAGCACTTAAAGGTAAACTTGACTTTATACATTGACCACAGTTACAAAAATAAATTCATTTTATTTAAAAGTGGACTTATGGCTACATAAGTTTGCTCCATAGACTTATATGCCTTTATAAGTCTTATAAAAGTAGACTTTTCGCTAATTTCAATTTTACTAAAAATGTTAAAAATAACTACTATTATATATATATATATATATATATATATATAGAGAGAGAGAGAGAGAGAGAGAGAGAGAGAGAGAGAGCAATATTATTTATAACAAATGCTAATTTGATAAGGAAGTCTTTTATTGTGATTGGTGGAATTTAATGGGACCAAGCCAATGATAAAAATCGAGTTCAATTTAGAAATGAATTAGTATTCATATGAAATATTAATTTAAAAAAGAAGTCTTTTACTGTGATGGGAGGAATTTTATGGGAATTTTTTGAAATTTTATAGGGATATTTTAGTCAATTACGTACTTAGGAATAGGGGTGCAACTTGGTCCGAATCAGGGGTATATTTGGACCGGACTGAATTAATTTAGGACCTCAAAAATTGGATTGGAATCGAACTAACAAAAATGGTCCAGTTCTCGATTTTTTGTTTTTGGTAAAAGGTAATAACTTTATTGATAAAGTATTATTATTTATTCAATAATACTTGTAAATGGAGTATAATATATTAATATAAACATATATATATATATATATATATATATTTTTTTTTTTTTCTGTAATTCAAGAATTCGGTTCAGGCTGGTTCTGAAACCCCCAAAATCGTGGTCTGGATCAAATTCATCAGTTTTTAAAATTGTGGCCCGAGAACTAGACCGATTAGTGTTTGGCCTAGACCGGACCGGACCAAATTGCTCAGAACGGTCCGGTTCTCAAGTCTACCTGAACCAAGTTGCACCCCTACTTATGAAACCTATTATTGTGATTTATGGAATTTTGGGGACTTTATCTCTCCTTATGCCTTGTTGCAATATATATAGTAAGGATAATTTAATCAATCAAAAGTTTTTTATTTTTATTTTATTTTAAAAGACATTCACTTTTACTAGATAGACTAATGTACGTACTTTTTCTTTTCTTTTTTTTTTTTCTGTTAAAAAAAAAGGAAAAGAAAAAAGAAGAAGAGGAAAAAAACCTATATTTAAGTATAGAGCAAAAACACATGTAGTGCAAGGGATGATGGGATAAGATAAGATTGTTTTAGAGACAAGCTCAAGTAACTCATTTAATTTACGAGTAATTCTTTTGTGTAACCATAATACAGTCATATAATATCACAAGCTAATATAAGTGGAGTAAAATGAAAATCTGAGGTCAAAAAATGGTCTTGACATTTCTACATTATTCCATTGACATTGACTCATGATATCACGTATATTAACCATATGATGGTTACATGTAAGTTTTTCCCTTAATTTACAACTTTACAAGCCAGGTATAAGAAAGAATTTCCAAGCTTGGATTGGGCTGAGCTGAACTCAAACTTAGCTTGCACTAACCAAGCCGTGCCCAAACACAAGGCTCAACTTGGCTGTGCTGTTTGCCACCTAGAGAGCGTATATGTATTGCATGTTTATAATTATAACCATTGAAACTGCAATTAAAGTAAAAAATGGGAAGACATCTAATAAGTTAAGAACCTCACAGGGTAGATTACAATTGAGTATTGTTATGTATAGCTTTGTATAAATTTGTGACATTAATTCAATCTCTAAGTTCAAATAAAGACAATCATAACAAAAACAATAAATAATGGTTTAGGATTTTTGTAAAGTTATTAGCATGACAATCATAACAAAAACAATAAACAAATATATATAAATACTCTAAATAGAAAAAATTAAGAAAAGCCCATTTTATGGATCGAGGCATGCGTAATGCAACTTCCTTGGAGAATATATGTCTTATTTTACAGTGAATTATCAACATTAACCTCCTAAAATAAGATAGAGAATAGTTATTGCATATTTGTTCTAATAGAATTGGGTTTGAATAGATTTTCTGGTGGCAATGTCCTTAATGGAAAAATAATTTATCATTGGAATACTAAAATACCAGTGATTACATGGATGAATATGACACGATATCATTATAGTTTTACTAATCATTAATATAAGTAAACTAAAAGTAATTTAAACAATAACAATGAAAATAAGAAAATAGACGTTATCCCCTAGAAAAATGTAATGATTTTTACTATCTTTTAAGTTGTGAGAGCCATATATAATTTTTTTAGTTTGATGTAAAATAGTAATAAGCTGAGTTCCTATCATTAATAGGATTCAAGTTCCAAAATTTTTAGGTATAAAACTTTGAATTCTCGAATTTATTTGAGATAAAATAAAATAAATGTCACTTGGGAATCAAGCAATTTTGTTCTAGATTGTGCAGCTTTCTTAAAGCATGGTACACTTGGTATAGTCAATTACTAGTGAATGTACTGTACTTCATTAATCCATTCACGTATAAATGGTTTTAACTATATTAAAAAGTTGTTACTACTTTCTAGCTTCCAACCGTCAATTTAATCTTTTGGAGATGTAGTATTAATTTGCCTTCTTTTTTTTTTCCTTTTTTTTTTTTTTTGGGTTGTTTGGGTGTAGGCTTTCACATTGGTACAGGCATGGAAGAGCTTGGGAAAAAAATGGTGGAAAAGTGTGCAGGTCTACCACTGGCCATCATTGTGCTCGGAGCAGTTTTGGCAACAAAACATACGTTGGATGAATGGAAAATAGTGCATTCGTACTTTACAACTGGCAAAGGCCAAGAAGACACAAAAGTGCAGGAGGTTTTGGCTTTAAGTTACCATGAATTGCCGTACCGATTGAAACCATGCTTCTTATATTTAGGTTTTTTCCCTGAGGGTTTTGCCATACCGGCAAAGAAATTGGTTAAAATGTGGGTGGCAGAAGGCATAGTGCCACCAATGGATGAAGGAGAAATAACAATGGAAGAAGTTGCAGAAGGTTCCTTAGGTGAGTTGGTGGACAGGTCCATGGTTGGGGTAGGAAAAAGGACATCAACAGGAATGATTAAAACTTGCCACCTCCATCATCTTATGCGAGACCTATGCTTATTGAAAGCGAGCGAGGAAAATTTTCTCAAGATAGCTCATGGTGGAGATGGAAGTGAGCTGGTGGTTTCTTTTTCTTCCATAGAAACAAGTTGGCGAGTTCATAGACTTGCTATCTATTTGGGTGAAGGATTTTATAAAAAAATTTGTTGGGAAGGTGAAAGAAGTGCTTACCTCCGTTCTCTCTTATTATTCAATCCTTCTGGTCGTGGTAGAATTTGTGTAAAGATGATTTCCAAGTTCACCGACTTCAAAATGCTTAAAATATTGGATCTTTCAAATCTTGGACTTTATCAAAACTTACTAAGAGGAATAAGAAACTTAGTACACTTGAGGTACTTGGCTGCACATTGTTATGGTAATCAAAATATTGCAAGGGTTATTGGAAATTTGAGGTGGTTACAGACGCTGGATTTGAGGTTAGTGCTTGAAGTGTGGAAACCAAACACGATATGGAATATGGAACGGATAAGACATCTGTTACTTAAAATTGATAATCCTATATTACAAAGCAGTGGTAGGTTGCGAATGGGCAATTGGAGGGACCTCCAGACGCTCAAGTGGTTGTACATAGATATTTTTGATGTTAAGGAGCTGACGAAATTCACCAATCTCAAATATTTAGGAATAACATCATCTTCAAGATTCATGTTCGAAGAGTCTGGGTTCAAAGAGTGGGAGGGAAATCTGATGTTACCAAGTGTCACCTTAAACCGCCTCCGTTCCTTAAAAATTAAAGTTTACACCCGTGTTGTGGAAACCGAATTACAGAGACTTTTTTCGGATTGCCATAACCTTTCTAAACTCACTCTCCGAATGGTGAAGATAAGGAAGTTACCAAAATACCGCCAATTTCTTCCCAACCTCACCAAGTTAACCTTATCGGAATCTTGCCTCTGGGAAGACCCAATGCCCACACTGGAGAAGCTGCCAAACTTAACCATCCTCCGCTTAGTAGGGGATGCATTCAGTGGGAAAAAAATGGTTTGCTCTTCCAAAGGCTTTCCACAACTCAAATCTCTACTCCTTTGGCGGTTGGACAACTTGGAGGAATGGCGTGTGGGGGAAGAAGCGATGCCCACACTCTGTGAACTGCAAATTGTATCTTGCCTACGCTTGAAGATGGTTCCGGATGGATTGAGGTTCGTCACTACCCTCCGAGAATTGAAGATCGAATACATGCCTGAAAAATTCAACAAAAGGCTTCGAGTGGTAAATGAAGGAGGAGGAGGAGGAGGAGGGGAGGATTTTTACAAAGTCCCACGCAACACTTCCATCATCATAAAAGAATCTGGGTAGGATCTCCGTTTCCTTTCTTCTTCCATGGAGTTTGATCAAGTAATTCTCTCTCATCCCTCTGTCTCTCTTGCTTTCATCAGCTTTTCTCGGATTTCATCTCATCTACCTAGTACTAATATTTTTCCCGTCTCTCGTTTTTACATCTTATTTTCCCTTTGCTTCCCGAGAAAATGGACGAAATATGAAAAGAAGATTTTTCAAGTCTTTTTATTTTTCAATTTTCGGTATTTGTTTTCAAAAAACAGAAAAAGAATGAAAAATTAAGCCTACTAAGTTTATTATAATTGTTTTAGACTCACTTGAGTAGAATTTTCTGTTTTTATGGCGAAAATTTAGGGTTCAGAAAACGTCCTGCATTTTCTCGTGACCCAAACAGTGGGAAGATGATAAATTTCTTGATATGTTACTTCGTAAGTACATCTTTTTTCTTTGTGATCTACTGATGCTATTGACTTTTTCTTTTTCTTTTTTTTTTTTGTCCATTTACTACCAGGTAGAGTCATTGATGAAGCAATTCATTCACTCCCAAGGAGAAGACCAGCATGTATTCATTGCTCTTGACTATTGATGTTGCCTGTAAAATTGATTCCCTAGTACTTGATGTGATTGTGTGAACTCACTTTCCCTTTTTTTTTTTTTTTTTTTTGAAAGTTCCTGTTTGGTGTGGATTTTCATTTTGCTTACCATCATTATGTGTGCTTTGGTATGCACTTGATCATCAAGTCTATGATGTACTAGTTCATTCTTTCTTCATTTATAAATACAGTTGCAGACCAGTTTATGTTCCTCTTGAAGGGTTTAATAAAGGGCATTTATTTTGAAATTACATCTTTATCCAAGAAAAGCTTGCTGTCTTCAATGAGAGAGTTCCAAGAAAAGCTTCATGGTGTCTATGACATTATCCATGTCAGATGAGGAGGACAGCAATTTCTGAGTCTGTTATACAGAAGTTGGGAATTCAAGCACACATGAGAACTTGCCTTGGAGCCAGAGAACTCTGTTGTGAGGTTATTGAGCAGGGATTCTCTCCATTGCAATAGATGATCTATTGAAATTTGAACCGTTCATACCATATAGGTCTCACATGTTTTGGTGGATCCTGCATAGTATGAATAGTTTAGATTTTAATAGACCGTCCATTATATGGAGAGAATTCCAAAATTATTTTTCTTTTTCTCATTTTCTTTTTTTTTTTTCTTTCACTTTAACCCTCTATTTGGTTTGTAAATTTTACCATGGAAAAAAAATGGAAGGGAAAAAGAATGCGAAGGAAAGAAAATAAAAGGAAAAGATAAAATCATATAAAGGCAAAATTATTTTAATTATTCATCTTCTACTAATTTTTCATTGCAACCAAATAAGAAAAAGTTAACTCCTTATATTTTATTTTTTTCTCCTTTTGATAAAATCTCCAAACCAAATAGGGAAACAAAATGGGCTTTAAGAGCCTTAAAGGAATGGTGAGCCTTCCAGCTCTAGTTCGAGGCCGGTAGGTGAGTAAGTAGGCTGCTGTGATGCTCAGGAGCAGAGAGGTTCTGGTTCAAGCCCAAGCCTGATATTGGGCTTGTCGTGTGTGGATTTCCATAATCGGGCAGGTTCTGCAGAATTTACTCAATGAAGGGGGCAGTTATTCACACCTCTTAGTTTTATTTGTTCCCCCACTCATTTTAATTTTTTAAAAAAGTTTTATGAAAAATATAAAATATTTTTATAAAAATTAGCAGTTTTATTTACTAGAAAATATCATTTTAAATAATTTTACCCAAAAAAAAAAAAAATCCAAAATGTGTCCGTTTAAGTAAATTTTTTGGTCAAAAATAAAACAAAAACGATATATGGCAAAAAAGTTTTCTTAAATGATGAATTTTGGAAAAACTTCTCTAAAGTTGTTCAAAATGAGTTTTTAAGTAGACTACATCACTAGTTTTCGTAAAAACTTTTTATATTTTAATAACACTTTGATTAACTAATATAATTGGGCGTGCAAATAAAATTGAGGGGTGGTACTAGCCACCCCAATTTTTGAAGACCAAGCTCAACCCATGGGCTTGGGGTCAAAATCATGCCAATTTTCGGCTTTTTAAGCTTTTTGGCCTCAATTTGAGACTCAAATACACTAAATTAGATGCAAATTGTATATTTAACTTCAAATTATATAATATCTAACTTCAAATTTTCAAATTCTGGTTCAAAAAAGAAATAAAAAAAAGGTTATATTTATAATTTGAAGTAATAACATAAATTATTTTAACTTTTATATATATATATATATATATATTTGCATTTGGAAAGTTCATCACTTTATCAAATAAACTGGAATTGCAAATTGGAATTTGGATAATTGAAAATATAAAATTGAGCTCTACTTTACTCAAAAAGAAAAAAAATTCAGGCTTTCTTTTCTCCTAGAGTTTTAAGGCTTTTCATGTAAGGCCCGATTGTATATGTGTGTGAGAGAGAGAGAGAGAGAGAGAGAGAGAGAGAGAGAGAGAGGCTATTTTCATGGTACTGATGCTTCCTGCTAGTATGGGGACGCAATTCAATCCATGAGCGTCCATTTATCGTAGGACCAAGCACCCGATATTCAGTTATTGCCTGTTGGGAAGGTTCTAAACCTGAGTGAGAAGCCAAGATCACCCTCTCGGTCTTCCCATCATCAAGGATGACCTGTAATCAATAATAATAAATGGATTCATAATTTTAATTCTTCAGACCTATTCATATCCTGGAAGAAATTTCCATTGACAGGAAGAGAACCTTCGAAAGAGGGGCACAAATTATGCCTTCCTTTTCCTTGGGAGAGCCTATGACCAATGCCCAATGCCTCTGATATGTTGCTTCACATGCATCATTCCAAGCCTAAAATTACCCATTGTCACACTGTTGAAACTTTTAATAAATAAATTTGGCAGTAAAAAAATATACCTTTTAAATTGTTTCATATCATGTTCCAAAAGTTACATTTATTGCATTGTATGGACTGATCAAAGGTGCGGGTGTGAGTACCTTAGATGAGAATCTTGCTTTATTTGTGTCACTGAACAACCACTGAAGATGAGCAATGCTTTCCTGTGTCCTTCCCATTAAGAGAAGGCCACTGCTCTCTCTGTCAAGACGATGTACCTGATTAAAAACTTGAATGAGAAACAGCAAACAGAAATGCTCAGCTTAGTTACTTTTAAAAAGGAAAACAGTTCCTGGAATAATCTAGGGGGAAAAATTCTCTGAAGCTCTCTTTAACAATGAAAATTTGAGAAAATTACCACATTCCTTTGGTTAGCTTTAGGAGAAAGTACCACTACCAATTCTCATGAAAAAATAAAATATATTTCTCTAAATGTCAAATTTATCTTTTTTTACTGACAATAGTTTCATTGAAACAAACAAATACAGAGAAAATTTAAGTTGAAAATATAGTCATGGTTATAAGCAGTACTGACACTTTAAATGGAACAACTAGACAACTACTACATACATAATGACCGAAAGGAAGAGAAATAATGGAAGGTGTAGGATGGTAGATTCTGAGTTCAGTGAGGTGGAATGAGAAGCAGGGTGAGGTCAACACGTGAGGGCATATGCTGGAAACTCGTAGGAGATGAGTTGGCAATAGGGCTAACAGTGGAGAGACAAATGCACAGCATGGAGGTGAGAGAGACTGAGAACCTATGAGACTTGAATCTAAAAGTGGAGCTTTGTCTTTATCTTTAAGGGACAAGGGATGAACATTCCTTGTCGTTGAGATATTCTTTGATGATCGGTGATATCCTTCCTGAAATTCTCTCTTACTCTCTCCCACCATTTCTTTCTTTGAGAAGGGATGCCTCTCTCAAAACCTGGGACCTCCTTTTATAGTGAGGCCAAGATGTGACTACTCAAAGGGGAGGGGTGACATGATAGTTTAAGGGCTTCTCTGATATGACCCTTCATAAGCATTTAAAGCCCAGCAGAGGTAGGTAAGACTGTCAAGCCCACAGATCCTAGGTTCAGTAGAGCTATCCTAGGTCTGCGAACCTAGGTCTTGTCACATCACCCACGCCCGTGGTCAGACCTCGAGGGTCCTAGGTAAGGTTTCGTCTGGCGCCGTCAGTATGTTCTGCTGACTTCGCTAGGCGTGCCAGTCATTTAATGCTCACTAATTTGTCTCATATGAGGTCAAGGTACCATAGAGGGAATGGTCTCTCGAGTCATCCTCGACTCATTCCCTCTTATGACCCTCAACCCTCTCAGTCCTCGGCTCTCCATACCATATCATCCTCGTCCCCCCTCGTTACCCATGATCTCAACACATACTCCATCCTCGAGTATGCGCTTCCTCCACGTCATCCCTTGCTCTCGTGGTTGGAGCTCCTTAATGATCACGTGCTGTGCTTGTGACGAGGTCCACGTGTCATCATGGGGCCATTTCTCATCACTTCGAGGCGGGCTTCTGATCTCGACACGTGTCAGTCAGCCACCCCAAATCCCATATATCTACAAAAGGCTACATTTCTTTTTCAAGTAATTTTTAGCCTGCATTTTATATTGAAAATTTCTTTACTAAAGGCACTTTCCATTTAAACCTTACAAGTTACAACTATAATCATTTTGTTGACATTTTCATAATATTACTCTAGTAGTTAGTATTGCTTTATGATCTATGGGGTGTCCACATATTCGCTTAATCTGTCACATGATTGACATACAACTTAAGTAGTGTAAGACAATCTGACAATTTATTCCACTCAAGTTGTCAAATCAATTTGACGTGACAACCTAAGAAGGATAAATAAAATAGGGTAAATTACATTAAGACTCTCTCTAAAATCTGACAATTACAAATAGACCCCCTCACTTTTCTGAAATTACATTAAGACCCCCTCCCTCTAACTTCCGTCCATAATCCGTTAAATCACTTTCAATTTTTTTCAAAATACCCTAATTACCCTTATTGGATGACAACTTCTATGTTAAATGCATATAACTCATCAGTCCAACACATTCATCCAATACATTTGATTGATTTATTTATTTATTGATAAACAACTAAAAGATTATATATATAAAAAAGAAAAATGCCAAAAAGCTTAAATTTTTGTCCAACTGATGTGGTAGCCATCAGATTTGCTCATTAGAAACAATTATCTATTTAATTGATGTGTAAAAATAAAAATAAAAATTGATTTGCCAAGTTGCCACCTCATTTGCCACCTCTATACGGGCATCTCCGTTGTAATAATTCTTTTTATTTATTTCTGCATATGAGTAATGCTACATTGCCTTTTTTTTTTTTTACTCAAATCTACTTACTCAAATGAGGTGGCAACTTAGCAAATCAATTTTTTTTATTTTTTATTTTGCAAATCAATTAAAAATTTAATTAAATAAATAATTGTTTCTAAACAGCAAATTTGACAGCTGCCACATCAGTTGGACAGAAAATTTAAATTGTTTTTAGCATTTTTCTTATATATATTATTTTTTAGTTGTTTATCAATAATAATTAAAAAATTCAAAAGTATTGGATAAACTATTGGACTGGTGAGTTATACACATTTAACACGGAAGTTATCATCCACTAAGGGTAGTTAGGGTATTTTGAAAAAAATTTGAATATGATTTAACGGATTAATGGACGGAAGTTAGAAGGAGGGGTCTTTTTGTAGTTTATTTTGTAAAGTAGGGGGTGTCAATGTAATTTTAAAAACGTGAGGGGTGTATCTGTAATAGTCAGATTTTAGAGGGGGTCTTATTGTAATTTACCCATAAAATAAAGAGCTAGAACATCACAGATCTAGGGTACTCCAAGATTCGTACTCTTTTGTTCACAAGTTAGGCTAATAAGGATCATATCATCTCTTCCAGCTTAATTAAGAAGTTTAACAGAGCATTCTTCTTCTTTTTCCTTCTCTTCCTTCCTTCTCTTCCGACTTCCCTCATCTCCTTCTTTCAATAGTGCATGCTGGACAGTGTATGCTTGCATTTATGTATGTGTCACCCTTGATTTCACTTATACATTGCAAGAGATATACTACTATCCTAACCCTAAAATTATCTTAAACTACAGTCATGTTTCATCACTTTTTCAATTTTGCTTTACATATCACAGGTTGTTATGTGTTAGCATCATGCTAAGTGACAAGAATATAATCTTCAACTAGTTCTCTTGCTTGTTAAGAATAATAAAATGCCTTTGCTACTTGCTAGCCATGGAACTATTTATGTTGCATCATTGACTGCAGACAACTTTACCATTTAAAACCTGTTTAAGAGTTAAGACCATAAGAATCCTCCTAGAAAAGTTTTTAAAAACCTAGACTAAATCTAAGTTGCAACATCATTGGTGCCAACGTCACAAATCAGATCAATTTTAATATCAGAGTAAGAGATGTTGAAACATATTCTTCTTATTTGTTGCATGCATCCACGTCAAGATTGTGGATCAGGTCTGTCAGAGAAATATAGGGATGTTGTGTCCACAAATAATAAATTATGGGGGTTGCACACATACAACTCCTAGACAAATACCCACATCTGACAGCAGCATTGGTGATCTCTAAGTTGGGTGTTTCCCTAGCAAGCCTGCAATATAAGGCAAAAACTTTTGTAATGCACCAAATTTTTTAAATACCCTAGCAATTATCCAAGATTAAAAGCTTACCAAATTAGGACCCTCATCATAGTTGTAAGACAGTGCTGCTGCTGCCAAGGCATCCATGCTGTTATGAACTGGCAAGTTTCCCTAACAATAATTTGAATATACAAAAGATCAAAAAGAAACATAGAAACAAAAGTTAAGACACTGCAATATAGGAACAGCAGAGATTCTAACCTTGACTGGCAATTTGGGGGGCTTATTTAGCAAAAGTATAGCAGAGTCCTGAAATTTTAACAATGGATAAAATCAACATCACATGGCTATATAATAAAACAAAAAATGTAGTCATATAGCATCCACCAAAGCTAAAATCAGAATAAAATGAAAGGATAAGTTGGGGTTTAAAACAAAAACTTGCCTTGTATATGCCTTGTATATGACAAGCCTTTGCAAATACTCTATCTCATCAGCATTTGGATATAAAGTTCCACTTGGTATAGTGTCAAATCCTCTTGAAATCCTAGTCTCAGCAACCGAAACAGGTACGTAAACTCTAGCTCCTGCCTCCATGACCTCATTGGGCTTAATCTGTACGTGAGCTGTAGAATTGTAATATAATTAAATGCATATAAATTTAAACACATGAGAATTTCAAATATCCTTTTCACAAATGACAATGACTCTGGTGAGATATGTAATAAAACAAACAATTGGCTAAATATACAAGCACCATTACCTTTCTCATGGGTTTAATTTTTCCTTCCTTCTCTACAAATGATTCAACCGAATTTGAGCATTCCATCTGGACCTAAAAGAAGAAATAAATGAAGTTTATATATATTACATCCCAATCCCGATAATTATTTCTAAAACATTACGTGCTATAGTCATGAGATCTCCAAATAGCTCATGTAAATTTTTACTAACAGGGTCTACTTCATTAATTAATTCAACTTAATTTAATAAAGTTGCTGATTCCCGTTTTTTTTTTGCTAGGCAAGTTGATGGTTCAATTAGCCCAACTACAATCTTCCACCAAGTAATATATATGTACGAGTATGTACACACACATGCGCACAGACACACAAACATACACATAAATGCAATCATGGGAAGATGTTCGCGTTATCTTTCACATTCTAGGAACACCTTTTATAGTTTTTTATCAGACCACCTTCTATATTTTAATTTATTGTTTGCCATTTTTTTTTTTGGGGGGGGGGGGGGAACAGTTTTAAAAAAACTCAACTAAAAAAAGCCTTAATCCCAAGTTCAGATATAAAGAAATCTTAATCGTTGTTCAATTTAGTTTTAGTTTTATGATAAAATCTTCTCTCCAATCTGATAATTGTGGGTGTTTAGGTCTCAAATATACGTAGTTAATCATATAGTAGACATATCTTGGCTTAAGGAATTTCAACAGTACTAACTAAAGAAGGCAATATATAAATGGGATTTCTTCATAAGGTCAACATGCCAAGTCACTAGTAAGGTGTAGGATCCAATAAAACTGGCATTGCTCCCCATTAATCTTCAAGGTTTAGAGTATGAGCCAAAAGGTTACCAATTGAATTATGTTTACCGATTTCAGTTCACTATGTGTTTTTCCCATTTTTCCTTACTTTATCACAATTTTCTAGAAGTTTTATGTGGTTTGTTTGTGCATCACAGACATTAGGCTATGTTTAGATGAGGAATTTGACAAAAATTGTGGAATTTTGATGATGGAATTTTAAATTGAGATTTTATAACTGTCAAAATCGTAAAGTTTCTTTTTCGGCTGGGCTTTTTCAAAGTATAATTTTCTCAATAGAAGTGGGTGGTGATGTTGGATGGTGACAGTAGTTATGGGAGGTGGTGATGTTGGGTGGTGATAATGGGCAGATGGGGTGGTGATGGGCAATGATGAGAGGTGATGATGTTGGACATTGACAAATTCCACATCTTTGGATGGAATTTCTTGTCAGAAGTTGAAGGCTCCAAATTTTGAATTCAACTTCCAACTTGAACTTTAGAAATTCTGAATCTAGCTAGCCTAACACAGGATTCTAATCTTAGACTTGGGAAAATCCATTTTTTGAAGGCAAGTTAAGCCCGGAAATTTCTCATCCAACACAACCTTAGCCAGTACTGAATAACAGACCAGGGATTGATTTTACTACAAAATTATATAGGCAAAAAAAAAAAAAAAAAAAAAAAAACAGAGAGAGAGAGATCTAATGAAGTTATACTTAGGAGACCCTTGTTGAAATGGGACTGAATCACAGAACCAGGGATTTCATCAAAGTAGTACTTGATCCAAGAGATGGTGGTGACATAAGTAACCGTGTTCTTTCCAGCCAAAGGGTGAGGTGGGAATGGGGGCAAAGATAGGAGCTGGCGAGGCTTCGGACTCTCTTTCGATGAACCCAACTTGGCCATGTTGTTGGAGACTCGAATCACTGGTTCACCACATGCAGATGGTGGAGGAGAAATTCTGGAGTAATTCCTGCTTGCTAGGAACATGCTTTGACAGATGGCCGCCTTCCACGTTGTAGTACATGTTATACACCTACCGGTGAAGGCAGCAATGGCGGGCGCACAGGGGATGACTGAGGCGTAATTTCTGTTATCACCCCAGTTAACAATAATGGATGTTTCGCTTATAAAACAATAAATATAAGAACAAAACTGATCCAACGAGAGCATCCTAATAGAAAATTTTAAAAATTATTGTATATTAAAGGCACAAATCTATCACAAAATCATCACTATAGTTGATGTTATAGCATCAATTTTTAGAAATTCATGAATTGGTGACTTTTTACAAGTAGACTCCCCAATTATTATGAACGTCCACTGTCATTTGGAATGATGGCCATCAAATAATGCTTTCTCAAATGCATGTTCGATAAATTGACGGAGTCCTGCTTCATACGCAGGACCCGGCCTGGTCTGATTGACCCAATTCTTGTCCATATTGGAGAAGTTGCCTAACTTAACTATCCTCCGCTTATTCCCTGACCACATTCATTGGGAAGGAAATGGTTTGCCCTTCCAAAGGTTTTCCACAACTCAAATCTCTACTCCTTTGGGAGTTGCCCAACTTGGAGGAATGGCGTGTGGATAAAGAAGCTATGCCCACACTCTGTGAACTACATATTTCTAATTGCCCACTCTTGAAGATGGTTCCGGATGGATTGAGGTTCGTCACTACCCTCCGAGAATTGAAGATCATAGGCATGCCTGAAGAATTCAACAAAAGGCTTTAGAGTGGTAAATGAAGGAGGAGTAGGAGGAGGAGTGGATTACCACAAAGTACAACACGTGCCTTCCATCATCATAACAAATTAAAGATGCGATCTCCGTCTCCTTTCTTCTTGCGTGGAGTTTGATCAAGTAATTCTCTCTCGTCCCTCTGTCTCTCTCTGCTTTCATCAGCTTTTCTCGGATTTCATGTCATCTACCTAGTAGTAGTAGGGGTGTTAATGGTTTTGGTTAAAACCGAAAACCAAACCAAACCAAACCGAACCGGGCGGTTTGGTTTGGTTTTTTTGTCATTAGGTTTGGTTGTGGTTTTAATTTTAGAAAACCGAACTCAATTGGTTTGGTTTTGGTTTTCAGTTTTAAAAAACCAAACCAAACCGAAAAACCGAAAAAACCGAAATATATATATATAATTTTATATTATATATATAAACTTAAAGTTTGTAAATTCCCAATTCTAATAAGGGTAAAGTAAGTAATGGGCTTGTTTTTGTTGATTTTAAGTTTCTTATTGTTTTCCCTTTTTTAGATTGGCATGTATTAAATTAGCTATTAATGTTGTGTGTATTAATGTCGTGTGTGATATTGACATATTGATATATGTCAATATATTTCTATTTTGATACAATGTTTGTTTTTTTTAGTTGCTAATGTAATGCTTTTATTAAAAATATTTTTATTTGGAGTTTGGTATGTCATTTTTTTCATTTTCAATTATTTGTTGTTACTTGATAGGTTAAAACCGAAACCGAACCGAACCAAACCGAAATATAATGGTTTGATTTGGTTTGGTTTTTTTATAGTATGGTTTGGTTTTGGTTTGGGAGGAACAAAACCGAAGTATAATGGTTTGATTTGAAATCTCCCCTAAAACCAAACCAAACCTAACCATTAACACCCCTACCTAGTAGCAATATTTTTCCCATCTCTCGCTTTTATATCTCGATCATTTTCGCTTTGCTTCCCGAGAAAATGAACGAAAAATGGAAAGAAGATTTTTGAGTCCCTTTTTTGTCAATTATCTGTATTTGTTTTCAATAACAGAAAAAGAATGAAGAACTTGAGTAGAATTTTCTGTTTTATGGGTTGTGAAAATTTAGGGTTCAGAAAACTTGAGTAAAATTTTCTCGTGACCCAAACGGTGGGAAGATGATAGATGTTTTGATATGTCACTTTGTAAGTACATCTCTTTTCTTTGTGATCTACTGATGCTATTGATTTTGTAAATTGCTAATATTTGTTATTTGTGAATCATTGGTCTTGTGTTCGGCTCTCAAGGCATCACCATCTTCTTGGCTCTCTGTTTTCCTTATTCTTCTTATTTCCTTTCGACTTTCAATCCTTGTAACAATACCATGAAGAACTAGAATCTATGTCACATGCTTCTTTGTATACATTCTGTTTTCGCCAAAGTATCATTTTTTTTCTTTCGTGCCATTGGTGTTTGAAAGATTCAAGCTTGCATTTTGCTATTTTGTGGGATTATGCTTGTATTTAGTAGTTCCAAGATTAGTATAACTTTTACTTATAGTAGACTTCCTGAAAATACAGAGTATTAATGATGATTTGTGTGGAAAGTGTTTCCTATGCTTGTCTTTAATAATGAATGTGGTGAATGAGGACCAAAATTATTGTCTGGATGATGAAATAGTCACAAAGTTGGTTGTGACACAAATCAGAGTTCGAACCGAAAATGTTTTAAAATTATTGATTTTTGACAGAATATAATTGGAGATGAAGTAGTAAGCATCCAAAAGAATAAGGCACCATATGGTTACACTTATTTTAAGATCTTTTTTGCTTTTGAAAGCAAAAAGTCATAAAAGCAAAAAGCACTATTTGGTTAGAGGAAATAAAAAAGACTTTTAGAAAGCAAAAGGTAAAATATTTAATTTTAAGCAAAAGTAATGAAAAATTGCTTTTAAAAGTCATTTTTATTTTTTGGATAAGTTTGACCTTAATTCGAAAAATTTACTATCAAGAAAGGTTGTACCTCCTAGGCTTCTATTTGGGCAACGATGATTCGGTAGAGTTTCCCATTGCATCCAAAAAATCACCGGCGAAATCAATTTTACCAAACACGCTTTTGCTTTTGTTGCTTCAACTTAAAAGCAAAAAGCAAGAAAGTAAAAAATGACTTTTACTACTTAAAAAAAGATCTTTTAAAAAGTGCAACCAAATGGTGCCTAAGTCTGTAAACTAAGGCACCGTTTGGTTGAGATTATTATAAGATATTTTTATAAGTAAAAAAAGACCTTTTTCATTTTTTTGCTTTTTACTTTTAAGCAAAAGCAATAAATCATAAGCATGTTTGGTAAAACGATTCTTTCTTATTTTTACTCAAAACAAATTATCCCTCAAAACCCTTGCCAGTTCATCATCATCCCAATCAGACCAATAACAGCCGTTGGATCCCTTACATGACCCTTCCCCATTTTCAACCTAGTAACCAGCCACCTCCTCCTCGTCAACCCACGCTCCGGCGTCCTCCACTGTCGGACTCACCAAAAACGCTTGCGTCCGTCCTCTGCCTCCTCCCTTGTTGACGCCGCCCATGTCGATGCTGGCCATGACGGACGACTCCGAGTCGGAGAACGAGGACCCGCAGCTCTACTCATGGCCGTTGATGGTGACGTACAACGATGGCGATTTTCTTCCCAATTTTCATCGCCATAAGTGTCAAAAACCAGCAATACCAAATTCCAATTATTCGTAATTCCTTTCTTTGCAATTTTCTTCCCATTTTTCGCAAAACCCCTTTCAAGATGTCGATGATTCCACACATCTTCGGTCGCTGATCCAACGTCTGCGACTTATTCTCTCTCGGCGTATGGGACCATTCGAGGGCTAGACTTTCCCCAGCAACTTCTGACCCCTTTCCGATCAATTGGCTTCAGGGATTTCCCGTGAGACGGCGTCGTTTGCGCATGCGAACATCGACTGGAAGGAGACACCGACGGCTCACGTTTTCAAGGCGGACGTGCCTGGGCTAAAGAAGGGAGATGTGAAGGTGGAGTTAGAAGACGGTCGGGTGCTTTGGATAAGCGGGGAGAGAAGCTGTGAGCTGGAGAAGAAGAACGACACTTGGCGTCGGGTTGGGAAAGAGAATTAACTTTTTGCTTTTAAAAGTCTTTCGTCTTTGCTTTTTGTTTATCAGCATTTTTTTTGCTTTTTGCTTTTATTTAAGTACTTATTAAACCCATAACCAAACGGGTCTTTTTGCTTTTTTAACTTTTTGCTTTCAAAAACAAAAAAGATCTTAAAATAATCCCAACCAAACAGTGCCTAAATAAGCAAATATTCAACTTTGGTGTGATGCTTTGGCGATACTATTCTCCAAATGATTTGAGAGTCCTAAATTTTACAATGTTAGACAAGCTTATGTATCTGGTTCAATCACTCATACAATAATCTATTGACTATTGTTGGATAAAATTTGTGATAGCCAAATTGCTCAAAAATAGTCAAAATTGTTATGAATGTTTGCCTGTTTGGGGATGGCAATGCGATTTCTATTTTCTACATTAAAAGACATGAGATAGCAGATTGCAATCTGCAATAAAGTAGTTGATGTTAAGCTACAGACTACACTCAGGTCAAGTAGTTATAAATAAACCAGAGCTTTAAAGAGATTTGATAGAAATTCTTATTTCTGGCTGCACAATGTCTCCCATCAGTACTATTCTTGTTATGAGATGATGGAATTTCTAATTCACATGCTAAGGTATGCTCTTTTTCATGTAGGTCATCCCATCAATTTTTTTGACTAGGATATCTCCCAAGCCACAGCTACCTCCTAATTTTAACCTTGTGACTTATCACATTCTTTTATATGGTCAGAAAAAAACAATCCTCGAAAATTGAAAATTTCATATTATTTTATGATTTCTTCATCTTGTTTTATGATTTTATATCTATGGCATCTGTTCCTCTGCAATTTGACTGATTACATCCCTTTTTTTTCTCCATTTACTTCCCGGCTGGGTAGAGTCATCGATGAAGCAATCATTCACTCCATGAAGAGGACCCCCACACGAAGTGTAGGCAAGAAGGCTTTAAGGGCCTTTAAAGGAGTGGTGAGCCCTTAAGCTTTAGTCCAAGGTTGTGATGCTGAGGTGCAGACAGGCACTTGTTGAAGCCCAGGCCTGAGTTTGGCCTCATTATGTGTGAATGTCCATACCTGGGCAGACTCTGCAGAAGTCACTCAATGAATGCCTCAGCAAAGGCTAATCTCTCGAAACAAGCTGAAAAATGATAAACCATCACATTATCTTCATGTGCTTCTTGACAGTTTCAATAATATGTAAAATATATTATAATTATTTTATTTTATTTTGGACCACGAAATGAGCCATTAAAAGATAATAACTAAAACTAACAAACCCATATATATTTCTTACATTTATAACAAGGCCATCTATGTAGTGTAGACTGAATAGTGGGATAGTTTTCGAGGGGTCGCTCATATGGGCTGCTTTCGTCAAAGGTTGGCATATTTTTAACGTATGCATTTTTTGGAAGGGTCCGGATATTGCAACCCCTTCAAGTGATCTCCCTACTTACTAATTTTAATTTTTTAAAGTTTTAGGAAAATATAAAAGGTTTTTATGAAAAGTGGCCGCGCTGTTCACTAGAAAACATCATTTTGAACAACTTTGCAGAAGATAGTTTTTCCAAAATCTAGAGTTTAAGTGGACTTTTTGGCCAAAAATAAAATAGGGACTATAAATTGCCAAAAAGTCAATTTAAATGATAGATTTTTGAAAAACTTTATTTTGAAAAATTGTTCAAAATGATGTTTTCTAATAGACAATGCGGCTACTCTTCATAAAAACCTTTTATATTTTTCTCAAGCCATAAATAAATTAAAATTAGTGAAGTGGGGAGATCACATGAAGGGGTTGCAATATCTTAACCCTTTTTGGAATGTAGAGGATTGGAAATCCATCAGATTTTGGACCCATAAACGGACTGCCATGGGTTTCTAAGGGGCCTTATTCACGGGCCTTTAAATATTGGGGAGGGATCGGTT
Source organism: Liquidambar formosana (assembly GCA_039720395.1). Taxonomy (NCBI): domain Eukaryota; kingdom Viridiplantae; phylum Streptophyta; class Magnoliopsida; order Saxifragales; family Altingiaceae; genus Liquidambar; species Liquidambar formosana. The sequence goes on along the minus strand of CM077823.1, from coordinate 40,142,452 downwards.
ACCCTTCATTTTATTTGAACACCCCACTAATTTTAATTTATCAAGGTTTTACAAAATTATAAAAGATTTTTATAAAAACTAATCACGTTGTCTACTAGAAAACATCATTTTATTAATAGTGAAGAGAATTGTATTTTCAGGTTTGTCTTTTGAACTCCCTGTTTTGATTTTGGGATTCATTGGACCCCCACGTATTCAACAATTTGCTAATGGCCCCTATTGTCTTTCTTGGGCTGGGTCAAAATCGGCATATCAACTTCTAATGAGGCCTTTCACACTGGTAGTTAGAGAAATATTCTGGGTTAAAACCTTAACAGGAGTAGGCCTGTAATACCCCTAATAGTTAATAAATTTGAAAAAAAATAAAATAAAATAAAACTACTTTCGAATGGGGCTTCCCTATTTGCAATCTCAATCATAAAATCTAGAATTTAAAACCACCCATAGGATCCAGAATTTCCTGTGGCTTTGTTTGCATCGCCGCCTTGCTTGTAATTCCATTATCTTTCAAAGACATTACTCAGTTTGATTTATGCCCATTCTGTTTTGCTGGGCCTAAAATGGTGGATCATATTCTTAGAGAGTGTGACTATGCTAAGCAATTTTGGAGCGGGATCGCACTAAAATCTCCAAAGAGGCACATCCCTCCGTTTGTCCTTTCTCTCTTCTTTTTTTTTTTTTTTTTTTTGGGTGGGTCCTTTTTCTCCATTTGCCTTTCCTTTATTTATTTATTTATTTATTTTTTTTCAAGGTGTCCCCAGCCTGGGACTAATCGGAACATATTTGTTTTCGAATAAAATTTAATCATGTCTAAAGATTATGGTAATGCAACCATAGCTAAGGCCATTGAATTTTATCACATAAGGGATTAACTTTAAATCTGAACAGAACTAAGCATAGTGTGATAAGATGGAAAGCCCCACCTTTTCCCTTCTTTTCAAGCTCAATATAGATGGGCCTCTCTAGGCAACCCAAGAAGGGCCTGAGGGATTTGTTCGAAGGAGGTCTCTATTGGCACCCCAAGACTTGCTTTTCATCCCCACTTATTTTATATTTTAAGTTTTTATAAAAAATTTAAAAGGTTTTCATAAAAACTAACTACTAAATCCTTTAGAAAACATCATTTTGAATAACTTTGTAGAAAAAAGTTTTTCCAAAATCTATCATTTAAGTAGATTTTTTAACCATTTATGAACGAGAAACTACAAATGACCAAAAAAATTCATTCAAACGATAGATTTTGGAAAATATTTCTCCTACAAAGTTGTTCAAAATGATATTTTCTAATTGACAACACAACCGGTCTTTATGAAAACCTTTTATATTTTTCATAAAATCTTATAATGTAAAATAAATGTAAGACGTAAAGCAAGTCTTCGGGTGCCAATTGAGGCCCCCTTGTTCGAAATCATTTGGGCCAATGGCTGCAGGTCTATGGCCGCAACTTGGGCTACACTAAGGGTGTGGAGGTGGAGCTATGAGCCCTTCGGGACGGTCTCGATTTAGCCTCCAAAAGCAATATTTGCTCTTTGATGGTGGATATGGATATGCACAAGCGGCAACTGAGGTGGTTAATGGCGTTTTTTCTCCGGCTCATCCATTGAGCTCTATTATATATGATTGCAAGTGGTTGATGGGGAAGTTTATGGGAATTGAGTCTTCCTCATTATTTGATCTTTTAGGGCTTGGGCATTTTTTATTTTTTATTTTTTAAAGGAAAAAAAAGGAAAAAAGAGGGGAGCTATTGCAACCCTAAAATTTTATTTGTTAAACCCCATTTATTTTTACTTTTTAAGGTTTTATGAAAAATATATAAGGTTTTTATAAAAACTAATCGCAGGATCCCTAGAAAACATCATTTTGAATAACTTTGTAAAAAAAAGAGTTTTCCAAAATATGTAGTTTAAGTGGACTTTTTAGTCATTTATAGTTTTGTTTCTGTAAATTTGAAATGAAAACTATAAATAGCCAAAAAGTGCTCTTAAACGATAAATTTTGAAAAAAAAAATTATTCTGCAAAGTTGTTTAAAATAATGTTTTCCAGTTAACATTACAGCTAATTTTTATAAATTTTTTTATTTATATTTTCCATAAAATCTTGAAAAGTAAAAAGAAGTGGGATTTACAAATGAAGTTGATAGGTTGCAATAGCCCTCCTCAAAGAAAAAATGACCGTTCAGCCTTATATGGTAAACTAATGTGAAAACCCAACGGTCCATAATGAATGTTTTCAGAGTTGGGATTATTTATGCGTACTCATGTTACACATAAGAGATGAAATGTGTGTGCCTATGATATGCTACAATTAGAAACGGGACAGGAAGAAATCTTGGTCTCGAATTTTTAATTATTATTATTTGAAAAAAAGAGTGGTAGAAAGCAGGAAAGGCTAACTTCACCAAATCTGTGCCATTTTCCTTCTCAATTTCTGGAAAACTTTGCTAAGAGGGGATATCCATCCATTAAACAGGATTCCAAAGATGGAGGAAGTCTTCATAAAAAATAAATAAATAAATAAATAAAAGGATAATTTGCGATTGATGGAGTTTTAATATTAACAGTAATACGGCCATACAAAAGGGAAAATTTTCTACATAACGTATGGACTGATAGAAGACGGGGGGGGGGGGGGTGGGGGGGGGGGGGGGGGGGGGGGGGGGGTGGTTTCCAAGAGTAGATATTAAGAGTGGAAGTCACATTCCTAATGGGAATCTAGCAAGTTTTCTTTTCATATATGTAACGTGTGAACCGTGTGGAGCCCTCACCCACAATACCTACCAAAAAGTAGACTAGAAAAAGAACAAAGGTCCAAGAATGCTGAACTCCCCTTATCCCCACCCTGCACTCACATGGTGGGGTTGGACTCGTGTGGATCCCATACTCACATGGGTTGCACCCCATGAATGCGTGGGACGATTACGAGATGGGCATACAGGGTGCATCTTTTTTTTTTTTCTTTTTTTTTGTTTCGACATTTTCAATTCATTTTAAAACTATAAAAATTTGGAACACTTATGCACCCAACAATAAATGGCTAAAATCATTGGTAGGTTTCGAAATTTAAGGTGAGTAATCTTGTGTGGTAAATCATGGACAAACTCCCTAACCTCTTATATGGGGCCTAGTCAAATTAATTTGCTCTTTCCCTTCACTTTTTTCTGGTATATCATTTCCTAACTGAAAATTTTGTTTCTAAATGCTTGCAATAAAACTTACGTTTCGTTGCTAGCTAGAAGCATCAATGATGTCCAATGTTCCAATATTTTTGGGGCTTGTGTTTTTCTTCATTTCATTGATTAGATTAATGTCTCGGCATCTGGTATTGTCATATTCTAGCCCATAGTATTGCTTCGAAGGGGATGCCTAGTGCCTGGTTTGGACCACTACAAACATTGTACAGTAACATGTTTTAAATTAGCACTCAGTGTGTGCTTAGCTTATGATTCAAATTAATTCAAGATGGGAAGAGTATGTTTATGTCTCTGAGGTAGTCGGAATTTGAAACAGGACTTGCTCTTCAATTTTTATTTTTATTTTTAAAAAAATTTCTTAAAAATATGTGATTGTTCCATTAAAATCATGGCACGATGTTGCACCAAAAAAAAAAAAAAAAAAAAAAAACTCATGGCACGATGGACTATTATTGTTGACAGTACACTAGGGTCACTTTCCAATCAAAATCCAGCAGCGTTTCTTTAATAATTTTATGCATGTAACATTGTGATACAACAGAAAATACACGGTCAAGACTAGCTCACCAAAAAACCAAACAAAGGTCCACCAATTTGTTGATTGTCACAAGAATAATGCCAAATAATAGACAACCACAATCAATATTCTCTCAAAAACACGAAAGTAGGAAAATAAATGAGAACTCTTTCTCTCAATATTATTAATCAAAATAATAAAAGTCTGAACTAAACTGTTTACCATAAGGTTTATATCTCCTTATATAGAGAACTAATAAGAAAACCTAGTTCTACTAGAACAAAAAAACCTAGTTCTACTAGAACAAGTAAGAATTAAGTAGGAAACTAGTAAAGCAATAATTAAATAAAACTAAATAATTAAAACTAACAAAAATAACTAAAATAAAATAGAATCCCGATTCAGCAGGGAAGAAGCCCGTGGTGTGTACGCATATTTGGAATATGCGTACGCCTTTGGCGCGCTGCATCATTCTCCCTTGTTTAGAGAGAGTTCGCCCTCGAACTCATAGCCTCAACTTCTAAGCCATCTTCATGATACGGAACCAAGTGTATAGGCTAAATTGTGTCCCGGCGCGGTGAAATTAGAATGACGCTAGTTCGGCTGAAAAGTCCGACAGTCAATGCGACTACTACTATGTAAGCAGTTGTTGATATTGCGAATTCAGTGCTTGATTCGCAAGGGTTCAGTTGCACAAAAGTGATCGTTTTACACCTTACATCAGCGGAATTGGTGAGCTAGTCTCGACCGCATATTTTCCGCTGCATCACATTGTAACCTGTAACCCGGACCCCTGTGGAGCCCTCACGCAAATACTATACATTGGAAAAAATGAAAAGTATCCAAGATCAATCAAGTTAGTGATAGAATAATATTAAATTCATACTAGAAAACTAGAACACAAAATAATAATAACAATTAGAATAAGCGCGTACCTGCGGAAGCCATAATAATGCGCTAGCAATTCTCTCTGCAAAAGAACACGTTAGGAGACCGGTCTTCCTCTACTTGCTCCTCTTACTTTATGCAGCCACCAATGGGACAGGCTACCAGGGTTTTCAACTTATGGAGTGTAGAGGGGACCTGGCCTATTTACAAAGAAACTTTATGGAGTCTTTCCCATTATGGACTCCTTGACTTACAAGGAATAGGCCCACACTTTATAATCCCTCATCATGGACTAAGGTGCACTAGAGCCCAATTACTTAATTGATCATGCACTATATTGGGCTATACCGTATATCGCATTAGGCTACATATCAACCTATTTTTCGCAATCCGAAAACTCAATCAATGTAAAGCCCACATATATAAAAAATCTAACATTCTCCCACTTGGGCTACATTGATTGTTATTTGATTTATAACAATAAAATAATACATACATATATATTTTATTTGAAAATGACTCTCGGGTTGAATTAATTACTTAAGTGGCCACACATACATATAGCCCGAATGAAAACACCTTAGTATTCTAATCCCGGTCCAATAAGAATACGAATATCGAATCATGGAAGTCATTACATCATTTAGTGATATAAGACCACTCCACGGTCACAAATGCTAATATCCCTATCGACATGGATTTTAAATGATGAGTAAGTGTAACATGAAAATAGCATACTAAAAGTGATCAAAATTTTGCTAAATTCATTTTTGGTCCTCTTTATGGTTTCTCATAAAACTTCTTTATGCCTCACAAAGAAGCCTTTATGCTTCTAATCGAAGCCCACATGTCTCCAATGAGACTCTTATGTCTTTACTTTATATCTCGAGATCTTTATTGATGTCACAACAATAAGACATAAGTACATGGTATACATCATATTCTCAAAATTGACATCAAACATACTTTATGTGCACAATCACAATAATATAAAACACATAGAACAAAAATTATTTTATTAATAAAAAAACTTAATGGGTCCTTATAAAATAAAAGAACCTCCCACTAACCAAGTACATCAAAGTCATCTACAATACCCATAGCTATAACATGTTTCTTGAAAAATTTAGGGTGAAGACCTTTGGTTAATGGATCAACAATCATTTCCTTTGTATCTATATGCTCTACTAGTGTCTGCCCTTCCTTAACTTTTTTTCTGACTATCAAATACTTAATGTCTATGTATTTAGAACCATTCAAATTTTTATTGTTCTTTGAAAAGAACACTGCAGCACTATTATCACAAAATATGGTGATGGGTCTGGAAATGGAATCAACTATTCTGAGTCCAGAAACAAAATTTCACAACCAAACAGCTTGTATTGTAGCCCAATAACAAGCTATAAACTCTGCCTGCATAGTAGAAGACGTCACAAGAGTTTATTTGGCACTTTTCCAAGAAATAGCTCCTCCAGCCAAAAGAAAAACATAACTTGAGGTAGATTTAAAATCATCTCGACAACCAGCAAAATCAGAATCTGAATAACCTACTACCTCAAGTCTGTCAGACCGCTTATATGTAAGCATAACATGCTTTGTTTTCTACAAATACCTCATAACTTTCTTTGCTACTTGCCAATGTTCCTTACCCGGGTTGGACTGAAACCTGCTAAGCACACTCACAGCATATGCAATATCTGGCCTAGTGCAAACCTGAGCATACATCAAACTCCCAACAGCACTAGCATACGGATATTTTTTCATTACTGCTCTTTCTACCTCATTCCGAAGACACTGGCTCTTGTTAATCTTATCATCTACAACAATGGGAACATCACCAGGTTCACAAGTCTTCATATTAAACTTCTTAAGGACACGATCAATATATGCCATTTGAGAAAGACCTAAAAACCCTCGAGACCTGTCACGATGAATCTTAATACCAAGCACAAAAGAAGCCTCACCAGATCTTTCATTTCAAAATGAGAAGACAATAAGTGCTTGGTCTCATGAAGCAATCCCAAGTCACTACTAGCAAGCAAAATATCATCAACATATAACACAAGAAAAATAAATTTCCTCCCACTAACCTTAAGATAAATGCACTGGTCCATAATGTTTTCAACAAAACCAAGTGATGTCACTACCTCATCAAATTTCAAATACCACTGTCGAGACACTTGTTTGAGCCCATATATAGATTTCTTCAATTTACACACCATACTTTCCTTGCCTTTCACTTCAAAACTTTCAGGCTGACGCATGTAAACATCTTCATGAAGATTCCCATTCAAGAAAGCTGTCTTGACATCCATTTGATGCAATTCTAGATCAAAATGAGCTACTATTGCCATAATAATCCTGAAAGAATCCTTTGATGAAACAGGGGAAAAAGTTTCATTGTAGTCAATGCCCTCTCGTTGAGTGAAGCCCTTAGCTACTAATTTAGCCTTGTGTCGTTCAACCTTCCCTCTTGAATCCATCTTGGTTTTTAATACCCATTTGCACCCAATTGGTTTAACACTTGAAGGAATCTCCACCAAATCCCAAACATCGTTATGCTCCATAGACCGCATCTCATCTTCCATTGCTTCAAGCCATTTTTCTGATTCAGGAGTAGCAATGGCTTGACTATATAAGAAGGGGTCAACACGGTGGCCTATATTAAAGTCACTCTCTAACAAGTAAACAATGTAATCATCAGGCAATGCAGATCTCCTTTCTCGTTGGGATTTCCTAATGGGTGCAACAACAACTGGCTCAACATGCTCTGGAGAATTTGGAAGATCAATTTGCTGAACTGGTTCTACATTTACCCTCTCAATAGTTTGAGGAATAATCCTTTCTTGCATAATGGGTACAGGTACTACAATTATTTTTGGCTCAAGAACAACTTCTCTCATTGTGGAACTCCCACTCTGACTTGTATCATTCTCTAAAAATTTTGCAATGATAGATTCAACAATCCTAGTGCTGCGAATAGGACAGTAAAACCTATACCCTTTACATCTATCTGGATACCCAATGAAAAAACCGGGAGTGGATCTAGGGTCTAATTTCTTTTCTAGTGGATTATAAATTCTAATCTCAGCAGGACAACCCCAAACACGAAGGCGAGATAAGCTAGGTTTACGCCCAGTCCGCAATTCAAAAGGAGTTTTGGATACAGCTTTACTAGGAACCCTATTCAAAAGATATAAGGCTGATTTAATTGCTTCCCCCCAAAGATATTCAGGCAAATTGGTTCTACTCATCATGTCCTTAAGAGTGCGATTTCGTCTCTCAGCCACACCATTCTGCTCAGGAATACCAGGCATGGTATATTGAGCAACAATTCCACAATCCTTTAAATATTTAGCAAAAGGTCCCATATTTTGGCCAGATTCATCATATTTACCGTAGTACTCACCACCTCGATCTGATCTCACAACTTTTATTTCCTTCTCACATTGTTTTTCAACTTCCAATTTAAAATTTTATTTTTCATTTATGAGGTAAACATATCCATAATGTGAGAAGTCATCAATAAAGGTTATGAAATACTTATTCTCACACAAGGTAGAAGACAAAGGCCCACTAATGTCAGTATGAATGACTTCTAAAATACCTTCACTACGTGTAGACCCTTTCCTTTTTGTTTTGGTCAATTTTCCTCTTATGCAATCTACACAGGTATTAAAATCATCAAAATCTAGAGAAGGAAGAAAACCATCTTTTATTAATCTCTCTATCCTTGGCTTAGAAATATGACCTAAACGCCTATGCCATAAAGTAAAAGAAGTTTCTTTAATTAATGGTCTTTTCTTTCCAACATTCATAACATGTAGGGATTCATTTTGAGGGGCTAAATTCAACCTGTATAAACCATCACATAGGCAACCGCAACCAACAGGTCGAGAATCATAGAATAATTGAAAATTACCATTACCAAAATTAAAGGAAAACCCAAATTTATCAAGTCTAGAAACTAAAATTAAATTCCGCCTCATGGACGGCACAAAAACAGTATCTTCCAAAATAAGAGAAAAACCAGACTCTAATGACAGCCTAACAATTCCTATGAACTCGACTTCAACTTGAACTCCATTGCCTACGAACAGTTTGACTTCATCCTTATTTAGTTTCCGTTTGCTTATAATGAACCCCTGTAAAGAATTAGTTATGTGAATAGACGCTCCAGTATCAATCCACCAAGAATCTAAGGGAACATCTACTAAACTAGATTCAAAACAAACATTGGTAAAGAAATTACCTCCAGATTTGTTCTTCTTTTCTAACCAAGCTTTATACTTTGTACAATTATTCTTCCAATGGCCCTTCCTTTTGCAGAAGCGACACTGATCCTTACTGATGTTAGGTTTAGGACCTGGAGGATAATGGGATTGACCAGTGTTCTTGTAGTGCTGATGGGAGCGATGAGCATTACAGTTGTTAGATTTAGGCCTCTGATTGTTGTGGAAAAGTCCCTTATTTGGTTGTGGCTGATAGACAGCATTCGCACTCTGAACATTGTCACGACAGATTCTCTCTTCTTCTTGGGCACATACAGAAATAAGCTCATTCAAATCCCATTTATCTCGCTGGGCATTATAGGCAACCTTAAGTTGGCTAAATTGAGGGGGAAGTGTATTAAGGGCATGATAAACAAAAAAAGGTTTGGCTATAGGCACTTTTAGGGCTTCTAGCTTAGATGCAATATTGATCATTTTCATAATATGTTCTCTAACCCCACATTGATTATCATATTTCATGTTCATGAGTTTATCCATTAGGTCTCTAGTTTCAACTTTATCAGATTCTAGGAATCATTTCCCAATCGCAGCAAAGAATTGTAAAGCACTATCACTATGAGGAACAGCACTCAAAATAGAATCAGATATGGACCTTTTAATAATTTTCAGACTCAACTTATTAGCCCTCACCCATTTTTCATAATATGCCTTTTATTCTGCAGTGCTACTATCAGTGGGTTGGTAGGCTCTGAGTCAAGAGCTATGTCTAGGTCCATTAAACCAAGTGCAATCTCAACATCCCGTTTCCAGCTCCCATAGTTATTTCCAGTCAAAGTTTCAATTGCAGACATTTGGCTAGTAAGAGCAGAGGAATTGAAAACCGTAGGACCAATTCATAAACAAAAAATTATAAATCATCCAAACAAAATGCATGCAATTAAAATAATAGATAATTAACCTCTTTATCTAACCAACATGGACAATTGATTAAATATATCCGTAAATAAGCTCAAATAAACCTTTATGAGTCTTATACGGCGAGAACCCTGGGTGCATCATCATAAACTCTCATTTGGGCAAAGAATACAACATGCTAATAGGTGCTCTCCAAATCTTTTATCATGAGGCTGATTAACAAAAACTACACAGATTTTCGAAAGGTCCATCACCTTTAGGCAGAAAGTACCATCTAAATCTATGTATTCCTATTAGTCACCCCATGCCATCTTTGAATTGACACACACAATAAACCCCTTTGGGCAGGTGATTGTATGTAACAACCCAAAAATGCAATCCTATCCCGCAATACATTAAATGAGAAATTATGTCAACCTCCACGAATGGGCCACTTTGGCAGTTACCACCCACTTTGGTGAACGGCATTCCCTAAACTGGGATAGTCTTTATGTCCATTCAAAATCTCAATCACAAGTTTCTTTATTTGCATGCTAAAAATTTCTTTATATGTGATTTGAGAATAATTCTATATTTTTATTTGTTTATTTATGCTATCTAGGGAGAGTATATACTTCCACAAAATAATAAGGAGTAAATAAATAAATAAAAATGTAACAACAATTAAATAATAGTTCTTTAAAAAATGGTCCAACTATTTTATTTATTTATTTATTTATTGTTTCAAACAAAACCAAATGGAAAAGTCAGAAAACTCCACTTTTTTTTTTTTTTTTGATAACTAACTTTGGGTGCATAGGACCCACTGTGTGTGAATAATATTTATTTGTTTACATCCCTAATGGGATTAGCTGCAAAAAAGTAAAGGTTTCTTTTTCCAGAATTCTTGACTATATGTAAGGAAGCACTCAACGCCACTAGCCATGGTTTTGGCTTGTCAAACTATAAAGAATAAATAAATCAATCAATCAAACGCCGTGATAATACCTCCTCCCAAAACTAGCACAGCACAAGACAAGTAGATAATGGGCCCAACATAGCCCCACAAGAGACCACGTGCCAAACCCAAAAACAATAACAATTCCAATGGTAGACGGAGTGCGGCTAGAAGAACGAATTTTTTTTATCAAATCATTGGAAGGCTCCAATTTAATAATGATAGTACGCAAACGTAACTGTAGCTTTACATTAACTGTAATGCCCCGTATTTACGTAAATCTTTTGTTTAATTAATTATATATTTAATGTGTAACGGTTAATTTAATTATTAGTTAATTTTATTATACACGTAATTATTGGAATTAAATATAATCGTGAATAAGATAACTGCGTAACCAAACACTAGCATTGGAAGTAAACCCAAATAGGTTAGGATTAATTTGTGCCCTATATAAGATCTTATAAGGGAAGTTATTACTTTTTGGCTTGGAAACCATTGAGAGAATAGAGGATTGACGGCTGAGAAAAGTTTGCCCCTTTTTCACCTTCTTCACCTCTGTACGCTGGGAATCAAGTAAGTAATATATATATATATATATGTATTAGGTTTTGTCATAGATGTACGGTAAATTAAGATGAATAGGAATAGGTGAGTTGTTGAAATTAGAAATCTGACATTGAAGGAAGAAAAAAATAAAAAATAAAGAAGAAGTGGTTTTCGTTGGGATTGCAATCTGACAGGATGAAGTTATGATATATATATATATATATATATATGGTGAAACAAAAAGGTAAGTGAATATATATATATTTATATAAAACGTTTTGATATGTGTGCTGAAATTTAAAGTGAAAGGGGAAAAAGTAAATTCTGAAATTACAGGCTTTGGAAAACGTGAAAAGATTTTATATATATATACACCGTAATTCCCACTATTACGTATTATATATATATATATAATCTGACACTATTACGTATTATATATATATATATATAATCTGACACTATTCATCACTGTTCATAAAGCTTTTTACTGTACATTCACTTTTTTCATATCACGTTGACAGTCAGTTTGTAGCAAGTTGACTGTCAACTTTTCAGCTTTTGTTGTAATGAATCATATCACGTTGGCAGTCAAGTTGTAGCAAGTTAACTGTCAACTTTTCTAATTGAAAGGACAACCGTACTCACTCATCAGGTTTTGGGAAGGATACTTTATTATGTTGATAGTCAGTTTTTAGCAAGTTGACTATCAACTTGGATTTACGAAGATTACTTTATCACGTTGATAGTCTGTTTGAAGTAAGTTGACTATCAACTTTTAATACGTACACATACACACATATATATTATATATATATATACACAAGCCATACGTATTATAAGCACATAACTATTACAGGGAAGAAGGGTTTATGGGGCCATTAGAATTAGAAATTGAACTGTTAGCGTACCACGTAATTAGAATGAACTATTAATATAAATATAAATTATTGATAAAAGATATTATTGATTTTAGGTTCTGAATAGCATTGGAGTGATTAGGAGTTCAATCGCTTGAATTATTGAAGGTTTGGCTTGAGGTAAGGGAACTTGCACAATGTATCACCCTCTTTGATTAAATAAAAATAAATCTGATTTTTATTCCTCTTTTATGAGCCAATGATTTATGGACAATTGTTTTCAAACTCATTTCATTATTAAAGTGTTTATTCCTTATGTACTGTAGGTCAAGCAAAAATAGTCATTTATTGAAATTGTTTTACATATGTGTTTGAATCCATTTTACTTGTGAAAGATATTTGCCAAATGTTTTTAGTATAAGTGTGAACTCTGGTTAGATTATTGATCCGTCCCAGCAGGGGATTCTAATACTGTTGGAAAATTGGTCCGTGCCAGCAGGGGATTCTAATACTGTTGGTCATCAGTACTGATGTAGTGTAAAGTCCCACGATGATGGGCACCTATTGAATGTGAGTCTAGCCAGAGGAAGTACTTGTATGAACTAATGTTTATTGATTTGTTTTATATCGATCAGTGATTTTGAAGTGATTTATCGAATGCATTGTTATCGGAAGTGTTTCAGTATTATTGTTTATTGAATTGAAAGTAAGAGAATTGCTTCTAAAAGTTTATATGCCTATCGAATTGAAAGAAATGATTTATTGTAAAACTCTATCGTTTTGTTACTCATGTTTTTAAATCAATCGTGCAAATATGCTTGACCTGTTCCTGTATATATTGTGTAATGTTTTCTTGCTGAGCGTTATGCTCACCCCTTATATTTTTCCCCACAGATGAATAGCTTGATGTGAGTGGCTTCCGCGTACGAAGAGTCAGAATGTCGATGGCTTGATTTGCTAGTTTAATTAGAACTTTTATTTTAGTAGTTAGAAGAATTAGTTTATTATTTAAGTGGACGCTGTAATAGGTTATTGGAGGTGACAATTTACCTTAATGGATATGGATTTATCTAGTTATTTCAATTAATTGTTGAGACTTTAGTTATGCTATGACTTTAATTTTTTTTGTGAATGGATTATTGGAGACAACTTTATTACAGGTTGATATTGTTAAGTGGTCTAGCCTATGTGGGACGTAGTCTTATATGGGTTATGACAATCATGTCGCCAAATCCAGTATTTTGGGTTTGGGGTGTGACATTAACCCTCTGTTGCAGCAATTTTATTTTTTATTTTTAATTTATACGAACATGTGTATTTCAAATAAAAACACCATACAAAAACATGAATATTCAATTATTGGTTCTAGTCCTAGCATGATGGCTCTGATACCACTTGATAGAATAATATTAAATTCATCCTAGAAAACTAAAACATAAAATAATAATAACAATTAGAATAAGCACGTACCTGCAGTAGCCATAATAACACGTTAGCAATTCTCTCTGCAAAAGAACACGTTAGGAGACCGGTTTTCCTCTACTTGCTCCTCTTACTTTATGCAGCCACCAATGGGACAGGCTACTAGGGTTTTCAACTTATGGAGTGTAGAGGGAACCTGGCCTATTTATAAAGAAACTTTATGGAATCTTTCCCATTATGGACTCCTTGACTTACAAGGAATAGGCCCACACTTTATAATCCCTCATCATGGACTAAGATGCACTAGAGCCCAATTACTTAATTGATCACGCACTATATTGGGCTATACCGTATATCACATCAGGCTACATATCAACCCGTTTTTCGTAATCCGAAAACTCAATCAATGTAAAGCCTACATATATAAAAAATCTAACAGTCAGGATGTAGACTAAGCCAACGCCATGATTGCACAAGCAAACAAGCAATTAAAGGAGCTTTTGCTTTCGCCTTAGCCTTTTTCCTTCTTTTGTTTGATGGATCGAGCTTTTCTTTAGTCACTTTAGAATGCAGAAGAAGGAGATGTGACTCAAACGAGTGCTTTGGTACAGGGTGTGAGCCATTTTAGAATTATAGCACTCGGAATTACAATTCAAATCCCTACCCCAAATAAGAATTAAAATTAAGTGCACCAATGCCAACTAAAATATTATTTTCAGCCCACAATCACATATGTTCATTGTAAATCTCAACCCACCATGACATGCTTGTTTCGTATTTGCACACGCCTTACCATTTTTATTTTCCAAACAGTGTCTAAGTGTCTCTAATTAGTGGACAAGAGGTGAAATTAACAAGGAAAAATAATAAAAATGTGAATTTCATAGTATGAAAACTGTCGGCCAAATGAATATAAAGTGGCCAGTAAAGGCGACTAAATGTTTAGGCAGTAGTGAAAACTAAAAATAAAGTGACTGATATAAAGTGAAGACAGAATTGGTTACCGATCGATACAAAGAAAGAAAGCTAAAAATAGTCGGTCAATGAACAAGTGGAAGAGAATCCTAGACGGCTAGACAGTAGTGAAGTGAAAACTAAAAATAAAAAAAGACCTACAGCTTCAGGTAAACCATTCTCAGAACACCCTGGCTGCTAGAGGGTATGACTGATATAAAGTGAAGACAGAATCGGTTACAGATACATAGAAAGAAAGCTTCTAGTTGCAATTGTTTTGGTGAAAGAACAATACGAAGAAGAAGACGATGGCAGAGGCTGTAGTATCCTCCGTCGTGCAAACTCTTGGTGACTTGCTCAATCAAGAAGTTCAGTTCTTACGCGGGGTGAAGGGGCAAGTGGAGAAGATGCAAATTGAGCTGAATCTGATGCAGAGCTACTTACAAGATGCAGATAAAAGGCAGGATGAACGTGAGATGGTTCGGACATGTGTTTCAGAAATCAGAGAAGCTGCTTACGAGGCAGAGGCGGTCATTGAAACTTTCGCCCTCAAAATTGCATCCAAAAGAAGAGGAGGAATCCGAAACAAATTCAAAAGGTATGCTTGTATCATGGATGAGGCTTTTGAAATTCACAGGGTTGGCTCCAAGATCGAGGCCATTACTATGAGAATCTCTAATCTCAAAACAAGTTTGCAAACTTATGGCATAACACCTATAAGTAGAGCCGAAGGTGCAACTTCTGAGCCAAGGACACAACTTTTGTTGAGGCGGTCTTATTCCCATGTTGTTGAAGAGTATACAGTTGGGTTGGACGAAGACACAGAGATGTTGGTGGCACAGTTGGTGAATGAAGAGCAGAACTATGGGGTTGTTTCTATTTGTGGCATGGGTGGTCTAGGCAAGACCACTCTTGCTAGAAAGCTTTACCTTCACAATGAAATCAGATGTCATTTTGAAGGTTTTGCTTGGGCTTCTGTATCTCAACAATTCCAACCAAGAGACGTTTGGGTAGAAGTTTTGTTTAAACTCATCTCTCCATCTGAAGAGCAGAGAAGGATAATTAAAGAATTGACGGATGGTGAAGTAGCAAGGAAGCTTTATGAAGTCCAACAAGAAAAAAAATATTTGGTTATCCTAGATGACATTTGGACCAAAGAGGCCTGGGATAGTTTAAATCCAGCTTTCCCACTGAGAAATGGAAGCAGCAAGATGTTGCTTACTACTCGCATTAGAGAAGTAGCCAACTACGTGGATGATGGAAGAGGTTTACTCCATGAACCAAGATGTCTAACGGAAGATGAGAGTTGGGAGTTATTTCAAAAGAAGGCATTTACAAGAAAAGATGAACCAGGTGCTTTATACATTAATCCCTCCATACTTCTGATCCGACATCTTGTCCATTAAAAATTTTATATTCTTGCTGGCCATCCCATTGCAATTTTATTGCTTCCACCGCACTTCATGTATATCCATTAATTTATTCATTCTTGTTTCTTCCTTGAAATTTCAATGAGTACATGCCCGTCAGCCATTATTGAAATTAGAAATAAAGAATTTAAGTATCTTCTTTCTTGTATCAAAGACTATAGAAATTTAGTTACATTTGTAAATAATAGTTATAGCACCCCTGCATTGCATGTTAACACTTTTAAACAATAATAAAAAAAATGATAAATACTCATTGTCATGTATATTCATTACATTTTCCTTGCTACATACCAATATATTTATATTAGTTGTAGACATGTTTTTAATAAGAAATATGCGAGTTGATGAACATTCATGATAACTTAAAGTATTGTTAGTCCCAAAAATAAGAAATTTAAAATGTTGGCGTCTACTTAATCAGTTTCCAGAGATAAATTTTAGGGAGCTTTTGTTGGAGGTCCCTTTCATTAGAATTCTACTTCTTTTACGTCCAAGCAAAAATGTTTTTGTGCCCAAAGTCCCCCAGACTTTGTTTTAGATCGATGAAACTATCTTTCCATACACCTTCAAAGTATAAAAGTACGTAGGGACTCAATTTAAAAAATTTTAAATTCCAAAATTCCATAACTTTTGCCTTGGAATCCATTTTTTAAAAAATTAATGTTTTTGAAATCGATCTACTCATTAAGATGTGTCAAACAAAAGCCATGATGAATATAAAAACATGTATAATTAAAATAAATGATGAAAAATTATTAGGCGACTGACAGAGAAATTCTCTATCAATTTATTTGTCAATTAAACCCATATATAAACCCTACTTTGTCATTTGATCATTACTAATGGAGACTCTACTTAGATTGTATGAGTTTTCTTTGTTTTGAAACACCTGTTATTGGAGAAGTAGGAATTTTTTTTTCTTTGTTTGGTAGACCCATATACAACTAGAAAAGTAGCCCAACTCAAACTAAAACAAGAAAACCAGACCTAGAAAAAGGACAAATCAACAAGAAGCACAATTCTATAGAACACTTAATTAGTGCTTTAATCTAAATAATATATGTACAAAGTATTATAATCTTGTTTCCCATAAAGTAGAGGAATGATATATATACATATATATGTTGTTTTTTCTTTTTATTATTTATTATTTTTGTTTTTTATAGTGCAGGCTTTAGCATCGATACAAGCATGAAAGAGTTAGGGAAAACAATGGTCGAAAGGTGCGCAGGTTTACCACTAGCCATCATTGTGCTTGGAGCAGTTTTGGCAACAAAACATACATTGATTGAATGGAAAATGGTGCTTTCATACTTCAGAACAGGCAAAGGCCATGAAGAACAAAACTCAAAAGTGCCTGAGGTTTTAGCTTTGAGCTACCATGAGTTGCCATACCGATTGAAATCATGCTTCCTCCACTTAGGCCATTTCCCCGAAGACTATGAGATACCGACAAAGAAATTGGCTAGAATGTGGGTGGCGGAAGGCATAGTGTCACCAATGGAAGAGGGAGAAGTAACAGTAGAGGATGTTGCAGAAGGTTACTTAGGTGAGTTGGTGGATAGGTCCATGGTTCAGGTAGGAAAAAGGGGATCAATGGGAAGAATTAAAACTTGCCGCCTCCATGATCTAATGCGAGACCTATGCTTATTAAAAGCAAAAGAGGAAAATTTTCTCAAGATTGCTCATGGTGGAGATGGTAGTGAGCTGGTGGTTTCTTTTCCTTCCATAGAAACAAATGCAGAGTCAAGTCAGCGAGTTCATAGACTTGCTATCTATTTGGGTGACGGAACTTACGAAAAAATTTGTTGGGAACGTGAAAGAAGTGCCTACCTCCGGTCTCTTTTATTCTTTAATCCTTCTGGTAGTTATATAAGAATTTCGGAAAAGATGATTTCCATGTTCACTGACTTCAAAATGCTTAAAATATTGGATCTTCAAACTCCTACAATTGCAGGAAACTTTCCAAGAGGAATAAAAAACTTGATACACTTGAGGTACTTGGGTGTATTTTTTAAAGGTATTCAAAACATTCCATCGTTTATTGGAAATTTGAGGTCGTTACAAACACTAGACATGAGGTTAGACGGTGAAGTGAGGATACCAAACACGATATGGAATATGGAACGGTTAAGACATCTGCTGTTACCCAGTATAGGGACTCTTTTTTTTAAAAGCAGTGCTAAGTTGCGAATGGGCAATTGGAGGGACCTCCAGACGCTCAAGTGGTTGGACATAGAGATTTTTGATGTTAAGGAGCTGACAAAATTGACCAATCTCAAATATTTAGGAATAAGATCATCTTCACATGGCTTCCATAGGTGGGAGGGAAATGTGATGTTACCAAGTGTCACCTTAAACCGCCTCTGTTCCTTAAGTATTAGAGTTTTGACCATTGTTGAGGAGGAAACCGAATTACAGAGACTTTTTTCGGATTGCCGTAACCTTTCTAAACTCACTTTAAATTCGGTGCACATGAGGGAGTTACCCAAATACCACCAATTTTTTCCCAAGCTCACCAAGTTAACCTTGGATGATTCTCAACTTGAGGAAGACCCAATGCCCACACTAGAGAAGCTGCCGTACTTAACTATCCTCCGCTTATGTTTTCATTCATTCTATGGGAAGGAAATGGTTTGCTCTTCCAAAGGCTTTCCACAACTCAAATCTCTACTCCTTGAGGCGTTGTACCCCTTGGAGGAATGGCGTGTGGATGAAGAAGCCATGCCCACACTCTGTGAACTACAGATTTCTTCTTGCAGGAATTTGAAGATGGTTCCGGATGGATTAAGGTTCGTCAAAACACTCCGAGAATTGACGATCTTAGGAATGCCTGAAGAATTCAACAAAAGGCTTCGAGTGGTAAATGGAGGAGGAGAGGATTTTTACAAAGTCCAACACGTGCCTTCCATCATCCTACCGAAGCAAAGACAGGATCCCCATATGCTTTCTTCCTCCGTGGAGTTTGATCAAGTAATTCTCTCTCATCTCTCTGTCTATCGTTGCTTTGATCCAGTTTTCGTTTGAATTCATGTCATCTACCTAGTAGTAATATTTTTCCCATCTCTCGCTTTTGTATCTCATTTTCCCTTTGCTTCCCGAGAAAATGGACGAAAAATGAAAAGAAGATTTTTTAGTCCTTTTTTTTTTGGTCAATTATCTGTATTTGTTTTCAAAAACAGAAAAAGAACAAAAAACTTAGAGTATAATTTTCTGTTTTATGGGTTATTAATTATATGGTAAAAATTTAGGGTTCAGAAAACTTGAGTTAAATTTTCTCGTGACCCAAACGGTGGGAAGGTGATAAATTGTTTGATATGTCATCACTTCGTAAGTAAATCTTTTTTCTTTGTGATCTACTGATGCTATTGATTTTGTAAATTGCTAACATTTGTTATTGTGAATCATTGGTCCTGTTCAGGACATCACCATCTGCTGGCTCTCTTTTGCTTCTTATTCTTCTTATTTCCTTTTGACTTTCAATTCTTGCAGCAATACCATGAAGAACTAGAAACTATGTCACATGCTTCATTATTTCATTGACGATTCCGCAGGCCCATATCACCTATGTTTTGTATATCGGATCCAGCATATGTTTGTGAACAACAATTGACTGGACCTCTTCAATTGCAATATATACATTTTGTTGGTTTCGTTATAATGATCCACAATTAGACAATTGTGTGAAAAATACTATTAACCGATCATTCAGATTGTCTTTTAGGCCATGTTTATTTAGCTGGAATGGAATGAATGGAATGGAATCTCATTCCAATTCATTTCAAATAGCAGGTTTGAATAAAGTAATTTGAATGGGAATGGAATAAAATAACTATTTCAAATCTCTTTTCATTCCAAACTACTTCAAACATGGAATCAGATTTCATTCCCATCCGTTCCATTCCAGCCAAACAAACATGGCCTTAATGTAGTTTATTAAACTAGCAGAGCAAAAGCATGTTAATGGTTTCAATTAGGGTGTGTCCATTAGGAGCTAGCTTTGTTCAAAACATGGTGGAATTGTCAGCTTTCTCTTATTACGTGTTAGGCATTCTGTTGGCAGAAGGATAGATTTAGTACAAGACTTGAAATCTATTGAACAAAAATTCATTACTAAAGTACGTTAATATAGCACATGTAAGTTTTCCATGATTTTTTTTTTTTTTTTTGTTCATGCCATTGGTGTTTGAAAGCTTCAAGCTTGCATTTTGATATTTTGTGGGATTATTCTTGTATTTAGTAGTTCCAAGATTAGTATAACTAAAAGTTATATGTGTTATACATGCTTATTGGTCTAAACTTCTTGAAAACACAGAATATTAATGATGATTTATGTGGAAACTGTTTCCTATGCTTGTCTTAATACTGAATGCTTGGTGAACGAGGACCAGACTTGTTGTCCTGGCTAATGAAATAGTCACAAAGTTAGGTATGACACAAAACAGAGTTTGAACTGGAAAATGCTTTAAAATTATTGATTTTCAATAGAATATAATAGGTGATTGATGAGGTCACAAGCATCCAAAAGAATGATTCTGTAACCTAATTAGCAAATATTTAACTTTGATGTGTGATGCTTGTGCCATAATATACTTCAAAATGACTTAAAAGTCCTAAATTTTACACTACTAGAGAAGCGTATATATCTGGTTCTATCACTATAATATAACAATCTATTGACTACTGCAAGATAAAATTTGTGATTTCCAAATTGCTCACAAATAGTCGAAATTGTTATTTGTGTTTGGGGATGACAATATGATTTATTTTTTTCTAAATTAAAAGATATGAGATAGAAAATTGCATTCTGCAGTATGGCATATGTTCCTCAGCAATTTGACTGATTACATCTTCTCTCTTCTTTTTTTTTTTTTTGTCCATTTACTTCCAGGGAGAGTCATCGACTCATCAATGAAGCAATTCATTCACTCCATGGAGAAGACCAGCATGTATTCATTTCTCTTGACTCCTGATGTTGCCTGTAAAATTGATTCCCAAGTACTCGATGTGATTGTGTGAACTCACTTTTCATATTTTTTTTTTAAGTTCCTGTTTGGTGTGGATGTTCATTTTGCTTACCATTATGTGTGCTTTCGTATACACTTGATCAAGTTTATGATGAACTAGTCCAGTCTTTCTTCATTTGTAAATACAGTTGCAGACCAATTTATGTTCCTCTTGAAGGGTTTAGTAATGGGGCATTTATTTTGAAATTACATCTTTATCTAAAATTTAATGATTAATTGTTGGTTTCTGCTTAGAATAAGTGTAGACATATTATTTCTGGTTTTACTCGACGCTTTCAACTTTTTATTTATTAAATACTTTTCCATTCAAAAGCCATTCCTTTTAGTGGAGTTTGGATATATGCCCCCATTGAAATGGAATCAGTTCTGCCTTGATGGTATCTATGCCAGTACAAAAATGAAAGTGATCCTCTCAGCTTATTTTAAGGACAAATAAATTAGCACATATGAAATTGCAGGTCTTCCCCAGCTTCTCAAATGATGAGGGATGAATAAGCTCTGATGAAGAAATAAACAAATTGTAGAAGACTACCAATTCCCTACACTTCCCCCTCGTCCGCTGGGGAAATCTCTTTCTCCAAAACTAAACCTAATTCACGGACCTTGTCTAAATTGGAACTCAATCTACTTTAGGTAACTGAAACCACATTGGAAGGGCATCATTAAAAGAGCAGTGCTATAAATCAAGACTCCTAATCACAATATACATGCCTCACATATTTTTTCCTTTTCTTTATTTGGGTTAAATGGCTGCACTTCTCAAATGGCCTTGCTTTCTCTCCTTGGGGCTAGAAAGGAGAGAAAGCAAGACCAGTCAGATCAGGATCAACTGAACGGATCAGCCCAGACGGGTGTGTCTCAGGATTGGGCAGTTGGGAATTCTGCCAACACATTCCCTCCCTTCCCTATAATGGTTTATATGCATCAACCTAGTGAGCCTTTAAGCTCTAGTTCAAGGCCGGTAGGTGAGGAAGTAGGCTGCTGTGATGCTCAGGAGCAGATATGCTCTTGTTCAAGCCCAAGCCTGATTTTGGGCTTATCGTGTGTGGATTTCCACTTGGGCAGGCTCTGCAGAAGTTACTCAATGAAGGGGGCAGTTCACCTCTTAGTTTTATTTGTACCCCCCACTTATTTTAATTTTTTAAAAAATTTTATGAAAAACATAAAAAAAATTTATGAAAATTAGCAGCTTTGACTATTATAAAATATCATTTTAAACAACTTCGTAGAAGAAAGTTTTTTCAAAATTTGTTGTTTAAGAGGATGTTTTGGCCAAAAATGAAACAAAGACTGCAAATGACCAAAAAGTCCACTTAAATGATAGATTTTAGAAAAACTTTCTTTTACAAAGTTTTTTAAAATGATGTTTTCTAGTAGATAGCATTACCAATTTTCATAAAAATCTTTTATATTTTACATAAACCTTGATAAACTAGGTGTGTGTGTAGGCAAGAAGGCTGTAAGGGCCCTTTTAGGGAGTGGTGAGCCTTTAAGCTCTAGTTTGAGGCCGGTTAGTGAGGAAGCAGGCCAATCTCTTGAAACAAGCTGAGGTATGATAAACCATGACATTATTTGGATTTATATATATATATATATATATATATATATATTTTTTTTTTTTTTTTTGTGCATTGGTTAAGTGTGTTGAATGGCTGCCAATGTGGGAGAACAGATTGATGGAAGCAGCCCAGCCAACGGGATTGGATAAAGTTCGGATGAAACTAATGGAGAGGAAGAATTGCTTTTATGATTGAGATGGATCCATTTGTAAGTGTTGGAAAAGTACAATTGCTTGTTTTGGTCTCTATAATTTCCTAGGATCTTTTATTATCCATCATTTCAGTAGCATTTTATTTATTTGTTTATCTTTAGGGTCTTTTTGGGTGTCTAAATGGAAATTAAATTTTAATGTATTTTACATAACATTGAAGGCATGAATTTGTCATGAAAAATTTAAGAAAATATTGGCCATATTAGAAATGAGAGTGAAAATTCGACATAGTGGCATTTCATAAATTTCTAAAAATGATCTTAGAGGATCAACTACAGTGATGACTCAAATAATCTCATTCAAGGCGATGGATTTAGGAACCAATGAAGGTACGAAATATAGATGGTAAAGGACTATAGTTAGGGAAGTGTAGAGGTTTCAAATTCAAATCTCCACTCCCCTTACTATCGGACGCATAAGCTTGTGGTCGAACTATGCATCGTAGGAGGATTAGTTTATACCCAAACTTTGGTATGACTAGGCCTGGATACTTAGTTTGGCAAAAGAATTTCAACAAAAATAAAAAAAAAAATAAAAATGCTGGATTGTACTAAAATAAATACACATCAATACATATGACTACTAACTCAGTAGTAAATTACTACTAACTTAACTAAGAATGACTACTAACTGTAATTATTTTCCCGTAGCTGCACCAATCTGTAATTCCCCCAATTTGTTTTATGTCTTTGTTTTTCATGGTCACGTTGCTTTTAATTCCAAACTCTTTCAAAAGAAATTACTCAGTCTGATTTATGTCCAATCTGTCTTGCTGGGCCTGAAATGGTGGATCGTATTCTTATGGGGTGTGACTATGCTAAGGGTTGGAGTCATATCCTCCCTTTTATCCCTGGACGAAGCCATTTCTATTGAAGATTATTGGATGTCCAGTAATGTCGGATTGCACTAAACTGTCCACGGAGAGGCACATACCTCAGTTTATCCGTTTTTCCTTTCGCTTGTTGGGAATTATGGAACAATCGAAACAGATTTGTTTTCGAACAAAATGTAATCATTTGCCTAAAGATTATGGTAATGCATTCATAGAGAGCTGTTATTGCAACCCCTTAACTTTATTTGCACACCCTATTAATTTTAATTTCTTAAAGTTTAAAAAAATATATAAAAGGTGTTTTTAAAAACTAACTGCATTGTTTACTATAAAATATTATTTTAAACAATTTTTTAAGATAAAGTTTTTCCAAAATCTATCGTTTAAGTGGATTTTTTGACTAAAAAATAAAACAGAAACAATAAACGTACGGCCAAAAAGTTAATTTAAATGACGGATTTTGGAAGAACTTTTCCTACAAAGCCGTTCAAAATAAGCTTTCTAGTAAAACTACATCACTAGTTTTCATAAAAACTTTTTATATTTTTATTACACATTGATTAACTAAAATAAAGTGCAAATAAAATTATTGCCACCCCAATTTCTAAAGACGAAGCTCAACCCATGGGCTTGGGTGTTTTCGAGCTAATATCTGGGAGGCTTGGGCTTTGGGGTCAAAATCATGCCAATTTTGGGCTTTCCAGGATTTTTGGCCTCAATTTGAGACTCAAATACAGAAAATTAGATGCAATTTGTATATACGATGATCATTTAAATGAATATTATTTATATTTCGATTATAAAAGTTCATTACTTCATCAAATAAATAGAAGAAATTCAAACTATATATTGTCTAACTTCATATTTTCAAATTCGAGTTCAAAAAAGAAATAAAAAAGGTTATATTAATAATTTGAAGTTATTGATTAAATTATTTTAACTTATATTTGATTTTTTTTGTTTTGATAATTAAATTTGCATTTTGAAAGTTCATTACTTTATCAAAAATTCAAAATGTGAAAAATCATCACTTTATCAAATAAATTGGAATTGCACATTGGAATTTGGATAATGGAAAATATAAAATTGAGCTTTACCTTATTCAAAAAAATAAAAAAGAAAAAGGAAAAAGGAAATCCATGCTTTCTTTTCTCCTAGAGTTTTTAGACTTTCATGTTAGGCCCACTTTCATGTTAGGCCCGATTGTAAACACTAGACCCATGCCCAACCCAATTATCCTAGGGCCGACCTCGAGCTTGGGCCGTCTTAAAAGTTTACTTGGGAAAATATATTACATTGCTTTAGAAGGCATGATTGAGTTAATAATTTGTACTATTTTCTTCGACAACATCTTATTATTGTTTTATGAAACCGTGTTTCTGAGAAGAGTTTTCAAAGAACACAATTAAACAAGTCCTCATTGTCTTACAATTTTTATTTTCCTGAAGAATATTGTCTTATTAGTTGACAATTAATGACAATGAAATAACAACAGCAATGAAAGAAAGCTAAATAATAAGAAATGACTTGGATCAAGTCATTCTTAATGTGACATTCATCTAGTGCTTATCATATTGAGAAAATATGTCATCATCTTCATTTTTTTTCTTCTTATTTTTGGAGAGCATTGTCATATTAGTTGACAACAAAAAAATAATGACAATGAAAAAATGTTTTGTAAAAATTACACCTAACTTTGAATGATGTTTTATATTAAATTTATGAGAGACCTCATATTAACAAAGAAAGAAAACCATTAAAAACAAAGAACAAGTGGACAAATAAAAAATGAAAGACAAGTTTCCAACTCACAATCACATGCTCATTGTATAGTTGCACATGCATCCTCCATGGGAATGCAGAATTGGAGTTGAGGTGGATATGTAATTCCATCGTTTGATTACGAAAATAATTGACATAAAAATAATGTATAATATGTTCCTCTTGTTCTGATAAATGCTACAATTTAAAGCTTTTTTATGGGTAAAAAAAAAAAAAATCATATTTCCAACCCAAAAAAAAAAAAAAAAAAAAACCCTCATAAAGGCCAAAAATAATAAATAAATAAAATACAGAAGAAGGAGATGTGGCTCAAACGAGTGCTTTGGTAAAGGCGAAGGATGTGCAAAAAACCGCCCAATCCGTCAAATCAAACCAATCCACTCTATTCCGCACTGACCCAAGTGGTTTGAGAGGTTAGGTGGCGTGGTTTGGGTGGATTGAATAATAAAATTGGCAGTTTAGTTTGATTGGTGGGTTGAAATTTGTCAAACCGCCAATAAACCAAACTACCACGTTTTTAATAATATATGTATAAAATTATAAATATCAAATATCATTACTTTCATAATAATGTATTATCTTATTAGTATTTTTCTAGGATATTGAGTTTTGGGTCCTTCAACTTTTAATAACATTAACTATCACCAATTTCATCGACATTGATTTAGTGCTTTTTCTTATAAAATCATAATTTTTATATTTTGAATTAAAATACTATGTAAGTATGTATCAAGCTTCAGTTAACCACATTAAATCATTATTTTTAATTTTTTGATTTATTATTTTATTTATGACGTACTAATTAGCTAAGGCCTAATATATTAGAAATGCTTCAATTAGAAAAGGCATGATACAACCCGTCAAACCTGCCCAAACCGATAGTGACAAACCGTTTAAAAAAAATAACCAATTCACCGGTTTTTAAAAAAAAAAACATTTATTAAATATTTAAAAAAAATATTTTCCTCTTGTTCGGAAAATATTTCTTTTGGTAAAGCTGTTTTAGCTTTGTTGAACAAACAAATTCTTAAAGCTTTATTAAGGTATGAATTTTCCTGTTGTTCAGTAAAATTCATTAAATTAATAATAGTAGTAATTTTTTCTTCAGAAAAATTTTCAAGCCAATCCACTTGTTTAATGAACTTGGCAAATTCAGAATGAATAAAAGTTTGCTTTTCTTCTTGTGTTTTCAAGAATTCAGCAAGTTGGGACATATTTCTTCTAAACTCAGCTTTATGGTTTAAGCAATGAGTTTTCCAAATATTATTTAAAAGATGATAGGTTTTTGGGTTTAAACCTGGGTTATAAAAATCTTTTATCTCCTGATTTGTTTCAGGATGATTTTGAAAATTCATTTGGTTAAAATTCTGAGACATTTCAGCCCTTTGTTTATAGCTGACTGGCATCACATAAACTGGAACATTGGGTTGGTTACCCATGATCTGAGGAAGTCTGGGAAAGCTGCTCTGGTTTGAGCTTCCTTCGCCTTTGTGGAATCGGGATGGTTTCCCATAATTCTTTCCTTGAGAATTTGAAGGTTTTTTCCCTTTGTCCGGATTCTGATTATTCATTGTATCTTCTGAACAGATAATCAGCAAGAAAATTGTTAGTACCTTTAATATGTATTATATCAAAAGTATACTGACAAATAAAATTATACCATCTAACACGCCTTGCATTTTCTTCTCCTTTTTTGGATTTGATAAAATCACAAACTGATTTATTATCAGTACGAATTATAAATTTAACAGGTGCCAAATAAATATGAAATCTTTTTATTCAATTTTTTATGGCTAATAACTCTTTTTCATAAGTTATATATTTTATTTCGTTAGGTTTAAATTTTCCTGAATCATATCCACAGATTTCTTCTTGTTTAGAATTTTCTGGGATTGCTTTTAAAACTGTTCCCCAAAACTCATCACTAGCATCGGTTTCTAGAATTAATTGGTCATTTTCTTTTGGAAAATAAACCTTTGGGGTTTCTCTAAACAGATTTTTAATTTCTTGAACTAAATTTGAGTCTTCTTTAGTCTATATTATTTTTACATCTGAATTTCCCTTTTTAGGAAGATTCTTGAGTTTTTCAATTAAAGGCTTTTCCTTTTTGGATAAATTCTTTACAAATTTTCTTCCATAATTTAATAAACCTAAAAAACTCTGCAGTTCTTTGAGAGTTGTTATCTCATTTGGAAAATCTCTTATTTTCACAATGATATGATTTTGGAGTTGCATTCCTGATTGATTTAAAATAACTCCTAAATATTCAATCTCTTCTTTTTCTATTTCCATTTTCTTAGGACTTAGAATTATTCCATGTTTTAGGAATATATCTGATACAATTTCAAGATGCTTTTTATGTTCTTCTCTGGTTCTAGAGAATACTAAAACATCATCAATATATACTAGACAAAATTTATGAAGATGTTTGAACATGTTGTCCATCCATCTTTGAAATATTTGTGGTGCATTATAAATTCCAAATGGCATAACCGTCCATTGGTAATGTCCATATGGTGCACTAAAAGCAGTCAATGGTTTTGACTCATCTGTAAGCTTTACTTGCCAAAAGCCTGATTTGCAATCAAATTTGCTAAACCATTTAGAGTTCATAGTCTGTTTAACTATAACATCTTTTCTAGGAATAAAATATCCATCAAATTCAAGATTTTGGTTTAATCTTTTATAATTAATTACCATTCTAGCTTTTCCTCGTTTTATCTCATTATGGTTTATTACCATAAAAGCGGGACTAGAATGTGGACTTCTTGTTTCTTCAATTAATCCTTTCTTTAATAATTCTTCAAGTTGAATTTCAAATTCATCTATATCTTTTTTAGTATAGACCATTGGCTTAACTCTAATTATTTTATTAGAATCAATGAGTTTTAATTCACAAAACCTTGGAGATTTTTCCCAAAGTTTTAATGGGTCTTCAGAAAAGTTTGGATGTAATTTCTTATAAATCCAATGTTTTTCATCTAAAGATTTAATTATAGGTGTCATTTCACCACGCTTGACTGGCGCAAATACTTTTTCACAAACATGTTTATGATGTTGCAAAAGAGGAATTCTAACAGGTTCTTGTTTACAAGTTAGAATAACATGGTCACGATTGACAATAAAAGGCATATAATTTTCAATAAAATTATTTCCTAATATGACATCACCATGCATATCTAGGAAACAAAGTATTTTAGGGATAGAGAATTTTTTATCTTCTAACCAAAGCGTAACATTTTTAGCTTTGAGAATAATTAAGGTTTCATTACCATCAATACCTCTTGCAGCTATTGGATTTTTCATTTTAATCCATAGATGCTCAGGTAATGCATTATACCTAGCAGCACTGGTTGTTGCTCCGGTATCTAACAAAATAGATAAAACATATGGTTTATAATTTTTGAAATTAAATTTTCCAAGAACATACATATATCTTTTCTTACCTTGTTGATAGCTAAAAATTAATTGTTCTGTATATTTACCATCAATTTTAATCTGTTGAAATACTACAGATTTTTGTTCTTCAAGGTAGGTTGTACCTGGAAGTATAGGTATTTGCACATTCTTTATTGCAATTGATTTCCCCTTTTCATCTTGTTCATCTTTTTTAGATGTTGATGTTGATGCATCGTCTAATAATTTTATATTATTTCGACGATTATCAGTAAAATAAAGATTATTTCCTGATGCTTGAAATTCTATTGGTTTATAGAATTTTGGCTTGGGATTTTCTGTAAATTCTTTTATTAACCAGCTTTTTAGTATTTCCAAATCTTTCCAATTTATTAATCTTGGTTGGATTTCAGTATCGAATACTCGTGGTTCGAATAATTCGATCATATTTTTATCAATTTCTTTAATTGAAGTTTTAGTAAAATTTGTTAGTTCATGAATTGCTTTCCATTGAACTGATAAATTATAACTATTCTTTTTCATATCAATTCCTCTGGTTTGAATACGAATTTTTATCGTATCACAAATATTTGGATCTTCTATTGATATAAAATAATTTGGTTTTATTTTAAACCAAACTTGTCCATAAACAAGATTTGATTGTGTTCCACCTATTAGTGCTTTAACAGGATTTTCAAATCTTTTATCCAAGACTACTACTAGAATAGGAGTATCTAATCTTACTCTAAATAGAGCTGTAATTTCTATTTGAATTATTCCGATATGAATATATCGAATCTTTGGATGCTTTTGTTTAAGCCTTCGAATTTTATTTTTATCGAATAGTGGTATTTCCACCATTTCATCTTCAGTAGCTTTAGCAGATGTATTTCCACTAAATTGCTCAAATAATCTAGCTTGCCAAATATTAAATTTTGAGATTTGATAAAGTTCTTCTTTTTTCACTTCTTTAATTTTATCAAATTTCTCAAAATTAGATTCGTCTATAGATGCTTCTTCACCTATGACATCTCCTAATTTTATGAGTTGTAATTCCTCGTTTGGAATAGCTTCAAAGATTTCTTTATTTTCATTCCTTTCAGACATCATGAAAATCATGTCTGATTCGTCTTCACTTTCACTTTCAGTTTCAGATTCTGATTGAACCTCATATATTATGGAGTCATTGTCAGAGACTTCTTCTCCAACTAAAATTTCTAATTGTTTTTCTTCTAGAAATTTTATCATCTGTTTACCACTCTTTCCTTTCTTAGGACATTGTGGTGCTATGTGACCTTCTTCATTGCAAATATAACATTTACATTTAGATTTTCTTCTAAATGTAGTATTTCTATTATTCTTTCTTTTTCTGACATATTTTTTTATTAGGATTAGGTTTTTTACCTTTTCATTTGACAAATTTATATTTTTTAAATTTTCTCTTTTTCTTATAAGGGGTTGATTTTTTACAACCAAATTCCCATTGTTGTCGCATTACTTTGCTACAACATTTATCATTAAGTTGATTTTTCACTTGCTTAATAGCTTTTTGTGTTATGCAAAGTCAAGGCCTCGGTACTCCCTATTCAAGGTTGTCTTAAGGTTTGCAGATAAATCAAAATAACTTACTAACAATTAAAACACTTAACAAATAAACAAGAATAAATAAGCTGATAACAGGCTCAAACAGACTACAATAAAAACTATTAATTCCTAATCCTGATGCTCTGATACCATTAACAACTACACTCAGTAGAAACAGGAACTTCAGGAATTTTTTTTTTTTTTTTTTTATTTAATCTAAAACATGAAACACATGAAAGCAATTTAACAACCAGCAATAATTACATACTACGGGAGAACAATAACTATTCTACCAAATAGATATAATGATTACTTTAGCATATAAAAAACATGTAAAATGTTTGTTGTTTTTAACAAACAAAGTAAAATAAAACGGTCGGCTTTAGTAAAACAGAAATTTTAACAAGAATGGCATTAAATAATTCCCAAGGATAAATACTGTCTTTTTTCCGTTGAATGGGTCAAATCGGGGCGTATATTGCCATCCCTATACAGGGTGCATCTTTTTTTTTTTTTTTTTTGTTTCAACATCTTCAATGCATTTTAAAACTATGAAAATTTGGAACACTTATGCACCCAACAATAAATGGCTAAAATCATTGGTAGGCCTCGAAATTTAAGGTGAGTAATCTGGTGTGGTAAGTCATGGACAAACTCCCTAACCTCGTATATGGGCCTAGTGAAATTAATTTGTTCTTTCCCTTCACTTTTTTCTGGTATATCATTTCCTAACTGAAAATTTTGTTTCTAAATGCTTGCAATAAAACGTACGTTTCGCATCCATGATGTCCAATGTTCCATTATTTTTGGGGCTTGTGTTTTTCTTCATCTCATTGATTAGGTTAATGTGTCGGCATCTGGTATTGTCATATTCTAGCCCACAGTACTGCTTCGAAGGGGATGCCCAGTGCCTGGTTTGGACCAATAAAAACATTGTACAGTAACATGTTTTAAATTAGCACTCAGTGTGTGCTTAGCTTATGATTCAAATTAATTCAAGATGGGAAGAGTGTGTTTATGTCTCTGAGGTAGTCGGAATTTGAAACAGGACTCGCTCTTCAATTTTTATTTTTATTTTAAAAAAAATTTCTTGAAAATATGTTATTGTTCCAATAAAATCATGGCACGATGTTGCACCCAAAAAAAAAAAAAAAAAACTCATGGCACGATGGACTATTATTGTTAACAGTACACTAGGGTCACTTTCCAATCAAAATCCAGCAGCGTTTCTTTAATAATTTTCCGTATGTAACATTGTGATGCAGTGGAAAATACGTGGTCGAGACTAGCTCACTAAAAAAACAAATAAACGTCCACCAATCAGTTGATTGTCGCAAGAATAATGTCAGATAGTAAGCAACCACAATCAATATTCTGTCAAGAACACGAAAATAGGAAAATAAAGGAGAACTCTCTCTCTCGATATTATTAATCAAAATAATAAAAGTCTGAACTAAACTGTTTGTCATAAGGTTTACATTTCCTTATATAGAGAACTAATAAGAAAACCTAGTTCTATTAGAACAAAAAAAACTTAGTTTTACTAGAACAAGTAAGAATTAACTAGGAAACTAGTAAAGCAATAATTAAATAAAACTAAATAATTAAAACTAATAAAAATAACTAAAATAAAATAGAATCCCGATTCAGCAAGGAAGAAGCCCGTGGTGTGTACGCATATTTGGAATATGCGTACGCCTTTGGCGCGCTGCATCATTCCCCCTTGTTTGGAGAGAGTTCGCCCTCGAACTCATAGCCTCAACTTCTGAGCCATCTTCATGATACGGAACCAAGTGTATAGGTTGAATTGTGTCCCGGAGGGGTAAAATTAGAATGACGCTAGTTCGGCTAAAAAGTCTGACAGTTAATGCGACTACCACTATATAAACAGCTGCTGATATTGCAAATCCAGTGCTTGATTCGCAAGGGTTCGGTTGCACAAAAGTGATCGTTTTACATCTTACATCAGCGGAATTGGTGAGCTCGTATCGACCGCATATTTTCTACTGCATCACATTGTAACCTGTGACCCGGACCCCTATGGAGTCCTCACCCAAATACTATACATTGGAAAAAGTGAAAAGTATCCAAGATCAATCAAGTCAGGGTGTAGACTAAGCCAAGGCCATGATTACACAAGCAAACAAGCAAACAAGCAATTAAAGGAGCTTTTGCTTTCGCCTTAGCCTTTTTCCTTCTTTTGTTTGATGGATCGAGCTTTTCTTTAGTCACTTTAGAATGCAGAAGAAGGAGATGTGACTCAAACGAGTGCTTTGGTAAAGGGTGTGAGCCATTTTAGAATTATAGCACTCGGAATTACAATTCCAATCCCTACCCCAAATAAGAATTAAAATTAAGTGCACCAATGCCAACTAAAATATTATTTTCAGCCCACAATCACATATGTTCATTGTAAATCTCAACCCACCATGACATGCTTGTTTTGTATTTGCACACGCCTTACTATTTTTATTTTCCAAACAGTGTCTAGGTGTCTCTAATTACTGGACAAGAGGTGAAATTAACAAGGAAAAATAATAAAAATGTGACTTTCATAGTATGAAAACTGTCGGCCAAATGAATATAAAGTAGCCAGTAAAGGCGACTAAATTTTTAGGCAGTTGTGAAAACTAAAAATAAAGTGACTGATGTAAAGTGAAGACAGAATTGGTTACCGATCGATACAAAGAAAGAAAGCTAAAAATAGTCCGTCAAATGAACAAGTGGAAGAGAATCTGACGGCTAGACAGTTGTGAAGTGAAAACTAAAAATAGAAAAAGACCTACAGCTTCAGGTAAACCATTCTCAGAACACCCTGGCTGCTAGAGGGTATGACTGATATAAAGTGAAGACAGTTGGTTACAGATACATAGAAAGAAAGCTTCTAGTTGCAATTGTTTTGGTGAAAGAACAATACGAAGAAGAAGACGATGGCAGAGGCTGTAGTATCCTCCGTCGTGCAAACTCTTGGTGACTTGCTCAATCAAGAAGTTCAGTTCTTACGCGGGGTGAAGGGGCAAGTGGAGAAGATGCAAATTGAGCTGAATCTGATGCAGAGCTACTTACAAGATGCAGATAAAAGGCAGGATGAACGTGAGATGGTTCGGACATGTGTTTCAGAAATCAGAGAAGCTGCTTACGAGGCAGAGGCTGTCATTGAAACTTTCGCCCTCAAAATTGCATCCAAAAGAAGAGGAGGAATCCGAAACAAATTCAAAAGGTATGCTTGTATCATCGATGAGGCTTTTGAAATTCAGAGGGTTGGCTCCAAGATCGAGGCCATTACTATGAGAATCTCTAATCTCAAAACAAGTTTGCAAACTTATGGCATAACACCTATAAGTAGAGCCGAAGGTGCAACTTCTGAGCCAAGGACACAACTTTTGTTGAGGCGGTCTTATTCCCATGTTGTTGAAGAGTATACAGTTGGGTTGGACGAAGACACAGAGATGTTGGTGGCACGGTTGGTGAATGAAGAGCAGAACTATGGGGTTGTTTCTATTTGTGGCATGGGTGGTCTAGGCAAGACCACTCTTGCTAGAAAGCTTTACCTTCACAATGAAATCAGATGTCATTTTGAAGGTTTTGCTTGGGCTTCTATATCTCAACAATTCCAACCAAGAGACGTTTGGGTAGAAGTTTTGTTTAAACTTATCTCTCCATCTGAAGAGCAGAGAAGGATAATTAAAGAATTGACGGATGGTGAAGTAGCAAGGAAGCTTTATGAAGTCCAACAAGAAAAAAAATATTTGGTTATCCTAGATGACATTTGGACCAAAGAGGCCTGGGATAGTTTAAATCCAGCTTTCCCACTTAGAAATGGAAGCAGCAAGATGTTGCTTACTACTCGCATTAGAGAAGTAGCCAACTACGTGGATGATGGAAGAGGTTTACTCCATGAACCAAGATGTCTAACGGAAGATGAGAGTTGGGAGTTATTTCAAAAGAAGGCATTTACAAGAAAAGATGAACCAGGTGCTTTATACATTAATCCCTCCATACTTCTGATCCGACATCTTGTCCATTAAAAATTTTATATTCTTGCTGGCCATCCCATTGCAATTTTATTGCTTCCACCGCACTTCATGTATATCCATTAGTTTATTCATTCTTGTTTCTTCCTTGAAATTTCAATGAGTACATGCCCGTCAGCCATTATTGAAATTAGAAATAAAGAATTTTAGTATCTTCTTTCTTGTTTCAAAGACTATAGAAATTTAGTTACGTTTGTAAATAATAGTTATAGCACCCCTGCATTGCATGTTAACACTTTTAAACAATAATAAAAAAATGATAAATACTCATTGTCATGTATATTCATTACATTTTCCTTGCTACGTACCAATATATTTATATTAGTTGTAGACATGTTTTTAATAAGAAATATGCGAGTTGATGAACATTCATGATAACTTAAAGTATTGTTAGTCCCAAAAATAAGAAATTTAAAATGTTGGCGTCTACTTAATCAGTTTCCAGAGATAAATTTTAGGGAGCTTTTGTTGGAGGTCCCTTGCATTAGAATTCTACTTCTTTTACGTCCAAGCCAAAATGTTTTTGTGCCAAAAGTCCCCCAGACTTTGTTTTAGATCGATGAAACTATCTTTCCATACACCTTCAAAGTATAAAAGTACGTAGTGACTCAATTTAAAAAATTTTAAATTCCAAAATTCCATAACTTTTGCCCTGGAATCCATTTTTTAAAAAATTAATGTTTTTGGAATCGATCTACTCATTAAGATGTGTCAAACAAGAGCCATGATGAATATAAAAACATGTATAATTAAAATAAATGATGAAAAATTATTAGGCGACTGACAGAGAAATTCTCTATCAATTTATTTGTCAATTAAACCCATATATAAACCCTACTTTGTCATTTGATCATTGCTAATGGAGACTCTACTTAGATTGTATGAGTTTTCTTTGTTTTGAAACACCTGTTATTGGAGAAGTAGGAATTTTTTTTTCTTTGTTTGGTAGACCCATATACAACTAGAAAAGTAGCCCAACTCAAACTAAAACAAGAAAACCAGACCTAGAAAAAGGAAAAATCAACAAGAAGCACAATTCTATAGAACACTTAATTAGTGCTTTAATCTAAATAATATATGTACAAAGTATTATAATCTTGTTTCCCATAAAGTAGAGGAATGATATATATACATATATATGTTGTTTTTTCTTTTTATTATTTATTATTTTTGTTTTTTATAGTGCAGGCTTTAGCATTGATACAAGCATGAAAGAGTTAGGGAAAACAATGGTCGAAAGGTGCGCAGGTTTACCACTAGCCATCATTGTGCTTGGAGCAGTTTTGGCAACAAAACATACATTGATTGAATGGAAAATGGTGCTTTCATACTTCAGAACAGGCAAAGGCCATGAAGAACAAAACTCAAAAGTGCCTGAGGTTTTAGCTTTGAGCTACCATGAGTTGCCATACCGATTGAAATCATGCTTCCTCCACTTAGGCCATTTCCCCGAAGACTATGAGATACCGACAAAGAAATTGGCTAGAATGTGGGTGGCGGAAGGCATAGTGTCACCAATGGAAGAGGGAGAAGTAACAGTAGAGGATGTTGCAGAAGGTTACTTAGGTGAGTTGGTGGATAGGTCCATGGTTCAGGTAGGAAAAAGGGGATCAATGGGAAGAATTAAAACTTGCTGCCTCCATGATCTAATGCGAGACCTATGCTTATTAAAAGCAAAAGAGGAAAATTTTCTCAAGATTGCTCATGGTGGAGATGGTAGTGAGCTGGTGGTTTCTTTTCCTTCCGTAGAAACAAATGCAGAGTCAAGTCAGCGAGTTCATAGACTTGCTATCTATTTGGGTGAAGGAACTTACGAAAAAATTTGTTGGGAACGTGAAAGAAGTGCCTACCTCCGGTCTCTTTTATTCTTTAATCCTTCTGGTAGTTATATAAGAATTTCGGAAAAGATGATTTCCATGTTCACTGACTTCAAAATGCTTAAAATATTGGATCTTCAAACTCCTACAATTGCAGGAAACTTTCCAAGAGGAATAAAAAACTTGATACACTTGAGGTACTTGGGTGTATTTTTTAAAGGTATTCAAAACATTCCATCGTTTATTGGAAATTTGAGGTCGTTACAAACACTAGACATGAGGTTAGACGGTGAAGTGAGGATACCAAACACGATATGGAATATGGAACGGTTAAGACATCTGCTGTTACCCAGTATAGGGACTCTTTTTTTTAAAAGCAGTGCTAAGTTGCGAATGGGCAATTGGAGGGACCTCCAGACGCTCAAGTGGTTGGACATAGAGATTTTTGATGTTAAGGAGCTGACAAAATTGACCAATCTCAAATATTTAGGAATAAGATCATCTTCACATGGCTTCCATAGGTGGGAGGGAAATGTGATGTTACCAAGTGTCACCTTAAACCGCCTCTGTTCCTTAAGTATTAGAGTTTTGACCATTGTTGAGGAGGAAACCGAATTACAGAGACTTTTTTCGGATTGCCGTAACCTTTCTAAACTCACTTTAAATTCGGTGCACATGAGGGAGTTACCCAAATACCACCAATTTTTTCCCAAGCTCACCAAGTTAACCTTGGATGATTCTCAACTTGAGGAAGACCCAATGCCCACACTAGAGAAGCTGCCGTACTTAACTATCCTCCGCTTATGTTTTCATTCATTCTATGGGAAGGAAATGGTTTGCTCTTCCAAAGGCTTTCCACAACTCAAATCTCTACTCCTTGAGGCGTTGTACCCCTTGGAGGAATGGCGTGTGGATGAAGAAGCCATGCCCACACTCTGTGAACTACAGATTTCTTCTTGCAGGAATTTGAAGATGGTTCCGGATGGATTAAGGTTCGTCAAAACACTCCGAGAATTGACGATCTTAGGAATGCCTGAAGAATTCAACAAAAGGCTTCGAGTGGTAAATGGAGGAGGAGAGGATTTTTACAAAGTCCAACACGTGCCTTCCATCATCCTACCGAAGCAAAGACAGGATCCCCATATGCTTTCTTCCTCCGTGGAGTTTGATCAAGTAATTCTCTCTCATCTCTCTGTCTATCGTTGCTTTGATCCAGTTTTCGTTTGAATTCATGTCATCTACCTAGTAGTAATATTTTTCCCATCTCTCGCTTTTGTATCTCATTTTCCCTTTGCTTCCCGAGAAAATGGACGAAAAATGAAAAGAAGATTTTTTAGTCCTTTTTTTTTTGGTCAATTATCTGTATTTGTTTTCAAAAACAGAAAAAGAACAAAAAACTTGAGTATAATTTTCTGTTTTATGGGTTATTAATTATATGGTAAAAATTTAGGGTTCAGAAAACTTGAGTTAAATTTTCTCGTGACCCAAACGGTGGGAAGGTGATAAATTGTTTGATATGTCATCACTTCGTAAGTAAATCTTTTTTCTTTGTGATCTACTGATGCTATTGATTTTGTAAATTGCTAACATTTGTTATTGTGAATCATTGGTCCTGTTCAGGACATCACCATCTGCTGGCTCTCTTTTGCTTCTTATTCTTCTTATTTCCTTTTGACTTTCAATTCTTGCAGCAATACCATGAAGAACTAGAAACTATGTCACATGCTTCATTATTTCATTGACGATTCCGCAGGCCCATATCACCTATGTTTTGTATATCGGATCCAGCATATGTTTGTGAACAACAATTGACTGGACCTCTTCAATTGCAATATATACATTTTGTTGGTTTCGTTATAATGATCCACAATTAGACAATTGTGTGAAAAATACTATTAACCGATCATTCAGATTGTCTTTTAGGCCATGTTTATTTAGCTGGAATGGAATGAATGGAATGGAATCTCATTCCAATTCATTTCAAATAGCAGGTTTGAATAAAGTAATTTGAATGGGAATGGAATAAAATAACTATTTCAAATCTCTTTCCATTCCAAACTACTTCAAACATGGAATCAGATTTCATTCCCATCCGTTCCATTCCAGCCAAACAAACATGGCCTTAATGTAGTTTATTAAACTAGCAGAGCAAAAGCATGTTAATGGTTTCAATTAGGGTGTGTCCATTAGGAGCTAGCTTTGTTCAAAACATGGTGGAATTGTCAGCTTTCTCTTATTACGTGTTAGGCATTCTGTTGGCAGAAGGATAGATTTAGTACAAGACTTGAAATCTATTGAACAAAAATTCATTACTAAAGTACGTTAATATAGCACATGTAAGTTTTCCATGATTTTTTTTTTTTTTTTTTGTCCATGCCATTGGTGTTTGAAAGCTTCAAGCTTGCATTTTGATATTTTGTGGGATTATTCTTGTATTTAGTAGTTCCAAGATTAGTATAACTAAAAGTTATATGTGTTATACATGCTTATTGGTCTAAACTTCTTGAAAACACAGAATATTAATGATGATTTATGTGGAAACTGTTTCCTATGCTTGTCTTAATACTGAATGCTTGGTGAACGAGGACCAGACTTGTTGTCCTGGCTAATGAAATAGTCACAAAGTTAGGTATGACACAAAACAGAGTTTGAACTGGAAAATGCTTTAAAATTATTGATTTTCAATAGAATATAATAGGTGATTGATGAGGTCACAAGCATCCAAAAGAATGATTCTGTAACCTAATTAGCAAATATTTAACTTTGATGTGTGATGCTTGTGCCATAATATACTTCAAAATGACTTAAAGTCCTAAATTTTACACTACTAGAGAAGCGTATATATCTGGTTCTATCACTATAATATAACAATCTATTGACTACTGCAAGATAAAATTTGTGATTTCCAAATTGCTCACAAATAGTCGAAATTGTTATTTGTGTTTGGGGATGACAATATGATTTATTTTTTTCTAAATTAAAAGATATGAGATAGAAAATTGCATTCTGCAGTAATAGTTGATGTTCAGCTACAGTCAGGTTGAGTACTTATAAATAAACCAGAGCTCTCAAGTGATTTGATAGAAATTCATGTTTGTGGCTGCACTTATTGTTTTATGATTTCTCCATCTTGCGTTATGATTTCATATCTATGGCATATGTTCCTCAGCAATTTGACTGATTACATCTTCTCTCTTCTTCTTTTTTTTTTTGTCCATTTACTTCCAGGGAGAGTCATCGACTCATCAATGAAGCAATTCATTCACTCCATGGAGAAGACCAGCATGTAATCATTTCTCTTGACTCCTGATGTTGCCTGTAAAATTGATTCCCAAGTACTTGATGTGATTGTGTGAACTCACTTTTCATATTTTTTTTTTAAGTTCCTGTTTGGTGTGGATGTTCATTTTGCTTACCATTATGTGTGCTTTCGTATGCACTTGATCAAGTTTATGATGAACTAGTCCAGTCTTTCTTCATTTGTAAATACAGTTGCAGACCAATTTATGTTCCTCTTGAAGGGTTTAGTAATGGGGCATTTATTTTGAAATTACATCTTTATCTAAAATTTAATGATTAATTGTTGGTTTCTGCTTAGAATAAGTGTAGACATATTATTTCTGGTTTTACTCGACGCTTTCAACTTTTTATTTATTAAATACTTTTCCATTCAAAAGCCATTCCTTTTAGTGGAGTTTGGATATATGCCCCCATTGAAATGGAATCAGTTCTGCCTTGATGGTATCTATGCCAGTACAAAAATGAAAGTGATCCTCTCAGCTTATTTTAAGGACAAATAAATTAGCACATATGAAATTGCAGGTCTTCCCCAGCTTCTCAAATGATGAGGGATGAATAAGCTCTGATGAAGAAATAAACAAATTGTAGAAGACTACCAATTCCCTACACTTCCCCCTCGTCCGCTGGGGAAATCTCTTTCTCCAAAACTAAGCCTAATTCACGGACCTTGTCTAAATTGGAACTCAATCTACTTTAGGTAACTGAAACCACATTGGAAGGGCATCATTAAAAGAGCAGTGCTATAAATCAAGACTCCTAATCACAATATACATGCCTATCATATTTTTTCCTTTTCTTTATTTGGGTTAAATGGCTGCACTTCTCAAATGGCCTTGCTTTCTCTCCTTGGGGCTAGAAAGGAGAGAAAGCAAGACCAGTCAGATCAGGATCAACTGAACGGATCAGCCCAGACGGGTGTGTCTCAGGATTGGGCAGTTGGGAATTCTGCCAACACATTCCCTCCCTTCCCTATAATGGTTTATATGCATCAACCTAGTGAGCCTTTAAGCTCTAGTTCAAGGCCGGTAGGTGAGGAAGTAGGCTGCTGTGATGCTCAGGAGCAGATATGCTCTTGTTCAAGCCCAAGCCTGATTTTGGGCTTATCGTGTGTGGATTTCCACTTGGGCAGGCTCTGCAGAAGTTACTCAATGAAGGGGGCAGTTCACCTCTTAGTTTTATTTGTACCCCCCACTTATTTTAATTTTTAAAAAAATTTTATGAAAAACATAAAAAAAATTTATGAAAATTAGCAGCTTTGACTATTATAAAATATCATTTTAAACAACTTCGTAGAAGAAAGTTTTTTCAAAATTTGTTGTTTAAGAGGATGTTTTGGCCAAAAATGAAACAAAGACTGCAAATGACCAAAAAGTCCACTTAAATGATAGATTTTAGAAAAACTTTCTTTTACAAAGTTTTTTAAAATGATGTTTTCTAGTAGATAGCATTACCAATTTTCATAAAAATCTTTTATATTTTACATAAACCTTGATAAACTAGGTGTGTGTGTAGGCAAGAAGGCTATAAGGGCCCTTTTAGGGAGTGGTGAGCCTTTAAGCTCTAGTTTGAGGCCGGTTAGTGAGGAAGCAGGCCAATCTCTTGAAACAAGCTGAGGTATGATAAACCATGACATTATTTGGATTTTTATATATATATATATATATATATATATATATATATATATATATATATATATATATTTTTTTTTTTTTTTTTTGTGCATTGGTTAAGTGTGTTGAATGGCTGCCAATGTGGGAGAACAGATTGATGGAAGCAGCCCAGCCAACGGGATTGGATAAAGTTCGGATGAAACTAATGGAGAGGAAGAATTGCTTTTATGATTGAGATGGATCCATTTGTAAGTGTTGGAAAAGTACAATTGCTTGTTTTGGTCTCTATAATTTCCTAGGATCTTTTATTATCCATCATTTCAGTAGCATTTTATTTATTTGTTTATCTTTAGGGTCTTTTTGGGTGTCTAAATGGAAATTAAATTTTAATGTATTTTACATAACATTGAAGGCATGAATTTGTCATGAAAAATTTAAGAAAATATTGGCCATATTAGAAATGAGAGTGAAAATTCGACATAGTGGCATTTCATAAATTTCTAAAAATGATCTTAGAGGATCAACTACAGTGATGACTCAAATAATCTCATTCAAGGCGATGGATTTAGGAACCAATGAAGGTACGAAATATAGATGGTAAAGGACTATAGTTAGGGAAGTGTAGAGGTTTCAAATTCAAATCTCCACTCCCCTTACTATCGGACGCATAAGCTTGTGGTCGAACTATGCATCGTAGGAGGATTAGTTTATACCCAAACTTTGGTATGACTAGGCCTGGATACTTAGTTTGGCAAAAGAATTTCAACAAAAATAAAAAAAAAATAAAAATGCTGGATTGTACTAAAATAAATACACATCAATACATATGACTACTAACTCAGTAGTAAATTACTACTAACTTAACTAAGAATGACTACTAACTGTAATTATTTTCCCGTAGCTGCACCAATCTGTAATTCCCCCAATTTGTTTTATGTCTTTGTTTTTCATGGTCACGTTGCTTTTAATTCCAAACTCTTTCAAAAGAAATTACTCAGTCTGATTTATGTCCAATCTGTCTTGCTGGGCCTGAAATGGTGGATCGTATTCTTATGGGGTGTGACTATGCTAAGGGTTGGAGTCATATCCTCCCTTTTATCCCTGGACGAAGCCATTTCTATTGAAGATTATTGGATGTCCAGTAATGTCGGATTGCACTAAACTGTCCACGGAGAGGCACATACCTCAGTTTATCCGTTTTTCCTTTCGCTTGTTGGGAATTATGGAACAATCGAAACAGATTTGTTTTCGAACAAAATGTAATCATTTGCCTAAAGATTATGGTAATGCATTCATAGAGAGCTGTTATTGCAACCCCTTAACTTTATTTGCACACCCTATTAATTTTAATTTCTTAAAGTTTAAAAAAATATATAAAAGGTGTTTTTAAAAACTAACTGCATTGTTTACTATAAAATATTATTTTAAACAATTTTTTAAGATAAAGTTTTTCCAAAATCTATCGTTTAAGTGGATTTTTTGACTAAAAAATAAAACAGAAACAATAAACGTACGGCCAAAAAGTTAATTTAAATGACGGATTTTGGAAGAACTTTTCCTACAAAGCCGTTCAAAATAAGCTTTCTAGTAAAACTACATCACTAGTTTTCATAAAAACTTTTTATATTTTTATTACACATTGATTAACTAAAATAAAGTGCAAATAAAATTATTGCCACCCCAATTTCTAAAGACGAAGCTCAACCCATGGGCTTGGGTGTTTTCGAGCTAATATCTGGGAGGCTTGGGCTTTGGGGTCAAAATCATGCCAATTTTGGGCTTTCCAGGATTTTTGGCCTCAATTTGAGACTCAAATACAGAAAATTAGATGCAATTTGTATATACGATGATCATTTAAATGAATATTATTTATATTTCGATTATAAAAGTTCATTACTTCATCAAATAAATAGAAGAAATTCAAACTATATATTGTCTAACTTCATATTTTCAAATTCGAGTTCAAAAAAGAAATAAAAAAGGTTATATTAATAATTTGAAGTTATTGATTAAATTATTTTAACTTATATTTGATTTTTTTTGTTTTGATAATTAAATTTGCATTTTGAAAGTTCATTACTTTATCAAAAATTCAAAATGTGAAAAATCATCACTTTATCAAATAAATTGGAATTGCACATTGGAATTTGGATAATGGAAAATATAAAATTGAGCTTTACCTTATTCAAAAAAATAAAAAAGAAAAAGGAAAAAGGAAATCCATGCTTTCTTTTCTCCTAGAGTTTTAGGTTTTAGCTTTGGGTTACCATGAATTGCCATATCGATTGAAATCATGCTTCCTCCACTTAGGCCATTTCCCCGAGGACTATGAGATACCGACAAAGAAATTGGTTAGAATGTGGGTGGCAGAGGGCATAGTGTCACCAATGGAAGAAGGAGAAGTAACAATAGAGGATGTTGCAGAAGGTTACTTAGGTGAGTTGGTGGATAGGTCTATGGTTCAGGTAGGACAAAGGGGGTCAACGGGAAGGATTAAAACTTGCTGCTTCCATGATCTAATGCGAGACCTATGCTTATTAAAAGCAAAAGAGGAAAATTTTCTCAAGATTGCTCATCGTGGAGATGGAAGTGAGCTGGTGGTTTCTTTTTCTTCCATAGAAACCAATGCAGAGTCAAGTCTGTGAGTTCATAGACTTGCTATCTATTTCGGTAGAGG
This sequence comes from Liquidambar formosana, assembly GCA_039720395.1. Taxonomy (NCBI): domain Eukaryota; kingdom Viridiplantae; phylum Streptophyta; class Magnoliopsida; order Saxifragales; family Altingiaceae; genus Liquidambar; species Liquidambar formosana. Next base: position 40,098,730 of record CM077823.1, on the reverse strand, counting down.
AATTTTCAGAAACTTTTGTTGGGAAGGTGAAAGAAGTGCCTACCTCCGATCTCTTTTATTCTTTAATCCTTCTACTAGTCACATTATAATTTCGGGAAAGATGATTTCCATGTTCACTAACTTCAAAATCCTTAGAATATTGGATCTTCAAATTCTTAGAATTGAAGGAAACTTTCCAAGAGGAATAAAAAACTTGATACACTTGAGGTATTTGGGTGTATATTGTGATAGTATTCAAAACATTCCATCAAATTTGAGGTGCTTACAAACACTAGATTTGAAGGTAGGGAGTGCAGTGGGGATACCAAACACGATATGGAATATGGAACGGTTAAGACATCTGTCACTTCACTTTTGGCTTTCGTCAGTTCAAAGCAGTGGTAAGTTGCGAATGGGCAATTGGAGGGACCTCCAAACGCTCATGTGGTTGTACATAGATATTTTTTATGTTAAGGAGCTGACGAAATTGACAATCTATTCTTATATTATATTTAGGAGTTTTTGGTGTGAGGTCAGCAAATGCTGAGGTGGCAGCCCAATAACTCTTCCCTTCTTAATCCTTCATTCTCCTTCATTTTGGGCCTACATAGCTGATGTCAACTTATGGCCTTCTCCTTTTCTCTCTCCAAACACCTCCTCCACCTCAATCTGCCCTCCTTTTCCTTTATTTGACGTTCTCTGTCTCTTTCAAATTTCAAAATTTGATTTAATTCCCCCCCTCCTCTCCTCCTGTTCTCTGTTCTCTCTTTTGTGCACACAATCCTCACCGGAAATAGCTGGCATGGGTACAAGCCCGTGCGAAAAGTAATCCTCTCTTTTGAGCACACAATCGTCGATTTGTTTTGCTTCAAACCATACATTTCCATTCTTGGGCAGAGTGATCGACAATTGACTCCATCACCACTGATCGACGATTGACTCCATCTCAGATGGGGATGCCGACGTAGACACTATCGCCACCCCCTCTCTCTCTCGCTGACAGATCAACCACGTTCACCTCTCTCTACGTTTCCCACCGCCGGCGAAGATGCAGGTAAAGGGGTTCGCCGGAAAAATGAACGAGGTTAAGTCCTCTCCTTGATGACATCGTTTCCAATGGCCGGATACCTCTTCCTCACATCAACAACAACGACAACCACCTTACCCCCAAAAAAAAAAAAAAAAAAAAAAACAACGACGGCAACACCTTCAGATTTTTAGACAAACCCTCCAACTATGGGATCTTAAAAAATGAATGCATATTTTATTGTTTTGTTCTTGGTCCATGATTTCAGATTTCTACAAAAACCCATCTTCAGCAAGATCTACACAAACCCACCATGGTTTCAGACTCAGATTTCTTCGTCCATGTTCTTCCTCCATTTTTTCTGATCTGGAACTCGACGGTGTCCCTTGGCTCCTCGTCACCACGATACTCCTCACTTCCACCATCATTTCTCTCACCAGCAAGGTTCGCCGTAATCCTCCTCTCCACTATCATCTTCCTCTTCAGTCATCTTGGTGTTTGCTGTTTGTGATGATAGAAGAGGGCCAAACCCATGGTCGCTGATCTGTAACAAAGGGGCAAAACCAGATCTAAAGGAAGGCCAAACATCACTGTTTTAATAGATTTTTTTTTGCAATTATTTATAAAGTTGTTCATTGGGAACAATTGATTCTTTCATCTGAAATAGGCAAAAAAAAAAAAAAAAAAATAGTGGTTTTTTTTACCCAAGAAAGATCAACAATGAAAGGAATTTCCATGTTCATATTTGCAGATGAAATGAGCCAGGCAAAAAAAATTGGTTTTACAATTTGCAATACTTAAAAATATATTGAACCAAACTGAAATTTACAGGTATTCTTGAATCTCTAAGATCGAGAGGTTGCAGTTGTTGGCAATAGAGGACAACGGTCGGCATCGTTAGAATGGTAGTAAACGAAGTTGATCTGTCGGTGAAGTGAGGGTTTGTTGAAGAGAGGGAGAGATGGTCGGGTAAAGTAACTTTGGGATTAACCAAAAAAAAAAAAAAAAAAAAAAGTAACTTTGGGAGTCTTTAAAAAATTAATACCTAACTTTGAATCGTAGCCGTCGATCTAAGGAGAACGGCCAGGATTAGCTTTTGTGCAGGATGCTCAAACGGCGTCTTCACCTGTTGGAATTGAACTGAAGGTTGGGGTTTTATGTCATTGAAGATGAAGGGTTGTTCATACAGTGGTGGGTTCACCATGGCTTCATGCACATTGCTTCATAAGTAGGGATGCAGACAGTTGAATTATACATAAAAATATGTTAGTCTAAATTCTAAATCACTAAGCTAAAAATTGTCTTCATATTTATTTGTAATTCCCGCACATCGCGCGGGTTTCTACTAGTTCTCAAATATTTAGGAGTAACATCACCTTTTAAGAGCTTCAAAGAGTGGGAGGGAAATCTGAAGTTACCAAGTGTCACCTTAAACCATCTCTGTTCCTTAAGTATTAGTGTTGACACCCGTGTTGAGGAAACCCAATTACAAACACATTTTTCGGATTGCCATAACCTTTTTAAACTCACTTTCCATTGTGTGGAGATAAGGAAGTTACCCAAATACCACCAGTTTCTTCCCTACCTCACTAAGTTAACCTTAACGAATTCTCGTCTCTCAGAAGACCCAATGCCCACACTGGAGAAGCTCCTTACTTAACTGTCCTCCGCTTACGTTTTTATTCAACATTTGGGAAGGAAATGGTTTGCTCTTCCAAAGGCTTTCCACAACTCAAATCTCTACGACTGTGGGGTTTGCACAACTTGGAGGAATGGCGTGTGGATGAAGAAGCCATGCCCACACTCTGTGAACTAGAAATTTACTATTGTCTAAATTTGAAGATGGTTCCAGATGGATTGAGGTTCGTCACTACACTCCGAGAATTGAAGATCTTAGACATGCCTGAAGAATTCAACAAAAGGCTTCGAGTGGTAAATGGAGGAGGAGGAGAGGATTTTTACAAAGTCCAACACGTGCCTTCCATCATCCTACCGAAGCAAAGATATATAGGATCCCTGTTTCCTTTCTTCCTCCGTGGAGTTTGATCATGTAATTCTCTCTCATCCCTCTGTTTCTCTGTTTCTCTCTGCTTTCATAAACTTTTCTCGGATTTCATGTCATTTACCTAGTACTAATATTTTTCCCATCTCTCGCTCTTATATCTCATTTTTCTTTTGCCTCCCGAGGAAATGGACGAAAAATGAAAAGAAGATTTTTTTAAGTCTTTTTTTTTTTTTTTTCAATTATCGGTTTTTGTTTTCAAAAAACAGAAAAAGAACCAAAAAAATTAAGTCTACTAAGTTTATTATCATTGTTTTAGACTCACTCGAGTAGAATTTTCTGTTTTATGGTGAAAATTTGGGGTTCAGAAAACGTCCTGCATTTTCTTGTGACCCAAACAGTGGGAAGATGATAAATTTTTTGATATGTTACTTCGTAAGTACATCTTTTTTCTTCGTGATCTGCTGATGCTATTGATTTTGTAAATTTTTAATATTTGTAATTGTGAATCATTAGTCCTGTGTTTGGCTCTTAAGACATCACTATCTGCTTTGGCTCTCTGTTTTCCTTTTTATTTTTCCTATTTGTCTGTTTTGTGTAGTTTCTATATCAGATTATTCTGTTTTCACTTTTCACTTCAAGATGAGGACCTTGATCCAGCATATGTTTCCTTATATACAAGCCTTCGTAATTGTTTGTTAACAACAATTGATTGGGCCTCTTCAATTGCGATATATGCATTTTGTTGGTTTTGTTTAGATCCACAATTAGACAATTGCGTGAGAAATATTATTGAACTAGTAGAGCGAAAACATGTCAATGGTTTCAATTAGGGTGTGCCCATTATGGTAAATCGATGCTAGAAGGAAACTGTTTGGAGCTAGCTTTGTTCCAAACATGGTGGAATACAAGACTTGCAATCTATTGAACAAAAATTCATTACTATAGTACGTTAATATAGCAAATGTAAGTTTTCCATGATTTTTTTTTTTTTCGTGCCATTGATGTTTGAAAGATTCAAGCTTGCATTTTGATATTTTGTGGGATTATGCTTGTATTTAGTAGTTCCAAGATTAGTATAACTATTCTAAAAGTTATACTAAGCTTACTGAAAATACAGAGTTTTAATGATGATTTGTATTTAATAACGAATGTGGTGAATGGGGACCAAAATTGTTGTCCTGGATAATGAAAGACAAATCATAGTTTGAACCGAAAATGCTTTAAAATTATTGATTTTCGACAGAATATAATAGGAGATGAAGTAGTAAGCATCCAAAAGAGTAAGTCTGTAAACTCAATACGCAAATATTCAACTCTGTTGTGACAATGCTAGACAAGCTTATGTATCTGGTTCAATCGCTCATATAATAATCTATTGACTATTGTCGGATAAAATTTGTGATTGCCAAATTGCTCATAAATAGTTGAAATTGTTATGAATGTTTGAGGATGGCAATGCAATTTCTTTTTTCTACATTAAAAGACATGAGATAGCAGATTGCAATCTGCAATAAAGTAGTTGATGTTAAGCTACAGATCTACACTCAGGTCATGTAGTTATAAATAAACCAGAGCTTTCAAGAGATTTGATAGAAATTCTTATCTCTGGCTGCACTATGTCTCCCATCAGTACGATTCTTGTTATGGGACGATGGAATTTCTAGTTCACATGCTATGGTATGCTCTTTTTCATCTAGGTCATCCCATCAATTTTTTTGACTAGGATATCTCCCAAGCCACAGCTACCTCCTCATTTGACCTTGTATAACTAATCACATTCTTTTACATGGTCAGAAAAAAACAATCCTTGAAAATCGAAAAATTCATATTGTTTTATGATTTCTCCATCTTGTTTTATGATTTCATATTTATAGCATCTGTTCCTCTGCAATTTGACTGATTACATCATTTTTTTTCCTCCATTTACTTCTAGGTAGAGTCATCGATGAAGCAATTCATTCACTCCATGAAGAGGACCCACATGTATTCATTGCTCTTGATCTCTTGCTGTTGCCTGTAAAATTGATTCCCCAGTACTCGATGTGATTGTGCGAACTCATTTTTCAAATTTTTTTTTTTAATTTATTTATTAAGTTTCTCTTTGGTGTGGATTTTCATTTTGCTTACCATTATATGTGTGCTTTCGTATGTACTTGATCATGTTTATGATGAACTAGTTCAGCCTTTCTTCATTTATGTTCCTCTTGAAGGAGTGATGGGCATTTAATTTGAAATAACATCTTTATCTAAAATTTAATGATTAATTGTTTGGTTTCTGCTTAAAATAAGTGTAGACATATTATTTTGGGTTTTCTACAATATTTGTAAATTTTTATTTATTAAATTTATTTCCATTCAAATCTGTTGCTTTCATTGAAAATCCTCTTCTTGATATTTATATTGGAATACTACAGTTATGGTTGATTCCTAACTTTGTCTAGGTTTCAATCAGAGTCTAGTTGGTCAATACTAGAATAAATTGTATGCCAGCAGGCTTAGCAAGCTCTACAATGGAGAATTCTTTTTCACTGTTTCACGGCACACAAATTAAGTTAATAATTTTGCTTGTAGGATGACATCCTATTATAACATCTTCTTGTAGCCCTGAGCTTAATTCTAGAAATTGGTTACGAAACCTCCTTTGTTTTCCTTCACATTTGTTGATGGAATTTGTGCTAAAGAATTTGCACAATGACTACAAGTTAGTGGGGACGAGTTTGGATGCCCCCATTGAAATCAGATCAGTTTTGCATTGATGGCATCTATGCCAGGACAAATATAAAAGTGATCTTCTCAGCTTATTTCAAGGACAAATAATTTAGCACATGTGAAATTGCTGAGGGATGAATAAGCTATGATGAAGGAATAAACAAGTTGTAGATCGAAGACCACCCAAGACCAGCCAAATCCCTAAACTTCTAAGTTCTAACGTTCCCCCACATTCCTTGGGAAAAATTTCTTTCTCCAAAACTAAACCTAATTCACACACCTTGTCTGAATTGGAACTCAATCTACTTTTGGTAACTGAAATCACATTAAGAAGTCATCATTAAGGAGCAATTCTATTATCACAACTCCTAATCACAATTTACATGCCTCTCATTTTTCTTCTTTTTGGGGGGTTAAGTGGTTGTCCTTGGGGCTACAAAGGAGAGAAAGCAACACCAGTAAGATCAGGATCAAGTGAACGGATAAGGCTAGGAGGACTAACCTTAATGCCAGAGCTCTGTTGTGGGATAAGGCCAGGAGAACTAGCCTTAATGCCAGAGCTCTGTTGTGAGATTAGCGTAAATGCTATGATTATCTTCCTTTTTTCTTTTGCTTGAAAAATAAAAATAAAAAAAATTCCCGATTCACATTTTAAAAAATGGGCATCATTATGGCATTATATTTCACATCAAGTTGGGACAAATCAGTCATTGAGAAAAGCTTCATAAAAGGAATGAAAAGTCAACCTAGATAAGCTTAGTATTTCATATTAGGTTCAATAGGTTGGATTTCTTTGTTTTTTTTAGTGGGTCCTTGACAATGAAAATTTTTAATTTCTTTCGTTTCCAACAATTTATCATCAACCAAACAAAGCTTATAAAAAAGCTAAGAGAGAGTTAAAAGTTAGGGTAAATTACATTAAGACCTCCTCTAAAATCTGACAATTACAAATAGACCCCCTCATGTTTTTGAAATTACATTAAGACCGCCTATTTTACAAAATAAACTATAAAAAGACCCCTCCCTCTAATCTCCGCCCATTAATCCGTTAAATCACTTTCAATTTTTTTCAAAATACTCTAATTACCCTTATTGGATGACAACTTCTATGATAAATGCATATAACTCATCAGTCCAACACATTCATCCAGTACATTTAATGAATTTATTTATTTATTGATAAATAACTAAAAGATTATATATAGATATAAGAAAAATGCCAAAAAGCTTAAATTTTTGTTCAACTGATGTGGCAACCGTCAGATTTGCTCATTAGAAACAATTATCTATTTAATTGATGTGTTAAAAAAAAAAAATTTTGATTTGCCAAGTTGTCACCTCATTTACCACCTCTATATGTGCATCTCCATTGTAATAATTCTTTTTATTTATTTCTACATATGAGTAATGCCGCATAGCCCTTCTTTTTTTTTTTTATAATTAATATTCAAATCTACTTACTCAAATGAGGTGGCAACTTGGCAAATCAATTTTTTTTATTTTTTATTTTGCAAATCAATTAAAAATTTAATTAAATAAATAATTATTTCTAAGGAACAAATTTGACAGTTGCCACATCAATTGGGCAAAAAATTTAAATTTTTTTTAGCATTTTTCTTATATATATATATCTATTATCTTTTAGTTGTTTATCAATAATAATTAAAAAATTCAAAAGTATTGGATGAACTATTGGACTGATGAGTTATATGCATTTAACATGGAAGTTATCATCCACTAAGAGTAGTTAGGGTATTTTGAAAAAATTTGAACATGATTTAACGGATTAATAGACGTAAGTTAGAATGAGGGATCTCTTTATAGTTTATTTTGTAAAGTAAGACGTGTCAGTGTAATTTTAAAAACGTGAGGGGGTGTATTTGTAATAGTAAGATTCTAGAGGGGTCTTATTGTAATTTACTATAAAAGTTATATATAGGGAGCAATGCGGAATTTATCTTGGGGGGGCGACTTTGTTTGGATGTAACTGTTTAATTTTTTTCTTTCTAACTCTATAAATTAAATAATAATTTAAATTAGCCTTCTTTATATAATAAAAATTAACAAGAACAAAGAAAATTGTTTAAACTTAATAATTAACACAAAAACTTAAATATTCATTAATAATATATATATATATATATTATTGATGAAATAATGTATGTATTAAACCAAAAAGGGGCATAGCCCAAGGAAAAGAGACATAACTTGAGTAAAACATGACTAAGAGACTAAGAGTTATTTATATAAAAGGGAAAAAAAGGAAAGAGATAAGAGTAGGGAAGTCAATTATAAAATCAAAGGGGTCAAAAATATATTTTAGAGGGGCAAAAATATATTTTAGAGGGGGTATATTTAAAAATATAAGCAAATATGTATACTAAAAAAAAAAATCCAATGAGTGAGGGGGTCAACTGCCCCCCCTCGATAGGGAGTGGGAAATTAGCTCTTGGTTGCATTGATGAAGCCTTGGATTAGTATATTCTGGCCTATACAGAAATGAGAATTTACTTCCCTAGCAAACTTTTAAAAACTTATATTGAGAAATTAATTTTTCACCAACAGACAATGTAACCCCACAACGAAATGTACGCAAAAAGGCTTTAAGGGCCTTTAAAGGAGTGGTGAGCCTTTAAGCTTTAGCCCAAGGCCGCTAGGTGCGGAAGCAGGCTGCTGTGATGCTGAGGTGCAGACAGGCTCCTGTTGGGAGGCCTCTATTGGCACCCAAAGACTTGCTTTTCATCCCTCGTTATTTTACTTTTTAAGATTTTATGAAAAATATAAAAAGTTTTCATAAAAACTGATCATGCTATATATTAGAAAACATCATTTTAAACAACTTTTTGGAGAAAGTTTTTCCAAAATTTATCGTTTAAGTGGACTTTTTAGTCATTTATGAAGCGAAGACTATAAATGACGAAAGGTCTACTTAAATGATAAATTTGGAAAAAAATTATTCTAAGAAGTTGTTCAAAATGATGTTTTCTAATAAAGTACGCAATTAGTTTTTCTGAAAATTTTTTATATTTTTCATAAAACCTTAAAATGTAAAATAATTGGAGGTTGAAAAGCAAGTCTTGGGGTACCAATAGAAACCCCCCCTCTTGTTGAAGCTGAAGCCTGAGTTTGGGCTCATTATGTGTGAATGTCCATAGCTGGGCTGGCTCTGCAGAAGTCACTCAATGAAATGCCTCAGCAAAGGCTAATCTCTCGAAACAAGCTGAAAAATGATAAACCATCACATTATCTTCATGTGCATCTTGACAGTTTCAATAATATGTAAAATATACTATAATTATTTAATTTTATTTTGGACCACGAAATGAGCCATTAAAAGATAATAACTAATAACTAATAAACCCATATATATTTCTAACATTTACACCAATTCCATCTAATTAGTGTAGACTGAACAGTGGGATGGTTTTCGAGGGGTCGCTCATATGGGTTGCTCTCGTCAAAGGCCGGCATAGTTTTAACGCATGCATTTTTTGGAATGTGGAGGATAGGAAATCCATCAGATTTTGGACCGATAAATGGACTGTCATGGGTCTCTAAGGGGCCTTATTCACGGGCCTTTAAATATTGGGGAGTGAGATCGATTATTTGTAACCCTGAATTTTATTTGAACACCCCATTAATTTTAATTTCTCAAGGTTTTACAAAATTATAAAATGTTTTTATGAAAACTAATCACGTTATTTACTAGAAAACATTATTTTATTAATAATAAAGAGAATTGTATTTTTCAGGTTTGTCTTTCAAATTCCCTTATTTGATTTTAGGATTCATTGGACCACAACGTATTCAACAGTTTTCTAGTGGCCCCTATTGTCTTTCTTGGGCCGGGTCAAAATCGGCATACCAACTTGCTAATGGGGCATCTCACACCGGTCATTAGAAAATTAGTTTGCATTAAAATCTCGACGGGAGTAGACCTGGAATACCTCTAATTGTTAAATAAATAAAAATACTTTCTAATGGGCTGCCCTATTTGCAATCTCAATCCTAGGTGGTCTAAAATCTAGAATTTAATACCACCCATAGCATCCAGAATTTCCTATGGCTTTGTTTTCATGGCCGCCTTTCTTGTAATTCCAATCTCTTTCAAAGACATTACTCAGTCTGATTTATGCCCATTCTGTTTTGCTAGGCCTGAAATGGTGGAGCATATTCTTATAGAGTGTGACTATGCTAAGCAATTTTGGAGTGGGATCGCACTAAAATCTATCTCCACAAAGGCACATACGTCAGTTTGTCCTTTTTTTTTTTTTTTTTTTTTGGGTTAGTCCTTTTCCTCCTTTTTCTTGTTGGGAATTATGGAACAATCAGAACACATTTGTTTTCGAACAAAATTTAATCATGTGTAAAGACTATGGTAATGCAACCATAGCTAACGCCATTTAATTTTATCACATGTGGGATAACTTTAAATCTTAGCAGAACTAAGCATAGTGTAATACTGTGAATCTGTGACAAGAAGGAAAGCCCCACCTTTTCCCTTCTTTTCAAGCTCAATAAGGATGGGCCCTCTCTAGGCAACCCAAGAAAGGCCTAGGGGATTTGTTCGAAGGGAGCGGCTATTGCAACCCCCTAAAGTAATAACTTGCCCCTACCTGATATCCCGACCCCTCAAATATATATAGCCACCCCTCTAAAAGACTAAAATACCCCTCTTCTAAACCCTAACCCTCACCCACCCCATTCCCCTCCCCCACACAAGACCCTCGAGATTTGGAAGAAACACCCCACGCCCCCATAGCAGACCGGCGAGCAACGGCGACGGCGACAGTGACAGCGAGCACGAGCACCCTTCTCTCGCACCCCTCTTCTTCCTTCCTCCTCTTCCCTCTTCTTCTCTTCTTTTTTTTTTTTTTCTTTCCTTTTCTTCCCCTCTTCCCTCCCGTTGGCGGGGGAAAAAATGGAGGCCCTTGTCGGAAAACACACAGATCTAACCTCTGCCCCTCTTCTTCCTTCCTCCTCTTTCTTCTTCTTCTCTTCTTCTTTGTTTGTTTTTTTTTTTTTTTTTTCTTTCCCCTTTCCTTTTCTTCTCCTCTTCCCTCTCGTCGGTGGAAAAAATGGAGGTGTCGCCTGAAAAAATGAAGGCCCTTGTCGGAAAACACACAGATCTGAGGAAAAAAACAAAAGAAGAAAGAAAGAAAGAAGAGAGAAAAAGAAGAAGCACCGTCGCCGAAAAAAATGGATGCTGGAAAACACATAGATTTGACCAGCAGAGAAAAAAAAAAAAAAAAAAAAAAGGAAGAAGAAGGAAGAGAAGAAAAGAGAAGAGGAAGAAGGACAGAGAAAAGAAGAAGAAGCACCGTCGCTGGAAAAAATGAAGGCCCTTGCCGGAAAACACACAGATCTGAGGAAAAATAAAAAAGAAAGAAGAGGAGAAGAAGAAGAAGAAGCACCGTTGCCGAAAAAAATAGATGCTGGAAAACACACAGATCTGACCAGCAAAGGAAAAAAAGAAAGAAAGAAAGAAAGAAAGAAAGAAGAAGAAGAAGAAGAAGGAAGAGAAGAAGAGAGAAGAGGAAGAAGGACAGAGAGAAGAAGAAGAAGCACCGTCGTCGGAAAAAATAGATGCTTGTGGGAGTGTTCAAACGTGAAGGATGAAGGATGAGAGGTGAGGTGTGCTCAGCATTTTGGTTAAGAGACTTAGAAGCCTATTTTGGTCATTTTAAATTATAATTCTTCTCATTAAAAAATTTAAAGGGCAACTTATAACTTAGGGGGTTGCAATAGCCGTTCCCTTGTTCGAAATCATTTGGGCCGATGGGTGAAGGGCTATGGCTGTACGCCTGTACCTTAGGCTACACTAAGGTGTGGACGGGACAAGTCAAAATCTTCTGCCCCTAATTCCTATCCCATCCTTCTGTCACCCTATTAATACTCCATATTATGACAAGTGTCTAATTCAAATCTTGAGTTTAACGGAGGAAACCTACCGTCAAACAATTGTTTGAGTTTATTTAAAACATAATAAACAATAAAAATAGAAAATTTCTTGCTCAAATCTCGAAGGAGCCGATTGACCACCAAATGCTGAAATTTCAATCCGACAAGTGTCTATTTCAAACAGTGTCCAACTGTCTCTAATTAGTGGACAAGAATGGTGAAATTAACAAGGAAAAATAATTAAAATGTGATTTGCAGAGCACGAAAACTGTCGGTCAAATGAATATAAAATAGGCATGGGAAGAGAATCCTTGATAGTTGTGAAAACTAAAAATAAAAAAAGACCTACATCTTCAGGTAAACCATTCTCAGAACGCCGCTAGAGGTGTGACTGATATAAAGTGAAAGACAGGATTGGTTACAGATACATAGAAAGAAGCTTCTATAGTTGCTGGTGTTTTGGTGGAAGAAATTACGAAGAAGAAGACGATGGCAGAGGCTGTAGTATCCTCCGTCGTGAAAACTCTTGGTGACTTGCTCATTCAAGAAGTACAGTTCTTACGCGGGGTGAAGGGGCAAGTGGAGAAGATGCAAATTGAGCTGAAGCTGATGCAGAACTACTTACAAGATGCAGATAAAAGACAGGATGAAGGTGTGATGGTTCGGACTTGTGTTTCAGAAATCAGAGAAGCTGCTTACGAGGCAGAGGCTGTCATTGAAACTCTCGCCCTCAAAATTGCATCCAGAAGAAGAGCAGGAAGAATCCGAAGCAAATTCATAAGGTATGAGGCTTTTGAAATTGACAAGGTTCGCTCCGAGATTGAGGCCATTACAACGAGGATCTCTAACCTCAAAACAAGTTTGCAAACTTATGGGGTAACACCTATAAGTAAAGCCGAAGGTGCAACTTCTGAGCCAAGGATGCAACAAAAGTTGAGGTGGTCTTTTTCCCATGTTGTTGAGGAGTATACAGTTGGGTTGGACGAAGACACAGAGATGTTGGTGGCACAGTTGGTGAATGACGAGCAGAACTATGGGGTTGTTTCTATTTGTGGCATGGGTGGTCTAGGCAAGACCACTCTTGCTAGAAAGGTTTACCTTCACAACGAAATTAGCCGTCATTTTGAAGGTTTTGCTTGGGCTTCTATATCTCAACAATTCCAACCAAGAGACGTTTGGGTAGAAATTTTGTTTAAACTCATCTCTCCATCTAAAGAGCAGAGAAGGATAGTTAAAGAATTGACGGATGATGAAGTAGCAAAGAAGCTGTATCAAGTCCAACAAGAGAAAAAATGTTTGGTGATCTTAGATGATATTTGGACCAAAGAGGCCTGGGATAGTTTAAATCCAGCATTCCCACCTAGAAAGGGAAGCAGCAAGATGTTGCTTACTACTCGCATTAGAGAAGTAGCCAACTACGTGGATGATGGAAGAGGTTTACTCCATGAACCAAGATGTCTAACGGAAGATGAGAGCTGGGAGTTATTTCAAAAGAAGGCATTTACAAGAAAAGATGAACCAGGTACTTTATACATTAATCCCCTCCATACTTTTGATCCGACATCTTGTCCATTGAAAATGTTATATTCTTGCTGGCCATCCCATTGCAATTTTATTGCTTCCACCGCACTTCATGTATATCCATTAATTTATTCATTCTTGTTTCTTCCTTGAAATTTCAATGAGTACATGCCCGCCAGCTATGATTGAAATTAGAAATAAAGAATTTTAGTATCTTCTTTCTTCTATCAAAGACTATAGAAATTTAGTTACATTTGTATATAATAGTTATAGCACCCCTGCATTGCATGTTAACACTTTTAAATAATAATAATAAAAAATGATAAATGCTCATTGTCATGTATATTCATTACATTTTCCTTGCTACGTACCAATATATTTATATGAGTTGTAGACATATTTTTAATAAGAAATATGCGAGTTGATGAACATTCATGATAACTTAAAGTATTGTTAGTCCCAAAAATAAGAAATTTAAAATGTTGGCGTCTACTTAATCAGTGTCCAGAGATAAATTTTAGGGAGCTTTTGTTGGAGGTCCCTTGCATTAGAATTCTACTTCTTTTACGTCCAAGCAAAAATGTTTTTGTGCCAAAAGTCGCTAGACTGTGTTTTAGATCGATGAAACTATCCTTCCATACACCTTCAAAGTATAAAAGTACGTAGTTACAATGATGATGACTCAATTTAAGAAATTTTAAATTCCAAAATTCCATAACTTTTGCCTAGAATCCATTTTTTAAAAAAAATTAATGTTTTTGGAATCTACTCCTTAAGATGTGTCAAACAAGAGCCATGATGATAAAAACGTGTATAATTAAAATAAACGACGAAGAATTATTAGGTGACTGACAGAAATTCTCTATCAATTTATTTGTCAATTAAACCCATAAACCCTACTTTGTCATTTGATCATTGCTAACGGAGACTCTACTTAGATTGTATGAGTTTTCTTTGTTTTGAAACACCTGTTACTGGAGAAGTAGGAATTTTTTTTCTTTGTTTGGTAGACATAAGAAAACTTCGTCAAAAATAACAGAATATACGACTAGAAAAGTAGCCCAACTCAAACTAAAACATACATTGAACACTTAATTAGTGCTTTAATCTAAATAATACGTGTACAAAGTATTATAATCTTGTTTCCCATAAAGTAGAGGAATGATATATATACATATATATATATATGTTGGTTTTTTCTTTTTATTTTTTTGTTTTTTATAGTGCAGGCTTTAGCATTGGTACAAGCATGAAAGAGTTAGGGAAAACAATGGTCGAAAAGTGCGCAGGTTTACCACTAGCCATCATTGTGCTTGGAGCAGTTTTGGCAACAAAACATACATTGATTGAATGGAAAATGGTGCTTTCGTACTTCAGAACAGGCAAAGGTCATGAAGAACAAAACTCAAAAGTGCCTGAGGTTTTAGCTTTGAGCTACCATGAGTTGCCATATCGATTGAAATCATGCTTCCTCCACTTAGGCCATTTCCCTGAGGACTATGAGATACCGACAAAGAAATTGGTTAGAATGTGGGTGGCAGAGGGCATAGTGTCACCAATAGAAGGAGAAGTAACAATAGAGGATGTTGCAGAAGGTTACTTAGGTGAGTTGGTGGATAGGTCCATGGTTCAGGTAGGACAAAGGGGGTCAACGGGAAGGATTAAAACTTGCCGCCTCCATGATCTAATGCGGGACCTATGCTTATTAAAAGCAAAAGAGGAAAATTTTCTCAAGATTGCTCATGGTGGAGATGGAAGTGAGCTGGTCGTTTCTTTTTCTTCCACAGAAACCAATGCAGAGTCAAGCCGGCAAGTTCATAGACTTGCTATCTATTTAGGCGAAGGAACTCACGAAAAATTTTGTTCAGAACGTGAAAGAAGTGCCTACCTCCGATCTCTCTTATTCTTTAATCCATTTAGTAGTAACATAAGAATTTCGGAAGAGATGATTTCCATGTTCACCGACTTCAAATTCCTTAAAATATTGGATCTTCAAAATCTTACAATTGCAGGAAACTTTCCAAGAGGAATAAAAAACTTGATATACTTGAGGTACTTGGGTGTATATTGTAAAGGTATTCAAAATATTCCATCATCTATTGGAAATTTGAGGTGCTTACAAACACTAGATTTGAAGTTAGAGGACGAAGTGGGGATACCAAACACGATATGGAATATGAAACGGTTAAGACATCTGTTGTTACTCTATGTCAGGACTCCTATATTAAAAGGCAGTGGTAAGTTGCGAATGGGCAATTGGAGGGACCTCCAAACGCTCAAGTGGTTGGACATGGAGATTTTTGATGTTAAGGAGCTGACGAAATTGACCAATCTCAAATATTTAGGAATAAAATCATCTTCAGGTGCCTTCAAAGAGTGGGAGGGAAATGTGATGTTACCAAGTGTCACCTTAAACCGCCTCTGTTCCTTACGTATTAGAATTTGGACAAGTGTTGAGGAAACCCAATTACAAACACTTTTTTCGGATTGCCATAACCTTTATAAACTCACTTTCGGTGGGGTGAAGATAAGGAAGTTTCCTAAATACCACCAATTTCTTCCCAACCTCACCAAGTTAACCTTATATGAATCTCAACTTGAGGAAGACCCAATGCCCACACTGGAGAAGTTGCCGTACTTAACTATCCTCTGCTTACATTATGGGTCATTCTCTGGGAAGGAAATGGTTTGCTCTTCCAAAGGCTTTCCACAACTCAAATCTCTACTCCTTCGGGAGTTGTACAGCTTGGAGGAATGGCGTGTGGATGAAGAAGCCATGCCCACACTCTGTGAACTAGAAATTTACTGGTGCCCGAATTTGAAGATGGTTCCGGATGGATTGAGGTTCATCACTACCCTCCGAGAATTGAAGATCAAAGGCATGCCTGAAGAATTCAACAAAAGGCTTGGAGTGGTAAATGAAGGAGGAGGAGAGGATTTTTACAAAGTCCAACACGTGCCTTCCATCGTCATAACAGATTAAAGATAGGGATCTCTGTTTCCTTTCTTCCTCCGTGGAGTTTGATCGAGGCGAATCAAGTAATTCTCTCTCATCTCTCTGTCTCTCCTTGCTTGTACATCAGATCCAGCATATGTTTGTGAACAACAATTGATTGGACCTCTTCAATTTCGATATATACATTTTGTTGGTTTCGTTTCAATTAGACAATTGTGTGAAAAATACTATTAACCGATCATTCAGATTGTCTTTTAAAGTAGTTTATTAAACTAGCAGAGCAAAAGCATGTTAATGGTTTCAAAACATGGTGGAGTTGTCAGCTTTCTCTTATTACGTGTCAGGCATTCTGTTGGCGGAAGGATAGATTTAGTACAAGACTTGAAATCTATTGAACAAAAACTCATTACTAAAGTACGTTAATATAGCACATGTAAGTTTCCCATGATTTTTTTTTTCATGCATTTTGATATTTTGCGGGATTATTCTTGTATTTAGTAGTTCCAAGATTAGTATAACTAAAAGTTATATGTATTATACACGCTTATTGGTCTAAACTTCTTGAAAACACAGAATATTAATGATGATTTATGTGGAAACTGTTTCCTATGCTTGTCTTAATACTGAATGCTTGGTGAACGAGGACCAGCTAGACTTGTTGTCCTGGCTAATGAAATAGTCACAAAGTTAGGTATGACTCAAAACAGAGTTTGAACTGAAAAATGCTTTAAAATTATTGATTTTCGATAGAATATAATAGGTGATTGATGAGGTCGTAAGCATCCAAAAGAATGATTCTGTAACCTAATTAGCAAATATTCAACTTTGGTGTGTGATGCTTTTGCCGTAATATACTCCAAAATGACTCAAAGTCCTAAATTTTACACTACTAGAGAAGCGTATATATCTGGTTCTATCGCTGTAATATAACAATCTATTGACTACTGCTAGATAAAATTTGTGATTTCCAAATTGCTCACAAATAGCCGAAATTGTTATTTGTGTTTGGGGATGACAATATGAATTTTTTTTTCTAAATTAAAAGATATGAGATAGAAAATTGCAATCTGCAATAATAGTTGATGTTGTGCTACAGTCAGGTTGAGTACTTATAAATAAACCAGAGCTCTCAAGTGATTTGATAGAAATTCTTGTTTGTGGCTGCACTTATTGTTTTATGATTTCTCCATCTTGTGTTATGATTTCATATCTATGGCATATGTTCCTCAGCAATTTGACTGATTACATCTTCTCTCTCTTTTTTTTTTTTTGTCCATTTACTTCCAGGAAGAGTCATCGACTCATCGATGAAGCAATTCATTCACTCCATGGAGAAGACCAGCATGTATTCATTTCTCTGAGATTCCTGATGTTGCCTGTAAAATTGATTCCCAAGTACTTGATGTGATTGTGTGAACTCACTTTTCATATTTTTTTAAAGTTCCTGTTTGGTGTGCATGTTCATTTTGCTTACCATTATGTGTGCTTTCGTATGCATTTGATCAAGTTTATGATGAACTAGTCCAGTCTTTCTTCATTTGCAAATACAGTTGCAGACCAATTTATGTTCCTCTTGAAGGGTTTAGTAATGGGGCATTTATTTTGAAATTACATCTTTATCTAAAATTTAATGATTAATTGTTGGTTCCTGCTTAGAATAAGTGTAGACATATTATTTCTAGTTTTACTCGACGCTTTCGACCTTTTATTTATTAAATGCTTTTCCATTCAAAAGCCATTCCTTTAATTGAAAATCCTCTTAGTCGAGTTTGGATATATGCCCCCATTGAAATGGAATCAGTTCTGCCTTGATGGTTATCTATGCCAGCAAAAAAATGAAAGTGATCCTCTCAGCTTATTTTAAGGACAAATAAATTAGCACATATGAAATTGCAGGTCTTCCCCAGCTTCTCAAATGATGAGGGATGAATAAGCTCTGATGAAGAGATAAACAAATTATAGAAGACTACCAATTCCCTACACTTCCCCCTCGTCCCCTGGGGAAATCTCTCTCCAAAACTAAACCTAATTCACAGACCTTGTCTGAATTGGAACTCAATCTACTTCAGGTAATTGAAACCACATTGGAAAGCCATCATTAAAAGAGCGATGCTATAAATCACGACTCCTAATCACAATTTACATGCCTATCATATTTTTTCCTTTTCTTTATTTGGGTTAAATGGCTGCACTTCTCAAATGGTCTTGCTTTCTCTCCTTGGGGCTAGAAAGGAGAGAAAGCAAGACCAGTTGGATCCCAGAAGGGTGTGTCTCAGGAATGGGCAGTAGGGAATTCTGCCAAGACATTCCCTCCCTAGTCCCTTCCCTATACTCCTAGGGTGCAATTGGTTTGAGGGAATGGAATGGAAATAAACATTTCATCCTAATGTTTGGGAAAGGGTAAGAATGGAATGAAAATCTTTGTAAGTAATGGGCAGTAGGGAATTCTGCCAAGATAAATTTTTTGATATGTCATCACTTTGTAAGTAAATCTTTTTTCTTGTGATCTACTGATGCTATTGACTTCGTAAATTGCTAATATTTGTTATTGTGAATCATTGGTCCTGTTCAAGACATCACCATCTGCTGGCTCTCTGTTTTCCTTCCTATTCTTCTTTTTTCCTTTTGACTTTCAATTCTTGCAGCAACACCATGAAGAACTAAAAACTAATTCACATGCTTCATTATTTCATTGACGATTCCGCAAGCCCATATCACCTTTTTTTTGTATATGAGATCCAGCATATGTTTGTGAACAATTCACAATTAGACAATTGTGTGAAAATACTATTAACAGATCATTCAGATTGCCTTTTAACGTAGTTTATTAAACTAGCAGAGCAAAAGCATGTTAATGGTTTCAATTAGGGTGTGTCCATTATGATAAATGAATTCTAGATGGAAACTGTTAGGAGCTAGCTTTGGTTTGAAGGAATGGAATGGAATGGATTGAAAATGGGAATGGGAATGGAATGAGAACGCACATTCCATCCCCATGTTTGGTAAGGGGTGGGAATGGAATGAAAAAGTATAGGTAGAACTCATTTTTAAATTTTTACTCTTTGAAAGGTAGGAATAACCATTCCTTTTGGTTTGGGAAGGAATGGATATTCCCTCATTGGAGGGAATAGACCCCCCAACAAGAGAATAGCCATTCCATTCCCTTGTGCAACCAAACACTCACTTTTTTTTTGGAGAATGGAATCACTATTCTATTCCCTCCCTCGTTCCCTCGTAACAAACATAGCCTTAGGAGCTAGCTTTGTTCAAAACAAGGTGGAATTGTCAGCTTTCTCTTATTACATGTCAGGCATTCTGTTGGCGGAAGGATAGATTTAGTACAAGACTTGAAATCTATTGAACAAAAATTCATTACTAAAGTACGTTAATATAGCACATGTAAGTTTTCCATAATTTTTTTTTTTCATGCCATTGGTGTTTGAAAGAATCAAGCTTGCATTTTGATATTTTGCGGGATTATTCTTGTATTTAGTGGTTCCAAGATTAGTATAACTAAAAGTTACATGTATTATACATGCTTATTGGTCTAAACTTCTTGAAAACACAGAATATTAATGATGATTTATGTGGAAACTGTTTCCTATGCTTGTCTTACTACTGAATGCTTGGTGAACGAGGACCAGCTAGACTTGTTGTCCTGGCTAATGAAATAGTCACAAAGTTAGGTATGACTCAAAACAGAGTTTGAACTGAAAAATGCTTTAAATTTATTGATTTTCGATAGAATATAATAGGTGATTGATGAGGTCGTAAGCATCCAAAAGAATGATTCTGTAACCTAATTAGCAAATATTCAACTTTGGTGTGTGATGCTTTGCAGGTCTTCCCCAGCTTCTCAAATGATGAGGGATGAATAAGCTCTGATGAAGAGATAAACAAATTATAGAAGACTACCAATTCCCTACACTTCCCCCTCGTCCCCTGGGGAAATCTCTTTCTCCAAAACTAAACCTAATTCGCAGACCTTGTCTGAATTGGAACTCAATCTACTTCAGGTAACTGAAACCACATTGGAAGGCCATCATCAAAAGAGCAATGCTATAAATCAAGACTCCTAATCACAATTTACATGCCTATCATATTTTTTCCTCTTCTTTATTTGGGTTAAATGGCTGCACTTCTCAAATGCTCTTGCTTTCTCTCCTTTCAAGGAGAGAAAGCAAGACCAGTCAGATCAGGATCAAGTGAACGGATCAGCCCAGAAGGGTGTGTCTCAGGAATGGGCAGTTGGGAATTCTGCCAACACGTTCCTTCCCTTCCCTAAGGTGTATATGCATCAACCAAGTGAGCCTTTAAGCTCTAGTTCGAGGCCGGTAGGTGAGGAAGTAGGCTGCTGTGATGCTCAGGAGCAGATATGCTCTTGTTAAAGCCCAAGCCTGATTTTGGGCTTATCGTGTGTGGATTTCCATACTTGGGCAGGCTCTGCAGAAGTTAATCAATGAAGGGGGCAGTTATTGCCACCTCTTAGTTTTATTTATACCCTCTTAATTTTTTAAAAAATTTTATGAAAAATATAAAATATTTTTATGAAAATTAACAGCTTTTTCTATTAGAAAATATCATTTTAAACAACTTTGTAGAAGAAAGTTTTTTCAAAATTTGTCGTTTAAGATGACGTTTTGGCCAAAAATGAAATAAAGACCGCCAATAACCAAAAATTCCACTTAAATGATAGATTTTGAAAAAATTTTCTTTTACAAAGTTTTTTAAAATGATGTTTTCTAATGGATAGCATTACCAATTTTTATAAAAACCTTTTATATTTTACAAAAGCCTTGATAAATTAGATGTGTGTGTAGGCAAGAAGGCTATAAGGGGCTCTTAGGGAGCGGTGAGCCTTTAAGCTCTAGTTTGAGGCCGGTTAGTGAGGAAGCAGGCCAATCTCTTGAAACAAGCTGAGGTCTGAGAAACCATGACAGTATTTGGATTTTTATATATTTTTTGCATCGGTTAAGTGTGTTGAATGGCTGCCAATGTGGGAGAACAGATTGATGGAAGCAGCCCAGGCAACGGGATTGGATAAAGTTCGGATGAAACTAATGGAGAGGAAGAATTGCTTTTATGATTAGGATGGATCCATTTGTATGTGTTTGAAAAGTACAACAGCTTGTTTTGGTCTCTATAATTTCCTTGGATCTTTTATTATCCATCATTTCAGTTTGTCCGTTTTTCCTTTTTGTAATCATGCCTAAAGATTATGGTAATGCATCCGTAGCTAAGGCCATTGGATTTTATCACATTTGGGGTAACTTTAAAACCGTAGCGTAACTAAGCATATTATTTAGAGGGCGGCTATTGCAACCTCTTAACTTTATTTGCATACCCCATTAATTTTAATTTCTTAAGGTTTTAGAAATATATAAAAGGTTTTTTTAAAAACTAAGTACATTGTTTACTAGAAAATATCATTTTGAACAACTGAGTAAAATAAAGTTTTTATAAAATCTATTGTTTAAATGGACTTTTTAGTAAAAAAATAAAACAAAAAGGGCAAATGGCCAAAAAATTTACTTAAATGATTGATTTTGGAAAAAACTTCTCCTACAAAGTCATTTAAAATGAGTTTTTTAGTAGATTACATCACTAGTTTTCATAAAAACCTTTTATATTTTCATAACATGCACTTTGATTAACTAAAATAATTGGAGGTGCAAATAAAATTGAGGGATGGCAATAGCCACCCCAATTTCTAAAGACCAAGCTCAACCCATGGGCTTGGGTGTTTTTGAGCTAGGGAACGGCTATTGCAACCCCCCAATACACTAAATTGTCCCCCCATATTTTTTACTTATAAAAATCATGGGGCAAAATTACCAAAAAGGGCTTAAGTACCCTCACCCACCCCACCCCACCCCACCCCACCCCACCCCACCGGCGACCCTCTTCTTCCTTCCTCCTCTCTCGCACCGACAGCCCTCACTCCTCTCCCTCCCGTCGAAACCCTCCTCTTTTTTTTCTTATTTCCTTTTCTTTTCCTTTTCTTCTCCTCTTCCCTCCCGTCGGCAGCCTCTGTTTTTTCTTTCCTTTTCTTTCTCTTCCCTCCTGTCGCCGGAAGAAAAAAAAAAAAAAAAAAAAGAAGGGGAAGAACCTCCTTACGGAAAAAAAATGGAAGTTTTGAAATCTTTTTTTTTTCTTCTTTCCTTTTCTTTTCCTTTTCTTCTCCTCTTCCCTCTCGTCGGCAGCCTCTTTTTTTCTTTCCTTTTCTTTCTCTTCCCTCCCGTTGCCGGAAAAAAAGAAGAAGGGGAAGAACCTCCTTGCTGGAAAAAATGGAGGTTTTGAAAAAAAAACCTCCCTTGCACAAATCTAACCAACAAAGGAAAAAAAAAAGAAAGAAAGAAAAAAAGAAGAGGAGAAGAAGAGAGAAGAGGAAGAAGGGGTGCTCGCGCCGTCCGCCGTCGCCGTCGCCGTTCCTCGCCGAGAATGGGGTGGGTGAGAAGGGTGGATGAGAAGGGTTAGGGTTTATTTAGAAGGAAGGGTATTTTAGTCTTTGAGAGGAGTGGGTATATAAATTGAGGGGGGGGGGGAAATCAGGTGGGGGCAAGAAATAGCTTCGGGGGGTTGCAGTAGCCGCTCCCTTCGAGCTAATATCTCAGAGGCTTGGGCTTTGGGGTCGGAGGCTTTTCGGCTCCAATTTGGGACTCAAATACACTAAATTAGATGCAATTTGTATATTTAACTTCAAATTATATATTATTTAACTTCAAAATTTCAAATTCAAGTTCAAAAAAGAAATATAAAAGGTTATATTTATAATTTGAAGTTATAACATAAATTATTTTAACTTATATTTGATATATATACATATATAGTCCCTTCTTATGGGATTAACCTAACCTAACTTTAGGTTAGATCACTTTCTAAAACTATAAATGTTATTCATATTTTACGAAACCAACCGTTAGATTAGATAACCTTATCATGTAAGTGATACATACCAAAAATCTAGTTGATCCGAGATTTATTGCTATTCAATCCAAAAATTACATTTTTTAATAAATGACAATCACTCATTTTGGACATTTATGAATGAAGTAGTTCTTAACTTCAGATCAACTTAATTTTTGGTATGCATGACCTTCACATAAAGTAAATCTAATTTAATGGTTGGTTTTGAAAAATAAAAATCAGAAATATAGTTTTGGAGGGTAACCTAACCTAAAGTTAGGTTAGGTCAATCTCATAAGAAGGGAACTCTGTATATATGAGTATATATTTTATAATTAAATTTCCATTTGGAAAGTTCGTTCACTTTATCAAAAAATTTAAATGTGAAAATTCATCACTTTATCAACTAAATTGGAATTTCAAATTGGAATTTGATAATGTAAAATATAAAATTGAGCTCTACTTTATTCAAAAAGAAAAAAAATGCAAAAAGGAAATTCAGGCTTTCTTTCTCCTAGAGTTTCGAGGGTTTTCATGTCAGGCCCGATTGTGAACACTAGCCCCAAGCCCAACCCAAGTATCCTAGGGCCGAGCTCGAGATTGGGCCATCTTAAAAGTTTACTTGAGAAAGGGGGCCTCTATTGGCACCCCAAGACTTGCTTTTTATTCCCCATTTATTTTACATTTTAAGGTTTTATGGAAAATATAACATGTTTTCATAAAAACTGATAGCGTACTTTATAAGAAAACATTATTTTGAACAACTTTTTAGAAAAAAGTTTTTCCAAAATCTATCGTTTAAGTAGACTTTTTTGCCATTTATAGTCTTCGCATCATAAATGACTAAAAAGTCCACTTAAACGATAGATTTTGAAAAAACTTTCTTCCAAAAAGTGATTCAAAATGATGTTTTCTAATAGCTATCGCGGTCAATTTTTTTAAAAACCTTACGTATTTTTCATAAAATCTTAAAGTGTAAAATAAGTGGGGGATGAAAAGCAAATCTTTGGGTGCAAATAGAGACCTTCCTTGGGAAAATATGTTACATTGCTTTAGAAGGCATGATTGAGTTAATAATTTGTACTGTTTTCTTCGACAAAATCTTATTATAACTAAAGCTTGTCATAGTCAAGGCCCTTGAGTTTGTGTAATTTTCTAGAAATTGGTTCACTAAACATCATCAAGTGGAAAGAGAGAAAGAAAGACAACGAGTCCCCATTTAATAAAGAGAAATTAAAAGAGGCTGGATCCATTTGATACCCCTCTAGCCTCTTAGTGCTTATCGTCTAGGGAAAATATGTCAGCATCATTCTATTAATTTTTGGAGGGTAATGTTTTATTGGTTGATGGCGAAAAAATAATGACAAATAAAAAATTATTTTGTAAAAAAAACTCTTAAATTAATGAGGCCTCACATTAACAAATAAAGAAAACGATTACAAACAAAGAACATGTTGACAAATCAAAAAATGAAATAGTAGAGATTGGATTCATAAAGAAACCCTTGTGGTATCCTATGGCCCCACGGTACTTGTATCATGTATGAGTTTTTTGAAACTGTGTTTCTGAGAATAATTTTTAAAGAACATAATCAAACAGACCCTTATCGTCTTACAAATTTTTTTTCCCTGAAAAATAATGTCTTATTAGTTGACAATAACAATGAGATGAGATAATATAACAACAATGAAAGAAAATTAAATAAAAAGAAATGACTTGGATCAAGTCGTTCTTAATGTGATATTCATCTAGTGCTTATCATGTAGAGAAAATATGTCAGCATCTTCATTCTATTTTCTTTTCCTTTTTTCCCCATTTTTGGATAGCAATGTCTTAATAGAAAGGGCATAATAGACAATGAAATAATTAAAGGAACATAGAAAAGGCATAAAAAAACAATGGCTTGAGGGAGATATGGTTCTTTTATTTTGTGGGCTCATTTAGGTCTATTTTGTCATTGGTTCCCCACCTGGTTAAGAAGCTACTAGAGTTGCATCGCGTAGAGTTGTCACAACTCAATACCTTTTTTTGCATTTTTTTGCTTATTAAAATAAAAGATAGAAACCAAAAACTAAATATTAAAAAAGACCATCTTTTATTTGGAAAACCATGTGGTCAAAATGCCCCTCCTAAATGGCTACTAGAAGTATGACTGCTATAAAGTGGGGACGAACTTAATTAGAGACCTACAGATACACTGAAAGAAAGCGTCTACTTCTCGTTGTTTTGGTGAAAGAACAATAAGAAGAAGAAGAAGAAGATGGCTGAGTCTGTAGTATCCTTTGTGGGGCAAAAGCTCAGTGACTTGCTTACTCAAGAAACGAAATTCTTGCTCGGGGTGGAAGTGCAAGTCAATCAGATGCAGACGGAGCTGAAGCGGATGCAATGCTTGTTAAAAGATGCAGATAGAAGGCAAGAGAAAGACGAGACAGTTCGTAATTGGGTTTCAGAAATCAGAGAAGCTGCTTATCATGCCGAGGCTGTCATTGAAACTTTCGCCCTCAAAATTGAAGCCAGAAGAAAAGGGCGAATCCAAAACAAATTCAAAAGGTATGCTTATATCATCATTGAAGCTTTCGAAATTCACAAGGTTGGCTCCGAGATTGAGGCCATTACAACCAAGATCTCTAATCTCAGAACAAGTTTGCAAAATTATGGCTTAACACCTGTAAGTAAAGGCGAAGGCTCGAGTTCTGAGCACAAGACGCAACAAAAGTTGAGGCGGACTTATTCCCACGTTGTTGAAGAGTATACAATTGGGTTGGACCAAGACACGAAGATTTTGGTGGCACAGTTGGTGAATGAAGTGAAAACCTGTGGGGTTATTTCTATTTGTGGCATGGGTGGACTAGGCAAGACTACTCTTGCCAGAAAGATATACCATGATAATACTCTCAGGCATCATTTTGATGGTTTTGCTTGGGCTTCTATTTCTCAACAATTCCAACCAAGAGATGTTTGGGAAAGAATTTTGTTTAAACTTATCTCTCCATCCGAAGAGCAAAGAAGGGAAATTAAAGAATTGACAAATGATGAAGTAGCAAAGAAACTTTATCAACTCCAACAAGAGAAGAAATGTTTGGTGATCCTTGATGACATCTGGACTAGTGAGGCTTGGGATTGTTTAAGTTCAGCATTCCCAATTAGAAAGGGAAGCAGTAAGATGTTGCTTACCACTCGTATGAAAGACGTAGCCAAGTATGTAGATGATGGAAGGGGTTTACTCCATGAACCACGTTGTCTAACTAAAGAAGAGAGTTGGAAGTTGTTACAAAAGAAGTCATTTCCAGGGAAAGATGAACCAGGTACTCTATATACAAATCCAGTCCACTCCACACTTGTTGAACTTTCAGGAATTTATTGAATTTTCTGGATTTTTTAAAAATTTATTTAGAATTTATTGAATTCTAAATCTAGCAATTAATGTTATCATTAATCGTTTTTCATTGAATGGAAGTAGACAGAAAAATATCACGTAACCTCTGTTAATTTCATGAACGGTGATTAACGATAGCACTAATTGCTGATTTTGTAAGTTGTTTGGAGCACATTGCAACCATTTTTTATTTAAGGGTTAGTAGAAAAGGGGCCAAATATTAGGAGGTTCTTGTAGTTTACCCTTGCTTTAAATAAGAAAAAAAGAGTTGAGAAAAGCCTATTTTATGGATGGAGGCATGAATAGTGCACTCTCCTTAGAGAAGATGCGTATCATTTTACATTGCTTGGATAAGATAAGTATCATTCTACGTTGAATTATCAACATTAACCTCCTAAAATACAACATAAAATAGTTATTGCGTATTTGTTCTATTAGAGTTGAGGTTGACTAGATTTTCTGGTATAGTAGCAAATAAGGCTCTTAACTGAAACAATTTATCATTTTATCATTGGAAGACTCAAATACCAGTGAATACATGGATGAATCTGAAATGATATCATTATATTTATACTACTAATCATTGACATAAGTAAACAAAAAAAAAAAACAAGAAAAAAATTAAACAATGATTAGTACAATGAAAAGAAAAACAATAGACATTATGTTCTAAAAAAATCTAATGATTTTTAATTTCTTTTAAGTTGTGAGAGCCATGTATGATTATTTTAGTTTGATGTAAAATAGTAATCTGTTGAGTTCCTATTATTTATAGAATTCAAGAAAACTATATATGAATTCTGCTGAGTTCATAGTTTGATGTAATCTGTTGAGTTCCTAACTATTTTAAGGTATAAAAGTATGAATTCTTGAATTTATTAATTTGAGCTAAAGAATAAAATTAAATAAATAAGTTTGGGAATTAATTAAGCAATTTTATTCTAGATTGGGCAGCTTTCTTAAAGCATGGTAAACGTACTAGTGAAAGAACTATACCTCATTAATCGATTCACGTATAAATGGTTTTAACTATATTACAAAGTAGTTACTACTTACTAGCCTCCAACTCTGAATTTAAGCTTTTAGAGATGTAGTATTAATTTGCTTTTTTTTTTTTTTTTTTTTTGGTTGTTTGGGTGCAGGCTTTCGCATTGGTACAGACATGGAACAGTTAGGGAGAAAAATGGTTAAACGGTGCGCAGGTTTACCACTGGCCATCATTGTGCTTGGAGCACTTTTGGCAACAAAACATACATTGGTTGAATGGAAAATGGTGCTTTCGTACTTCAGAACAGGCAAAGGCCATGAAGAACAAAACTCAAAAGTGACTGACGTTTTAGCTTTAAGCTACCATGAGTTGCCATATCGATTGAAATCATGCTTCCTCCACTTAGGCCATTTCCCTGAGGATTTTGACATACCGGCAATGAAATTGGTTAGAATGTGGGTGGCGGAAGGCATAGTGCCACCAATGGTTGAAGGAGGAGTAACAATGGAGGATGTTGCGGAAGGTTACTTGGGTGAGTTGGTGGGCAGGTCCATGGTTCAGGTAGGAGACAGGTCAATGGGAAGGATTAAAACTTGCCGCCTCCATGATCTTATGCGAGACCTATGCTTATTAAAAGCAAATGAGGAAAATTTTCTCAAAATTGCTCATGGTCGAGATGGAAGTGAGCTGGTGGGTTCTTTTTGTTCCATGGAAACCAATGCAGAGTCAAGTCAGCGAGTTCATAGACTTGCTATCTATTTAGGTGAAGGAACTCATGAAAACTTTTGGTGGGAACGTGAAAGAAGTCCCTACCTCCGGTCTCTCCTATTCTTTGATCCTTCTTGTAGATCAATAAGAATTTCGGCAAAGATGATTTTCATGTTTACTAACTTCAAAATGCTTAAAATATTGGATCTTGAAAATTTTGAAATTATAGGAAACTTACCGGGAGGAATAAGAAACTTAATACACTTGAGGTACTTGGGTTTATTTTGTCATGGTATTCAAAACATTCCATCGTCCGTCGAAAATTTGAGGTGCTTACAGACTCTAGATTTGAAGTTAAGGGGTGAAGTGAAGATACCAAACGTGAAATGGAATATGGAACGGTTAAGACATCTGTTACTTCGTTTTGAGGATACCATAAGCAGTGGTAAGTTGCGACTGGGCAACTGGAGGGACCTCCAGACTATCAAGTGGTTGGACATAGAGATTATTGATGTTAAGGAGCTGATGAAATTGACCAATCTCAAATATTTAGGAATAAAATCGTCTTATGGTTGGAGATTCAAAGAGTGGGAGGGAAATCTGATGTTACCAAGTGCCACCTTAAACCACCTCTGTTCCTTAAGTATTAGAGTTGTCACCATAGTTGAGGAAACCGAATTACAGAGACTTTTTTTGGATTGCCATAACCTTTATAAACTCACTTTCGATAGGGTGAAGATAAAGAAGTTACCCAAATACCACCAATTTCTTCGGAACCTCACCAAGTTAAGCTTATGGACGTCTGAGCTAGAGGAAGACCCAATGCCCACATTGGAGAAGCTGCCAAACTTAACCATCCTCCGATTAAAATGGAGAGCATTCATTGGGAAGGAAATGGTTTGCTCTTCCAAAGGTTTTCCACAACTTAGATCTCTACTACTTCTGGACTTGCCGTACCTGGAGGAATGGCATGTGGAGGAAGACGCCATGCCCAGACTCCGTGAACTAGAAATTAACAATTTCCCGAATTTGAAAATGGTTCCAAATGGATTGAGGTTCATCACTACCCTCCGAGAATTGCAGATCATAGACATGCCTGAAGAATTCAACAAAAGGCTTCAAGTGATAAATGAAGGAGAAGGAATAGGAGGAGGAGGAGAAGATTTGTACAAAGTCCAACACGTGCGTTCCATCATCATAAGTAGATATTAGGATCTCCATTTCCTTTCTTCTTCAGTGGAGTTTGATCCAAAACAATCAAGTAATTCTCTCTTATCTCTCTGTCTTTCTCAGCTTTCATAAAGTTTTCTCGGATTTCATCTCATCTAACTAGTAGTAATTGTGTATTGCACTAGTAGAGCAAAAACATGTTAATGGTTTCAATTAGGGGGTGTCCGTGATGGTAAATCAATGCTTGATGGAAACTGTTAGGAGTTAGTTTTGTTCAAAACATGGTGGAATTGCTGCCAGTTTTCTCTGATTTCATGTCAGGCATTCTGTTGGCGGAAGAAAGATTTAGTACTAGACTTGCAGTCTATTGAACAAAAAATTCATTGCTATAGTACATTAATATAGCACATGTAAGTTTTCCATTTTATTTTTTTTTTTCATGCCATTGGTGTTTGAAAGAGTCAAGCTTCCATTTTGATATTTTGTGGGATTATGCTTGTATGTAGTAGTTCCAAGATTAGTATAACTAAACTTCCTGAAAATGCAGAGTATTAATGATGATTTGTGTGAAAAGTATTTCCTATGCTTGTCTTTAATAATGAATGTGGTGAAAAGTATTTCCATCAGTACGATTCTTGTTATGGGACGATGGAATTTCTAGTTCACATGCTATGGTATGCTCTTTTTCATCTTGGTCATCCCATCAATTTTTTTGACTAGGATATCTCCCAAGCCACAGCTACCTCCTAATTTTAACCTTGTAACTAATCACATTCTGTTATAGGATCAGAAAAAAACAATCCTTGAAAATTGAAAATTTCATATTGTTTTATGATTTCTCCATCTTGTCTTACGATTTTATATCTATGGCATCTGTTCCTCTGCAATTTGACTGATTACATCTTTTTTTTTTTTTCTCCATTTACTTCCAGGTAGAGTCATCGATGAAGCAATTCATTCACTCCATGAAGAGGACCCACATGTATTCATTGCACTTCATCTCTTGCTGTTGCCTGTAAAATTTATTCCCCAGTACTCGATGTGATTGTGCGAACTCATTTTTCAATTTTTTTTAATTTTTAATTTATTAAGTTTCTCTTTGGTGTGGATTTTCATTTTGCTTACCATTATATGTGTGCTTTCATATGTACTTGATCCAGTTTCTGATGAACTAGTTCAGCCTTTCTTCATTTATAAATACAGTAGCAGACCAATTTATGTTCCTCTTGAAGGAGTGATGGGCATTTATTTTTTAAATAACATCTTTATCCAAAATTTAATGATTAATTGTTTGGTTTCTGCTTAAAATAAGTGTAGACATATTATTTTGGGTTTTCTACAATATTTATATACTTTTATTTATTAAATTTCTTTCCATTCAGAATCTGATGCTTTCATTGAAAATCCTTTTCTTGATATTTATCTTGGAATACTACAGTTGTGGTGGATTCCTGACTTTGTCTAGGTTTCAATCAGAGTCTAGTTGGTCAATGCTAGAATAAATTGTATGTCAGCAGGCTTAGCAAGCTCTACACAAATTCAGTTAATAATTTTGTTTGTAGCATGACAACATATCATAACATCTTCTTGTGGCCTTGAGCTTAATTCTAGAAATTGATAACCAAACCTCCTTTGTTTTCCTTCACATTTGTTCATGGAATTTGAACTAAAGAATTTGCACAATGACTGCAATTTAGTGGGGACGAGTTTGGATGCCCCCATTGAAATCAAATCAGTTCTGCATTGATGGTATCTATGCCAGGACAAAAATAAAAGTGATCCTCTCAGCTTATTTCAAGGACAAATAAATTAGCACATATGAGATTGCTGTGGGATGAATAAGCTCTGATGAAGGAATAAACAAGTTGTAGAAGACCACCCAAATCCCTACACTTCTAACGTTCCCCCTCATTCCTTGGGAACAATTTCTTTCTCCAAAACTAAACCTAATTCGTACACCTTGTCTGAATTGGAACTCAATCTACTTTTGGTAACTGAAATCACATTAAGAAGCCATTGTTAAGGACCAATTCTATCGTCACAACTCCTAATCACAATTTACATGCCTATCATTTTTCTTCCTTTTGCGGGGGTTAAGTGGCTGTCCTTAGGGCTACAAAGGACAGAAAGCAACACCAGTAAGATCGGGATCAAGTGAACCGATAAGGCCATGAGAACTAGCCTTAACGCCAGAGCTCTGTTGTGAGATTAGCATAAATGCCAAGATTATCTTCCCTTTTTTTTAAATTCCGATTCACTTTAAAACAAAATGGGCATCATTATGGCATTATATTTCACATCAAGCTGGGACAAATCAGTCATTAAGAAAGCTTCATAAAAGGAATGAAAAGTCAACCCAGGTAAGCTTAGTATTTCATATTAGATTCAATAGGTTGAATTTCTTTGTTTTTTTTGGTGTGTCCTTAACAATGAAAATTTTTAATTTCTTTTGTTTCCAGCAATTTATCATCAACCAAACAAAGCTTATAAAAAAGCAAAGAAAGAGTTAGTAAGTTATATATAGGGAGTGGGAAAAAGAGGGGCAAAACAAAAAATTCATGCAGCAAACATTAGCTCTTGGTTGCATTGATGAAGTCTTGGATTAGTATATTCTGGCCCATACAGTAACGAGAATTTACTTCCCTGGCAAACTTAAAAACTTATATTGAGAAATTAATTTATCATCAATAAACAATGTAACCCCCCAACGAAATGTAGTCAAAAAGGCTTTAAGTGCCTTTAAAGGAGTGGTGAGCCTTTAAGCTTTAGTCCAAGGTTGTGATGCTGAGGTGCACACAGGCTCTTGTTGAAGCTCAAGCTTGAGTTTGGGCTCATTATGTGTGAATGTCCATAGTTGGGCAGGCTCTGCAGAAGTCACTCAATGAATGCCTCAGCAAAGGCCAATCTCTCGAAACAAGCTGAAAAATGATAAAACCATCACATTATCTTCATGTGCTTCTTGACAGTTTCAATAATATGTAAAATATACTATAATTATTTAATTTTATTTTAGACCACGAAATGAGCTATTAAAAGATAATAACTAATAACTAATAAACCCATCTATATTTCTAACATTTATACCAAGGCCATCTAAATCGTGTAGACTGAATAGTGGGATGGTTTTCGAGGGGTCGCTCATATGTGCTGCTCTCGTCAAAGGCCGGCATATTTTTAACGCATGCATTTTTTGGAATGTGGAGGATGGGAAATCCATCAGATTTTGGACCGATAAATGGACTGCCATGGGTCTCTAAGGGCCCTTATTCACGGGCCTTTAAATATTGGAGAGAGATCGGTTATTGCAATCCCTTAATTTTATTTGAACACCCCATTAATCTTAATCTCTCAAAGTTTTACAAAATGATAAGAAGTTTTTATGAAAACTGATTGCGTGGTCTACTAAAAAACATCATTTTTATTAATAGTGAAGGGAATCGTATTTTTCGGGTTTGTCTTTTGAACTCCCTGATTTGATTTTGGGATTCATTGGACCAATTCAACAGTTTGCTAATGGCCCCTATTGTCTTTCTTGGGCCAGGTCAAAATCAGCATATCAACTTCTAATGGGGCGTCTCACACTGGTTGTTAGAGAAATATTCCGAGTTAAAATATCGGCGGGAGTAGGCCTGAAATAACTCTAATAGTTAATAAATTTATATAAAAAAAAAAAAGAAAAGATTAAAAACTACTTTCTAATGGGGCAATCTCAATCCTAGATGGTCTAAAATCTAGAATTTAAAACCACCCATAGGATCCAGAATTTCCTATGGCTTTGTTTGCATGGCCGCCTTGCTTGTAATTACATTCTCTTTCAAAACATAACTCAGTCTGATTTATGCCCATTCTGTTTTGCTGGGTCTGAAATGGTAGATCATATTCTCAGAGAGTGTGACCATGCTAAGCAATTTTGGAATGGGATCACACTAAAATCTCCACAGAGGCACATACCTCAGTTTGACCTTTTTCTCTTCTTTTTTTTTTCTTTTTTTTTTTTTTGTGTAAGTCCTTTTTCTCCTTTTGCTTGTTGGGAATTATGGAACAATCGGAACAGATTTGTTTTCAAACAAAATTTAATCATGTCTAAAGATTATGGTAATGCAACCATAGCCAAGGCCATTGAAATTTATCACATGTGGGATAACTTTAAATCTTAGCGGAACTAAGCATAGTGTGATAAGATGGAAAGCCCCCACCTTTTCTTTCTTTTCAAGCTCAAGACAGATGGGCCCTCTCTAGGCAACCCAAGAAAGGCCTGGGGGATTTGTTCAGGGGAACGGCTAATGCAACCCCACAAAAGCTTAAGTTGCCCCACCCTGTTAACTCCACCCCAAAAAAATATATACCCACCCCCCAAAAAGTCTAACCTACCCCTCTTTCAAATAACCCTAACCCTCACCCACCCCACTCCCCCCAACAGCCCCGTTCCGGCGACGGCGAGGAAGACGAAGACCGGCGATGGCAACGGCGATTACGGCGACGGTGACGTCCTCTTCTCCTCTTCTTTCTTTCTTTCTTTCTTTCTTTCTTTCTTTCTTTTCCTCCTCTTGTTGGTCAGATCTGTGCGTTTTCCGGCGAGGGAGGGTTTTTTTTTTTTTCAAAACCTCCATTTTTTCCGGCAAGGGAGGTCAGATCTGGGAAGGAAAGAAAAAAAAAAAAGCAGAGAAGAAGAGGGAAGAGGAGGACGGGAGAAGAGGGGTGCAGGGTTCCGGCGAGGGGTGCGGGGTTCCGGCGAGGGAGGTTTTGTTTTCAAAACCTCCATTTTTTCCGGCGAGGGGTGCGGGAGAGTGGTTCTGGGAAGGAAAGAAAGAAAAAAAAAAAAAGGCAGAGAAGAAGGAGGAAGAAGAGGGGTGCGGGTTTCCGGCGAGGGGTGCGGGGTTCCGGCGAGGGAGGTTTTGTTCTCAAGACCTCCATTTTTTCCGGCGAGGGGTGCGGGAGAGTGGTTCTGGGAAGGAAAGAAAAAAGAAAAAAAAAAGGCAGAGAAGAAGAGGGAAGAGTGGGAAGGAAGAAGAGGGGTGCGGGGTTCCGGCGAGGGGTGAGTGCCGGAGAGAGTCGCCGGCGAAGTGGGTGCCGGAGAGAGTCGCCGGTGAGGAGGGGTGCGGGAGAAGGGATGGATGAGGGTTAAGCCCTTTTTGGTAATTTTCCATAATAATTTTTTTAATTAAAAAAAAATGGGGGCAACTTAACCCTTTCGGGGGTTGCAATAGCCGTTCCCTTTGTTCAGAAATCATTTGGGCCAATGGGTGAAGGGCTATGGCCGTAACTTGGGCTACACTAAGAGTGTGGAGGTGGAGCTATGGGCCCTGCGGGACGGTCTCGATGTAGCCTCCAAAAGCAACATTTGCTCTTTGATGGTGGATATGGATGCACAAGCGGCAATTGATGTGGTTAAAGGCGTTTTTTCTCCGGCTATTATATGTGATTGCAAGTGGTTTGATGGGGAAGTTTCTGGGAAGTGAGTCTTACGTATCAGGAAGGTAATCAATGTGCTGATATTTTGGCAAGGAATGGTGGGTCTCATAATGTTGGTTGCATGGTTTGTGATAGCCCTCTCAATTTAATTTGTTTGTAGTTAGCTTGTGAAGCTCATGCTAAGGGTGTTCTATTTACCTGGTCTTGTATCAAACAATTATATTTAGTTTCTAGTTTATAACATGGAGAGAAGCATCTCAACCACCATTATTTGATCTTTTAGGGCTTGGGCCCCTTTTTTTTCTTTTCTTTTTTTTTTTTTTTTTTATAATTATAAATTCTCTCTTCGGCCTTATATGGTAAACTAGTGTGAAAACCCAATGGTGTTCCACGATTAGATATTAAGAGGGGAAGTCACTTTATGGGAATCTAGCAAGTTTTCTTTTCTTATATATGTAACAGGTGAACCACGTGGAGCCCTAAGCCACAATACCACAAAAAAGTAAACTAGAAAAAGAACAAAGGTCTAAGATCAGCCATGTTTCTAGGAAGTGAGTCTTATACGTATCTGTTTCTAGGAAGTGATTCTTATACGTATCAGTAAGGTAATCAATGTGCATTGGAAAAAATGAAAGGTATCCAAGATCAATCAAGTCAGGTTGTAGACGAAGCCGAGGCCATGATTGCACAAGCAAACAAGCACTTAAAGGAGCTGTTGCTTTTGCCTTAGCCTTTTTCCTTCTTTTTTTTGATGGATCGGGCTTTCTTTAGTCACTTTAGAAAAGGAGATGTGACTCAAACGAGTGCTTTGGTAAAGGGTGTGAGCCATTTTAGAATTATAAAAGAAGTCAGATGGCACCACACTGCCACCACATGGGTTTCTTTGGGATGCGATTTTGAGAAGAATCCTTATTAAAGCCAATCCGATGGCACCCTTGAGGGGTGGACCGGATGGTCCAAGACTCTCTTTCTTTGGAAGAGGTTTTAGGTTCCAATCCCATCACTCCCCCTCAAGGTACTCCCATGAACTTTGGTCCTGTAATTGCCTGGTACATATGGGATGGGGGACTGCATGTGCCCAGGGAGATTAGTAAGATGCAAAGCATCTAGAACTTCTTGATATCAAAAAAAAAAAAAAAAAAAAAAAAAAAGCGCCAATCAGATAGCACCACAAGGGTGAGGTAGACTTCCAACCAAACGGCTGCGAGGATTTCACTACGCAGGTGGACGGCACTGATGAGAGGAATCCTTATGGGCCAACATCACCCTCGAGACATATGAAGTGGGAATGTGATCTTGAGAGGGTGAGACTCAACCAACCCTCAGTCCTCGGCATTAATAGCATTTGTTGAAATACATTTATTGACCCCCCCCCCCCAAAAAAGGGGGGCCCCTACCTTAAGCCTCAACAACCCGCATTAAAGCCACCCACACACATGACCTGCAGAAGAGTAAAAGCCACACAAACCCAAACTAGTTGAGAGAGAAACGTATGCATGTGGAGTTCATAAATGAGGTAGTGGGCCAGGAGCCTAGGAGTATTCAGGTGGTCCCGAGAGAGACTCCCTGCTATTTTGTAACATGTGACCCAGACCTCTGTGGAGCCCTCACCCAAATACAACCAAAAAGTATATTGGAAAAAAATGAAAAGTATCCAAGATCAATCAAGTCAGGGTGTAGGCTAAGCAAAGGCCATGATTGCACAAGCAAACAAGCAATTAAAAGAGCTTATGCTTTCGCCTTAGCCTTTTTTTCTCCTTTTGTTCGATGGATTGAGCTTTTCTTTAATTACTTTAGAAAAGGATACTAGCTTTAGAACCCGTGCAATGCACGGATTAATTTATTAAAAATAATATTATTAGTAAATTAAAATTTTAATAGAACACTTATTCTTTAAAATAGTAAAATATATGTGTTAATATAATATGTCAATTAAATCAAAAACATATAGACAAAAATAAATAAAATAGTTTAATCAAAATAATCTTTGGTGTGATGTTAGCATAATGTATTATACAAAATTTAATTATACTCCCGAAAAAGATAAATTATTTTGAAAAACAATTAATTTAATGGTGGAAACTTGTAAAAAATGAATGAACTGATACGTTATGATATTTGGTGGAAAAATATTAAAATTTTCTAGAGCCTAACCCATCCCACAATCATGGTTTTAACATGTTGGATATACCAAAGCAAGTATAGCCGTTAAAGGTGTCTCGAAATCCGACGGTGGAGATTGTAAAATGCATGACAATGATGAATCTTGGTCTATCGTGAGGTTTCGAGTGGGTTTTACAAAGAGTGAAAAATCATGGGGAAAAATATCAAAAATATGTTTGAGATTAGAATATAAAAAAATGAGAGAAAGTATAGACTGAGAAAGAGAATAGGAGAAAAAGCCAGAAGAAGAAGAAAATAAGAGAAAGTATAAATCTTTTCAACTTTATGTAATTAACCATATGGAAGAATTTTGATTAAAATAGATTTTTTTTTTTATTAGTGTCGAAAGCACATCGGGAGAATTTGAAGATTCTAGCGAATTTGAACACCAAACGTCAACTTACCTCCATCGTGTGAGAAAGAGCAAGTAATACCAAAAAAAAAAAAAAAGAAGAAGAAAAAAGTGAGGAATTTATCTTTTGGTGACCACTTCCCAACTTGATACCAAATAAAGAAAGTTAGTAATACTTTTGAAGTACTTATCAAGTCAATTTGTAGCAAGCTGACAGACAAAATCTTTTGTTTGGTATTAAGTTGGAAAGTGATCACAAAAGTAGTTTGTAGTTTTCCTAGCAGTCATTAAAAGTAACCTTTTAAAAAAATTACATTTTAGTGATTGCTTCCTAACTTAATACGAAACAATGGAGGTTAGTTGTCATTTTGCGCACATTGGTAATCAATTTGTAATAAGTTGACAGATAATATCCTTTTCTTGGAATTAGGCTGGAAAGCGTTACTAAAAGGTAATTTTACCAAAAATGCTATCTCCCGGCCACTGCCCACTGTTTCAGCATGTGAGAGGGAGGGAAAAAAAAAAAAACCTATGTTGACACGTGGCAATAAAAAAATTACACTTTAGTGACTTCTTCCTAACTTAATATGGAAACAATAAAAGTTAGTTGTCATTTTGGCACATATTGGTAGTCAATTTGTAGTAAGTTGACAGATATATCCTTTTCTTGGAATTAGGTTGGAAAAGTGTTACTGAAAGGTAATTTTATCAAAAAATTTCTCCCGCTGCTACTATTTCAGCATGTGAAAAAAAAAAAAAAAATAAATAAATAAATAAATAAATAAATAAATAAAAAAAATCTATGCTGACACGTGGCACAAAAAGATTCACTTTCCTCCGTTTTAGTATATATATAATAGATGTGACTCAAACGAGGGCTTTGGTAAAGGCTGTGAGCCATTTTAGAGTTATTAAAGAAGTCAGATGGCACCACATGGGCTTCTCTGGGATGCTAGCCTCACTTAATTTAATTTAATTTTGTAAAATTAAATTATTTTTGTACGAAGAGCCCTCACCAGTTAATTTCGGATCCCCTTCAATATCTCGCAATGATAAGCTAAAGGCTTATAATATCTCGCTACACGTACCGGTAAACTAAAGGCTTACGAGAAATTAATAATCATACAATCTCGCTTGAATGACTCCCAAAAATTGGCATGTGCAAAGTCTTTGGGATGCGGGCCCCACTTTTTTGATAAACAAAACTATATACATTAAGTACCAAAAAGACGAAAGCTTTCTACTCCTTCACCCTTGTTCGCAAACAAAACAGCAACAAGTAGTGAGATGATAGGAATGAAATTTACGCTATATTTGGATAAAGAAATTTTAAGTAAAATTTGCTTTTAAGATAAAATTTGCGAAATTTTTATAAGGATGAGATGAACAAAATTCTTATAAAAATTTTACAAATTCTATCTCAAAAGCAAATTTCACCATGAAATTTCTTATTCAAACATGGCGTAAAGATATTACAAAAAACAGCTCAACGAGCAAGTTCATGGGCCGCACTATTAGCCAACCGTGGAACCCGACGAGTAACCCAAAGGGGTATAGATTATAATTAAATTTTAGCATCAAAAATAAGAGATTGAATGGCCCGTTGAGGAGGAAGACTCCAATCTGCTACAACATAGGCTAAATTAAATTAACATTGCATTTGTTTTGGATGAATTTAATATTATTTTATTTATTTGGCAATTTCATTAGTTAAAACCATCGTCAGCATCTGACAATGGTCGCATGCTTATTGCATATTCAAAGCATATGCGACCAAAAACCACATGCTTATTGCATTTTTTAAGTTTTTAAATTGCAATCACATGCATGCTTATTGCATAGTTTAAGTACGGAGCATTTTTTTAATCCACAATCGCACGCTCATTGCATATTCAGTTTAAAAACCAAATTCACACGCGGATTGCATATTCCAAGTAATTGCAATCGCATCCTCGTTACATATTCACGCGTGCCTCTCCTATTGGAAGGTGGAATTGGAATTGAACTTTGAAATTGCAATTCCACATCTGATTCCGATTCCAGCAATATTGGAATTGAGGTGGAATTGTAATTCTTTTTTTTTTTTTTTTGATAACATAAAGAATTGAAACACAAGTACAGTAGAATCTGTTTCTATTTTGAATACCACATTCAAAGCTTTCACATGGAAACAAAAACCACATGATAATAAAATCAGAAAAAGATGGAAATTAAGGACCTCCAATGGTGGTCATCGAAACAACGTAGTTTGCCTATTAATTGAGATTAAGGAGGGTTGGGGGTTGGGATAGATTCTATCTATTACCATAAATATTATTATAAAAAAATATTTTAAAAAAAAAACACTACAGATTTTGGAGGTTTTTTGCCTACATAAAAAACTAGGAAAGAGGACGTTGCTTTGGTTTTTTATAAGAAATTGTCTATAATATATGTATAAAGAAGATAAATTATGTGAAAGCATTCTTAAATTATAGGTTAGTTTTTTTTGCCAAACGATGCAAGAACACACAAAATTGAACAAATAACATAGGGCACGTTGCCAAGGGCCCTTGAATCTAATGGCTGTCCCACCCCAACAAGAACATGCATTCTGTGGGGTCTTGGTTTTGAACTCAGCATAGGTAAGAGAGAGAGAGCGAGAGAGAGAAAAAAAACAATTTTAGTGCATTTTACTTAGTATTGAATGCATAGACGTAGCAAAGAGATAGAAATTAAACAATTTTAGTGCATTTTACATAATATTGAAGGCATTGACGTAGTATAAACCATTAAAGATTAAGACTACCCGTAAAGAAACTCAATAATGCTATTTATCAATAATTATAAGATATCTCTGCCTACAGCTCTATTATAATGAACTAATCCTAATAAGAAAAAAGGAAAAGGAAAAGGAAAATTACCAATAATAGTAAATAACAATTAGGAATCTTCTAAAATTTACCCAATATGGTAACCTATTAGGACTCAATTTAATTTGTCTAATTAAAGCTTAAAAAGTACTCAAAATAAGTAAATAAAACCTTAAACTTATAAATAAAAATGAAAATTACACAGCTAAAAAAAAAAACAAAACCTATCCAACAGTTTTGATTGGCTGAATAAAAACATATTTTGAATATTTCAACTACTTCAATCTCTCTTCAAATTTATTCTCTTTGAATGTGTGGCTCAAATTAACTTCACTACGTACAGTCTCTAGTTGATTCGTTGATTGACAAGATCAACTAAATAAGTATTGAACATGAAATTAAAATTTTCATTATCAATTAAATCAATTCATCGTATATTGTCGTTCAATGGAAGATCAGTTAAACTAATAACTTGAATTGATCTTGTGATTTGATCTCACCCTAAAATTTGATGAAATTTTGCTATTAATGGTTTCCTTCAAGCTTCTTGCTCAACAATTACATAATTTTCCTGAACTTCAACTAATACATTGAGTTCAATACCCAAACCAACTTGTGGTGTAGGATCAATGCGTTCACAAAGTTCACAATTATAATCACCATGACCATTTTCATGATTCAAATCCTCCTCTTTTAACGTAGCAAAAGAAGAGAGATTGACCAGTTGAAGTGCATGGTCTTACTAAAGTAATTTAAAGGAGATCACTAATTACAACTTGCTATTCCTCATGGCCGAATTTTTTTTATACAAATTACGGGGTATCGCACACAAAAACACACAAAGTTATTAGGGACTCAAAATAACTCTAAATGAATAGAACCCAAAATAGAGTTGAAAACTGAATAATATATATAACGGAAAATGGTTTGTAGGAGCAATTTGTTAAAGAAAATGGTGCAGTAGTCTCTTCAACCAGATATTGTATAATTTTCTTTGCCCCATGTTTTTTTTTTTTTTTTTTTTTGGGTGGATAAATTTTTGACTGTAGCTTAGAATGCCTACAAATTTGGAAGGTTTGGCTCGAGGAAAGCTATAAGCTGATTCTAGGTTTTTGTGGCATAATTTTTGAGGTTTTAAAAAGAAATGATTTTGTCATGTACTATATGGACTGCTCCCAGGGGATTTACTTTTTTTTTTTTTTTGGGGGGGGGGGGTAAAACTCTTGGTTTTAAACTGAATTAAGAGGAGATAAGCCGTGTCAATCTGAATGATCTTTCTATTTGTATGATG
This sequence comes from Liquidambar formosana, assembly GCA_039720395.1. Taxonomy (NCBI): domain Eukaryota; kingdom Viridiplantae; phylum Streptophyta; class Magnoliopsida; order Saxifragales; family Altingiaceae; genus Liquidambar; species Liquidambar formosana. The sequence continues at coordinate 40,057,414 of CM077823.1, read as the reverse complement.
CTCGGATTATGATTAATAGAATTAATTAAATTCTTTATTTTGTTATTATCAACTAGTATTCATTTTTCAAAATCATGACCCTTGCCCAAATTGGATCACACAATTGTAGATTTATACAAGAGATAATTGAGCTTTCTTGTTCTTTGATAGTAAATTTTTAAATTATATGTCAAATTTTAATAAAAGTGGGTGTAAATGAAATATGCAGAGTTGGAAGGCTTATGAGTAAATACACAGCAGGCAAAATGTCCAAAGCATTCAAGCACGTCCCTTGGCTACAACTTTTGGAGGATGTCTTGTACCTGACCAAAATTTAACTTCAATTCGTTTTCTTATTTTTGTTATCTCATTTTGCCTCCATTATTTCAATGGTTGTTATTGTTTTTCAAGACCCAATGGCCATTGTAATATAGAAATTAATTAAGGAAATTTGATATTATTCTTTTAAAATAGATCACCTCCTGTGCACGATTCTATCTCATGTCTCTATTTTTGTTTTTATCTTTTTTTTTTAAAGAAAAAATTAATTATTACAAAAACAAGTTGATCACTAGACTGTTCAAAAATTAGATTGAATTGAGCCAGTACCTATAAGTCTATAACTAGCGAAATACTAGCTAGTAACTTGCTTTTTCCCTTTGATAATTTCATTGATTAATTTATGAACCTTTGAGATAATTTATATTGTTGAGATAACTTTTTAATAATCTGTTTTAAATGTGCATCTACATACAAATTGAATATAATTTAAGATAGAACCACGTGCGTTGCAGGTGCATGTGCAACAACTAGTAATAAATAAATATGGAGATAAATGATTACCTTGCCTAAGACGTACCGCTTGTTAGAATAATATGCCCTTTCAAGAATCATTAATAAGAATCGAATAAGAAACATAAGCGATGCAATTAGAAATTATTTGAATCCATTTGTCACAAGAACCCAAATTGCGAAGAGTGGCAAAAATAAAATTTCATTTCATTCTATCATAAGTTTTTTCCATATCAAGTTTAATTGCCATTCTACGTTTTTTTTCTTTTTAATTTTTTGAATCAATTCATGAGTAATCAATATATTATCACCAATATTCTGATTTGAGATAAAAAAAAAAAAAAGTGCCTTGCAAAGGTGAAATAATTTTGTTGAACATAGCCTTAACGCTATGTTTGGATAAAAAAAAATTTAGGTGGAATTTGTTTTTGAGATGGAATTTGTAAAATTTTTGTAAGAAATTAGAAAATTTCTTACAAGAATTTTACAAATTTTATCTCAAAAGCAAATTCCACCTACAAATTCCTTATCCAAACAGAGCTTAATGGATTTTCCAAAATTCTATCTATAAGTTTATAACAAACATTACAGAAATTGATAGGCCTAAAATGCGAAAACATCTCAGGATGGTGTCAGAGATTTCGAACCGAATTTTTAGTTATTAAGCAACAATAGTTATAATACCACGCACACACATCTCGTGTATATATTGGGACATGATAACACTAAGACGCAATCTCATGACATATATGCAGATGTGGGAATGTTATTACCGAGATAATGATATATGCGCAAAAAAAAATAAAAAAAAAAATAAAAATAATGATTTATTACTTATGGCAGTGTCGGTGGAGAAGCGATATTTGGAGCGAGAAATTGCAAAACACTCCACCAAAAAACAAAAAACAAAAAGTAGGAGTAAAGAAAAGGTTATTGTAATTTTTTTTTTTCCTTATTTTTGCCAAGGAAAAGTTATTGATATCGTGTTTCTAAACACCCCATTATTGTTATACTGTATAAAGATACTCTAGCTCACAGGGGTTTTTTAGTGGACTGTTTCTAACTTTTCAGAATTTTGGTACTTGGCACTCGGCCAATCCTACAAAAATTGACTTGGGCACATTATGCCTACTTTCAAATTCTACGGAATCGTACCGCATATTATGATTCCATTTCATAGTCGTATGTATTGATTTAAAATTAAAAGCCTAAATGAAAGAAGACCAAAACTTGAGTAGGTTAGAATTAGGAAAATTTTGTGAACAATAATGATATAGTAAAATTGAAACCCCTTCTACTAAAAATAAAAAGTACTTGGGGAGCCAGAAATTTGTAATTTGAGTGGTCGACTTAGTAAAATTTGGAGCAGAAAATTTTTAAAGAAATATTATATGGCACAACCTTTTTAATATAAGCTCATCGTTTATTGTGTTGATTAATGATGAATATTCTAATAATTTATCTATTATCATTTTCTTACAAAATACATTGGATCAATATTTAATCTTATCACAAGTCACATTGTAGATATTAGAGCAATAAACAAAAATAATATAAGCAATTTTCATAACCTAATAACAAATTTTAGCATACGTATGTTATGCAGCTAATCAAAAGAATTGAGCATCTATACAAAGATGGTATAAAGGAAAGCCCAAAGTGTTACGGCCGATTCAATGAAAGTATCATAAATTGGGGTTATTGTGGTAAAATGATAGTGTTAGTTTGGATTTGGTGAGGCGTGTTCCACCATTTGAGGTGTCCTCATGTACAAATTTTTAAAAATCTTGAATTTTACCAGGTCAAGTGTCAATTTTTTTTTAAAACTTTGAAAGGGCATGCCCCCCATGTCTTAAGGTGGCTCCACCCCAGTAATGAGAGAAAAATCTTCACAGGATTAATAAACACAAGTATAAAAATAAAAAATATAATTGGCTTAAATATCCCATTAGATACCAAAGAAAAAGGCCTACAAAGAATTCCTCTAATAAAACTCAAGGATCAACAAATAATAATAAGATTCCTATTTGTTGGAAATGTAGAAAAATAGGTCCTTACAAATTGACTCAACCGAGTTAAGAGCGCATATAAATTCCTGCTTGTTGAGCTCGTCTAAGCCCTTTTTATTATTGTTTCAATATTTCTTCCACTAAAATGGAAACTATAATAATCCTGTTCAAATAGAATTATCACATCTAGTTAAATAAAATTAAAGAAGAGTTATCATTTCCCCTGGGGAAGGCATCCCTCCCAAAAAAAGGCCAACCTTGACAAAGTGGGACGTTTTTGTAGAAGGAATATATAGGCCGAAGGCGGCATGAGAGATCGTGGTGTACCAGGCCTCTGTAACGTGCACGTGATGACATTGACAAGGGCAACTTTTTGTTTTTTCACTTTTGCATTTTTCATTTTTATTTTCTTTTGTTTTATTAATGCGTTCATCAAATTATGTTACTCGCGGGATCCGCTCCAACTTAAAGCTCACTAGGGAAGGCAAAAATTTACATGTAATTGTGACATTGTCACATGGTGCGGTATTATAAATCAATCAAAAGTAAACAAATAGGAATGTCAGCATATCTTCTGGATTCATAATCCCGCTTTGTCTATAGTGGAAGAGGATCCTCTGCCATAGTATGGCAAAGGATGATCTTACCATGCTTTGAATAATAGACAGACATATGGCGGAAGGGTTGATCTGACGGACATTACTCTCTCAAACTCAAAACGACTCGTTTTGACGCATCCTAAAAGGTACTCTTGCTAGTTTGCCGGTGAGACTCGGAACCCATCAACCGGCTTTACTAAAACCATCATCATCCCCCTTAAAAACACAAGCATGTATATCAACAATGTTCAGGTTAGCTGAAGCTTACATACCAGTATGTAAGCTGAAGCCAATCTAACCGTTGATGCCAAGTGAGCATCTGCCAATGGTTGAGATTATGTCTCTTTACTAGGTACTGTTGTATATAGCTAACTTAATAAAGCCCTTCCTATTCACTTACTCAGTATTCCCTATTCCCTAACCTACTGTCTCAGCCCTCACGCTCACGCCCTCCATCGTCGCCGGCTCGTCGGCTCACCCTCACACCTTCACTCTTCTGGCCCTTCACCTGAACATTGGCGGGAAAAAGGAAGATGAGATCGTTGGCGGTGGGGGCAGAAGCCCCCGATCTGGTGTGTCAGCTCGACAACGTTCAAGGAATGGTTGATGCCCTCACTGCCGTCCGATGGAAACGCCATCAGGTATGTCCCTCACTCTTCCCTTCGCTTCTCCTTCGTTGCCCCCTTCTCGACTTCTAGGGTTTTTCACATTAACTGAAATAAAATCGAGGCTCCCTCTGTTTGGTTGTTAGGAAAGAACGAGAAAAAAAGGGAGAGAAAATGTTTAGAATTGGGTTCCTTTCTTAAAACATTTTTTTTGTAAACATTTTCTCTCCTTTTTCTCTCGTTGTTTCACAAGAAACAAACGGGGTGTTAGGGTTTCCATGACTACTCTTATTCTTGTTTTGACTACTATTATTTCGATCAGGACGCAGTTGTTGAATTGTCGGAACACAGCGTCGTCTTGATCGTCGAGGACACCGGTTGTCTTCAAGCCAAAGTTTATCTACAGCGTGAGGTGTTGATACCACCTTTTCTTTCTTAATTCCTGAACACTCTGTTTTGTTGCCGAGAAAACACGAGAAGAAAGAAAAATAGAGACTTAACAAACCTAAACCTCCACTGGAGTAGGGTACTCTCTTATATGGTGCAAGGCCGGGTCGGGTATGGGCGGGTCGGGCATGGATGGCCCAAGGTTACAGTGGATCGGGGATGGAGTTCAATTCCCCTCCCGGTCGGGCATGGGCTTAGGAATTCAAAGTCGGGGTCGGACATGGGTAGTGCCGACCCGCATCCGACCCAACCCATTGCCATCCCTAGTTGGTGGAGTGGTGGTTTAGTTTTGATTTTCAGTGTGTAGTTGTATCAGGCTTGTCTTCATCCCACTAAAATGAGGATGAAGTCAAGCCTATAGTTTTATTAATGGTCTGTAGGTTTTGTTGAGTTTTGCTGGGGATTGTTTTTTGTTTGTCTGGTGTTGAGGTGGGCTCGAGTTTGGCTTGGAGGCTGTGCAAACACTTACTCTCTGAATCACCTATATGTGAAGCAGAGGATGAAGTCAAGCTTATATGGCTTGGTGTTGATATGATATCATATGAGGGAGATAAGGCTCTTTTGTGAAAATTAATTGCATGTATAGAACAAAGAAAACACTCAACCAAATTGCTAACTTCTTGGTTGATTCCCATATAGATCACTTTCATTAACCAAAAGACGAAGTGATTCGCATATTACATATGCCTTAAGAAATTCCATGAGAAGCTTTATGGCAAAATTAATGGTCTGTAGTCTATGTATTAGCAATGTCGTTTAACTAGAGGTGCATATAGTGAAGCTGGAAGTTACCGAAATTAAGTTGATAATTTGTTTGTTAGTAGTGGTTAGTTATAGTGAGTTATAAATGATTTATTGCAGAAAAGTTATTTAAGAATTATTAATACATTGATTTCTCTGCTTATAAATAAATTGCAGATAAGCCTAAGTTGATAATTTGTTAGTTAGTAGTGATTAGTTAGTACTGATGATTTTTGAAATGGTATTGTGGTATCTTTCCACTTCTTTCTCTGCTTATAAAAAAGACCTTCACCACTTTTAGTGTGTGGATTAGTTCATCAAGTTGGTTCTGGTAAGTTAGGTCTACAAGCATCCAGCACTGTTCAATTTTTTTCTAGGAACAACTGGGCCATTGCTTTTTGGGTTCTTCAGTTCCAACCTTACCTTTTAGGCAGTGCCCATGTAAAAAAAAAAAAAAAAAAATATATATATATATATATTAATGGGGACCCTTCAAAAAGTGTCCCATTAGCATCAGAAAAAAGACTAGACATTATGCATATATATTTAATCCCTGCCCCACATAAAAAGTTGGTATATGCAATGGTAATGGTAGGTGCCCTATTAGTGTTTTTAAAAGGCCAATGCCCTACTCTTTATAAAATTCCTTCTAGACTATCTTCATCAAAAAAATTCCTTCTAGACTATGATGGGAGGAGTCAGTATCCTTTGAAAGCTTGGTAGGTTGTGTTGGAGGGGCTGTGATTGAGAAGCTTCATATGGGATATTTTCTCAAACTAAGTTACATGTTATTGGGGTTTGATTTCCCTAAAATTAGGTGCTCTACTTTTTTTTTCCCTCAAATTTTCAGAATGAATTTCGTCATTGTTATGCTATATACAACACTACTTATACAGCAACTATGCATATAAAACTATAAATCAAAGTGCCCCCAAATTTTTTTTAAAAATTTGACCTTCACGTTTTTTATTTATTTATTATTTTTTCCCTCTCTTTCTTTCTCTCTCCATCCGTATTTTCTGTGTGTGTATAGATCAAAGTGCTCCCAATTTTGTTTTTATAAAAGTTTTGACTTATTATTTTCTCTATACTCTGGAACAGCTTCTATAACTTCTTGTCCTAAGATACCCCCAGTGCATCTTGATCCGAGGCATCATCATCCCCAATTTCAAATAGAGCTGGTTTTATTTCCTCTACAAAGCCACACCTGATCCACCCTGCCAATACAAGGCCCCTCCGTTGTAACCTCAGGACCAATTGCTTACCTATCTGAAACCTTGTTACCGAAAAATTTACTGAAGTAGACAGCACACTCCCCTATCTGAAACCTTGTTACCGAAAAATTTACTGAAGTCGCTAGCACACTCCTCTTTAAATTTTTTACCATCTGTCACCTTTTCATCAATTTCCAAGTACCAGCCCAAAGTTTTATTTCTTGCCATCCTAGATTTTATAGAGTAATGAAAGAAACTGGTGTTGAATATTCACCATGGCACATCCTCCCAAGCTTTCTCAACTCCTCACTCACTGGATACATTAGAATTTACTACAACCATTGATCCATTTGGGCCTTTTGCTTTTGAATTTCAAAAGAAATATGAGCGTACTCTTTATTATTTAGCTCCTTTTACTCCTTGTTTTAAAAAATTATAATTTTTCACAACCCTGTAGGAAGGCTTGCCTTCTTCATTCCTTTCCCAACGTTCCTTAAATAGGAAGAAACTTTGGATCTTTCGCCCAAAAATTGAAAAAAAAAAATGAAGGATTTATTTCCAATTGAATTGTCTCTGCATACTATTATTGGCATTTGGAAGTCAACATCTCTCTAAAATCTCTATCTTTATAACTACTCAACAATAGAAGAGCTGCCAGAACAATCATTATCAAAATCAATTTTTTCTCTCTTTTCCTCTCAAGCATTATTAGTGAGAAATCTTAATTCCATCAATCATTCACCTGGCTCTATACAGGATTAATTTCTGAAAAAACATTAGATTTGGCAGATTGTAATTTGTCATAAATTCCGGACGAGCTTAGGAGTTTAATCTGATTAAAAAGATTGTCTCTTGGAGGAAACAACTTTTGTACCATCCTGACTAGCATTAGTAACCTATCGGATAATGTATGACAAGGCTTAAGTGAATGTACAAGGCTTCAATAATCTCATTCAATCCACCATCCAACGGTTTAAAGATGTGGCTATCTTAAGTGTAGACACGCGGGTCGAGCATCATATGAATTCGGGTCGAGACAAAAAACCGGGTCAACGAAAAAAACCTAACAAAACATGGGAGTGTCGCGGGTCTAGCTCTGTCACTCTCTCTTCCCATCCGTCTCATCTCCTCCATTTCCTTCTCTCTCCTTCCGTCTGATCTTCTTCATTTCCTTCTCCTTCTCCATCTCAACCATCTCTCTCTCCCTCTCTCTCCCCTCCTCCGTCTCACCTACACAAACAACACCGGCGACACTCTGTCTCCCTTTGACCCAAACGCTTTCTTTGTTCCTACATTGATTTTGCCGGATCCAAAATGGATTTCGCTAGATCTAGAGTTAATCTCGCCGGATCTGAATGGATCTGGCTGAATTTGAAGGGAATCTCGCCGAATTTGAAGGACTTCTCTGTTAGAGCTATGGTTAACGCTTGTAAGGCAAAACATGTAGGGTGCATAGATATGGTGTTAGATCTTCAACACCACACCCCCCCCCCCTTCCCCCACACCACAATGGAGGGTGCATAGAGATCTATCCGATTATTGTACTGCTTTGACTCAGTTATTATACACACACTAGTTGATCCTTTGAAAGTTTTATTGGAAAGTTTGAATAGTTACTTATTTTTGTACTGCATATTTTGAGCCTTACATGTAGTAATATGTATTATAGTTTTATTTTTAATGACTTCAATAGTAAAGGATAGTTAACTATTGGGATATATTCATGCGGAATTTTTCTTTATGCTTGTAGGTTTATCATTGATTGGCTTTTGGAATGGGTGGTGTAGGAAAGATCAAAGGTAATGGTATGCTTAGTTTGATATTATAAATTTGTTATTTTTATATTGCTACTTGTGTTACATAAATGGTTGTTGCTTGATTATGTCTACTTTTATTATCCATAAGGGTGTTTTGAAATGATGCACTCTACCAAAAAAGAGTTTTTAACAGTGGAAAGCTAAAATTGTTGCTAAATGTCATTTTTAGCATCTGGTAATTGAGTTGCTAGTTGCTAGTAAAATCCATGCTTTGCTATGAATTGTAAATTAGGTTCGAAATGAAGAATTATAGCTTAGGATATTATTTTTCTACATTGGACTTTGAGTCTGTTTTCTAAATCTTTAAGAATCAACCGATTTAGATTAGTATAGAGTGGTATATTAATTTTTTAAATGGAGCAGCTTTGTTTTCCAGAATTTGGAATTTATATTTAATTCTTTTTTTTATAAAAAATTGGGAGAAGCTTTATTTTGAAGTGTTTTTGTTAATTTTATCAATTCAATATTATAACTATAGTTTACTTTATCTTAATCACGCTTCAAAATTCGTGGTGTGACAATTTTAGGTATCAGTGCTAAATGATTCTATCCATTTAGGGTCAGGAATCTTGTGATTTGGGGATTGAAGCATGATGATTACTCGTTTATTTATCTTCCTCTTGGAAAGCCGTATATATATATATATATATATAAAGGAAATAAATTTTATTTTCTTGGATAAAATGACCTTCATAAAAAAAAATCGATACCAATCAGATTTTGAGTTTTCATATTTATTATTAATTCAATAATTATTATGTTTTAACTTAATATTGTTGTTTAGAAAAGGAAAATTGTAGGAGCTAAGGCTGCAGTCAATTTGACTATTTTAATTTATAGAAGTAGGATCTTGTGATGCTACATGTATTAAGGCGATCATGAGTGTTAGTGGTGGTGTGGTGGTTAAGTTTTCATTTTTAGTGTGTAGTTGTGCAAGGCTTTGTCTTCATCCCACTAAAATGTGGATGAAGTCAAGCCTGTAGTTTTCATAAATGGTCTGTAGTTTTGGTGAGTTTTGCTGGGGATTGTTTTTTGTTTCTCTGGTGTTGAGGAAGGCTAGATTTTGGCTTGGAGGCTGTGTGAGCACTTCTCTCCTAATCACCTATATGTGAAGGGGAGAATGTTTCATCGTGCTAGATTTATTAATAATTTGCTGCATTAGTATTATTATTTTTTAGTTTGGATGCATTTCGAGGCTTCTAAACTGAATTTCAGCATCGAACTCTAAGGTAGGAACTACGAATCGCTATTGTTCATTGTTGATATTATGGTTCCAAATTATACACGTGTTGATTTGTTAATGATTTCATGGAACTTTATTTTTATTTAAAAAAAAAAACAGATTTTCTGTTTTGAGTTTAACCATTTAAATTTCAGATTTGATGAGATGGAAAGAAAATAATTATTTGATGTTGAGGTCGTATAACGTCCTGGCTAATAGCCTTGACTAGTGGCTGGTCAAGAGAGATTGACTCGTTTTGAATCCCGAATGTATGAGTTTACAGCTCACCCCTTTGTCGCTAGGCCAACTCTCAGTTGGTTAAACGCAATAGATTCCATCAAGAAAATAATTGGGATAATCTAGATCACGTGGGGGAAGCATACTTGGAGCGGATAGATCAGCGGAAATCTAACAAATTAATTTTACTATGCAGCCTTAAATGGTCGTTACCTTCTACTTTGTTATTGGAATCGCTTAAAAATCCCAATTTAAAAAGTATTATTAACTTAAAGGACAAAGACTAAAATAGAAAATTGTTTAGAAATGTGGTCTCTTTATCATTGTTTTATTCATGTAACCAAGGCCTTCTTTAATTTATAGGCTTAATTAGAATCATAATTAGGGAAGCTAAACGGTAAGGTTCACAAACTTTGGCAATTGAAGAGGCGGAGGTTGGAAGAGTGGTGGCAACTGGCATCCACCATAAGTTCATGTATTTACATCAGAAATCATATTTTAAGCACATGCGACAATGTTATTAACCAGGGGTGTTTATGGTTTAGGTTAAAATCGAAAATCAAACCGAATCAAACTAAATCGGTGGGTTTGGTTCGGTTTTTTTGCCATTAGGTTTTGTTTTGGTTCCAATTTTAGAAAACCGAATTAAATTGGTTTGTTTTTGGTTTTCATGTTTAAAAAACCAAACCTATTTGTAAATTTTCTTATTGTTTTTCCCTTATTAGATTGGCATGTATTAAACTAGTTATTAATATTGTGTGAGATATTAACAAGTATTAGATTGGAGATTTGAACTTGGATTGACATATATAAGTCTTACTTTTCCATTTTGATACAATGTTTAATGTTTTTTTTTAGTTGCTAATGTAATGATTTTATTAAAAATGTTTTTATTTGGAGTTTGACTTGTCATTTTTTCTATTTTCAATTATTTGTTGCTATTTGATAGGATAAAACCGAACCGAACCGAACCAAACCAAAATTTTATGGTTTGGTTTGGTTTTTTTATACTATGGTTTGGTTTTGGTTTGGGAAAACAGTATAATGGTTTGGTTTGAAATCTGTCCTAAAACCGAACCAAACTGAACCACGAACACCCCTATTATTAACTGTTCTACCCATAGTGGGGAACGGGAGATTTTTAATTTAATAACAAAAGGGCCAATTGAAGGGTCAAGACAATAGATTTTAGGAAACTTTACTATTTTTGCTAATATCCATTTTAGCTTTATTTATGGTTTAAGTCCTTATTTCTTTAAAAATTCACCAATTTGTCATTTTAGGATTATTAATTTCAATTTTGTGTCAAAGTGGGATTTACCACTTTTGGTAATTTTTGGTAAATCTCTATTTTCTCCTTTGTTGCTATTTTTTAAATTAGGGCTTTTGTCTTATGGTATTATCAAATTTTGTAGCCTTGTTTTTGGTACCATTGCGGATTCATTGATTCCTTGTGGATTCAAGAACCTCCAGTGGACCATTGAGCTCTCTCTTGAATTAGCTAATTTGATTGCCATTGTCACGTGAGCCAACTAGGGTGGACAAACTTATTTGTATCTTAATCATTTTTCCCAAATTTTAGTAAATCTTATTAAACAAAATCCGCCTCTTTATGAGGCTAAGAAATAAGAACTTTGGATCCAGAAGTTAGTTATTGAATATTTGTAGTTGGGTCTAGTTTTTTTCTTTTTTTATTGTTTTTTTTCTTGTTGGTTGGTTTGTTTTTTGCTTTTCTTTCTTGTTTGTTCTCTTGATCTTTGTAGCAAAAAAAAAAGAAAAAAAAAGAATATTTGTTGTTGAAGAAGTTGGGGTTTCCTAGATTTGATCGTAATTAACAAGATTTTTACCTAAACATAATTGAATAATTTATGAGTGGAATATTAATACATCAGTGATCATATGGATAAGTACATTCTGGTGATATAAATAAGTTTTCTTGAATAATTAATACAGGTGTAAACTTAAAAAAATAAATCTGAGTAATATAATAATAATACCAGAAAATATACTTTACATTCCAGAAAAATGTAACGATTTATGGTCTTCTAAATTGTAATAGCTAGGGATATTTATTTATTTATTTTTAAATTTGTATAAATTAATCCTTAAACTTCTTTGAGATAAAATATAGATATGAGTGTCTGTGCAGTGTGTGTATTATATAAATGACACATATTAGGCAATCAATCAACTTTATTCTGGATTGTGCTACATTTTTTAAACACAACAAACCTAGGGATGGTTTGTTATTGGTGAAAATACCAAACTTTGTTTATCCAATTGCATTTTTTGAATTTGTTTACACAAAATTTAAGATGTAATAATTACGAGCCTCAAACTCTCAATTTTGTGAATTTGTTTCTAGTTTATCTTTATTTAATCTTCTGGAGTTATAGTATTAATTATTATTGTTATTATTAATTTTTGTGCAGACTTGGAATTAGCAGTGGCATGGAACATTTAGAGACGGATGGTGTTAATTAAATAGTGTTGTGGTTTACCATTACCCATTGTTGTGCTTGGAAGAATTTTGGGAACAAAACACACATTGGAAAGCATTCAGTGGGAAGGTAATGGTTTGCTCTTCACAATGCTTTCCCCAACTCAAGTCTCTAGCTCTTTTCAACTTGCCTAACTTGGAAGAATGGCAAATATCCATAGAAGCCATGCCCAATCTTTGTGAGTTAGTTATCGACCGTTGCTGGAAATTGAAGATGGTCCCGGATGGATTGAGGTTCATCACTACACTTTGAGAATTGCAGATCGTAAACATGCCTAAAGCATTTAGAAATACGCTTCGAGTGTCAAATGAAAGAGGAGGAGGAGGAGAAGATTTTGACAAAGTCTACCACGTGCCTTCCATCATATTCAAGACAGTAAATGATTGAGGCTAATCATGTAATTCACTCGTTCTCTGTTTTCGATTGGTGTTGATTTATCTTTCGCCGAAGCAATGGATAGTAACTTGCTCGTTGAACCAATTTTTTTTTTTTTTCTTCTAATTGCTGTCTGTGCATGGCCAGCTGTTGATGATTGAAAGATTTTAGCTCACATTTTGGTGAGTGAAATATTAACGGGATAAGCTTTGGAAAAACACTGGGTCTTGACAAAAAAAAAAAAAAAAAAAAAAAAAAAAAAAAAAAAAATATATATATATATATATATATATATATATATATATATATATATATAAGGATACTATGTGGGATTATGCTTGTATTCAGTAGTTCCAAAATTTGTACAAGTCAAAGTTACATGTGTTATATGACTTATTGATCCAAAACTTCAAAAAAACACAAAACTAATGATGATTTGTGTGTAATATGTTTTATATGCACGCTCACGTTTGGAACTGAAAGGTTGTTGAGCACTGGCCCAAATCATTGTCCTAGCCAATGAAAATGACAAATTCAGATATGACCCAAAATAGAGTTCGAAACTAGGATGCTTTTTGTGTTAGGGTTTACATGTGAGTTTGTCCCAAATCAGAGGAATAGAAGAAAGAAAGGGTCTTAATATACAAGTAATGAACTCTCCACTAATAGGTTTAGGCTTTTTGTGTGGGTATGAGTTCCAAACTTATATATTGAGCCTGGTGTAATGGATTTTAAACTCCCCGATCTCTCCAACATTTTGGATTTTGGATGAAGTAGTGAGCATCCCGAAAAATAAGTTTGCAATGACTCGAACTAGAAAATTTTAGGTCCTGGTGTTTAGTATTGGCAAATTCAGGTGCCAAATGTCAAGGGCTATATTTGTGTCACTTACATAAGATGGTTTTGGAGAGTTGAGACTTCTGGATTAAAGATTGCGTGTGTGAATGAAACAAATTAGTCTTCTCATTTAGGCATGGGGCCGGTTATTGTCACCCCTCAACTTTACTTGCAACCCCCACATATTTTAAATTTCTCAAAGTGTTATGACAAATATAAAGAGTATTTATGAAAATTTGTTATGTTGTCCACTATAAAATATCATTTTGAACTACTTCATAGAATAAATCTAGTTTTTCCAAAATTTGATATTTAAGTGGACTTTTTGGTCATTTAAAGTCTTTATTTCATTTTTACAGAAATGAAAACCGTAAATAATTAACCAAAAAAGTTCATTTAAATAATAGATTTTTGAAAAAGTTTATTTTACACAGTTATTCAAACTAATGTTCTATTTCCTCTTATAAAGGGAGAGACTAAGGGTTAGAAACTTCACCCCTTATTTGTGTAAAAAAAAAAAACTAAAAATTGAGATGGTGATATCTCTCCTCTTATAAGGTGCAAGGTTTGGTACCCCAAAAAAAAAACCAAAAAAACTGCTGCATCTATATAGCTACTTAATATGTCATCATCTTCCTTTGTGATATATACAGTCTTTTTTCTTTGGGTAAATTACACTTAAGGATCCAGAGTTTGGGTCATGTTTTACTTAAGGGTCCCAAATTTCAATTGCGTCAATTTGGTACCTAAAGTATTAGTTTGGTTTCAATTTGGGGTCCACCGTTAGAAACCGTTTGTTGACCAAACGGAATTGCTTCTAAATTTGCACATGCAGTGCATGTGACCAAATTTAAATGACATTATCCCCATTTTACCCTTTATGGTATAAAAATCCTATTTTACCCTCCTTATTATCCTCTATTCCTTATTTTCATTGGATCTGGATCCTTTCCTCTCTCTCTCTCTCTCTCTCTCTCTCACACACACACACACACATTAGATCAATAGAGGTATTTCTAACCCATCATACAAAATTACGTAATACAAGTACCTATGTAATAGTGTCTAATAACTTATTGTTTTAAAAATATTGCTTAGTCACTCTAATATGATCAACTACTACTGAAGAAATATTGAAGAAATGCATATTTAAACCCTTGCTCCAAAAATCGAAATTGGTCAAACTATGGTCAAAGTAGTCAACTAAGGGTCATAAGTGGTAGGATTCGTCAAGACGAATCCCCCTGTCAAATTTGGGGTCGATCGGTTTAACCTAAGGTCTTCAAAAGCATGAGTACACGATAGGTGTGGGTGGGTGCACCCACACTAGATCATATTTTCATACTTCGTCTCTAACCTCCACGGTTTGCATCTGAGATTCAGTTTCATTTTGAGTTTGTTTGGCCAACTTCTCTCTAACTTATCTCACTCATCTCTTGACCAAATCAAGTGATTCAAAAGCCATTTTAAAGCTTGTTCAGCCCTATACAAGATTATATAAATGGTTCACACAAAAGTTCCTAAAAACACATGGGTTTCACAACCCAAAAATGGTTCGGCGACTGGTTAGCCAACCTAACCCGGCGGGAGCCATCAGATCCGAAGCCGGCGGGAGCAATCCCCAACACAGGAGAAGAATTCGAAAAAAAATGAAAAAATTACACCCAACCCAACCCAACCCAACCCAAGCCGCCGCCCTCACCACCACAGAGGACATCGTCGCCCAAAAAAAAAAAAAAATTCCAAACCTGACTGTCAGCGACTGGTTAGCGGGCCTCATCATCAAGCGCATCACGGTGCTTTGCTGTTGTGGATGAGTGTGGCGGTCATTTCTCTCTCTCTAAAACTCAACCATGGCAGGTGTGGAGGACGGAGATTAGAGAGGGATGGAGGGAGGGAAAGAGTCGGCAGAGAAAAGTAATGGGGAAAGAAAAAGGAAAGAGAAGAAGAGGGAAGAGAAGAGACGGATGGAGTTTCATCACCGGAAGAAATGGAGAAATGACCCAGAGAGGAGAGAGAACAGAGACGATATTGGAGAAGAGAGATGAGAACTGGCTGATATTGCAAACGACGTCATTTTTTGGGGGCATTGAAGTCATTTTAGAGTTGCCGTTAACGCCGTATGTGATTTCTATTCAATGTTGAAATTGGGTACTAAATTGACGCAATTAAAATTTGAGACCCTTAAGTGAAACCTACCTCAAACCCTGGACCCTTAAGTGCAATTTACCCTTTTTCTTTTTGTCTCAATGATATACAAATTAGCTAATTGTGTGGAACATTATTTTATTTATTTTTTATTTTTTATTTTTTAAATTTAGTAGATCATTCACACATTCATTTACATTATTGAGGATTTAATTATGACGTGTCCATGATAGAAGATTAATGCTAAACATGCATGGTGCGATTTCCAGCGTTCAATCTCGGCAGTGTTTGGTTCGAGGGTATGATTCCCGGGAAAGGGGTTTCATTCCCCTTTCCCTGTTTGGCACGACCACATTCCCAGCAAAGTGGCATTCCCGCTACCTTCAGATTCCCACCAAGGCTGGGTATCTGAATACCATGATGGAGGTGGGTTTAACTTAGGATGCCCGGGAATGGTTTTTACAATAAACCAATATGACAAGCGTGCCCTCCCTTATTACACACAACAAAAATGAAATTCCAGCCATATCCCTTCCCAATCTCCCACAATGCGATCCACTTCTCGCCTCTTCTCACAAACGCAGCACCCAAAACTCAAAAGACCTCTGCATTTCCATGGAGGATGACCTTCATCATTGGCGACGACGACGACAACCTTCATCACTAGAGACAACGGCGACAACGACGATCCCTACGATTTGCCTAGTGATGTTTTCAACAGTTTTTCAACTCCTTTGCCATGGCAGCATGTTCGCAACAGTGCCGATCTACTCGTCTGCGGTGGCGCTCCCCTCTCCTCTTCCAATTAATTCCATCTCCATACTCTCCTTCGACAATCCAATCTTCTCTACCCATGTCTCTTTGCTCTTTATATCTTCTTTTATAGATCTAAGATTGGGTTTTTTGAAATCAATTTTTTTGGTTGGGAATGATGTGATGAAGAAGGTGTGGGGTTACTGGTTGCAGATGAACAAGGTGTTTGATGGGTGTGTATTAGGTGCAAATTTGATGAAGATGAAGAGAACGGTGGTGGTGGTGGCTCGGATTAGGTAGACCAGACCATGGCCATCAGGTTTGATGAAGATGAAGATGAAGGTGTGGAGTTTTGGGTCTTCTTCTTCCTGGGTATAGAGAGAGACGGAGATGAAGAGAACGGTGGTGGTGGTGGGTTCTTTATTTATTTATTTTTTGCTCCATTGGTATAGTTGCTGTGCTGATTTAGTCAACTATATTATATAATAATCGACTAAATCACACAAATTAAGTTATTTCAGTGCCTTTTCACAGGATTTCCATCTTTTTCTTCTTTATTTTCAATTTTTTAACTCTATTTTACACCCATTCATCTACCATGATCAAGAGAACCAAGAAATTTTTCCAAGCATCTATGGCCGTATTAAAAGGTAGTTTCAATCTACTTTCTCTCATGCCAAAGGGTAATATAGGAATTTCATCCAAATGGGAATCATGTTCCTAACCCAACCAAACATAGGAATTGGGAATGTTCAAAGGATTCTTACTACCCATTCCCAACTAACCAAACGTGGGGATAGTAATATTCATAACATTCCCATTCCCAAGTAATGTCTCATTCCCAGGACTCACATTCCCATTCCCCGAACCAAACGTAGGCTAACTGATAGCGAAATGATAGATGTATAATCAGTAATAGGTACTGTAAATTTCCATATTAATTAAAATTAAAGTTTTGTATGATTGATTGCATAAACAGACCATTTTTTTTTTATCAGATCGTTCTGTTTTCACATGTTTCAAGAGATTTGATAGAAATTCTTATTTCTGGCTGCACTGTGTCTCCCATCAGTACTGTTCTTGTTATGGGACGATGGAATTTCTAATTCACATGCTATGGTATGCTCTTTTTCATCTAGGTCATCCCATCAATTTTTTTGACTAGGATATCTCCCAAGCCACAGCTACCTCCTAATTTTAACCTTGTAACTAATCACATTCTTTTACATTGTCAGAAAAAAGAAATCCTTAAAGAATTAAAATTTCATATTGTTTTATAATTTCTCCATCTTGTTTTATGATTTCATATCTATGGCATTTGTTCCTCCGCAACTTGATTGATTACATCTTTTTTTCATTTTTTGGTCCATTTACTTCCAGGTAGAGTCATCGAGGAAGCAATTCATTCACTACATGGAGAGGACCCGCATGTATTCATTGCTCTTGATCTCTTTTTGTCGGCTGTAAAATTGGTTCCCCAGTACTTGATGTGATTGTGCAAACTCATTTTTCATTTTTTTTTTTTTCCTTTTTTTATCAAGTTTCTCTTTGGTGTGGATTTTCATTTTGCTTATCATTATATGTGTGCTTTCGTATGCACTTGATCAAGTTTATGATGAACTGGCTGAAGTTTATGATGAGCTAGTTCAGCATTTCTTCATTTATAAATATAGTAGCAGACCTTGTGTTCCTCTTGATTACCAAACCTCCTTTGTTTGGTAAATCTAGAAATTGATTTACCAAACCTCCTTTGTTTTTCTTCACATTTGTTCACGGAATTTGTGCTAAAGAATTTGCACAATGACTGCAATTTAGTGGGGATCAATGAGTTTGGATGTGCCCATTGAAATGTAATCAGTCTCGCATTGATGGTATCTATGCCAGGACAAAAATGAAAGTGATCCTCTCAGCTTATTTCAAGGACAAATAAATTAGCACATATGAAATTGCCGAGGGATGAATGAGCTCTGATGAAGGAATAAACAAATTGTAGAAGACCACCCAAATCCCTACACATACGAAATGATGGCCCTGTTTGGAATAGACAGGATAATATGTTGGTTCTGGAAAGATGGAGGGTATATGATATGCAAACAAAATTTGAAACAAAAATGTAGTTTTGGATTGGTATATTATGCTCTATGCTATAACAAGGAATCATTCGATCCTGCTTAACAAAATAAACCCTCATCCCTGTCAAGATATTTAACTTTTTTAAAATCCTTTAATTTCAAAAGCTCTGTTGCTTGCATCCAATGTTCTCATGTTCAATGATTAATGCTATTTTTTTTAATTAATTACCTGATTTATGATTCAGTTTGAATCAAATATCCGCAGCTTACGGATTGAAATTAAGTTTGAAACAATGCTCAATATGATTCTAGCTATCTGTTAATTTTGATAATATTGTAATTTATTGTAGGTCCTTATTGTAAAGATCATGGGGGAGAGTGAGACAAGGATAAGGCACCGATTTATGCAAGCAAATGGATGCACATACAAGTTAGTCAACATGGGAAGAAAGTTGTCTTATAATTTTCACCAATGCCCTAGAGAAATTTGTAACCTTTTGTTTATATACATGTGCTTGAGGTAAAATCCCCCCGCTGCTGTACTTAGGCTTGAGCCTCCTAGCTAGCTTTGTGTTAATAATATAAATGTCATGAAAAAAAATAAAAATGAGCATGATCGATTAAACTTTAGTAAACATATTTCTAGCAACATATTGCTCAATAAAGAATACACTTGATGATTATGCTTTTGATTCTATGTCTTTTTCCTTTTTTTCTTGTTTTTATTTTTATTTTTTTGTTTTAAAATGGAATTTATAATAGTCCAACTTTTAGAAAATGTCCACACGAAACAATCTTTTAAAAAAAAATGCCTGATTCTTAGTTATTTTATTTTATTTGTTTTAAAATGGAATTTATAATTTGTTGCACAAAGATTTTTGGATTTCGATAAATGGCTTGATTCTTAACTTATTATGGCAATACGGTGAGACCTCGATATTACAGCCTAGTAAGTGGTGGTTTTTTAATTTTATTTTATTAGTGGAAATGTTATGCTCACAAATCATGCACAGAGAAATTCTCCTTTCACGAAGGTATCATCATATTTTAGCATGCTTTAAAATTTATTATTTAATTTGTATTTGCTTTTTTACCAATTGACTTTTATGACGAGTACAAATTTGAATGATTTTGGTGTTAATTTTATGAGGTGGACCAATGATTCCTTGGACTTACACATTAAGAATTAGAAGGTCATGAATTCAGTTTCTCATTTCTCTTTTGGGATTAGTCACTAATCAAGTTTATTCTAAGCATTAATCCGTGTTACCTGTATTTTAGGATTAGTCAACACAGGTTAGGATATCCGTATCGACAAAAAGAAAGAAAAGGAGAAGACTACGGCATATGGCCCTTTCATCCAACTTTGGAATTTGGACTAACAAGTAGTAGAATCGAAGAATCCCATCTTTTCAAATCGGTACATTATCCATCTTCAATTTCTATGGGACTGGCTTGAATCAATAATTTGTGGAAGCTGAAGCTGAAGGAGGTCCATTGTGGACGTCCCCAAACCAAAGAATTTAGGGCAAAGCAAACGTGGGCAGGTTTTCTTGGTCAAGTCTTCTGTCCTTTGGGTTGATCCTCAATGTCACACCTAAGGTAGAAAATTCCTCGTAGATGATTGGAAGAGTTCAAAGCCTTCCCATTTAAGATTGCGTTAAAATTGCAAGATCAAACATTTTGGAAACTCAAAATTTACAAGTGTAAACTCAAGACCTGTATGATGAGATCAAAACATTAGTTTTGCAGGGTCAAAACTCAAGATTAATGATAAATATTTTGAAAAAAAAAATATTCCTCAGTTGTGGATCACATTGAAATTTTGTTCTCTAACTTTGTGTAGGGTACAAAAATGATTATAATAAATAAAATGGTTAAACTCATCAATTTTTTTGGGTAAAAAAAGCATATATATATATATATATATATATATATATATATATATAGAGGGTCAAAATAAATTTTTTTGAGAGGTTAAATAAAAATTGGTAGGTTCAAATTTTTAAATACTCATAATTTAGTTCAAGAAAAAAAAAACAGTATTTTGCAAACTGAAATGGTTGCACTAATCTATTATGCTAAAAACTGCAAGGGAACTGTGCAATAATGTATGTGACGCAACAATTTTGCACATTCGTGATTGTTGCACTATAATCTTGTTTGTCCCAATTCTAGGCTTGCCAAAATGAATGAAAATTTTTTTCCCTCCTTTTTGTCTCTTGGTTTTTGGAGAGGTGGGGAGGGGATTGAGTTATTTGAGTCATCGACGTCTTGAGGAAGGGGGTATGTTATGTAGATTTGAAAACCTTTTATATTTTTCATAAAATCTTGATAAATTAAAATAAATGGGGGTGCAAATAAAATTAAGAGGTGACAATAACCATCTCTATTTTTAAGGATAATACTTGGCTCTTCACATTAGAGGAGCAACTCCTCCTTTCTCCTACTCATATTATGCCATATGTCTAACATCACAAATGAGAATTGATTGTGTACATATATTCCTATGTTATGTTATTATAGATATCAATCCATGTATCCATGCATATATGTTTCTGTGTCCAAATGAATACGAATATGTGTCCATATATTTGTATTCACAGTCTACGTATGTATATCCACGTATCCATGAGGAAAAGTTTCTCCTCCACTGTAAGGAGCCAAACATTGTCCTATTTTTAAACATGTTTTCATGTTCCAACTTCCTAGTTCCTACACATCTCATTTTTATTATTTAAAGCAATTCCTAATTATAAGTAAATAAGTTAAATTTAATAGTTTTGATTGTTAAATAATACAAAATAATGTAGGGTAAATATCTATAATATCCCTCAAAAAAAGAATTATATCCAAAAACCCCCCATCAAATAATTTGTATATCCAAAATGCCCGAAGAGGGTTAAAATATATCCAAAAAACCCAACGCTCTAACTTCCATACAACTACATTTATATTATACAGCTTTTGCACTGATATACTCTTTTTATAATTGTTTGTTTATTAGATTTCTTTTGTTTGTTTATTTTTTTATTTTTCCCTCTTTTGTGATAAATGACAAATAACATTTATTAGATAAACAATATGGTAAAACAAATTTTGAATAATTATTTTTATATTTTAATAAGAAATATAATAAAGGTATTTTAGTCAATAAAATTCATCACTCAAGCGGAATTGGATGGAAGTTAATTTCTTTGGTTTTTTTGGATATAGTTTAATCCTATTTGGGTTTTTTCAATAGGAAAATTATTCGATGGGGTTTTTGGATATAATTTTTTTTGTGATGGATATTTTGGATATTTACCCAATAATTTATACTACTTATAAAAGTGTGTATCCCATAAAAACTTTTGATTGACCATTACACCCTTATTTTAAAATTTAAATATTTATATGCCCCCCATATTTATACAATTAAGAATGTTTATTTTCCAGCCAAAAAAAAAAAAAAAAATGATAATGACGTTCACTTCATAAATTTTACACAACCTTCACTACTATGCATGTCTCCTAGCCACCTTCCTATTCGTACTATAACTCCGAGTCATGAAAGGAACTTTGACCTATTGTGTTGAGCGTTTATTCTAATGACCTAATTGAGATATATATATATATTTGAAAATTTATGAATTTTCATATATCTTTTATTTTTTAAATATTATTTACGTGCGTTGCACGTGTGCCCATATCGAGTGAATATTAAATTTATGAATTGGGTTTTGAGATTGGGGTGATGCAAGTTGCCTAAGGCATCGGTCCAAGCTTACCTCGAATTGAATTTGGGTTGACATATGATAATCTAAGTCCAACCCATTGATTAAATATAGTTGTCCATATTATTAGTTGGGCTTAGGTTGGATGGCTTGAACTGCCTAAGTTGCATCTCTGCGCCTAGATTGCCCTCCAACTTGGACAAGTCCTCCAACCATATATGGGCCCTTGTGGCCCTTGAAGTTAGAGGTTCTTGAGCACAATTATGGTGCTTTACGTATTTACCCCCTATTTACAGTATCTAAGACTGGTTTTTCTTGGATGCATTTGCAGAGGGTACGTAGTGTTAGATTGATCACCTCACCTACCTCTTCCACTTAACATTTTACTGATATGGGAATATGGGGTTAAACTCAAAACCCAAGTGGATGCACCCCATGTCGGAGGGCGGTAGGGGAGGGTAATTGGCTTTGAAGTGTGCTGTTTGCTTTGTGGAAAATAAAAATGTGTGAAGATTTGGCTTTTTGCACAAACATTCTGATTGGTCCAAATTTGGGCATTATAACGTTATGTTTGGCTAAATAATTTCTAAGTGGAATTTGTTTTTTAAATGGATTTACAAAATTCTTATAAGAAAATTCTTTATAAAAATTTTATGAATTCTACTTAGAAATTCCTTATTTAAACATAGTATTAGAATTTGATCTTGATTGAGTTGGTTTATGCTTGGCATGGGCTTTGTGGTCCAAGTAGTATCTGGACACACATGGAAATCTTGAGTGAAAAGGTTGTAGAAATGTAACGAGGGGCCTTGTGGTCTAATAGTGTCCTGATGCCCATGGAATATTTTTTATTTATTAATTATTAAAGATATCCGGTCCTACTCTCGTCTACTTTTCTTAATTACACAGGGTAGGTGGACTTGAATGCAATTTTCCATAAAATTTGTTTCAGATGCCAACTGCAACGGCAAGTCTTGCCAGTGTTCCCTCATCTCTCTCTCCATTTTCTGTCCCTCTCCCCATAAAGATAGGGTTTCTAGTCTGAAGCCACCCCTACCTCCCTCTCACCCTCTCCCTCTTCCTTAGAGAACCTGGGCCCGAGCCTAGTAACGAGGATTCTTGACTGAACTAGTAATCTGATAGGAAGCTGTTCACACTCAATCTCTTGCTCAGTCTAGTCGAATGAGTGACAACGAAACTCCCTCTCTTGGACGTCTATAGTGCGTCTTCTTTCAATCCGAGGAGATAAACCTGGTATAGTTCCTTGCATTTTGTTTTGTTTTGTTTTGTTTTTATTTTTATTTTTTTATTTATGTTAGTCACTGTAAATATAGTATGGCTCTGCTTGTGATTGCAGATTGTGTTTGATCAGTGAAAATTATGAGCTTGTGATTGTGGATTTTGACATAAATAGGACCAAAAGAGGTAGGCTACTCCCTTTTATAAATTTTCTAGACTAGATATTATTAAATTTAGTAGATTAAATTAGATTCTACAATGGGGATATGTAACGACATTAGGGGTTTTCAATGATGTTTGGATTTGATTAACTGAAGGAGTTTATTTTTATTTTTTTTGAATCATATGAAGGTCATCAACATCAGCAAAGGGTAGTTGGTTGGCTTTTGGAATTGGTGGTGTACCAAAGATAAATATATATTTAATTTTGGGAAATATATACCAAAGGGATCATTCAAGAGGGGTTGTTACACCTATTAAACATCAGCAAATACTTGTGGCTGTTGGTCGTTTGGCACCATAGCAGCAGTGGAATCATTGCTGGGCGGTGGAGTCATTGCTTCAGTTCCTACTCCCTAATTTGGATTTCAGTGCTATGAACATTACACACTCTAACCTTTGGCAAAAACTGAGAGAGTGCACACCACCCTGCTTCTCACATAATCCATTTCAATACCTCCAAACTTCTGATTTCAAATTCAAAAAACCGTTGTAACGGACCAAAATGCTTTGCACTCCATCTTCTCTATACCTTCCTCCTTCCCCAAAGCCAAACCAAAGCTACCTTAGAAACTCTCATTCACCCACCTCAGAACATCTCAGGACTGACCTTCTCCACACCTTCAACTCCCCATTTGAGCTCAAACAAGTCCATGCTTGCTTCATCAAAACCAGCACTCCTCTCTCAGTCCTCCCCCTTTTGCGTGTTGGGTTTGTTTGCGCTTTCACTTCTAGCTTCCCGTATGCACAACAAATCTTTGAGCGCGTCGGAAAGACCGAGATTTTCGTGTGGAATTCTTGTTTAAAAGCCTTTGCCCAAGGGGATTCTCCCATTGATGCAATTTTGCTGTTTTACCGGTTGCGTCAGTTTGATGTTTTCATTGATAGTTTCACTTGTTCTTTTGTTCTAAAAGCTTGTTCACAGTTGTTGGATGTTTCTAATGGTAGGATCGTTCATGCGTTTGTTGAGAAACTGGGGTTTCAGTCGAACTTGTTTTTACAAAACACCATTCTTCATTTGTATTCCTCTTGTGGGGCAATGGGGGATGCACAGATGTTGTTTGAGAATATGTCGCAGCGAGATGTTGTAACATGGAATATAATGGTAACCCAGTTGGTAAAGCGGGATGATATTGAGGGGGCATATAATTTGTTTTCTCAAATGCCCGAGAGGAGTGTGAGGTCTTGGACGTCGATGATTGCAGGTTTTGTTCAGTGTGGAAAGCCGAAAGAGGCTGTTGATCTTTTTGTGCAGATGGAGGAGGCAGGGGAGAGAGCAAATGAGGTAACAGTGGTGGCTGTTCTTGCAGCTTGTTCTGATCTGGGTGCACTTGATCTTGGTAGGAGGATTCATGAGTACTCAAACCGAAGTGGGTTTGGGAGAAATGTACGTATTTCTAACACTCTGATCGATATGTATGTGAAGTGTGGATGCTTGGAGGATGCTTGTAGAGTTTTTGATGAGATGGAAGAGCGAACAGTAGTGTCATGGTCAGCCATGATTGGTGGGCTTGCAATGCATGGACGAGCTGAGGAAGCTTTGAGACTCTTCTCTAAGATGACCCAGATAGGCATGAAGCCCAATGGGGTCACCTTCCTTGGACTCCTGCATGCTTGCAGCCACATGGGATTGATAAACGAAGGCCGCAGATATTTTGCCAGCATGACTAGAGATTATGCCATAATTCCTCAGATTGAGCATTATGGTTGCATGGTTGATCTATACAGTCGGGCAGGACTCCTTCAAGAAGCCCATGAATTCATCATGAATATGCCAATCAAGCCAAATGGTGTTGTGTGGGGAGCTCTTCTTGGTGGATGCAGGGTCCACAATAACATTGAACTAGCTGAAGAAGCAATCAGACACCTTCTTGAATTGGACCCACTTAATGACGGATACTATGTTGTCTTATCAAATATTTATGCACAAGCAGAACAGTGGGAAGACACGGCAAGAGTGAGGAAATTGATGAGAGATCAAGGGGTGAAGAAGACACCTGGATGGAGTTCAATCACCGTGGATGGAGTGGTTCATGAGTTTGTGGCCGGGGATGAGACCCATCCAAAAACAGAGGAGATATTCCAGAGGTGGGAAAAACTACTGGAAGAAATGAAGCTAAAAGGATATGTTCCTAACACTTCAGTTGTTCTGCTAGACATGGAAGAACATGATAAGGTGAAAGTTTTGCACCGTCATAGCGAGAAATTAGCACTGGTTTTTGGGCTCATGAACACTCCACCTAGAACACCAATTAGGATTATGAAGAATCTTCGTGTTTGCGAAGACTGCCATGCTGCTTTGAAACTGATATCAGCAATTGTTAACAGAGAGATAGTTGTGCGTGACCGGAACAGGTTCCATTGTTTCAAAAATGGTTCTTGCTCATGCAGGGATTACTGGTAGTAGGGCCATATGCAAACAGCTACCCTACTTCATAATGTAATTTGGATCAAATGTTGACCATTTAAATGTAATTTTTACCAACACCATTGTTCTGTAGATATTACAATCCTTCCGCGAAAAGCAATGAAATCTTTTGATCTACACTTGTGGATAATTTCTATTTCGTGTAGTTAGAATCTGATAGGACCATGTTCAAATTATTATTTACTGCTATTAGCACCAGCAACTCGTGCTCACCATCCTCAAATCATTAGAGGAAAAATCAAATCAAATCAAATCAAATCAAATTATAATAAAGGTGGGCTTAATAGTAATTATCTAAAAATGCCATTTTTTAAAAAATTAATAGTCTCACTTGCCCTTTCAAAATAAATAAAGTATTCTATCCCTATTTACCTAAATAATTTCATTTTTGAACACCTTTTCCTAATTTTCCCTTTTAATTATCATTTACTCCTAATTGATTTTAATTCCAATTCAATTTATGCAAGTGCGGTCTGAGAAAATTACCACTAAGCCCATTTACAATTTATTTAAAAATCAATAAAGACAACTAATTGGTTATGCACGTTACGATTCATAAAACTTTGGCAGTTGGTGGACTTAATAATTTCCGTTTGGAAAATGCTATAAACAGTACTTAACGTGGCATGAGTTGGTTGATAAAAATGCATTCCAAGATATTCAATATCACCACAAAAGGTCCATCAATGGTTCAGCTTGGCTTTGCTGCGATAGTGATGCATAGATGCATTGAACAGTTAATAACCATTATAATCGTAAATCATAATAAAATAAGACTCAAATTTTGAAAAAAACTCTCCAATGTCACAAAATAAGTTTTGCCTGTTGACCTCTTAACAAACTCGCTAGAAAATTTTTGAGAGCTATACTTTTATTATAACATAAAAATATATGGAATACATCAATTGATTGACCCTTCATAACTCTTTTTAGGCTCTATTTGGTTCCTAGATTTTGAGGTTGGTAGGAATAGAGTCAAGATTTCTTACCTTCAATTTGCGGATGATACAATTTTTTTTTTTTTGATACAAATGAAGAGAAAATTAGGGATTTGACCATTCTGGTGAGAGATTTTGAGTTGCTTTCTGGTTTAAAGGTCAATCTTTCCAAAAGTTCCTTAGGACGTATCAATGGGGAATCTGCTAAATTGGAGAGCATAGCAAATGAGATTGGTTGTTCGATTAGTGTGTAGTCCATGAAATACTTAGGAATGCCTCTTGGTGGTAACCCTCTTAGTGAGTGCTTTTGGGATGGGGCGGTGGAGAAAATTGGCAAGAGATTGGATGGGTGGAAGAAAGTGTATATTTCTAGGGGGGTAGGTTAACTTTGGTTAGTTCTGTCCTCAACAATATTCTGACTAATTATTTGTCTCTTTTTAAATTTCCTAAGAAAGTGGCCCTTAAAATTGAGAAGATGCAAAGACATTTCTTATGGGAAGGAAATGGGGAAGGCAAAAATGATGATTAGGTTAAGTGGGATGTGGTGATTAGGTCTAAGGAGAAGGGTGGGCTTAGTTTGGATAATATTGTTCTTAGAATGTCGCCCTTGCTGGAAAATGGTTGTGGAGGTTCCCATTGAACAGAGTTCTCTTTGGCATTCTATCATTAGAAGCAAGTATGGTATTAAAAATAATGGGTGGGATTCTAATATGGTGGAAAGGGAGAACTATCATTGCCCATAGAAATTTATTTCTCAAGGTCTTCCTTATTTCTTGAATTATATTAAACTTCTTGTTCGTAATGTAACCCGCATTTGTTTTTGGGAGGATGTGTGGGTTGGAGAAAGACCTTTGTCTGTTTTGTTTCCTTGCTTATATCACCTTTCTCAGGCGAGAGATGTTGTCATTCCTGATATGGCTTTTGTGGATTCTAGTTCTTTGAATTGGAATTTTTCCTTCTCTCGTAATCTTAATGATAGAGAGTCTGATGAGATTGTCTCTCTTTTGGCCACTATCCAAAATGTTTTGCTTGCCCTTTTTAGCTCTAACAGAAGAGTGTGGATTTGCCATTCTTCTGGAATGTTTTCTTCTAAATCTTTCTTTGACTCTTTGAGAGAGGATTTATCGGTTCTCATTTTTTATTCTGCTAGAATGATTTGGAAAGCTAAGGTTCCTTTGAACGTTAAAATATTGGCTTGGTCTGCTGCCCATTAGAGAACCAATACTAATGATCGTGTTTAGAGGAAGAGACCTTCTTTTTGTCTTTCCCTGCAGTGGTGTGTGGGAAACTGTGGATCCTCTCTTTCTTCCCTGTGAGTTTACTATAAAGATTTGGCAGCGTCTTTTTTTCCTTGCTGATTTAAGTTGGGTTAGACCGGAGCATATTGCTGGCTATTTGAAGTGGATTTTAGAGGTTTTGGCTATTCAAAGAGGGCTAAGGCTCTATGGAGTAGTGCGGTTTTGGCTGTTTTGTGGGTTATTTGGTTAGAGCAGAATGCTAGAATTTTTAAGGATTTCCATGAGGAGATGGATGGCATTTGGGATAGGGTGTGCTTTCTTGCTTCCCTGTTGGTTTCGGTGGACAAATCTTTTGAAGGAATTCCCCTATTTTTTATTGTGAGGAATTGGAGAGAGATTTGTGTTTCGAAGGCTGTTAAGAGCAGACCTATTGGGAGTCACTTTTACCCCCCTTGAGTTGTTTTCTTTGTTGGTTTCAATGTAGGATGTGAGAGCTTTTGTTTTCTTTTTGCTTTGCCCTTTGACTTGCTGTTTGTGTTAGTTTTGTCTTCTGTTGGGTAGATTGGTCCCATCACTAACCTCCAAGAATTGGAGATCCAAAATATGCCTATAGCATTCAAAAGGAGGCTTCAGGAAGTAGGAGACGATTACTACAAAGTTCAACATGTGCCTTCCATCTTATTTAAGTGATGCTCTATATTCTTTCTTTGTGGATGTATAATTGAGGGTAATGAAGTAACTCTCTCTCTCGCTCTCTACAATTGATGCTGATTATCTTCTGCCAAGCAATATATACAGTTTTTTTTTTAGCTGGTAAGCTAATTCCTATATATACAGTTTTTTTTTTTTTAGCTTCCTATATATGCAGTTGATCCAAAATATATTTTCTGAGTTTCTTAATTTGATTCTCCAATGAAATTTGTTTGTCTATGGTTTACTAGCTAGCTCTTTGCAATCAACATGCTATTTAAACCACCGCTTGGTAGCTTAGGTGGTATTTCTTCTTTTATAAGGGAGAGGTTAGAGGTTCAAAACTTAACCCCTTTATCTCATCTTGCACAATGCAAGGTTAACCCAACCCCCGGCCCCCCTCCCCCGCCCCCCAAAAAAAAAAAATAAAAAAAAAATGGCTGCTTCCATTAGTTAATTGTGTGGAATATTTTTAGATTTTTTATCAGGTCATTCACACATTCATTTACAATATAGTGACATACGTATATGGGAGTAGTGGTTTGTTGAACCAGTGGAGTAAGAGCATGTAGAGGATTTCAATTATCGCATGTCCATGGCAGAAGATTAATGCTAGACATGGTGCAATTTCCAGCTCTCTCTTATTGCGTGTCAGGCAAACTGACAATGCAATAATAGATGTTGTACAAGAATTACAAACTATTCAAAAAAAAAAAAAAAAAATTCATTACTGTGGTGTAAGCTGCAAGTTAATTTATAGTGATTGAGTAATAAGTACTGTAAATTTCCATATTAATTAAAATTAAAGTTTTGCAAATAGGGTAAGAGTTCTTTGATTAAATGCATAAGTGATTAATTTATAGTGATTAAGTAATAAGTACTATAAAAGACACAACATAGTGCCGATGGCATTGTAGCTTAGTGGCGTTTTCATAAGTGAGTGATATCAGGTTCGAGTTTATGGAGAAACATTGATACCTATTTGTTTGATATTAAAGGAAGGTTTAAGGGTAAGGGTAGATTCTATTGATTGCATAAGGAAAAGTTTATGGAGAAGCATTGATCCCATTTGTTGATATTAAAAGAAGGTTTATGGGTAAGGGTAGATTCTATCGATTGTATAAGGGAAAAAAAAAAAAATACAGAATAGCACATTTGGAATCTGCGACAAAGTTATTTTAGGTTGAGTAAATAATTAAGCTAGAGCTCTCAAGTAATTTGATAGCAAGTAATTCGTCTGGCTACGCTATTTCTTCCATTGGTATTATTATTGTTATGGGACAATGGCATTTCTATCTTACACAGTATGGTTTTTTTTTTTTTTTTTTTTGTGATTTAATATCTACGTACTGCATACGTTCCTGTGCGATTTGACTGGATGCATCTTTTCTTTCGCATTTATTTCCATGTAAAGTCATCCTTGGTGCAATTCGTTCACTCCATGAAAGGACCAGAATCCATCCACTGAGGTCGCCTTTAAAATCTGTTGCCAAGTACTTGATGTGATTGTGCAAACTCCATTTATTTCTTTTACTTTCATCTTTTGCGTGGGATTCTTAATTTGCTTATCATTAAATGTGTGATTTTGTATGCAGTTGACAAAGTTAATAATGAAGCTAGTTCAGTCTTTCATGATTTACAAATGCAATTGCAGACCAGTTTCAGTTCCTCTTCAAGGGTTTTGTTATGGGTGTCTATTCTGAAATTACATCTTCATAAAAAATTTAATGAACAATAAGTAGTCATACCTAGCCAAAAAATAAATTAAATAAAAATAAAAATTTAGTTATTTTATTTCCCTAGCAGTTCCCATAAAGTTTAGGATAATGGGTTTTCATTTTATGGTCTTATTTCTTCAAATATTTATAATGTTTATTTTATTGATTTCTTTCCCTCTGAAAGGCCATTGTTTTCTCTTGTTGAGCTCAATTTACTTTTGAGCAAGTCTCTTAGAGTGCACCCTCATCCCTCTTGGCATGGCATGAGCTAGCTCAACATTATTTTTAACTATTTCAGACAAGCACTATGTCCTTAAATTTATCACATTAAATTTGTCACACCCGTATAAATTCAACCAAAACTATGTTTAAATGGGCCTACATTGAGTTGGAACAATGCAGTCATTAAGAAAAGCCTCACAAAAAGCATGGTAAATTTCTTTTCTCAATCATGATGTGGCTTAGGGTCACATTTTCTGTCAATCATTTTTCACCGAGTCACCTATATTGCATTATTTAAAAGGCATAAGAAATCAAAGTAGAGCGTATGGATGATTTATACCTGCAAAATATGTCTCTGGAAAAAATCTCATTTAATTTTCCACGTTTGATAAGAACGAGGTTTGTCACAGTAACTTCGGCTAATTCTATGGTACCCCCAATAACTTCTCTGAATAGAGATGTGATTCTTTTCGATCTCGAGTAATTTGAAGTTCCCTATGCTTCTGTAGTCTACGGCTACTAACAAATTTTGCTAGGTTAGTATTTTGAAGATATTAAAAAAGAAAAAGGAAAAAAAGTCAAAGATCTGCCAATTTTTTTTGGACAATTAATAGAATTTACCCCTACTCATGATCCTCCTAGTATCAAAAGGTGAGTATCAATGTTCTTCATAAGGTTGAATTTGAAACCGCACATTCAATAAATAATGAGAATGACACTAGACTATGAAGCCTTTAGTAGAGATCCAGCAATTAAGGAGTTCACTTTTTCAATGGAGGAGTTTTGGCAGAGGCAGCAAGAATGCAAGTCCCCACCATTACTGATCATGGTGATGCGTATACTTTCTCAGGAAAGATTTTAGTGGCATACCTCTACTATTAGGAATGATTTCGATTTCTCCTTATTCCAACCAAACAAATGTGTTATTAGAGCTATAATTAGAGAGTTAACCCAAAACAAACAAGAGCCTAACCTAAAAAAATGGAGTGAAAGACCACATTGCGGCCAAGTGTGCTACCAAGTGGAGTGGGGTGTGGGTAGTTGGGCTCCAGTCCTAATGTAATCCAAAAAAAAAAAAAAATAATAATAATAATAATAATAATAAAGTATGCTTTACTCTCTCTAATATATATATATATATATATATATATATATACACACACACACAGAGGTGATCCCATCAGCACGTGTTGATATAAGTTACATCAACACTATGCATTGGGGGTTGTACCCCTTAAATTGATTCAATGCACCTCACATCCTACTAATGCACAAGGTACAACTCCTAATGTAGGTTTTGATATAAGTTATATCAGCACGTGCTTACCTGATCATCATCCTATATATATATATATATATATATATATGTATATAATATAATATATAATATATGATATAATTCGTTAGGCTTCTTGTTCGAGGATTTCATATTAAAGGATCAGCAGGGACGGTCCTGAGTTTTTTGGGGCCCTAGGCGAACTCTTAAATTGGGGCTTCGTACATATTCATATGCACAACAAAATTTATACCTAATAATTTTTTTTTCCCTAATACACACAAAATTTGCCTAAATATATGAGTACTAAAATTTGCTTATATAAATTAAGATAAAAAATAAATCTTCCTAAGAACTATAAATAAATAAAATCTTATCTTCTTCTTCTATAATTTAAAAAAAATCACATATACAAGAAGAAGAAAAAAAAAAAAAAAAAAAAACACAAAAAGAAAACTTAAAGCTATAATACCAAAAAGAAATGAACCAACTATAGCAAAGTATCACTTAAATATTACTCTTCTTGCATTTTTAACTGCAAAATCACTTATTAAGTTAACATAATCAAGCTTTTTTACCGTATCATGTTCAATAGATAATATAGATAATCCGGTCAATCTTTCCTGTGATATAGTGGAACGAAAGTAAGATTTGATCAACTTTAACTTTGAAAAGCTTATTTTTGCAAATGCAACTGTGACTGGTATGATCAACAATATTCTATAAGCAATCCAAACATTTAAGAAACAACTATCCATTTTTTTCAAATAACTCAGTACTTCAATTGGCCTTTTTTGATCTATTGGTAAAACTTCTTCCAAGACCTTTAATTCTAAAAATAAATCTCTCCCAAATAATATCAGAGTGCCCCTTATGTGTGTGTGTGTGTATATATATATATAGAGAGAGAGAGAGAGAGGAAAGAAAAAGTGAAGAAATTAATTAATTAAAGAGAAAATGGTTTGGACATTTGGTGTACTTAACTTCTTTGTCTGAGAGGTAATCAAATACTTTTAATTTTTCAAATAGAATTTTGATCTAATCTGATTAGGATGGAAGCTGTGAGAGGTTGAGAGCACTAAGAGAGGAAAAGAGGAGGAGGGGGTTGGAGTTTGGAGGCTTGAGGCAAATTGACAGAGGCGTTAGATTTGATCTGATTTAGGGTTAAATGTTTTTTTTTTTTTTTTTTTTTTTTGGGGGGGGGGGGGGGACCGGGCTTAAGTTAAGTATATTATTTGGCCATTTGGGTTATTGTACATAAACTTGGGTTAGAAACTTATGAATTATTTGGGGCCCTTAAACTAGATTAGGGCCTTTTCTTATCTAGTTATTTTTTTTTTATTTATTTTATTTTTAGACTTATTACAAAAGTAACAAATAAGTCCGGGCCCTTATTTTTTGTCAAAATTTTAGGACCTTAGGCGATTGCCTGAGTGGCCTGACCTCAGGGCCGGCCCTGAGGATCAGACTTGAGGGGTGACATTTATTTATTTTAAAAAAATTAACAGTTTAATGCCATTCTAAATAACTTTTTGTGTGACTTATATTTTGCTTAACTTACCATGAATTACAGGATCATTTCATACATGACAATCATTTTATACACATCATGTTTTATAAAATATAAAAATAATTGAAGATGAGAAGTCATTTCATTTATAAATAATAAAAATGTGAATTTATGGTTCAGAAGACTAATAATCAAATACATTGTAATTTGTAGAATCAATATGATATTTAGGATGCATGGCATGCACAAAAAATGTATTTAATTTAAGAGATTTTAAGTTCAATTCTCATAAATTCCTTACAAGGCCGTTCCAGGAAAATTATATTCTCTAATTACCTAATATATTTGGAATGGGACCATTGTACCCTCAAGAATGGAGATTGATCTATCTAAATCTCCTCGTTTAAAAAAGAAGAATAAAATAATAACAGTAATAAGAAAAACTACGGGCGCATAATGCCAACAGAAAATAAAAATCAGACAACCGAAAAGTCATGCCACATCAGCAACACACGGATTATACCAAGACCAGACGTTGTTTCTCTCGTCACTTCATAACCTCCTTTCCTTCATCTCCTATCCTCAACACTTGTCACTCTGCTCTCCCTGCTTCTTCCCTCCCGCTTCTCTCTCTTTGTAGATTTCCATGGATGTGGGATTCTCTGCAAAACTCCAAACTCTAACCCTAATCTCATGCACCCCCCTCTCTTCTTCTTCTTCTTCACCCATTCTCTCTCCTTCAAAACTTCGATCCATTCGCCCAGAATTTCTTGGCTGTAGCCACAATCTAAGGCCTCCAGGCCTTCGCTCTCGGAGAAAATGCAAGAAACTAGGGTTGCTTATTCAATCGCCACGGTTTCTCTTCAGAGCTTCTCTCAATTCGCAGCCTATCCTCGTCGTTGTGGTCGCTGTCGCCGCTGTCGCAACCATATCTGCTCTTTCTATCGTGTATCTGAATTATTCCAGGAGAAAGAAGAACGTTAGAGAGGTGAGTGAATAACAGGCTCTCCCTTTTGTTTCGTCGGAAAATACTTTCCAGGAAAAATTTCCTCAAGAAAAATTACAAGTTTCAAATTTATAAATTTTCAATAGTATCCTTGCAACCTCAGTTGGTTTGGGCTTTTGCTGTAAGTCATTTGGTGAGAGCTATGTTTCCTGTCACTGTATAGAGCACTTATGCACTATAATATATGTTATGGCTTCAAGAATTAGTTCTATTATTCATGCCATCATTCAATGTAGTATAGTTCTCGAATTTATGGCCTTTTTGGCATTCAAGGGATTTAATTTTGGATATGGAATGTGGACATTTATAGCTTTTAATGATTTTTTTTTTCTTTTTCAAGTTTTTTATTGGCAGTTTTCTTACATACAGACAGGACAGAGTTTTAATCATAGTAGGTCCAATGTTTGGTATACATTTTTTTTTTCTTGTCTCATACATTTCTCATGGAGGCTTCTTTGACTTAAATGGGATTATAAGAGATTTTGGATCTAGTGGATTGTTGATTACTCTAGCCAAGGGGAGTTTGCCAACCCTCCTGATTTGATTGTCTGGATGCTCTTTTATTGCCATAGCTTTTCCATATAATCTTTGAATGAAATTGTTATAATAAGCTTTTTACACTATAGCCCTCCTGGTATCGGGTTCCCATTTATCACATTTGGGGTGTCCTGTCACCTATATAAGTCTAGTTTAAGGGCAATCGAACTAATGAGGCAGAAGGAGGTGTTTTTTTAGATTATTTGCACCAAATTATCTTCCTTGTTTTTTGTTTTTTGTTTTTGGTCTGTTTTAACTCCATAAAGGGTATGGTCAGATGGCGTGCTATTTCTTTGGTTGAGTTTTTTTTTTGGTGTTCAATGTTCATAAGATGGTATGATTAATGGAATTTAGACTGTCTAGTCTGAGGCTCTGAGCTGACTGTGTGCTAGAACTAACTTTTTAATACTTATGCCGATTCTTTAGGTGTCAGCTTCCCAAAATATTGCATTATCCAAACTAGTCAGAGATATTATGAATAAAGTTATTGAGGGTTGGATTTTGGTCCTTGGAAATTCGGACAAGAAAACCTCTGAGAAAGAATGCGAATTGTTAATGGATAAAATGAGAGAAAGCAGCCATGCTTCTGGGGATTCCAAGGCTCTCCTGCTGCAATCTCAGGAATCTGCTTTGATGCATGAAGAAACTCTCATCACTAAAACATCAGAATTGCCTGGTTCCGATGTTCTTGCTTCCGGTGCTAGTGATTGTGTATTTTCAGAAGGATCTGAAATTGCAGGGCTGTCTCTCCCTCCTTCTGTGCTCTCTGATTCAGTTCTGCTGCAACCTCTTGTTTCTGCAACAGAAATGTTAGAAGTGCAAATGGAAGGGTCTCGAAAGGGAACTGAATTTGACTCTGAGTTGCAAACACCAATGGTTGAAGCTAAGTCTAGTGCTCCTTCCATTCCTGTAAATAATTCACATGCAGAATTGAATGATTTGAAAAGGCCAAACCATGAACTTGGTGAAGAGGGTGATATAACCATCTATAATGGATTTTTCAGAGACTCTGTTAGAGAAGAGCTTTACATGTTTTATGAGGCAAACCAGTCTGTGAAAAAATCTATGGCCAACTCGAATGGTCTAAAAACATTGTCTTCCAATGCCTCTCTTTTGGATAGCAATATCCTTTCTTCAATAATGAGAGATACTATTCTAAAAGGAGCAGAATTATCAGCAAAGGACTCTCTTCAATCTGCAGGTTAAGCCACAGAAATATTTAAAAATTTGGTCTCATTTTAATTTATGTGGTTGTTTAGCATTAACTTCTCCTCGCTTTACTCCATAATACAGCAAGGAGTCCCAGAATTTTGAGTTTCCCGTTGTACTGATATAGAGGATGTTTGTTCACTCAGATTATGTTGAAGGAAAAATACCTCTTGCGAGTTATAAAGAAGGCTCTTCCCACAAAAGAAAAGACTTAGGAAAAGGCAGGGGATTTCCAAGAGACAAGGAAAGAGGAGTTCTGCCTCAGAACAGCCATGGAAATATGGTCCAGTTCCCTTACCCAAATGGGATCCATATCAACAACAAACATTATCCTTCGGAGCAATTCAGTGCTTACAATCGTTTGCTAAGAGATGGGAGGTAGCTCTCAACTTTCATATTTACATTATGTATTTACATTATGAAACTGTGTGTGCTTGTTATCTTGATATGAAATTAGAAGGTAGAGAGAAAGGCTCTCAGATCACAAGATTGAAATAATCATGCATTGAAGCAAAGCATTTTGTTATTTTTTAATCCACTCTTAAATTCCTCAAGCTTATCCTTGAATGGATCTTGGGTTTATAAGGTTAACAGACTGCATACAATTGCTTGAAGAGATGGAAAGAATGGGTGTGCTGGATATGAATAAGGTGAGGCTGTATCCTATCAGCTGCTACTTAATGTTCTGTTCTTGTGAATATGAGTTATCTTATTTCTGTTTCTAATTTATCAATTCTCTTGTTTCAGGTCTATCATGCAAGGTTTTTAAAAATCTGTAAAACTCAAAAGGCTGTTAAAGAAGCCTTCCGTTTCACCAAGCTGATCCCAAATCCAACCTTGAGTACATTTAATATGCTTATGTCTGTGTGTGCGAGTTCTCAAGATTCAGAAGGTGAGTTCATGAGCCATCATATTTTCATTTTGGGGTTCTCTATTGAGACCTTTTCACAATTTTAATTCTTATATCCTGATATGCTTTAACCTTTTTGCTGTCTGTATTGTGTTTCAGGAGCTTTCCAAGTTCTGTGCCTTGCTCGGGAGGCTGGACTGAAGGCTGATTGCAAACTTTACACTACTCTAATATCTACTTGTGCTAAAAGTGGAAAAGTTGATGCAATGTTTGAAGTATGATCACTTCCTTTTAGTTCCTCATAGTTTAGAGTACTATCAATAATTGGGGATTTTGACTGGGTGCTCTCACTAGTTTTTGTCTTTTTCTTGTCATCTTTATAAATTTTCTATTAATACAAATAAAAAAAAAAAAAAAAAAATTCTTATGCTTTTCTTTCAACAGAGTGAATACCCTTGATTTGGGTGGCAATTCTGCCTGCTTTATATGCAGGAGTCTATCCTTATTTTATTTATTTTTTGGTTACTAGAAAAAATCGAAGCCAAAATTCCTCACCACATATATAATTATTCATTAAGCATTAGGCTAAGATTTTTCAAGTAACAAAATATGGAAATATGATATAAATACTGTTTACCCGCAGATCTGGGCTTGGCTAGGATTCAATGGGTCTGATTTTTCCTAGCCTGAGTTCAGTATGAGAGATAATTCGAGCCTGTATATTGGGTGCATTCGGATTCCTGACTGACTCTAAATTAAGCCTAGAACCTTGTTCTAAATTTCTGGGATTCTTTTTTTCTTTTTTTTGTGTGGGGGGAGCGAAGAGGGGGG
This sequence comes from Liquidambar formosana, assembly GCA_039720395.1. Classification (NCBI taxonomy): domain Eukaryota; kingdom Viridiplantae; phylum Streptophyta; class Magnoliopsida; order Saxifragales; family Altingiaceae; genus Liquidambar; species Liquidambar formosana. Next base: position 40,019,439 of record CM077823.1, on the reverse strand, counting down.
GGGGGGGGGGGTGGGGAAGCTGTGAGGGCTGCCTTTAACATTGCGATCCCAACACCAAGTTCCTGTCATTTATTTTAAAATATGAAGATATTATGAGACCTTTGAAGTTCTTGCAAAGCATGTCATGCAATTTTAGATAGAGAAACCAAAAACCAAATAATTTATTATTATTATTTTAAAAAAAGTAAATTTGTATTCATAAAAGAAGAGTAGGGAAATCCCCTGTACATGCAAGAACCAAATATAATGTTTACTGAAATATTTTCTTGCTGATAATTATTAAAATAGAGGCATAACATTTGACAATCGTAATTACTTAGGTATTCCTAGTTTGCCTGTTAGAATTCTGTGCAATTCTCTCATTCTTGTAGTGCATATGTTTGGAGGTTTAATACCTTTAACTCTGTCTTTATTCTTCATTCCTTTAGATTGTGAATCAAATTTGATGTGTTGAACTTCTTATCATTGCTTAAACTAGCTGAATCTCCATCAATGTGGGTTCTGATGCAAGAGAAGCTTTACATTAGGCCATATAAAACTCATGTTACTTGTTTTGGGAAAGGCAAGAAGTGATTAGATTTTACTTGTGCATTACATGGGTCATAGTCGTTTATTCAATTTAATATAAGTAGTTGTTGCAACAGCATGGTTACAGCTACAGATTTTGCGATCCCCTCATTTTGGTGAAACTAATATGTGGACTTAATAAGCCCACACTAAATGCCTGTTATCATAAGACAATACTGTATTGCCATAAATTTTTTAGTAGCCTTTTTCTTTTTGAAGTGCACATTAATGCCATGATTTGGTAAGGAAATATATCTGTTGGTGGCTCCTCCTTACAATATCTGTGTTTGTTTCGTCTTGATTGATGCTGCTGGTTTTGGTTGGCCTTCAGTAGACCTTGCATTACCCTGGCTTTGGCCGATTTTTTCTTCTTCATAAAATGTTATATTGGCAAAAAAAAAAAAAAAAAAAAGGAAGAAAAAAAGAAAAAAAATTTCTCTCAAGTTTAACTGCTCTTCTAATAATGGCCTTTTTGTGTTTAATAAAGCTTCCTTGCTACTGATAATGTTGACTACATCTGTAGTTCATGTATTTGAATTTACCAATGCCCTGATGGTAAAGTTGACATCCTCTAGTTTATAAAGTTCGCTTGAACTATTTATTTTCATGCTGTATTATAACTTTCCCATATTCATTGATTGCTATGAAGTTGTTTCCATAGGTATTTCATGAAATGGTTAATGCCAAAGTGGAACCAAATGTTCATACGTATGGAGCACTTATCGATGGATGTGCCAGAGCTGGGCAAGTTGCTAAGGCATTTGGTGCTTATGGAATAATGAGGTCTAAGGTATGGCTGGTAATAAAATTGCCAATTTCTTTTCATTATCACAGGTTTTATTTTTCCATGTCCTTGTTACTTGTGAATGGTGTCTGAACAAGGATGTTTTTTCTTATTCTTGTTCACTTCTGCATTTCAATCCCAAATAAATCTTCACACTGATAAGATGTTGTATGCAGTAGAAAGTGAAGCCAGACCGAGTTGTATTCAACGCACTTATTACCGCATGTGGTCAATCCGGAGCCGTGGATCGTGCATTTGATGTGTTAGCAGAAATGATGGCAGAGACGCAGCCTATAGACCCTGATCATGTCACAGTTGGTGCTTTGATAAAGGCATGTGCTAAGGCTGGTCAGGTGAGGTTCGTCTGTTGTTGTCTCTCAAAACTAGTCGGTCACATAAAGTGTTTGTTCCACTATATTTGTGTTGGTATCCTCTTTCAATTAACACAGAATGATGCATTGCTTTAGGTTGATCGGGCGCGAGAAGTATACAAGATGATTCATCAATATGACATCAAGGGTACTCCAGAGGTTTACACCATTGCGCTTAATAGTTGCAGCCAGTCTGGTGATTGGGAGTTTGCATGCAGTGTGTACAATGACATGACAAGGAAAGGCGTGGTTCCTGATGAGGTATTTCTTTTAATATTAGATTTCTGACATCACATGTAGACTTTTTTTTTCTTAATCACCAGTTCAGTTGGTTTATTAGTTTAGATGATTTAGGGTTTATTGAAGGGTAAGAAATTAGAGAGTCTAGGTTTCTGTTTCTTTCAGATATTAGTATTTATGTGGTCTGGATGAAAAAGAAAGAATACCTTGAAATCTAGATTAGTCTCAAAATTCCACCTTGAACTAATATGTACATATTGCACATGCCTATTTAGGGAGTTTGCATGCAGTGTGTACAATGAAATTCTTCATGTAGGGACTAGAAATCGACTTTGATTTCAGTTATTCCTTGATAAATAATCTGTCCACTTACTTGTGCTTGATCATTTTGTGGTGCTAAAGGTGGGTTTATTATCACTATAAAATTTTCTTTTATTTGAGCATATCTTAGAACATTTTTTCCATATTGCAACCTTTAATTTACTAAATTATTGTGGTAAAAATTCAAAATGTCCATTGTATTTGTTTCTTTCAATGAGCCATATGGTCTTTGCTGGTAGATTTTAAAGCCTTGCTTTTGCGAAAAGGAGTCTACTTACTCAAGTTTCTTATCTTTCATGCAGATGTTTCTTAGTGCATTAATAGATGTTGCAGGGCATGCTGGAAAGGTGGATGCTGCTTTTGAAGTCCTACGAGAAGCTAGGATTCAAGGAATACATCTTGGAATTGTATCATATAGCTCATTGATGGGGGCCTGTAGCAATGTATGTTCCATCTAGGGGTCCTATGGTAAATTTATTCTTAATATGTTGATAGTGTGCATAGTTCCTTTTTAGGTTTGAAATCATGGACATGAAGTTCATCTAAATTATAGCAGCAATTAGAATTGCCAACAAAGTCTCTAAATTGTGAATTAGCTAGGGATTTGAGCTTTATTTTTTTATATTTTGAACTCTTCGTGTCCAAGGCTTAAGTTTTTAGTAGAGATTTTTTTGTAAGATTTGAGGTTATAATCACAAGACCTTCATATTTAGCATCCAAAATTTTTTTTCTCTCATTTTCTTTTTTAATGTCCTTTTGATTTTCTTACCTGGTAAATTCCACTTCAAGCATAGAAATACAAAATAGAGTGGAGAGATTAGCAAAATTGGAAAGCCTGAAAATTTAAAAAGAAGAGAAAATTTGTATCATGCGGTCATGCCTATCCAATGTATGGTCCAATTGAAGTATTTCACTCATTAAAGTTCCTTTTTCTTTGGTTTGGGTAATCTTCAGTTGCAAGTAGTATTCCTCTTTTGGCCTTTTTGGATTGTTGTAAGTTGTAACATGGCTCTCTCTCTCTCTCTTTTTCTCTCTTTCTCCTTTGGTTAGCCTTTGTATACTAGCGCCTTCTTTTCTTTTAATGAATTTTACAAGAAAAAAATGAAACTCCATTCACTAAAGCTCATCAAACTCAGGTCACTGTATGTATATTGGAATTGATTTTGTTGATTGACACAGTAGTGCGATACTCATGTGCAGCAGTTAATGTCGAGCCATATGAGTTGGGGTTCTTTTTTCCTCTCTCTCTCTCTCTCTCTCTCTCTCTCTCTATGGTGGGTGGGTTTCTGTCATGCTAGCTATGGGCTTGCCTAGGGTAGAATTACCAAATATGTACATATGTATATTTACAGATATATAATGTAATATGAAATTTATCCAGTATTTGTACCTTTGACCAAATTGGGCATTGGCTTGGTTAGGGTCATTCTTGGCTCAGCTTAAGCCAACTGAGCCTTTGGCCTGCCTCAATTTCTGCCTGAGTGTCCAGCCCAATATTAGACCCCTAGGCTAATTTTTTTTCTTCAACTGGGAGCTACAAATTAGGTCCTTTTATCAAATTCTATATAATTTTTTTTTTCTTATTTAAGAGTATTTGATTACTTTTTTTAATCGCATTTTTTAAACATAATGGCGTAAAAGGACTTGTCTGTTAAACAAAAGATACGGCCCTTGATAGAATTGATTGACGTAAAAGGATTAATGTGGCCGACCTCATGAAGTGGAGATTAAGGCTTGGTTGGGTTGAGTTGTTGTTGTTGTTGTTGTTTTTTTTTTTTATTTTTTTTATTTTTAAAATTTATTTTTTTCTTAAACGGAAGAAATTGAATTAGTTTGTTGGGGGTGTTTTACCATGGACCTTGATTCAATTCTCCATGTAAAGTCGTAAACTTGAACATTGTCTTTATGTTCTAGTACTGAAAATTAATTAATAAAGCTTGCACTAAAAAGGAGAAGATGAGGATGATGATGATGGTGGTGACGATGATGATGAAGCAGGAAGAGATTGCCAAGAAAATATACAATTTACTTATTCTAAGAATCCTTCTAATATGTTGTTAAAGAATTGAAAATTTTGACTGATGGTATAATACTGGTTTGGGCCGAAACTGATTCTGATATTGAAGCAATTATCCTTGGTGTACTCCTAACCCAGACCTTGACAGGATGGTAGGGACACTTTATGTCTTGCTGAGAGTTGCAATCATTGCGTTAGGTTGTATGCAAGCATTGTGTTTGGTTGTATATGTAGAGATTTCTTAATTCTTATGCATTCATTTCCTCCCTTCTTACTTTGAAAAATGAATTAAGTATGGAATTATGTTATGCTGCAGAATCCTCTATGACAATGATAAAGTTGCCCAATCTTTGTTTCAGGCCAAAAGCTGGGAGAAGGCACTTGAGCTATATGAGGATCTTAAGTCCATGAAATTGAATCCAACAGTTTCAACTATGAATGCCTTAATCACTGCCTTGTGTGAGTCTATCTGTGCTGCTTTAAGTTTTTTCGACATAATCTGACAATTTGAGTAGGCCTCTATTCTGTCTCTGACAATCCATATTGTCACATTTCTCATTCCATTTGCATTTTTTTTTTCTATTTTTTGTGTTTTTATGGGTAACATGTTGATAATATTTGGAGGAGAAGGAAATATAAAGAGAAAAATATTCAGCCACGAGGAGTAAGTGTGTTATCATAGATACATGTAGAGAATTGATCCGAGTTGTTAACATTGTTCTGTTCTAAGCTGCTTCTGCTGGAATGTACTGTCACAGTGGGAAAACAGAACAAAAGGCCTCAGGTTTAATTCCAGGTTATATACCTATATGCCAGTTGATTTCAGGGGAATATGGCCATTTTAGCCCATTTTGGTTAATTCAGGCAGAATTATGGGATCCAGTCTGTAGATGTTGTAATAAGATTACGATTGATATTTTGTTAGCGAGAGAGAGAGAGAGAGGTCCCTGTCGTTATGATCTTCAATAGAGTGGTGTCTCATAGACTCAAGTCTGTGATGTAATGCTGTAGCATCCATTTGGCTAATCTTCTACTTCTAGTTTTAGGTTTCTGATAATCTCTCCTAAGAATAAAATGCCTTGGTGTCAAATTGGAAGAGAGAAGCAGAAAAGAGATAGGGAATATAAATTGGTGGAAGACAGAGATGCTGATCTCCTAACCCAATTAGTTGGCCTTCAGGCATTGATGAGCTGAATTTTATCATCAACCATTGGACAAGGGTCAGCTTAACAGCCAGTTCTGTATTATCTTGACTTTCAGACTATCAGTATTTTTCTTATTTAAATCCCTTAATTTAAATTTTTGCACTTCCTTTTCATTGGAGTCTAACTTTTATAATTTGAAAAAAGTTGTTGATTTGCTTTGTCTGGATGAAATTGTATGATAGCAAAATTGGATTGAGAAATCACATAAGCAGACTCCACTACAGGTGATGGGGACCAACTAGAGAAGGCTATGGAAGTTCTATCTGAAATGAAGAGACTAGGCTTGTGCCCAAACACCATCACATACTCCATTCTTTTGGTGGCAAGTGAAAAGTAATTGCTGTAGAAATTGATTTTTATCTATAACAATGATAAAGTTTATATTTTTACATTTCCCTCATGGACTTGAAACTTCATATCGTATCTAATGTTTATTTCTTTCTTCTTCTTTTTTTTTTTTTTTTTTTTTTTTTTTCTTTTTTTGGGTAGAAATGATGATCTAGAGGTTGGTCTCATGCTCCTTTCTCAGGCCAAAAAGGATGGTGTTGCCCCTAACCTTGTTATGTGTAGATCCCTAATTGGTAAGTTCAATGGGCTTGCTAGTCATTAGCTTCTATGTTAAGTTTCCCTCAATGAGTGCAGTGTGTTTGGACTTTGGTTGTGCCAAGGAAATAAATAATTTCCATGTGTTTCACACATCATCTGAAATGCATAAAATTATATTTCATGACATTTCACATGATTCCTTTCTGTCCTATTTATTTATTTTTAAGAAACAGTACCATTTTATAAATTTTCTCTCTCCAGCTTCCTGTACACACTGTTTTTGATTGAGGTGACCTTCATAGAAAAAATGTTTGTGTGCCTTAATAGCCATGGAAAAAAAAAGTGAAATAGTTTCATTTACATGGAAAGTTCAAATGTCCCCACAATACTTGAGAAAATTTGCAAGGCCACAGAAAACCCAGATGTTATGACTTAATCTGCCAGTGGCTCTGTCTGCTACCTTTAATGGGCAGCACTGTGCGATTGAATGTTGAAGCTGTGCAATCTTATCTCTGGTTAAGGGCCAACTCTTGGTTGGAGTTTGTTTAACGGACTGAAGAGTGCCACTACAATAAGCTTCATTATGTAAATACCGAAAATAACTTGTCGTGGGAGCAGCTTTTTTCTTGTCATGGCTTTGATGTTCTTGCTTATATTCTATGAGCTCCAAAGCAAGTGGTCAGAGACTTCAATTCTTTCCAGTTTCATGCCCAATTATGTCTTTGGACTTGACTGTTCTGATCATTATTGGTATTCTTCGAGTTTTTTGATGATTTAATAACCCATTATATGTGCTCTCTCTGAAGGCATGTGCTTACGGAGATTCGAGAATGCTTGTACACTTGGTGAGCCTATATTATCTTTCAACTCAGGACGGCCACAAATTGACAATAAATGGTATTTGATTCTTTTGACTACTTTAAATACTATGCTATATAGATGGCAATATGAATTACTAAAATACCTATGATATCATAGTCTAAATTAGTAAATTGAAGATTTCAAAGGTGACTGATAATTTTAAACTTTAAATTTTTCTAACTCATTCCCACCTTTTTGCATGTAAGCCACCATTCATGAGATTGCCTATTATAACTCTATCAAACTATCTAGTGGAAAACTGGAAGAGAAGAGAGGGGATAAAGTGAGGTAAGGTGCTCACCCATAGTGTGTGCCACCCCTTAAGTATGCAGTCAAAAGCAACATATAAATGCTTGAACCTATAGCCAGTTATCTTGGTGTTAACATATTTCACCAAAAAAGAAAAGTACAGGAAATAAGATTTTTTGTATATATATATATATATATATTGACTTTCACCTTTTGTCCGAAGTTTTTAAGATTTTACTGAACTGATGCATTTATAGACTGCTTATATTATAAAAAAGTAATCCATTTATGCATGATATCTTGATGTTCTGCTTACAAGAAATAGAAAAGAAGTAATAATTTTCAGACTTACCTGTGTCTGGAGTGAAAAATGTTTTGATTCCTTTATTTAAGCTCGCTCACTTTTTTTTTTTTTTTTTTGGATCAATTAAGCTCACTTACTTTATTTCCATAAAAAAGAAGAAAATGTGAGGATTGGTACTTCTAAACAATTCCTCAAGTTAACCTCCCATCATTTGTTTTCCTTTAGAGGATTCAAAAGATTGATTATTTTATCAAAAATAGTTAGACTGGGGTGATAAGTTAGCCTGGGGTGATAAAAAATTGTTTTCTGAGCAGTTTCTCTTTTCCCTGAAAATTTATGCAGGACATCAATGGCCTTAATGGTCTACCGTGAAACAATTGCAGCTGGTGTGGTACCAAGTACAGAAGTTTTTACACAAGTTTTGGGATGCTTGCAGCTCCCTCATGATGCTTCCTTGAGAAATAGACTCGTTGAGAATCTCGAAGTCAGCACTGATATGTCAAAATGCCCAAACCTCTGTTCATTGATAGATGGATTTGGAGAATACGATCCTCGGGCTTTTTCATTACTTGAGGTCAGTAGGCAGCTTAAAATAATTCTTATCCTTTCTAAAATTTTGCTTTATTATTAAAATGAGCATATTGATCATCTGCTATTGTTTTGAATTTTAGGAAGCTGCTTCACTTGGAATTGTTCCATGTGTATCCTTCAAACAAAGTCCCATCGTTATTGATGCAAGGAATTTGCAGATTCACACTGCTGAGGTGAGCTTTTCTTTTCTTTTCTTTCTTCTTTTTTTTTTTTGGGGGGGGGGGGGGGGGGTTACAATTGGAGGGATTTGAACCCCTAGCCTGTCCTAATCAAACCCTTTACCCCACCCTCCCTCATCACTAGGCTAACACTAGTGGCTTTCTGAGATGAGCTTTTCACCTATGGCACTTTTACCCCTGCTACGAAGATTTATATCGTCAAATAGAATTTCTTAATGTGCACCATATGATTATTTGATTTATTTCCACTGAAGTTCTATGCTTCCTTAGCGTACATTGTGAACCTTGTTGTTGTGTTGATGTGGAAGTTTGAGCTATTAATAATATTCTAAATTCCCATGATTATATCAGAAAATTATGGAGTTTGTTATATATTGACACTTAACCTTCAGAAACCAAAATTTTCTAAAATAATTTTGGTTTTTCTTTTTATTTTTCTTTTTGGTTATGAAGTTTGGTTTTGATTCATTGCTTCATTTCCCTGCTAGGAAAGATAAATGCTACTGCAGTTCTTGATTTCATGCTAACTGGTGTGTTTTTAAAAACTGATCAGGTTTACCTCTTAACAGTTTTGAAAGGTCTCAAGTATCGCCTTGCTGCTGGTAACACTATCCACTTTTACTTCATTCTCTTTTAGTTGGATTACCGGTTCTGGATCTATAGATTGTCTTAGATTCTTCTTGCTCGAGTGTTTAAACTTCTGTATTTATTTGCAACTATTTGAGGGTAGCAGGTTAATTTCTAATGCAGAAGATCTTATAATCGAATAAAATTTTACAATGACAAGAATGATTTTTTGATACTTTTTTTAAGTGCACGGCTTAATCGTCTGATAGTTTCATATATAGCTGTTAAATTTAGAAAGACTTCATCTTTTGATAATCTTTCCTGAAACTGTGATTTGTAATATCAAAATTATATCTTGTCACTTGAAGCAAAAGAGTTTATTATTCGTTGTCACACTGTTCTTTCCCAAGCCAGTTCTTTGTATACCTGTTGGGCTTGAAGCATCATCTTTAAAAAGTGTATTACTAGTTGGGGTATCTCATTTTCACCTCTTTACCACTCCCAAAAAAGTTCCCTTTGTAAAATTTGGCAAATGAAGGAGGCATCTGGGCAAGACATGTCTCAAATGATATGGAACCCTAAAAAAAGATGACACTTCTAAGCTACTAATATCCAATGCTTCTTCAATCATGGATTTCCATAAGATTCATTAACTCTCCTGAAGACTTGTTAAATCACCTTAGAATGTTAACTTTATTAGCTATGAGATAATCATAAATTTTGATGTCGAAAGACTTTCTGTCAACTTTGAAGGCTTTATCTGACCCCAGCTCCTATATTATAAGATGGTGATCGATGGTGTGTATGCCTCAATCCATCTTTACATCCTTTGTCAAAATCAAACTCATGAGATATTATCTCCTGCACAGTGTATCCTGACGCCATGTCTACCTTTTGTCTTTAAATTTTTATTGTAAGCAAGTCTTATGGCTCATTTTAGTTCCTCTAGATACCCACAATACAAGGACACATATTCAGGATATTTGCAGATCTATCATGCACGTGTTTTGTTTTTTCTCTATCGATATAAGCTGTCGTAACTTCATATTTCCCTTCCCACTGTTCTTTTTCCTTTTCTTTGTTCCTATCATGTAGATATTCACCAATAAAGAAGCGTTGGCTTTGCAAAAACAATGTATAGCCTTGCATTTGAATCTGACTATCAAAATTGTTGGATAATCCTTGATAAACTGTTATTAAAGTAATGTTATCTACAAGGGTGTGTTAACAGGGAAGTGTTTAAGTAGGCAGTTTGTTCTGATTCAGCCCATTGTAGTGCCTTCCCTTTTATTTTTTTATTTTTTGTCCTTTTGCCTCTTTAAATACATGTTAAAAGCCCCTATGTATCTCAGTCTCATTCATTCGATAACAACTGAACAATCTCCCTCAACCTGAAAGTCAGAAAGGCCCAACCTCTTAGCCTCTCTCAAGCTATCTTAAAAGGCCAATAACTCTGGACTTAAGGGAGACAAGAATAACCAGTAGTGGTACAAGAACCACCATTAAGCTGGGTTTTCTCTAGCTCTCCTTTGTAGCTTTTCTTCCTCATCTTTGGGGGTCGATTTTTCTTTTCCTTTTTATAGGATGATGCCTCATCCTTTGCCTTTGTGCTCTTCTTTGTTCTTTATTGAATATACTTGGTTTCTTATCAAAAGAAGTTTTGTGCAGGTGCAAAGTTGCCTAACATAACTATTCTACTCCCTATAGAGAAGACACTGATTCGGTCACCTAGTGGGGAGAAGACAATTAACCTTGCAGGAAGGTGAGAAGATCAGCTTTACTATTCTAAATTTCTAATATAGCAATTTTAATTCGTTTTGTTTTGCACTGTTGGAGATATTGCTTGTAGATTGCCTAGTAGATATGATAAAGATTATATGTTATACTGATGTGTCTATTTTGGTTACTTTAGACAGAAAAGTATGAGCTAATGAGAGATAGCTAAACCTACCAAGTGATAAAAAATTCATAATGCATTGTTATTAGTGCTGAATTGTACAGAATTTAACTTCTTTTTTTTTTTTCCCAGAAAAGTAGCATTTCTGTAAAATCTTACTTATAAGTGAAGCCACTTGCCTTCACTTTTGACAACTATAGAATTTGTTATCCACATACTGTAGTAGTTTTGTGCTGCAGATAGAGTAAGAGTAGCTCTCTGGGAATATTTTCATAGTCTACCTTTCTAGTCGCAGAATAAAATAGTGTGCAACCCTTCCATAATGTTGACTAAGAAATCATCTAAATCTATATCTCCTCATTTTAGTAGACATGAATATGCAATCATTGTTTCTGTCCACATTCCATGCTGAATTATTTGCACGTCTTCAGGAACCAAGCATTTTAGTAAACAAATCCTCTGAAAATTTACCTGCAAGCCCTAGTCTGCTGATTTACTTTTATGCAATAAAGATGTTCTTTTCTTATATTTTTCCTGCTAGGCCCACTCTGGTTTTTAATACCAATGACTGCCTCCAAATCATTGTGAATGTTTGCACCTTTTTGGTCAACAGGATTAGCCAGGCAGTTGCAGCATTATTGAGGCGGCTGGGATTACCTTACCAAGGGAATGAATCATATGGGAAAATCAGAATCGGTGGGCTTGCCGTGAGAAGGTGGTTTCAGCCGAAGCTTGCTTCTCCTTTCAGTGGGAAACTGGCAGACTTGAGCTCATCCCAGTCACGATTGGGAAAAGGAATTACCTATCAGCAGCGCAACATTCGAACTGGAAACCTGTCTTTGGAGTAAGAGTGGAACATCTATTGATGTCAATCAGGAATACCTTGGAATAGTAAGTTATGAAATGCGCATGTCTTGACGTAAGATGGTGCTCTCAACAGTATCTCTAATGACATGGCATGCATGTTTTTGCCCCAAGCTTGATTTACTGCAACATTCTTAACAGATTTTTGGAGATTATTAACAGAATTCGAAAACTCCTTTCTTCTGTGGACTTCATAGAAGTGTAAATTTCAGCTTTAGAAAAATAAAGTGAATAAAGCCTTCTTGGATTTTATGCTGACTTCATGCAAAGAAAAAATTTCAGTTTGAGCGTTTTGGCATGTCTCTATACTGAAGTATATTGGATTACAAGGTCTTGACCACTGTCCAAGCCGTCAATCTTATGCCTCCGATTGCCAGTAGTTTCACTTATAGCCTTCGTAAAAATTGCTTTATGAAAGGCCAGTTAAAAAATGTGAAGGACAAAGGGGTCTCATGTTATAATGGTCAATAAGCTGTTGTAAAATATCAGTTACTAATATTGTTGTCTGTTGTTAGGGCAGTTAACTCCATTTTTTTTTTACCAGAAAATAAAAAATTAAAAGGAATTTAGGTAGGCCATAACTGAATTACCTTTGCTGCTAGATGTTCAATCCATTTCAAGAAATTTTAATGTGACTGCTGTTGATACACCCCCTGCATTACTTGTGAATTAAGAAGACTTCGTATCTTTTTTTTATTTTTTTTGGTCAATGGGGTATTTAGACGTTTTCCCAACTAAATTTTGAACATGGGTAGGTCACCGGCTCACCATTCATTCTGCATCAGTTAATGCCCGGTTTATATTGGCCCCAAGTATCAACCAACATAATCAGGAAACCAGAAAGAAAAGAAAATATGAAAGGGCGGACCGGGAACCTAGGTTGCGATATTGTCACTCAATCCGGATGCAAGGTCTTTAGATATAGTTTTGACACTTCCAGTGTATATCTTGATCTTTGGCTTCCCAAATATTAAGGATACTAATTTTCTTCCATTTGCACGATAGTGTAGAGATTAGTCAAAGCTGAAGCTCAGTAACGTTAATGTTGGGGTTCAATCAAGGGTGGCTAATTCCATTGAAAGAGTTCATGCATGGGAAGAAATGAGTATTTGCAAGCTCGTGTTCAGTTGTGAAATCTAAAATGTGGGACTACATGAACTACGTCAACTTCCCCATTGTCTTGGACATTCGTGTTAATAATTATTTTATTTATTTATTTATTTTTTTAAGATTGTTGCTGGATGCAGGGTCCATCAGGCCTAATGGGAATTTATTTGGTAAGCATACTTCAGAGGTTAGTTCTTTTAGGTTGTTGCAGTACATATAACTGGTTTGAAATTTTTAAACATTCAGTGAAGATGTGATCTAGAGTCCTCAATGAGGGCTCCATTAGGTTGATTATCAGGGTGCTCCGAATTGAGGAAATTAGTATAGCTATCTGAGAGTCTATCTCAACAAGTACGTTTGCAATGGGGAGGTCCCACGCAAGGATAAATTCTTACTTAATAGGTGAATGACTATTAGCATGGTTAGAGGGTCATTCTCAATACATTTCAAAATTTTGGCCTTCCAAATATTCCAAAGGGTAGCAAGAAAGACATTTGTCCACGGAGAGTTGGCCAAAAGGGGGTGAGGGCTAATATCATTGAGAAGGTGATCTCTGATTCAGTAGTCATGAGATGATGAGAACCATTGATAACCAGTGGGAATTTGGGATTGATAACTGCTTCCCACATATCCCTAGATCTGGGGCAGTCCCTTAGAGCATGCAAGAAAAATTTATTGACTAAAGACATCTCTGGCATAGTTCAATGTCATACATGTGCTACAACGATCATCAATAAAATCTAAATTCCTTCTATAAAAGCTTAGACAATACCACGCCATTTATTTATTTTGAGTAGATTACAAAGGTACGATACCCTCTCCTTTGATTACCTTTAGCTGCTCGGTTAATCCAAGATGCACCATAAGAAGGGAAACGTGAGTGAGCAGCTCTCCACCTCGTCCTAGCTGCTGAGCATGCTGATTCCATCTACACTGGTTCGCCGCATAACATAACATCTCCACCCATACATTGCTTATCATTTTCCATACCTTCTCACTGTCCCAGCCATCTCTCCTTTCCAACAATTGCAATGATTTAGCAAGCCGACACCCGTCAAATAGCACTGATTTGCATACATCTCCTTTTACCGAAGCCTGTGGAAATCTGCTGTCCACCGCGAGCAACTTGTCACATGCATCGCTTCTATTACTTGGTAATTTTCTATCTTGAAAAAATCTCTCAGCCTCAGCTACGGTGTCTTGAAACCTGATCTGCCCAATCCCGTTGGGCAACATGAAAGGGCACATGACCAGCAGATATAGCATATAATCTGATAACGACTTGCTGATTTCAGGTATCTTAGCATCTTGACATTTATCACAGTAGAGATCGGTAGCAATATGCCAGAGAAGAATGCTTTCATCAAAATCAACCTCGACACTCCATCTCAAATCATCAAATGCACGAAGTACTTCGTCACCTCTGTAGTGACACACTTCATTTATGCGTGTTGCATTCCCTTCTGCATCCTTTGCTTTTGGCTGAATATGTTCAAAGACAAAAATTTCCAATTCACTTGTGATATCCTTAAGATGAATCTGCAGGTACTTCTCTAACTTTTCATAAACGCCAAAGCAATCCCAAATTCTAAGGCACTGAGCAGGTTTATGTCTGAGGCAAAAACCTATTAGATTAAATTGTGCCATGGAATGAGACCACCTCTTTTTTTCATATATAGCCCTCTTGTTTTCACTTATAGCTAGTCGACGAGAAAATATGGCTTCAAAGATTCGATTCCATCGAGGGCTCTTGTGCTTGCTCAACCAGAGCACTGTCCAGTCTGAAAAGAGTTGCACAATGACCGCATAGATCTCTAGAACAAGAGCTCCAATGAACAGCACATAGCTTATGATTATGTTGATCTTAGAGTAACCATGCTTATTGACAATCAAGAAGCCCATGAATGCAGAAACAGTGGAAATGAAACTGATGGGGCGAAGAAAACTACCCGCATGGGAATAAACTAATGATGCCTTTGTGTACAACACATCATATATAAACCCAAGCTCGATCTCGATGAGTTTGAAAGCTTTGTTTGGAGATTTTGTTTTGAAAGCTTCATAGCTGTCATTGATATCCGCAAAACTGAGGATGAGATCTGCATAAAGACACCTAAAGATCTTGAAAAAGTAATGAGCTTCATGGAAGATTCTGGCATCAAGAATAATGTTTGTGTCAACTCTATACCTTTCATAACCTGGGCGCTTGTTGAACCCTGACCAGAGATCTATGTCCTCTCCATACTTTTCAGTTATTTTGACATAATCAAGGCCTGGATTAGGAGGGGGAAGCAAGGAGTCTCTAAAATTTCCACTGCTTGCTGACCAGAGAACCCAAGTCCTCTCTCCATACTTAATGATTCCAGCGACAAATATTGGAATGGCAACAAATAATAGGTAGTTAGTGCCAGTCGTCCAGGACCTAAGAAAGACATAAAAAGCCACCCCAACCTGGACAAGTAACCCCAGGAAGTGCCTTAACCACAGTTCATTGTCTTCCAAAGAGAAGGCAGTAATGGTGTCTGGGCCGCCTAGGTGCAGAAGAAGAAATGGCGCCCAAAATGCCATGATCGTGCCATCTTGATGCGGAGCACTATCAGTAGATTTAGAAAATCCTTGCATGTTGCATAGGACGCCCAGCGAAACAGTTGCAACCCAGTCTGCTGACAGGTATGCTAACCAAAGAACAAACCTAACCCAGTTTCTAGTTGTGTACTTTCGCCTCTTCCCTAACATGATGAGGATGATTTGTAAAGAGAGGCTGATCAGTACCAACACTCGGAGCTCCCACTCATTCCAGAGTTCAGTAATAGTTTCTGGAAAAATCCGCATGGTCCTGCTTCAATCTACCAGCACCTGAAAAATTCAAGTATGTTAGTTTCATTATTTTGCATTATTCCAAAGCAATGCAAATAATGCTTCAATTGGAGGACCATTCATTTGCACACACAAATTGCATGACTCAGCAATTAAAAGGTTGAAAAAAAAAAAAAAAAAAAAAAAAAACCCAGCACTAAAATGTAAAAACCCGTAGTATTTTTTTTCCCCTGATTTTTTTCCCCATATAAGGTCTTCACTCTGGCCTGTTTTAAAATTGTTTTCCATCTCCAGTGTGTTAAAGAAAACTCATGTTGAAACAATATGCCAGGCCGGCCCAAAGGAGATTGAGACTACACAACCGCTTAGGCCTCCCAATTTTAAATAAAAAATGAGGCCCTGAATAAATTCTAACCCTTGTAAATACATTTTTTTAATACTTAGACTAATATGGTAGAAAAGGTTAATTATTAATTTTACAGCTAAAAATGCGAGAAGAGTATTATTTATTTATGTATTTTTTTTTCCGATCAGCCAAGAAAATTTATTAAATTAAATAAAAGGGATTCAGTAAAATAAAGAGTGACACCCTCACAACACAACTACACAATTAAAACCTCCCAACACTACCCGGACCATCACTTAGGCATAACCTCAAACACCGATGCTGTATACTCCAAAGACCCTACCATCGATGCCCAGCACAAAACCCAAAAATCAAAACAGAAACAACAGCACACGAACCAAGTGACCGCCACTCCCTCACCAGTACCATACATGAAACTCCCATCTGCAAATTCCAATATAGATTTTTTTTTTTTTGATGAAATAAAATTGATGCAAATATAGATACACAACTTACACCACCAACTAAATGAGACCAAACGCAGCTCCTACCTCTGATGCATCCCCCGCACAGCAAGACCAATCAGATTGCCAGACACGCAGCGCAGCTAGCTCCTACCCCTGATGCAGCACCAACCACTACGACATATAACCATTACCTATTCTCTTTCATAATTCAAATATAACCTTCCACCAACACCAATCCAGCTACAACCAAGCTAAGAAAGATTCTTCCCTTCTCAAACCTGATTTAGCAAAAAAATCAGCTACCATATTTCTATCTCTTATATAATGAGAAAAATGACAATTCCTTAATAAGAGACTTCAAATAGATAATCTCATTCATCACAAACCTCAACTTCCATGGACAGGACTCAACCCCAGTTATGAGATGGCCACTTTAGAATCACTTTCAACAACCAAACCCCACACCGAAGCATAAGAAGAGGAAGCATATAGCCTCAATGCTTTCCTAATTTCCCATACTTATTCTTCATTTAAATCCGCCACGAGAATAAACATTTAAAAGTGCCTCCATTATCCCTTAACACACCCCCGATTGCCGCATTTCCAGGCTTTCCAATTGCTGACCGATCCATCCACACTGAATTTCATCCAACCCGAAGGAGAAATCCATGCATGGTAACAAACCTCTTACTCCCTTCCTCATCTTCTTAAAGCCTCTAACACCTTCAGAGACCCTGAAATCCTGCACCGAGTAAGGCAGATCTTCCCATTTTGCCTTCATCAGTTTATCCAAAAACCAACTCTGAGGATGACTTAACACCGCAGTCTCCTTCCAGTCAATACTTTTCCCTTCAAATACGACATAGTTCGAGGTAAGAGTAAATTTCCACATCGTTCCTGGTAAGAGTAAATTTCAAGTGACACTTTATTGTAATTGGTTAGTTTTTTTTTCGTATTACAACTTTAAATTTTGTTTGGTATTTTTTTTTTTTCAATAATAGAACTAATAAGATAATGGAATTTTATATTTTCGAGTTCTTATAATGATTTATTATGCTTTTAATTTATATAAACAAATTTTAGTAATTATTCAAGCAACCTTTGTGTAAATACTTAAGGAAAAAAATTAGTGAATACTTAAAGTTAAATTTTGTTATGCATGTAAATATACAAATAGAACCTCATTTTCAGAGTTCATTTTGGACCCAAAAAACTCAGGCCGGCTTTGACAATATGTACCAAAAAACATTTACCTAGGAGAAGAACAGAAACTCCAATCCAGTACCCTCAACCCAACTTTGCTCCAGATTGTTGATCCCAAGTTGGGATGGCAATTTGGATCTAAACCCACGAACCTGTTTAAACTCACCCGCAATAAATGGGATTGGGTAATGATATTTTGTTAAATGGGTTGTTATTGGGTTACCCAAATCGAATCCAATTGTAATTGGGCGGTTTTGGGTTTACAACTAGACCCATCGGGACCCGTTTAGAAAAATAGGAAGCAAACAGAAACGAAGCAAAAGACGTTCTTTCGAGTTCTCTCTAGGGCTTGGCCGCCGTCTAGGTATACTCAAGGGCGGCTCTTTCTCGTTCGTTCTCATTGCTTTCTTAAGGATTTCTTGTCAATCACTTCCATTGTTTGAATCGTTTTCAAACCGTGAAGAGGAGGTAACGAGCCATCGGCGAGGAGTTTTGTGAGTTCCATCGGTAAGCTCCCCGTTTTTGTTTTTGTTGGTGAATAGATGACAAATCTCTTTGGACTGTGATTATGAAACAAAAGAGAAAACCCCATTTCGTAAAACCTAGTTTGGCTTTGGTGAAAAACCCACCTATAAAATCAAAATATCTTGAAGTGTGGGTATCATAGTTTGATTGAGGTTCTGGGTGATTTTAGTTTGATTGAGCTGGTGGAATTTGAAATTTTGATGGTGGCATGTGCAAGTGATTTTAAATTTATTATATGCCCACCAGCTGTTTGATGAAAATCCATATTGAGTTTTCAATATCCATGTGTATTCTGAATCAACTGTTTGAATTGCAGATTTTTATCTACCTTGTAATGTTATTGTTCTTGCTTGATTGGTTATCTTTCATTATACTGTACTCACTAGATTAAGGTAAAATTACTACTTTGTTATTAGCTTAGGTTGTGTTGAATTTTTAGGAGAAGTTCAACAGAATTGTTCGACATTTTGTTCATATGAAGGTAAAATCCCACCCAACAGAATTTTTAGTTGGTATATTATTTCTTCCTTTTTCCTTGTAATTTGTCTCCTTTTATGCTTTTTTGGTGCTCTTTTTTCTGGTTGTTGTTGGTTTCTTGATGGTCTTGGTATTAATTATTGTTTTTTTTGCTTGTTGGGTGTTTGTATTATGTCTTGAGATTCTTGTGTTTTTGTGGCTGTCAATGGCAAACTTGCAGTAACATGTCCAACTTTTACTATTTATCTCACGTTTTTACCATGACTCCATGAGAATTGACCATAGCATCATTCTCGGGTTGAAAAATGAATCGATTCTAGTAATTTTTTCCCCAAATCTTTGAGAGATACATTGATAGTAGTTTTTTGCTTTCAATTGGTATCACAAAGACGAAGGATGGAAATTCTATATTTGCCATAGTGACATAAGTTTGCTTAAATGGAAAAAAAGAAAAGAAAGATATTCTTGGTATGTGCCGCTTCGATGATATTATCACTCTAATGTGGGTTAAGGCTTAAGGGCATAGCTTAGCAAAACAAAGGGGAAAAAAAAAAAGAAAAAAAATGGGTTGAGGATGTAGGAAAGTGAGTCCTCGCCCCCCAAGATCACCTACCTTGTTTTTCCTTGTAAACGTGATTTGATGCACCGCTTTTGGTTATTATGAAACTTGAGAGCTGTAACATCTGTGTTTGTTTTGGAAATTTAAATGTAACTTCATTTTAGGCATCTTTTTCTGCATCTATAACTTTTGAGATTCCTCTCACAGGTACATGGTCAGAATCCTATGATGTTCTTGCATTTGGTGTCATACTTTTGGGGTTGATAAGTAAAAGAGTATTTGAGCCGGGAGAAGAAAGCTTACCTGATGGACCGTTGGTTTATGAGTAGGCTGAGAGCGAGTACAAACCGAGAAAGTCAACATTTGGCCTTGGGCAATCAAAGTGTTCTCTTGTGCAGGAAAGCCTAAATGTGGAGCAGAGTTTCGTTCCTAGTGATGGACATAAAATAACAAAGCTGGCAATGCGTTGTGTGGGACAAGATCCACATGAGTGCCCAACCATGGAACAGGTTGTTAAGTATTTGCTTAATCTACGTGCAGTTAGGTATCATGCTGACACTCTAGGCATTGCCAAGTTGCTTAGTGGACATCATAAAGCATTGAAGGTCTACATTTCATATACTTCGTAGGAGATAGTGTAGGGACTAATGAATGAAAAATGGCATCTGAATTCAGAATTCTTATAGTCTAAGCAAATGGTGATATCACGAGAAATAGATTGTGTTTGTCCCCAGTTGTGGGTAATATATAGTTAATACTCCTAACTCATTCTATACAGATATCTGGATTTTTCATCTCACGTTTTGAATTTTTCTGTGAGCTGGACAAAAGTTTTTTATTTTTATTTTTATTTTAATTGAGCTGGAAAAAGTTGATTATGTGTGCTGCATGGTTGAGGACCTTGAGGTCTATCTATTTGTGTGTTTAAATACATAGTGTTTCCATCATCATAAGAATCAGTAAGAAATTTGGAAATTCCAAAAAAAATCAATTTTTAATTGGGTAGGTTTGGTGGCCATGACTTGTATTCTTATTCTTGTGATCTGCAACTCCATGGTATAATATATTATCTTCTTCGTCTTTATTTTTTTTTGTCAATTTACTTTGAAAATCTGAAGCTAAGTTAACAGTAGAGATAGAGAGACCAAACAAAAAAAAAAAAAAGCACAAAATGGGTTGGGTCAAAACTTTGGGCTGCGTTTAAGTTCTGATCGGGTCATTAATTGGGTCGAGTATGATCCATGTTGGGTTGGATATCATTGGATTGAAGTGATTCGCGGGTTGGTTGCGGGTATGCACAGTAATTAGGTTGGGTGTAACCCAACTCATTAATGATACAAATTACATAACCCATTAATGACCTAACCCAAACCTGATCCAACCCATTTATGCCTCAACCCAAATCCACCCAACCCGCCCAATTGCCAGCCCTACCCAACCCATCTTGATCTTCCTTGTAGGGGTGGGGCGGGATGGCAGGTGACCTGATTAATTCGACCTGTTCCACTTGCTTTCTCCCTCTCTTTATATTAACATTTTTTTTTTTTTGCTTTTTATTATTATTATTATTTTTAAAAGAGTGGATCTCTCCTCTCACTCCCTCTTGTTTTCTATTCATTTTTTAACCCATACCACTTTAAACTGCCCAAAATACGTTTCGACCTGTCTAGGGTTCTTGCCTGTAAGTAATTATGGTTGCAAAAGTGATTTGGGTAGAAGTAAGGGGACCCTTACTTTGGCCCAAAAGCTATGCTTGAATCACATTATCAATGAAACTTTTCATACTCCCTCCATGCCACAAAGATAGGTTATTTTTGCTACCTTTTGTGTCCCAAAATGTTTGTCCATTTTGAATATAGTTAAATCACAATTTTTTTTAACTTTCTTATATTACCCTTTATTATTTAATGATGACTTTCAAAACAAATCCCAATACCATGAAAGAGAAGGTATTTTTGAAAAGAGAGTTTAATAAATGAAAAGTCAAGATAATGATGACTTTCTTAAATTACGTGTTTTGTCAAATTTAATCTATGTTTGTGGGACAGAGGAAGTATTTTCCAAAAGTACAGTTTCCGATGAGGATCAACAGGAGGGTTGGGGTACTCTAATTGCTTGTTTTGATTTGTAATTGTATATTCCTCTCTATCAGTTCATACTTTATGTAGAAAATTTGCCCTTTTGTAGGATCCTATTTCTGCGAATAATAATACTCCACCAGACGCTTTTTTGGCTCCTGCAGTGAAACGTATGTTTTGTTGCAAGCATTTAGATCAGAATTTTCAGTTAGGAAGTGATATAAGTACCAGAAACAAAGTGGAGGGAAAGAATAATTAATCTAGATAGGCCTCATTCAGTCATTCAAGAGGTCAGGAGGGGCGGAGCCAGGGGTGCCAGAGGGGGAACCTGCCCCTCCTCACCTATTAAATTTTTTTGTTTTTACTCTACATATATTCTGAATTTGATCCTATTGATTTTTTTTTTGGATCCCTCACATTTTCTAATTTTACCCCTCCCTTTTTCCTTTTTCCTTTTCCCCTTCATATGGTTAATTTTTACTCATTTTATTTCACAAAACAGTTGATCTTTCTAATTGTACCCATTTTATTATCAATTAATATTTAAGTTTTACTCGTAGGGTTTGCTTAGCCTTAGGAGTGTAATATTTCAAACTCTTGGTCCGGGTCTCAGTCTTAGTTGATACTTGTGAGAGGTTGCAGGTATCTCGGGTTTACCCCAATTCCATGAATGGTTAACGAGGTGGAGTCAAGCCGTTGAGAATTCCATGTCATCAAAAAAAATATTTAAGTTTTTGTTTTAATTTGTTTTAAAAAATTTCTTTGTTCTTGTTATTATCTATTTCTTTTTCTTTTTTTTTTATTGGAGGGGTAGGAGCTGAAGAACAATACTAGAAGGCTACTTCATATGATTTTTTAATTTAGAAGATGAGGCAAATAAAATAAAAAATGAAAAAAAAAAAAAAAAATCTACCCTACTGTAGTAAATTTTTGGCTCCGCCACTGGTTAGGAGAGTTTGTCAATGATTTACCACAAAGGACTACATAGGTTAAGTTTGAAAGCCCACCAATGAGTTCAGTCATTCATTTTTATTTTTATTTTATTTTTAGAGTATAATGGCGAATTCTTAACTTATCCTACTCTTACACTTTACCTCACCCTCCCTCACTACTAAGCTAATCCAGTAACTTAATTATTCATTGTTGGGTGCATTCTAAATGTTTCTAGTTTTGAGATGAATTCAAAAATGCTGAAGGCACCTAACCAAGTAACCCATCCATTCACTCAAATTGGGGTGGGGTTGGGTCCCATCCATGTTGGGGCAAGGGTGATGTCATGTTATTAATGAGTTTGTAGCAAGTTATTAACTAATTTGATTTTCTGGTATTATTTTGAGAAGTAGACACCAAAATGGAATGAGTAATGCTATTCTACTTAACTTAAATCACTCATTTTCATCACTCATCGTATTTGACAGTTTTTTATTTTTCCATATTAAACCTATTTCATCTATCTACTTTTAACGCATAGAGTGTGTGATGAGAAATGAGTTATTTAAGATTGATTAAGTAGTCTTTTCTAAATTTTACTGATAAAGAGATTATAGGATGGGAATACCGAGCGTTGAGCATTGTCTAAGAAAATATCACTTCTTTGCTGAGGGATGAGCACTAAGCAACTAGACATTTGAGACGGTGACTAGACAAAAGCACGACCCATCATATCCAAGGAAAAGGCCGAGCACGACCCATCAAACCAAAGGAAGAGACGAAAGCAAAGACGAAACCGAAACCAAAAGCAAAAGCAAAAGCAGAAGTACCCCCCCCTTTTTTTTTTTTTTTGCTAGTTAGCAATAGCTTCTTTAATTGCTTGTTTGGTAGTGGAATCATGCCCTTGGCTTAGTCTACACCCTCACATGATTAGTCTTGGATTGTTGTTCTTTTTCTAGTCTACTTCTTGATGGTATTATGGTGAGGGTTCCACCACGTGGATCACATGTTTCGTATATGAAAGAAACGTTGCTGGATTCCCATAGGAAAAATATCGACTTTTCACCCTTTTGGTTTTGTAGTTGTATACTTCTCTCTATCAGCCCATACCTTGTGGAAAATTTTCCCTTTTGTAGAACCTTATTTCTGTGAATAACACTCCATCGGTCCAAAATTTTCCCCTCTTAGCTAAAGTTTCTGGGGACTAAAGAGGGAAAATTGCACAGATTTGGTCAAATTGGAGCTCAAGATTTCTTCCTGTGTAGTTTCTAGACTCTTTCCATCTCCTAATTCATAAGTCCTTACTCTAAGCACAAAGCATTCTACACTTTCGCTGGCACTATGCATCCCCTTTGAAACTGTCTAGACTAGAAATTAGCAATACCAGAAGTTGGATGACTAATAATGGTGGTTCGGATGTTTCTCTCCCAGTTATCTAGGGGTAGCCACGTTCAGTGGGGCATCCACCTACCCTGAAATTTATTTATTTATTTATTAAGATTTATATTTTAAACTTTTTTTTTTCTATTATTTAGAATTCTAGATTTACCCCTGAACTTTTTTTAATCCCCTTTAGTTTTCTTTCTCACCCTTCTCATTTTTTTTCCTCCCTCTAAAGCCCTAATCCCCCCAATCTCTCTCTTTCTCTCTCTCTCTCTCTCTCTTTTTAATTTTTTTTAAATAAAAGAAAAAAAATATGATTTATCAAATATCAATGAATTATAAGATTTTGTAATTTTTTCTACCTCAATATAACAAAATTAACAAAAAATAAAAAATAAGAAAAACAAAAACGTCTTCAATTTTTTGAACTAAGATAGAGTACTAACAACCAATCAAAGTTTGCCTCTCTTGAAATTAAATTCCTAACTTTATCCATGGACGTTATTTATTTATTTTTTTCCTTTCTTGTTTTTGGGGTAGAAAAGTAAATATAGAAATTAGAAACTAAATATCATTGTGCTATGCCCATGACGACTGTTGGTAAAATGAAAAGTAGGTGGAATTCAAATCTGAAATTAACTTCTCCGGTGGGCAAATCACTTCCCCTCTTATCTAATTCACCTTTTGTATTGTGATGATATTTCGCTTCATCACTCCATACTTTAGTTAGACATTTTCTCCTTCTGTAGGACTCATTTAAAATGTTGGTAATAATCTATATCTATACTATTTCCAAAAGTCTCTTATTCAAAAAAAATTTTTGATTGATTATTTTATCCCTATTTTAAATTAAAAATACGTTTTTGCTCACATTTAAACATCTAAAAACATTTGTTTCCCGACAAAAAATTAAACTAAATTAAAAAATTACGTCCACTATAAAAATATAAAATTAAAGATAAGGATTTCTTATAAAGGTAGAATCACAATAAAAAAATTAATTACGACCACTGCATGGGACCCAAAAATAATGGTTAGTAATAATTGTATTTTTCAAGTGATGGAAAGAGCATCTCTTGCTTGGAATTGGCATCTCCTTTTAGCTAAATGGATTATTTTATGGGAGAGTTTATTTCCACTCATTTTGATTGCATTTGCATTTCTTTATAAACGAAAATATAGACGGTGAAAGAATGCAGATGCAAACAAAAAATACATGAAAATAGGCCTCGTATTATTTTATTCACTATCTTTTACACCTTCTTGTCTATCACAAATAAATTTCTTTATCAATTTTTCCATTTACACTTAAATTTTCTCCATCCCAATCTAACGAATGGTTATTGTACTGCTATTATATAGTAATGATCATAAGGTGTTAAGGTATATCCCATTCTATGAATCATTTTTTTGAAAGGAATATTAAATAATAATAATAAAAAAAGGAAGATAAAGGTAGGACAGAGTACCGGACAGTCGTGAAAGCGCCCCTCATGAATGGCTGGTAGGTGCACCTCTACGTCAGAACAATACTTGGCTAGCAATAAAGTGAGGAGAGACTTTTCACGCAAAAGAATGAAGTGAGGAGAGACTTGGTTACAGATAGAAAGAAAGAGATCGAGCTTCTACTTCGAATAAGAAGAAGATGGCTGAGTCTGTGGTATCCTCTGTTGTGAAAGAGCTCGGTGACTTGCTCATCCAAGAAGCAAATTTCCTACACGGGTTGAAAGAGCAAGTCGAGCGGTTGCAAACCGAACTAAGACATTTGCAGAGCTTCTTAAAAGATGCAGATAAAAGGCAAGATGAAGATGAGACGGTTCGTGATTGGGTTTCAGAAATCAGAGAAGTTGCTTATGATGTTGAAGATGTCATTAAAATTTTCGTCTTCGAAGTTGCATCCAGAAGAAGAGAAGGACACCGAAACGCATTCAAAAGGTATGCTTGTATCGTCGATGAGGAAGCAGAACTTCAAAAGGTTGGCTCCAAGATTGAGGTCATCAAAAACAGGATCTCTAGCCTCATAACAAGTTTACGAACTTATGGCATAA
Organism: Liquidambar formosana; assembly: GCA_039720395.1. NCBI lineage: Eukaryota > Viridiplantae > Streptophyta > Magnoliopsida > Saxifragales > Altingiaceae > Liquidambar > Liquidambar formosana. The sequence continues at coordinate 39,993,936 of CM077823.1, read as the reverse complement.
ATCCTAAAAGTGAAGAAGGCGGAGGTGAAGGCGGAGGCTGTAATTCTGTGCACAAGATGCAACGGCTGTGGACAAGGTCTTCTTCCCATGTTGAAGAATATACAGTTGGGTTAGACGAAGACGTAAAGATTCTGGTGGCAACGTTGGTCGAAGTAGAGGTAGATTGTAGAATTGTTTCTATTTGGGGGATAAGTGGTCTAGGCAAGACCACTATTGCAAAAAAAGTTTACCATCACAATGAAATTAGGCGACATTTTGAGGATTTCGCTTGGGCATCTCAACAACGCCAACTAAGAGATGTTTTCGAAGGAATTCTACTTGACCTTATCTCTCCATCTGAAGAGAAGAAACTGATAATTTCAAAATTTGGGGAGAATGAACTAGTGGAGAAGCTTTATACAGTCCTGCTTAAAAAAAGATGTTTAGTGGTCCTTGATGACATTTGGAGCAGTGAAGCTTGGGATAATTTAAGTCGTGCATTCCCAATTAATGAAAATGGAGAAAGCAAAATATTACTCACTACTCGCAATGAAGCAGTAGCCCGACGTGTAGGTGATGGAAGATTTATCTATGAACCACAACCTCTAAATGAAAAAGAGAGTTGGGAATTGTTAGGGAGAAAGGCATTGCGAGGAAAAGATGATCCAGGTAAAATATATATTAACCCACTCCACCTGTTTTTTTAAATTATTATTTTTTTATTATGACCACTCTGCACTTATAAACATATTAAATATTTGAAATGTTAATGTCTTCTTGGCCAACTCGATCGTTCCAATTTTTTCCTGCTAACACTCCACTCCACTCCACTCCACTCCACCCTGTGCGAATTCAATTAGGATACAATTGGTCGTCCTTTTTTTTTTTTTGTTTTGTTTTTTAAATTTATTTTGTGATAAGTCATTTGCTCGTCTTATATGGATTGAATTGTTTCATTGTATATTACATATAATTTTAATGAATAAATTCATCTTTGTGAATGGAGAACTTTGAGCGTATAACAATCATCATCACAAATGAGAGTGAAAATTATGAACAAAGGCCTTCTACTAAATTGTTAAGATGAATCTTGTATAATCAATTGCATTGATGATTGTAACCTTTTTGAATGATCTCATTTAAGAAGATGAATTTGCTCTTTCAATACTCTTTAAATTACAATGAATCCATTTAGACAGCCAAATCTAGTCATTAGTGATTATTATTAATTTTTTTGTGCCGAAATTTTGATGAATGAATACGTACGATTTGATAGAAGGTGAGATAAAGAATATTCCATTTGCCTATTTTCATTTAGAGGTAGGCTATTGCCACCACAAGAATTTCTTTGTGTTCTACTTACTACTTAGTTTACACATTTTAAAGTTTTATGAAAAGTTTGAAAGGTTTTTATGGAAACTAGTTGTGCTGTTCACTACTAGAAAAAATCATTTTGAACAATTTTTAAACAACTTTGTAGAAATTTTCAAACTAAACTTTAACTTTATGTAATCTACAAAAGTGGTGTAATTTAGTAAATTTAATCAAAATTTAACCAAATTTAATTAAAATATATTTTTTTTCTTAGTGAGGGCTAAAACACTTTAATAAATTGACATAAATTTACTTATCCAACTTTGAAAAAAAACTAATAAAAAATTGAGTGGTTGCACATGTTATGACCCGAAATTATCGAGTTATAATCAAGGGTAATAAAACGAAATTGATTTAATAAAGCATTTGATTTTAGGATAAATTGAACTTTGGCTTTTCAAAATAAAACAAGTTTTATATCCATAAGTAAGTGAAAATAAAATAATTTTAACCATTATTTTAATAATAAAAAAATCCAGCATGACCCGTTTGCTATACGGGCTAGCCAAGTAAAATCATTAACCTGTTAAAAAAAAAAAAAGCAAATGCATCCATCCACAAGGGTATTATTGCTTGCCTTAGATTTCACATGGTTCCCAACCAAAAATTAATTGTTACAGTTCCAAATTAATAATATATACATCACCAAGAAATTAAATTTCATTCAATTATAATTTAAGACATCATCAATTCACAGCCTATCACAAAATGTATCCTCCATTTTGTAGAATGCCTCGCGAACCAAAATACAAGTATTTCATCAAAATATTGTAACTCAAACAACTTTTTTATCTTTAGAAAACCTGCAAAACTGTAGTGGTGTGAGCTAACGCTCAATAGGTTACATATTTCTACAAATTTTATCAAGGTTTTAAAAATCCATTTAAAACCACATGATACATAAAAATACTCATACACGCTATATAGAAAATACCCAAGTCTAATTCTATATCAAACACAACCCCTAGATTCAAAGTATAAACTCATATTCATTTCCATATTATTGTATTTCCATAAAACCGTATAAAAATATCTTAATAAATTCCATAAACTAATTGAATAAACAACCAATAGATACAATAAGTTATATACCCATAACTTAATGCAACGAATGCCATGTCATGATAATGCAATATGTGACTCCATGTCTAATTACATTTATTCCTCAATTACCAAACCACTCCCGCAAGAGTTTTCGCGCGGAAACGGAGGATTTAAACCCAACCTCTAAGAGGACAAGGGTTTCTACCTGAAACCGAAAAGTAGCCTCTAATTCAGGAACACAAGAGTTTCTACTTGGAACCGGAAAGTACCCAGGACTAAAGGAATGGAAAACACCGCTAAGTCCCTTGACCGTTAGTAGTCCAAATCCAATGACTCCTTAACACTTTTATCAAGTATTTATCAAGTCAATTTTCAATGTATTGTTTTGCCATGAATGCCAATACAACGTGATTATACCCATCATGTTAATAATCCTATAGTTAGCAAGGTAAATTTCATATCAATGTAATATCCCCATTATTTACAATATAAAGTATTCTACCGACATTTGGCATGCCTACTCTTATTTTCCATAATAAATATAAAAAAAAATAATCTCACATAATAGTTCCAGCAATATATAGTAAGGAGAGAAATAACCATATTTATTATTCTTATATTTTCTTTTACAAAATCCAAGTCAATAACTCAATTTGAAAATGCCACAATTACGCAACTTTACCCAAAACATAAAATTTTACATCGACAAGGTCTAGAAGATCATTTTCCATAATCTTACAATTTAATCCCATACCAATTGTAATTCCAAATTATGAAACATATAACCAATGGCTAATTGTGAAAAATATTATGTTTCCATTATCCAAAATTTCTATAGCTTGAAAATATATTCCAAATCAAAAGACCAAATCTGAAATTTTAGTGAACACAACTAGTGATACGTACAAATGAATTTTTATGATTTAATCCACAAAGAAATAGACTTTGGAGTTTATATCACTTAAAAGTATATCAAATGTACTTTGTACCCTCAAAATTTGGTAGAGGAATACCCAGCAAAACCCTTCCAAAAATATTTTTCAATATGGAGTTACTGCTGCCAAGTAGAAATCCCAGCTTCAGGTGTACTACGAAATAATCCAACCAAAAATACCAAATGGTCACCAAATGACACGAAAATTGGTAGGATGTTAGCCCAACAAGTCAATGACAAACTTCAATTCGTTTCATCGCAAAATCATAAATAGAATGAAAGTTATGAATTAAATGGTAAAATGGGTTCGTGCTGTCAGTACAGTAAAGTGCACATGTAAAATAGTTCGAGTGTTACAAAACCATCTCTAATTGTACCAATTAAGCCTTCGTACCCCCCTATACTCTCATAAAGAGCATATATACATATACACTTACAATTTCAACCAAGAAATTCGAACTTGGCACAAATCACAAGTCAATAAATACATATCAACATCCCAAATAACACAAATATTTATAATAAATTCCAAGAACAACAAATGAACTATAAAATCTGGATTTCTTTATCTTTAACCATGATAACACCCTCATTCAAAGAAAATAAATTGATTAAAGTTTAAATCTAGACACATGTATGTAAATAAAAAACCCAACTTATCATTCTCTTTCGCATATTATATTTTTGAAACCCAAAACTCATGAATAAAATCTTGCACGTTTAGATCCATAATAAAAATGATTTCTTTTACATATAGCTAACCCATATACAAAGATTGTAAGAGTAATTTCTAATATACATGAGGGTTTTATACCAAAATACAGATTTCTTCCATAAAAATCACAAATCATGCAAAATAATCTAATAATAGAGAAAATAATTCCATATTTCCCAAATACCCTTAATCTATCAAGGAGAAATATGTACCTACCTTGAATGGATGAGAAAAATACAAAGAGAAAAGAAGAAAGATTGATGAAGGAAGAAGCCACGTGGTCCGTACAAGCTGTCCGTACAGCTCCCTTTTCTTCTTCTATTATCTCTTTCTCTCATTCTATCTCTCTCTAAAAGTGACTGATCTGAAAAATGAGGATAATGGGGCTGTTTTGGCCTTTAAAGAATTAAATATAAGTGTTTTCTATCCTTTGGACAAGTGTCCAACATGCAAAAGTGGGTTGGGCAAATGTTCAACCAATTGGGCTCACCCAACTACAATTGATATAACATTAAGTCTAAAATGTATTGGGTCCAATATAAAATAAAAACCCAAATATAACATAAGATCTAGGTTCACATATAAAACATAAAAATTAATAATGTTTAATCACACCAATGTTAAATAGCACATGTAATCCAATTAAGTTTTAAAACTTTAGGGCCCACGTCAAAATAATTTATTACATAAAAGTAAAATAATGACATTCTAAATAATTATTGTGTATAACCCGCGATAATTAATATCAAATTAATAAGTAGCATTGGCAATATAGATTTTATGACCTTCCCGAAAATAAAATAAAATAAAATTTTAAACAAGTCATCAAAATTTGAAATTGACCCGTTTAAAAATAATTAAATAAATAAATAAAATAATTAGAGCCTTAACACCAAGTCAAAGCAAAATTATTCAACCCCCAATTAGTGATTAGAACCAATCATTAATGGACCCAAAATAATATAATTAACCCAAAATTAGAGTAGGGATATTATAGCACAGGCGCACACATGCACCTTAGTGCATCCGCCCCCAATTTTCTTAATCAAACTTTTGTGCAAAATTTAAACTATATCACTAATGTGGAAGGAGAGTGCCACCACTAATGGGAGAGTTATTAGTACCAAAGCGGTAAGTTACCACTAAAGAGAGGCCATGTTATAATACTTTTTCAAATGTCCATAGTGACCAAATTAAGGAGTGAAGCAGCAAAATTGAAATATAATATAAAGGGCACCTTACTTCTAAGTTCTAATATAAATGGAGCATAGCATATGATTATAAATAAATGGCGAAATTTGTTCACAAACGAAGACCAAAAAAAGAAATACTTTTCAATTTTATGCAAATATATATATGTATATATATATTACGCAATACTTGCAACAACAAGTGTGATGTATGGAATGATAAATAAAACAAAATTAAGAGTTAAGCTTAAGCAATTTATATATATATAATATATATTTTTTATTAACGAATAGGGCTATCTCAAGCCTTACTCCCCTTATGGTCCATGTGAGACACCCTATACCATACACATGTAGTGATAAGTATGGGAAGTTGAAATAATTAATGACTTCTGGGAGTACACACTCAAACCCTGACCACTCCAACTATACAGGGACATATAATACTAGATTTCGGAGCCCATGAAAAGAAAGAAAGGTTATAGAGATCTCCAATAAAAAAAAAAAATTGAATTCAAATTTAAAACGAAAACTGCTATAAAGTGGTTACGAAGTGAGAGAGAATGATAGAATAGTTATGATAGAAGGGGAGAGCAAAATGGGAGGAGTAACGTTTAGGGATGGGGAAGGAGAGGGTAGTGGGTGATTCAGAGTTGGAGTTTATTTCGGATTCCTTGCTTAAATGACCTTTTTAACCCCAATTTCCTTTATCACTTTTAAAATTAAAGAGACTTTTTAGTACTTTAATTACCTTATACATCCAACCAAAGGGCCAACCTTTCTCTGAAATAGTATAGGTTATAATACAAGCAAAAACACAAGATGTATGGAATGATAAAATAAACAAAATTAAGATTCAAGCGTAAGTAACTCATTTATTTTTTGCCAAGCACAAGCAAGGATTGCCAAGGTTGGACTGAGCTTGAGCCAAACTTATACTCAGGTTATACCAGAGAAACTTAGCCCAAACACCTCAATCGGTGTCTCACTTGGCTCAGTTTAGCTCTGCTGTTTGCCACCTTGAGGGCGTGATAATGTAACAAGCTATGTAGCTGTTGGAAAATATTACATCTCACATCATTTAAATATTGGATCTAACATAGTTTCATATGTCTGTTTCAACCCTTCACTTATCACAACTTTGGTTTCTCCATCTTTCTTTAAATTCAAAATAAAAAAGACTAACTTTTCTAGTAATTTCCAATTTGTCATTGTGCATCAAGCCTTAAGATGGGTAGGTAATAGGTAATGGTATCTTATTGGGCATCTTTGGCATTTTCCCCAAGAGTTTAGTAAAACGTTCAAGAAAAGCCACCTAAACATAATACTGAGCACAAAGAATTTGCGATCTAGAGATAAGTTAATGCATATTTGTGGCAATCAAGAATTTTATTCTAGATCTTACCAGATCCTACCACTTTCTTGTTGCACATTACACTGGTGTGCTGGTAAAGCACTGAAATTTTTTCCAATTCGCTTACAAATGGTTTTAATTACAATGTATGAACTAATTATGAGCCTCTACCTATTAATTTACCTTAATTTTTATCTTCTTTTATCTGGTCAGATATGGCAGAATTGGGCAAGAAAATGGTTGAAATGTGCGTAGGTTTACCATTGGCCATTGTTTTGCTTGGAGGAATTTTGGCAACAAAACATTCATTGAATGAATGGCGCTTGGTGCATGAAAATATCATTTCAGACTTGAAAAGAGGCAAATACTTGGGAGTATCCAAGGTTTTAGCTTTAAGTTATCATGAATTACCAAACAAATTAAAAGCATGCTTCCTTCATTTATGTGACTTTCCAGAGGACATCGATATACCCAGAAGGAAATTGGTGATGATATGGATGGCAGAAGGCATAGTATCAGGAGAAGTAGAGAAAGGAGAAAAGATGGAAGATGTTGGAGAACGTTACTTAGGTGAGTTGCTAGATAGGGGCATGGTCCAAGCAGAAGTAGTGGGGTCAACTGGAAGGGTTAAGACATGCCGCCTTCATAATCATATGCGGGACTTATGTTTGTTGAAGGCAAATCAGGACAATTTTCTCAAGATTGTTCATACTCATAATGGAAATGAGCCAGTCATTTCTGTTGCTTCTAGGTTGACAATTGCAAAGTCAAGTCGAGTTCATAGACTTGCTATTTATTTGGGTAGAAAAACATCTAGACATTTTTCTTGGGAACGTGAAAGGACTCCCTACCTCCGGTCTCTATTCATAAACGCTCATGGTTATGATACAAGGATTTCAAAAAAGATAAAATCCAGGTTCGGTGACTTCAAATTGCTTAAAATATTGGATCTTGAAAGATGTTGTGTTGAAGGAAACTTACCACGAGCAATGGGAAATTTAATACACTTAAGGTACTTGGGTTTAAATTGTTCCCTTGTAACAAGCATTCCGTCATCTTTTGGTAATTTGAGGTACTTGCAGACCTTAATTTTGATGGGCTCCTCTAGAGTAAAGATACCGAATGTGATTTGTAAGATGGGACAATTAAGATATTTATATTTTAATGTTTATAGTAGCAGTGGTAAGTTGCGACTGGATAACCTTGGCAACCTACAGACACTAGAAGGCTTCGAACCTGAGAGCTTTGATGTTAAGGAACTAACCAAATTGACCAATCTGAGAAAATTACAAATATATTTGGAAAGCTTTCAAGAGTTGGAAGGAATTCTGAGATCTTCACCTGTCACGGCTTTAAACTGCCTTCGTTCCCTAAAATTAGATTGGTACAACCGTACTATGGAGGGAACCCATTTACAAATACTTTTTTCTGCTTGTCATGACCTTCATAACCTCTTTTTAGGAGACCGGATGGGGAAGCTACCAGAATACACCCAATTTCCTCAAAACCTCAGCAAGTTAACCTTACAGTATTCTGGACTTGAGGAAGATCCAATGGCAACACTGGAGAAGCTGCCTAACTTAACTATCCTCCGCTTATATAGACAAGCATTCATTGGGAAGGAAATGGTTTGCTCTTCCGAAGGCTTTCCACAACTCAAGTATCTAGCTCTTTCGGGGTTGCCCTGGTTGGAGGAATGGTTTGTGAGTGAACACGCCTTGCCCAATCTCTGTGAACTAGTAATTGGTGATTGCTCAAAGTTGAGGATGGTTCCAGATGGATTGAGCTTCATAGCCACTCTCCGAGAATTGCAGATCATACGCATGCCTGAAGAATTCAAAGATAGGCTTCAACGGGCATGTAATGGACGAGGAGAGCTGATCCAAACAGGAGAGGATACTTGCAAAGTCCGACACGTGCCTTACATCAGAATTAAATGATCCTATTCTCATACTGAAATCATACTGTGATTGGGATTTGGGGCTAATCAGGTTATTCTCTCTCTCTCTCTTCAATTGGTGTTGATTTATCTTTATATCAAGCAGTGGATAGTAACTAAACAAATTTTGCCTCAGTTTGTTAATATACTTTTCCACTAAATTTTGTGTGTTTATAATTTATTAGCTAGCCCTTTGTAACTAAAATGCTGCTTTTGTCGCTTCTTAATACATCATTGTCTGTTTGGGTCTCTGTTTTCCTTATTTTTCCTGTTCTCTTTTAGTCTTTTGACCATTGTTTTTCCATCAAATACTATGAAGAACCATAAACCATGTCAAACCGTTTTAAATTCCTTTTCCCCAACTCAAAGAGAAAGGCTCCTGGTGCTGCTTCTTCATTTCATTGACCATTCTGCAGTGTCTTTAAAAAAAAATTTTAGAAAGCGAGGCCAAGATTTAAACCCCAACCACCCCCTTACAAGAGGGTAAGAGATACCATTACAACAAGCTTGTGGTATGGTCATGAGTTTATATAAATATAGGAATTGGTTCACCAAACCTCATTTGCTTTATTTTTTATTTGTTCATGGAATCTGTGCTAATGAGTTGTGCAATTATTGGAATTTAGTCTGGGTAAGTTTGGATGCACCATGGAAATGCAATCAGTTTACCCTCTCTAGGATGCAATGTTAACAAAAATTGTTTACCCTCTAGAAATGCAAGGTTAAGAAAAATTGCATACACCAAAAACCATGCCTTTAAAGGAAGAGCTTATACACAATGTTAGTTCCCTGATTTTAACCTTATGTTTGGATGAATTACGAAATTAGTTTACGAGGATTTTCTGTTTTCGATCTCCCAACCGAAAAGAAACCAGCCCATACCACTCTAATGTTTACTAAATTAGGTTAACCTTTGTCAACTAGAGGGGAAAAAGAATAGAAAATGAGGTTGGGTTTTATTTCTTGATGTAAGGGCATATGTCCCGCATAGTTTAGATTCGGTCGAATAGATTCTGGGAGATTATGTGAATCTCATAAGTTAAAATTCTAAAAAGTGTGTGAATACTATAGAAAAGCTCTAGAGATATTATGAATCAAGTTATTGAGGGTGAGATTTAGGTTGTCTACTTGGACCCCTGAATTATAACCCACTTGATTAGGATTATATCTGGTTTTATATCTAGATAATGATAACGTGCAGATTATTCTTGATATAATTTGTAATTTCCGAATTTCTAATAAATATTCCAAAATATCCCAAATGGTTTTGGGATGGCTATATGTTAATTCTAAATTAAAAGACATAAGGAAGCAGATTGTAATCTGGAAGAGAGTTGTTGACATAAAGCTGCAATTAGGTGGAGTATTCTCCTAAAAAAAACCAAAGCTTGTAAGTGAAATGATGGTAATTTTATACTTCTAGCATCTCTATGTCTTCCATTGTCCTTATTCTCATTGTAGAGCTATGGCATTTTTGTCTAACATGCCATGGTATGTTCTTGGAGTGTCCACTTACTAGGATATCCCCCAAGCGATGGTCGGTACTTTTTAATTCTAATTAACCCAGCTTGTACCAATCAAATTCTTTTAGATGGTCAGAATTAACAATTCTTGAGGAGCATCTTGTTTTATGATTTCATATCTACTGCTTATGTTCCTCTCTGGTCTCACTGATTACATGCATCTTCTATTAGGTTCTGTCCATGATGGTAATAGGTTTTTTTTGATAAATAACAATTTGTATTAATCAAAGAGAGAAATACATATTGGACAAGAAGTCCAACAAAGAAGCCAAAAAGACAACAAGGGCCTAACACAGACAAAAAAAAAAAAAAAAGCCAAGAAGTGCAGCAAACGAACACAAACAGCCCTCTCCCACAAGACTAGAGAAAACCAAAACTAAAACACCTCAAGGAGGGTAAAAAGAGGTCCCAATTGCTCTATTCTTAACAGGCTTCGAAGCACAAATCTCTTTCTAGTATCTAACAATCAGAAACAAGGGGATACCTCAAAGGATTTGTCCACCGAAGCCCATAAGGAAGCAAAAAAGCACACCTTATCCCAAATACTATCCATATCCTCATACACATCCCTAAAAATTCTAGCATTCCTCTCAATCCAGATCACCCATAAGATGGCTAAAATAGCACTACTCCACAAAATCTTCGCCCTCTTGGAGCTCCCAAAACCTCTGAAATCCACCTCAAACATACTAGGAATATGCTCGGGTCTAACCCATCTCAAGTCAGCAATGGAAAAGAGATGCTGCCAAAGTGCAAATGAGATCTCACAGTGGAGAAATAAATGATCCACAGATTCACCCTTCTTTTTGCAAAGAACACACCACTCTGGAGATAGACATGAAGGAGGCCTTTTCCTTTGAACCCAATTATTGGTATTAGTCCTCTGATGAGCAGCCGACCAAGCCAGAATCTTAACCTTCAAAGGAACAATAACTTTCCAAATCCTCCTAGTAGGAGTAAAAATAGGAACCGAGGGATCCTCTCTCAAAGAGTCAAAAAAGGATTTAGAAGAAAAGGATTGAGAAGGGTGGCTGATCCATAGCCTTTTGTCATGACTCGAAGGAGCAAACAAAATATTTTGGATAGTGGCCAAAAGAGCCACCATCTCCTCAGATTCTCTATCATTTAGATTACGGGAAAGGAAAAAATTCCAATTCAAAGAATTAGAATCCAAAGAAACCATATCAGCAATGACAACATTTTTAACATTGGACAGGTGATATAATCGAGGAAATAAAGCATACAAAGGTCTCTCTCCCACCCACACATCCTCCCAAAAGCGGATGCGAGTGCCATTGCGAACAAGAAGTTTGATATGGTTCAAAAAGCAAGGAAGACCTTGAGAGATAAATTTCCAAGGACAACGAAAGCTCTCCCTTTCAACCAAGTTAGAATCGCACCCGTTATTTTGAATACCATACTTGCTTTTAGTAATGGAATGCCAAAGAGAACCCTGTTCAATGGGGAACCTCCACAACCATTTACCAGTAAGAGCAACATTTCTAAGCATGATATTTCCTAAATCAAGCCCCCCTTTCTCCTTAGACCTAGTCACCACATCCCACCTAACCCAATGATCTTTTTTTCCTTCCCCACTACCTTCCCACAAAAAGCCTCTTTGCATCTTCTCAATTCTAAGGGCCACTTTCTTGGGATGATGGTAATAGGTTCTTGAAGTAGTAGAGTGAAACCATGTTGATGGTTTCAGTTAGGGAAGTAGTAGAGTGAAACCATGTTGATGGTTTCAGTTAGAGTGTGTCTATGATGATAGATCAGTGTTAGATGGAAACTGATAGCAACAGGCGTAGTTGACTACTTGACTTCTTTCTCTCAGTGCATGTTAGGCATCCTGTGAGCAAAATAGGAGATATACTACAAGGTTACAATCTGTAGAACAAAAATTCATTAGTGTACTTAATATAGCACATATAAGTTTTCTATGATTAAATGCATATAGACCATACATAGCAAAGGGTAATTATTGACCAAGAATAATGAGTTTTCTATACTTCTTTTGCGGAAAAATTCATAATTGTTTGTGCATGGCCTTTGTTGTTCAAAAGATTACAGCTTTCATTTTGTTGTATTATGCCTGCTTTAGTAGTTCCAAGGTATTTATAACTCAGAGTATATGTGTTTTACATGCCTATTGGTCTAAAACTCCCCAAGACTCAGAATATTAATTATGATTTGTCTGAGAAGTTTTTCCTATGCTCATCTTTAAAACTGAATGCTTGATGAAGGTAGCCAAAATTATTGTCCTGGTCAATGAAATAGTAACAAATTTAGGTATGACCTAACACAGAGTTCAAACCTAAGATGCTCTCAATTTTGGATAGAAATTAATTTCTGAATGAAAGAGTGAATAAGCATCCCGGAAAAAAGGTATGGAAACTAATCTAACAAATATTCAACTTTGGTACGTTTGGCCATAATATTCTCTAAATTACCTGAAGTCCTAAATTATACACTACTTGACAAGCTTTTATATCTGATTCTATAGCTATAATAAAGTAATCTGTTGATTATAGCCGAATTTAATTTGTGGTTGTCGAATTGCTCACAAACATTCCAAATAATTCTGAATGTTTAGCATGTCGGTATGATTTTCTTTTTTCTCATTAAAAGACATGAAATAGCAGATTGCAACCTGTGACAAAATTGTTGATGTGGAGCTACAATTAGGTCTGATTTCCCACATAAATAAATCAGAGCCCTCAAATGATTTTAAAGAAATTCATATTTCTGGCTGCACTATTTCTCCTGTTGGTACTTTTCTTGTTATGGGACAACGACATTTCTATTTCACATGCTATGGTACGCTCTTTTTGATCTGGAACATCCGATCAATTTGTCTGACTAGGATATCTCCCAAGCCAAAACTATCTCCCGATGTTTACCTTGCAATTTTATTTTATATGGTCAGAAGCAATAATCGTTGAAAAATGGAAAGTCCATCTTGTTTTATGATTTCATATCTATTGCATATATTCCTCTGCAATTTGACTGACACATCCTTTTTCCCCCATTTATTTCCAGGTTAAGTCATCAATCCTGCAATTAATTTGCTCCATGAAGTGGACCAAAATGTATTCTCTGCTCTCGAACTGTTGATGTTGCTTGTAATAATTGACTGCGAAGCACCTATGTGATTGTGCAAACTCACTTTATATTTGAAGCACCTATGTGATTTTGCAAACTCACTCTATATTTTTTTCCATTCTTCTTTGGTCTGGGATTTTCATATTGCTTACCATTATATGTGTGATTTCTCATGCACTTAAAAGTTAATGATGCAGCTAGTTAAGTCTTTCTTGATTTATAAATGCATTTTGCAAAAAAAATTTCTGAACGTCTTGAAGGGTTTACTAATGGGAATTTATTCTAAAATAAAATCTTCACCTAAAATTTAATGATCAATTGTTTGGTTCCTGCTTGGATTAAGTGTAGACATATAATTTATGGGTTTACTCAATGCTTACAACCTTTTACTTATTGTTACTTTTTTATTTTTTCCATTCAAGAGCTATAGCTTTCAGTTTAAATCCTTCTCTTTATCTTTATCTTTGAACACTACTGTTGCAATCTTTACTTTGTTTAGGTTTCAATCAAAGTCTGTTTGATCAGTGTTATGAAAAATGTATATTATCAGCCTTGGCAAGCTCTACAATGAAGATTTCTTTTTTATTGTTTTACAACACGTGAATTAACCTAATAATTTTGTTTGTAGGATTCTATCGAATTAGAACAATAAATTTCCAGAGTAATAAGCTTAATTCTAGAAATTGATTATCAAACTTTATTTTCTTTCTTTCACGTTTGTTCATGGAATTTGTGCTAAAGAATTTGCACAATATCTGCAATTTAGTGGGGTTGAGTTTGGATGCCCCATTGAAATGAAATTAGTGCATTTGGTTTTCCATAGCATTTGAAGGCAACAATCTACTTTCTAGAATGGCCACACTGAGAATAAACATTTTCCTCCAATTGGTAATTTATTAGCACTGATGGCAAGAATGCCAGGACAAAAAATGAAAGCAGTCTTCTCCATCTTATTACAAGGACAAATAAATTATCATAGATGAAATTGTAGGTCTTTCCCAGCTTCTCAAAGACTTAGGAATGAATTAGCGCTAAGCCACTAAGGACAAAAAATGAAAGCAGTCTTCTCCATCTTATTACAAGGACAAATAAATTATCATAGATGAAATTGTAGGTCTTTCCCAGCTTCTCAAAGACTTAGGAATGAATTAGTGCTAACTGCTAAGCCACTAACAGAGGAATAAATCAGTTGCAGAAGGCGACAAATTCCTTACGTTTGTAAGGTTTTCCCTTGCCCCTTGGGGGTTCTGTTTGTAGTCTCTTTTCTCCAAAACCAGACCTGATTTTCAATTCTTGTCTGAAGTGGAACTCAATCTATTTTAAGTAACTGAAACCAATGGTTCCACATGCAATTTTTTGGTCTCTTTGGAGAGAAAGGAATCGTAGGACTTTTGAAGGGATTGAAAAGTCTATCATTGATCTCAAGTCCGGGTTTGCTAAGGATCTTTTTTTGTGGTTCTCTAGCTATGCTAGGATTAGTAAACCCTCTTTTGTTCTTTTCTTAGATTCCCTTAAGATATAATAGGGGTTTTTTTTTTTTTTTTTTGGCTTGTTTCTTGTATATGTCTCATGTACTTGGGCTAAGCGTTTTGTGATTAATATACATTTTACTTCATCAAAAAAAAGTAACTGAAACCAAATTTGAAAACCATAATTAAAGAGCAATTCTATAAATCAAAACTCCTAATTTCAAGAGAAATAGACATAGTTTTTTCTTCTTATCCTATAACAATTTAAATATTATTATGACATCTATTACACGTTAAATGGAAGCAATTCAGTCATTAAGAAAAGCCTCACAAAAGTAGTGGCATTTGGCAGCAAGTTGATGGCGTTGTAGAGCATGTTTCTCATTTTGGGTTCAAAATTGTTACCCTAATAGAAACCCAAGGCTGCTATCAGTTCTCGTTATTTAAAACTGACAAATGCCTTTAACTAAAAATTGAGAGAAACAATCCATGTAATGGTGTTGGAACTGACAACTGCAATCTAAAGGTGTTATGAACATGCACCTGAGAAATGCAATCTAAAGGTGATAGGAACATACGCCTACTACTCAAGTTGAGGTAAAAGGAAGATTTGAGACAGAGATAAATGGATGTCCCTCAATGGACATTGTCTAAATCATCTTCTGTGAGGTTTGATTAGTCCTATCCTTGTAAAAGTTCTTTTGAAGTCAAAAGTGATTCATCTTATTTTGCATTTGAAATTCTAGATTCATGTTGGTCAGGGTCTTGTTGGGAAGGAGTTCAATAGTTTGTAACTGTACCTCCTTTATTTATCATTTTCTTTGATTAATGCTAGAATGGCTGCTGTTGGTGGAGTAAGCAGGTATCTCCAAGGGATATGCGTCTGAAGTTGTGAAGGTAAGAGGTAGTTTTTTATTTTGCATCCCACTTGAAACTCCTGTGGATAAAAAAAATTTAGATTTACCAATCCTTTTAAGAATTGTCATAGACCAGAAAAGTAGTGATCATATTCTCACATGAAACCAGAAAACACATGAAAATCGGAGAACAATATCTAGTAGCAGCTGTTAAACATTTTAAAGATCTTTATTCTTGGTCTAAAAGTTGTAAATGCCGCGTAAGACCAAAGTGTCTACATATGCAGAAAGAGAATATTTTCTGTTAACTTTTTCCTTAATAAGAATGATGGTGAAATGCCAGAGATGATGACTTTATTAGTGATGGTGGTGTTGGCATTGTTACTCATGCCGACCGTGGATGAATAAAATGAAGATAAATGATGGGGCTAATTAAACTGTTTAGTACTAGCAATTAATATGACAAAAAGTTGAACTTGCCTACAGAATCATCTAATCATGGATGATTTTACAAATTTGACAGAGATGGTTCCTTTGGGATTGATCATATCCAGTTATGAATGCCTTGTCAATCTTGTCAGTCTCAATCTTTCACGTGATTTGAAAAAGACATATTATGCATGAATTATAATTCTAAAGAGAAAAAAAAAAAAAAGAGAAAAATTTCAAAGGTGACTGCCTGATTACTACCTGGTAAATTTCGGTGACAAGGTTCAAATATTGAGTTTTGCATGGAAGCAAAGTATTCCGCTTCTAGTTCTTACTTTTCACTTCTCATTCTACTTCTGCAATTTGTTTACATTTATGAAATAATTTGCATGGGTCAAAATTGGAGATAGTGAACTGAATGAGCCAGCTATGTTGCTAACTCTTCATTCTTCCTACTCTCATGATGCACTTAGTCGAGAGGTGAGATTGATAAAGGCATCTTCCTTGCATGGAATTGTGAGACCCCCAGTTGGATGATCAAAGCCAAACTCTTCCTCAGCTCAACTTAACAGGTTTTGGAATGAAGGGTGATTCAAGTAGGTTATTGGAACTACAAAGCGCTTCTTTTGCATCTCTCCAACATAAACTGCAAAGTGCCCCTTAGGAACATTTGTTGTGGTTGCCAATGGACAAGATTGATTTCTTCTGAAAAGCGACTGTAGCTTGAGAATCTCCTCGGCATGAAGAACCATTGAAGGCAATCAAATACCCATGACTATCAATGGAAGCAAAGAGAAAATATGATTATGAATTTAAGTGGGTTTGTATTAGAAGGAAAAGTAAAAACCTTTTAACACTTAATAGCGAATGTGGAGAAATCTTGGAGTTTGAAGTTGATTCAGTTGTCTATGTATTTATAGAGATAGGGTTACTATATTTTCCCAATAATTTCAAATGAAGTGACTGGTGATTGGTCACTGGGATCATCAAATTGGCAATTGGGTCTATGAGGGACATAGGTCATCAAGGATAACATGGCTTTGTTATGAAATTGAACAACTTTTTTTCTCTCTTATCCACCTCTAGCCTATGGTGCACCAGCCCCACATGTTTTGAAGTCATTATCCATATAAAGACTCTGGCTGCTGTAAATATAGATCCTCAAAACTGACAGCTACTTTAAATGGAAAACAAAGAGAAAAAAGAGCATGTGACTTAGTTTGGTGTATAGGCAAATGCTATGTGAAGGTGACATAATCTGGGACCTACTATTCAAATTTAGCATAGATTTGAAACACGGTTATAAATTCATGTTTCACCTATCACAGAATAACTCAAAATTTTCTACACTTGATCAAATTGTATTATGTTAGATAAAAGATTTGGGCAGTTTGTTTCTTCAAATGAAATGCATGAGCCAATCTGAGATTTCTATCTCATCTCATCTTCTTGTCCTTTGCAAATATTGACAGTTTGTTATTTATAGTCATTCAGTTAGAAAATATGCCAATATTGCGGTGTAATAATTAATTATCAGATTACCAACTTCTACCCTAATCTGGTAGGCTGCTGCACCCATATTTTGAAGGACTAATCTTGCCTATGTCAGAAAAGCTGGTGAAAGTTTTTGCTGCTGATTAACCAGCTTGGAAGTTCATGAGGTACTTGCTCATATTCCATATACAGTGTAGTAGTCATGGTTGCATTACTTTGCAACCCTAGCTTGCAACTTAGTAACCTTTAATGTGGACCTAAGTATGAGCTTCATAACGGAACAACTAGGCTTTTAGGCGTATTTGGACTTCCGAAAGTGATGGCTCTTTGAGGTTTGATCTTGCTTTCTTATTTGATGATAATAATTAAGGGGCCAATGATCTACCTAGGATTTTTCTAGAATTCTTTTCAAATTCCTCAAAATTTGGCTGTTGCTATTTTATGAGGTGCTTGCTTAGTTGACTTGATTGGAACAGCTTGTTGCCTAGGTTATTGAGGACTCATAAAATGTCATCTGAGGTTATTTGACTGTTGCTATTCCTCAAAATTTGACTGTTGCTATTCTTATTTGACTGTTGCAAACCTGTAGAAAAACAGTTGTATAGAATCTACTCGTCAACTTCATTAGGTGGGAGATGCTCAGGTGAAACGGCTTTTTCTTGGGCTTTTTTCCGGCGAGATCTCTAATCAGATGTAAGACTATTCGATTTTTCAAATTGAAGGGAAAACATTTGAGATTTCTGTTGTTGATGAAAGCAGGGGCAGATCTGTTAGAATTAATGAAAAAGGTAGTGGGTTTTCGAGAAATGTTTTCTTGGAGAGATTTTTCATTAAGAAAATTATTGATTTTGTGGAAGATATCCTTTGTAAGGGTTCCAGAGCTAAGCTTTATTGGAAGGAGGTGGGGGTTTTTAGAGAAGTGGTAGCTTTGGTGCGTTCTAGTGATAGAAGTAGGGCTCTTTTCTTCTCAGAATTCCCTTTTAACCATAGCAAAGGCATGGTGATTATCCCAGAAGGTTGTGAGGCTTGTGGATGGTACTCTTTCTTGAAATCCCTTAAGAGATGTTTTCAGAACAATTCCACTGTTGTGAAGAAAGTTGTTGTGGGTATGCAGCATAACCCTCCTCCATCCTTTCTGAAGATTGCGAAGTTACCTTCGCTTCCTCTCGAAGGGGTGTGTGAATCGGAGGTTATGGATAATAGAGTTATCTTTAAGGTCAGCAATAAAGAGGTGGAACAAAGGACGGCTTTCCTAAAATCGTGTATTGTGGGTTGCTTTATCGGTGACGATGGGTCAATTCCATCGATCGAGGGCTGGGCTTCAAAAGTGCGGGGTGTTAGCTCTGGTGTTAAAGTTCACACTTTATTTGATGGTTTGATGCTTTTTTGTTTACCCTCTGAAGAAGAAGCGATGCGAGTTTTGAATGAAGGGTGTAGATCAAAAGGGGGCGTCAAACTTCATTTGGATCAGTGGGGGTATAAGGTAGGGTGTACTGGCATTTTAAAGGCTGTTGGTAAGAGGTGGATTCAGGTTATTGGATTACCTATTCATGTATGGTGTTAGGATTTGTTCAAGTCTATAGGTGATTTTTGTGGAGGATTTAAAGAAGTAGAAGTTGATTGGGAAGGGAGATGGGATAAGGTGAGACTCCTGGTTCGTAATATTGGCTTTTTACCTAGTTTTGTGGAGGTCTCTGCCTTCGGTGTTTGCTACAGAATTCAACTTCTCGAAGAATCTCTTCCTGTTCTGATGCCGATTCGTAGTCATTTTGGTAGTAGGCATCCTTCACGTCAAGTGCTGCCGGTGAGGGAGCCAATCCATGTGGTGAGTAACGACAGTTCTATTGGTGATAATCGAAGAGACTTTCCCAGGGATAGAGGTAGGAGAAGGATAAAGCGTCACACGCGCTAGAGGCAAGTGGATGAGGATCGTCTGACGGGGGTTGGTGAGGATAGGCGACGTGGCGCGACTGGGGTGGTTGTCTGGACGGGAGATGGTAGCTTTCATTTGAATTCTACTGCTGTTACGCATAATGAAGCTAGGACTTCATCTTGTGGGGGGAAAGGGAAAGAGCTCATGTGCAAAGCACATGAGGCTCTTTATGGAAAGGACAAGGGTTTGGGCCGGGACGATTTCTGTGGGTTTGCGGCCCTGTTGTTAGCCTATCCTCTTCGTCTTCTCCTTCTGGGCCTGGTTTTGGGTTTAATGAGAAGGCCATTTTGTCTTGAGAAGCTTCTATCAGTGCCTTTGCTCTTCCTAAGGATGTAATCACTGATCCAGTGCTTCCTGTAACGTACGTGAGCTCTGCTATTGTCGTCCATGGTGGCTGCTCTATAGTTGAGCATGGTGTTGTGATGGAACAAGGAATGGTATCTTAGGCTGATGGGGTCAGGGCGTATGGTTTTTTAATGGAGGTTTCTTCTTCTAAATCTAGAGCTGCGATGGGCGGTTGTGGAGTGGATTCTTCTGTTTGTCACACAGTTGAGGATGGGGATGTTTCGTCGTCGGTTGAGATGGTTTCAAGGGATACGGTTTCTGATTTGGAAGAAGATTGTGTGAATAGATTTGCTTTAGGTACGGTTTTTTCCGAACCGATTATTTGTAATCCGATTGATTGCTTAGAACCAGACTCTTATTTTGTTAATAGGATGGATTTTAAGGGCAATTTATTGCTTGAGAATGGTTCTTTGAATGAGGGTGAAGTTTCTGATTGGGTTAAATCCCGTGTGAAGGGTTTGAGCAAATTTCTTGGGTTATCCTGTGGAGGATTTGAGGAGGAATTGGCTGCTTTGTTTTCTTCTATTGAAAAACATGGGAGGTCGAATGATGTGGTTTCCCCTAGGAGAAAGTTGGTTAGCTCGGAGGAGAGAAGGAAACGTGAATTAAAGAAACTTGAATGGACTATTAATTATGTTGGAAAGGAGAGCAGTAGTGGTGTGGCTAGGGTTGAGAATGGGGGGGATTATTGCTTTGATTTGGTTTGTAAATGAAGTTAAAAATTATTTGCTGGAATGTTAGGGGGCTTAGTAGTCTAGAGAGAAGGAAGAGGATAAAGTCTGTCTTTAAAGATTGGAAATGTGATATAGTTGTTTTGCAGGAATCCAAAATTGAAGTCATGAATAGGGAGATTGTTAGAGATTTGTGGGCAGGTAGTTATGTTCAATGGGTTGAGTTGGGAGTTATTGGTACTGCGGGGGGTATTCTCGTGATGTGGGACAGTAGGGTTGTTTCCAAACTTGATGATGTGGTGGGTGCTTTCTCCGTTTCTTGTGTTTTCAAGAATGTTGACGATGGTTTTGAATGGGTTTTATCGGGAGTGTATGGTCCTAATGATGATGCTTTGAGGGCGTCTTTTTGGTTAGAATTGGTAGAAGTTAAAGCTAAATCGGATCTTCCTTGGTGTGTGGCGAGGGATTTCAATGTTATTCATTTTCCTGATGAGAAGAAAGACTGTATGGTTTCTTCGGTGGCTATGAGGTTATTCTCGGATTTTGTGAACTCCAATGAATTGTGTGATCCTCCGCTTGTTGGTGGTTGGTTTACTTGGTTGAGCAATCGTGATAACCTTTGTCTATCTAGGTTGGATAGATTTCTTTTTTCTTAGTCATGGGAGGAACATTTTCCTAGAGTTATTCAATTCGCTCTCCCAAGACCTCTGTCGGATCATATTCCTCTTTTGCTTGATAGTGAAGGATTGAGGATTGTTAGAGGTCCGTTCCGGTTTGGGATCTTCCTTGGTGTGTGGGAGCTCATTTTAAAGATACTAAAGTTTGGGACCTTGTGGTTGAAAAAGTTGATAAGAGACTTTGTGGTTGGATAAAAGGTTACCTTTCCAAATGTGGTAAATTGACTCTTGTTAAATGTGTACTTTCTAGCATTCCCATTTATTTTATGTCCATCCATAAAATCCCTTCATTGGTGCCTAGGAGAATCGAGAAGCTACAAAGAGATTTCTTGTGGAATGGGGTGGGAGGAGATCGAAAATTTCATCTTGTTAATTGGCATACCGTGGGTCTCTCCAAAAGTTTCGGTGGTTTGGGAATTAGATCTATCTCTTGTGTTAATCAAGCTCTTATGGCTAAGTGGTTTTGGAGATTTGGTAGGTGTAACTAAGGTTTGTGGCGGGATGTGGTGGTGTGGAAGTATGGTGTTACTAGTGAAGGGTGGTGGACTAATGATGTTAGGCTTGGGTCTTTGGAAGGCTATTATGCAAGGTCTTAACTTTTTCAAGAAGGAGATTGGTTTTAAAGTGGGTGATGGTAGTAGAGTGAGGTTTTGGAAGGATGTTTGGTGTTCCAATGTGCCTCTTATGTATGAATTCCCATCTTTGTTTGATATGGTGTAAGACAAGAATGCTTTGGTAAAAGATTATTTAGATGTTGTTAATGGGGCTATTTTTTGGGATATCATTTTTGTTAGACGTTTCAATGATTGGGAATTGGAAAGTGTTTTATTTTTTTACCAAATGCTTTACGATAGCAAGATTTTGGTGGGTGAGAATGATTCCTTGGTGTGGCGTAAGGACTTTAAAGGGTTATTCTCCGTAAAATCTTTGATAGAAATCAGCCTCTTAAAGTTTATAAAAGAAATAAAAGGGGCCAGATTTTTCAGCCTCGAGCTTTAATTTGGTGGGATGAAGGTGAAATGGGCCCAACTTGAGAGTATAATTAGATTTTAAGGGGTTATTTTTAGTTTTGGGCCTTTAGTGTAGTTGGCTGTTATTTTGTGGTATTTTTGCTGGATTTAGTTGGCCCTAACCTTAGTTAGTTTAGCTTGCTTTGTAAGCCTCTAGTTTAGCTTGTTGTGTAAGCCTCCTAGTTACCTTGCTTTACAAGCCTCTTATGTCCCAGAGTATAAATTCTATGGAAAGATGTATCTGGATTTTTTGATGAATGAATGAAAATTCCCGCTATTGCTGCTAGTTTTGAGCTTCCCCTCAAGCCCTAAGAAGGTGTGATGCCTTCCTCATACTAGGAGTGATTCCTAAGACCCCACTAGTGTGATTCTAGTAGCTTCCTCTCTCTCTCCCTCTTCTATATCATCTTGTCTACTGTTTCTTTTTTCTTTGTGATTTACAGCAAGTGTTCTTAGCCTCCACAACCCCTATTTTTAATATCAGTTGTTGTAGAAAAGTTGTTGAACTCTAGAATAGTTGCTCTCCTGAGATTTCCAGCAGCTTATTCTTGAATTTCCATCAACTTCCTCACCCAAGTTTTCAATCTTTGATAGTTCCCCTTAAAGTTCTACATCAATCTTGTTACAATATTTTAAGGCCTCTTGGTGGTATTTTCCTCCTGGGGAAGATTGTTTGGATTGCTTCGGTTCCTTCTAAAGTGGCCTTTTTTTGTTGGTTGGTGAGTAGGGATAAGTGTTTGACTTTGGATCATCTTATTGGGAGAGGTGTTATTATGCCCAATAGATGTATTTTGTGTAAAGAAGAAGCGGAGACGGTGGACCATCTCTTTATTCATTGTAAGGTGGCAAGGAGTCTTTGGGTGTTTACTTTCAATGTCTTTGGCATTCATTGGGTTCTTCATTCGACCACTTATGTTCTACTTTCTATTTGGTGGTTTAAAGGGGGTGGTAAAGATACTAAAGCGGTTTGGAGGATGGTTCCTCATGCAATTTTTTGGTGTCTTTGGAGAGAAAGGAACCGTAGGACTTTTGAAGGGATTGAAAAGTCTATCATTGACCTCAAGTCCGGGTTTACTAAGGATCTTTTTTTGTGGTTCTCTAGCTATGCTAGGATTAGTAAACCTTCTTTTATTCTTTTCTTAGATTCCCTTAAGATATAAAGGGGTCTTTTTTTGTGCCTAGGTGCTTTTTTCTTGTATATGTCTCATGTACTTAGGCGAAGCCTTTTGTGATTAATATACCTTTTACTTCATCAAAAAAAAAAAAAAATTCTTATTATTGTGATCTGCTCTTAGTAATTCCATATGACAAAGGTCACATGACTGGTGTAAACTCCTTTCTTAGTTCGCACTTTGCATTAACATTTATGTTCAGTGCAGTTAAAAGTAGAAGTTTCACAAACAAGGATAGAAACTGAGCTGAGAAAGTTTCAGAGTATTACCATCATCTGGATCAACTTGGGAGTTGAAAAGAACGAACTTAATTTGTAAGTTACGTTGGCGGATGAGCAATTTCTCTCTCTGCTCATTCATTTACATGGAGAAAACATTATACATAGGATTTCCAAGGGGAAAAAGAAAGGAAACTTTGGTCAAAACTCTGGATGATAACTTTTTGTTCTAATTCATTCATAAGGAATTCAATTGAGAAGTGAGATCCATGAAGGTGTCTTCTTTGCATGGAATTGTTAGACCTCCCATTGGGTGGTTGAAGCCGAACTCTTCCTCGGCCCTGTTAAGCAACTCTAGGAATGAAGGATGGTTCAAGTAAGATATTGGAACCACGAATCGCTGCTTCTGGATTTCTCCCACATAAACTTCAATGTGGCCTTTTGGAACACCTAACTGATTTCTAGTAAAAAGTGACTGCAGTTTGAGATTTTGCTTGGCATTCTGAACCATGGAAGGCAAACGGAAACCCATGAGTATTTCTGAGTTTTGTTGAAGAAAAAGTATCTCTAAGTGGATCTAAATGAGTACTGATTGATATAGAACTAGAATGAGAGCTCTTGTTCTTGTAGGATGGATGTTGTTGAGAACTTTGGAGTTTGAAGGCTGGTTTGGTGTTTGTATTTATAGAGAGTGGAGTGCTATATTTCTAAAGGAGCTAGATGAGGTGTGTGGTATTCAGATGGGTATGCTGAGAGGGCCCCAGCTGATCAAGGCTCACATGGATTTGCTCATTTAGCTCTCTCTCTCTCCCTCTTATCCATTTATCAGGCTATGGTGCTGCAGAGACACTTTTTCCTTTTAACTCATGATCTAAATAAACACCCGCAGCTGGTCTTAGTTTTTGTTCCTCAAAACAGGCGGCCGTACACTGGAAAATGAAGAGCAACAAGCCCATGTGATGAGCTTTTGTTTAAAAAGAGTAGTAGTGAGCTTTGGACCCACTGCTCAAACTTGAAGGAAAGGGACTGACAGAATATTAAATACATGTAATGACCCACCAGGTGATGATCTAGTTGTAATTTTCTTCACCCGGAACATATCATTACAGTCAGATCTTAATGGAAGACTGGAAGGTCCAGCAGATGTATCAATGTCTAGTATGTGTACAGTAAAAATTTTGGATTAGGCCTAGTACTTCTCATATAGTATTTTATTCTTAACATACTGGCAATTTAGGAGTGGGTGACGTGATCTCAATCCTACTTTATGACTGCCAGAGGGAAGAAAAAAAAAAGGTGAAAATGAAGAGAAAAAAATCACTGGTCAATCGTTTGAGGCTTTGTTCTGTCCAGTGTTTACCCACCAGGATGCAAATGCCAGTTAACCGTGACCAATTGCAGTTACAGGCTTGCAGCCCCTCTCAAGCAGACCACCATTGATTTGTTTATAGGAGAGTGTCATGCATGGGTCTCACCTGTTAAGCCCTGCATTGATCTTATGCTTTCGTTGAATCAAAACTAGGATCGCTTAGGGGAACTATTCGACCTTTTCTTCTACCAACCTGATGATCCAGGCAAAATTCTGACTGCTAGAGCTGGAACCAAGGTCTGTGAGGGCATAATTATGCTGTGTGAATCCTTGAATGTGTTTTCCCAAAACAAAACTTTTGTACCATGGGCTAAACCCCATTCTCTAGCTTAGGCAGTCATGTTATTTTAACAACATTAAACGACATTCATGATAGCTGAGCTTAAATGCCTGAATCATTAATAATTAATATTGAAGCCACTCCTGTAAGGAAATATATGATTGACTTTTGATAGTATCACTAATGATTTTAATAATGCACATACTCATAATTGATATGCCATTGTAACATTGTTCTATTTGAAAATGAAGAAATAATAATTTGAAATCGTCACCATATTAACATAGTGTTCAGATTCAAGGAAGCTCCCAATGGATAGGAGGAGAACTCATGTTCTTGGGCTAAGCTTTTTGTTATTAATACATATTTTACTTCATCAAAATGTACAAGAGGAGAATGAAGTTGCTTTCAAAAGCATTTGAAGCAAAATTTTGAGACATATTTTAGAGTCTTCACATAACTACAAACTTACTCAAGAAAGAACATCCTAAACTTCATGTCTTGTTAATTCCTTATGAAATATTTAAACGAGAAGTGAGATCAATGAAGTCATCTTCACCACATGGGATGGTGAGCCCGCCCATTTGATGGTCGAAACCGAACTCTTCTTCTGCCTGACTCAACAAATCTTGGAATAGAGGATGCTTCAAGTAGGATATTGGAACCACCACACGTTTCTTCTCTTGCTCTCCTACATAAATTGCGAAATGGCCTTTTGGGACAGCTAATGTAGTTGACGTTTGATATGAGAATTCCCTTCTAGTTGGAAATGGAGACCATCGCTGGATATTTCTTTTGGCATGAACAATTATCTGCGGCAAATGAATACCCATTTTCTTCTGCTCTCTAATAAGACTCTTGAGATTGATACAAAAAGGAAAGCTTTTGCATATAGATCTTGGATGCTTCTTTAATTCTCCAAGAGTATATATAGAGAGATAGATATCAAATTGAGGTGGTGGTAATGAAAAGGTATTTTTGCATGGTTACTAAGGAAGACATGCCCGTGCACAACTTAGGCAGGGTCCATCATTATGGTGAAACCATCTTAACACCTCATCAATCTTTGTCCTTCCACTGTTGTTGTAGGTTGTGGCACATCACACGCTCAACTTGGAAGTTGGAACTGAAGGGCCCCCATGTAAACGATAAAAGGAAAATCGCCCACTGTTTTTCGCGTATAAACTGCTTATCTCTACTGTTTTGGACATGTTCCTGATGTCATATGGCTTAACGAGTTCTTCATCTAATCCAGGCATTCATCCAGATTCCTATGGAACAATGAACTGTCTACCTGCCTGCCTATCTTTAATAATTTGGACCTGTTCTTTACGTCAATGACTTGTTGAGGCCTTCATCTAGATCCAATAATTCATCAATGTTCACGTTTTCTCATTCTTATAATAGTATGGAACATTGAACTGACAATTTTTTTTTCTTCATTCTAAAGCCTTTACCTTCCCAAACATCTGATTCTTCTCCAAGCACATTTCCTATCCTTTAAGCATTCCATGGTGCACCTTTGAGTCAACATATGTGCTTAAGAATTCACTACCCAGATAAATCACACATGTATAGGCAGTACATTAAGCTAGGACATCATTTACCCCATATAAATGGCAATAGCCGTGACCACTATTTTGTGCAAATCGGTGCTTGGCGCCCACAAATTTAGCCATAATCAAATAAGTTTGGCACATTCAAGTGCCCGCTTTAGTCTTGCTACAACGGCATTGAGGGGTGGAGGGAGGGCAAACAGGGAGGCCATGCCTTCAAAAATTTTTGAAACTCCCATAATCAAATAAGAATAGCTTGTTTTTTAGTATATATTGAGGATTCACCACTTTGCGAAATATTCTTGAAGAGTAAGACTCGTTTTCCGTATTGTTGTATCGATCACTGGAAATTAGAATGAATCCTTTTAAATTTAGGCATTTGACTAAGCAACTATTTTGTTTATATATTCAGTTTTACACCAATATGGTCTCAATGAAAGCTATGTATCCATTGAATTTTTACCACACCAAAATGCCCTCTGAATTTATTTTCAAGTTGTTTGAAGGTTTTCCTAGGGTGATTCTTGTTGTCTGTAGTGTCTCATGTTTTCTCTTCTTCCAATCAGTGATTAAATCTGTTGGTATTTGGATCGGGTTTTGACCCGACCCACAACCCATGGATCGTCCACATGGGTTAATTGGATTAAATGGGTTATGTCTGTTGGGAACAGACATAAGATATACCCATATATATGTGTGTGTCTGTTGAAAACAGACGTAATGTGAAAAATATTTCAGCCCTTTCTTCTCTCTGTTTCATCTCTCTGGCAACCATCACCATAGCCATTGAACTTGGAGTGTGGATATTATTGGGGAGACTCTGGTAGCCTTCTCCATTGACAAGTGGGTACGTCTTCAAAGTTCATGATTACGTGGGGCTTGTAATCCAAGTACAAAGATCCGATTCGTTTCCGCTGAGGTATTCCGTATACCCATATTCTTGTAGTAATCTTACATTGGTATCAGAGCATGTGATTACTTGTTTTCGCTCCTGTGATCATTGAGAATATGATTTGCATCATGTTTTTTTTTCTTCAAAACACAATTTTTGGGATTATTAAATTCGTTTTTAAAAGTGGTGTTTTTATCCAAAATTTTTTATAGGGTTTTGTTCCTCTATGTGTTAGGAACTTCCCTCTAAAATTTCGTGAAAAACCGTTGTGTGTTTTGGAAGAAAAATCAATTTTTTGTTTTCTGAAATTATGTTTTTTCAGAAACTTTGGGTCAATTTTTGATATACTTAGAGAAGTATATAATGCATGAAATTTATATATTGTGAATCTATGTCACATGGGCTTTCCAATGACGTATCGTATGCGTAATTTGGACTTATATTGTATGAGATATGGCCATTCAAAGTTGGGGGGTTGGTAATGCAAAAATCTGCATTTTTCTGCGTAAACAAATGAGGTTGAAGATGAACAGTGCACGGCTCGGCTTGGCTTGGCATATGGCACGGCTCGGCTTGAAGCATGGCTTGGCTCGGCTTGAATCATGGCTCGGCTCGGCTTGGAGCATGGCTCGGCTTGGCTTTAAAAAAAAAAAAGAAATCCACTGCGTAAATAGTGGATTTCCCGTACAAGCTTTTGAGCTACTATGTAATGTTCATTTTTTTTTATACAAAGGTGAACATAAGGGTGAACAAAGTCAATGAGGACTATTAGTACGGGTATGGCTATAACTTGAGCCGTCCATTTTATACCATAGACCCCACAATTTTTTTATGGTCATTTTTATTTATTTATTTTTTTTTGGATCCCATGTGATAATAGTTTTTACATTTATTTCATGCACTGTTTTGGCCTAAAATAAAAGAAATTTTTTTTTCTTTTTTAATTCATGCATATTAATTAGCCTAATCAATTTACATAATTTTGTATTATGTTTTATTATTGTGATTGGGTTATTTTTTGTATAATGTGTCCTAGGCTTTAATGACCTTAAACCCTTTCCATAGATGGAAGTGTGGTTATTCCTCCATTCATTTAACACAATTTATATTGTTTATTGTTTATTATTTATTGCGTGAATGGTTTATGTATGGATGGAGGCTTGGCATTAGTATTTTTGTTGTGCTCATGGTTGATGTTATTTATTTATTTATTTTGTAGATGGATTAAGGCACACATCAAATATATTGGTGAAGTGGCATCCCCATTTATTTTTATTAGATTCTTTGTAATAGGGAATTTTGGATTTGTAATATTTGAGATGTATTATTTATTCATGGCTTTGTAAGGGAATGTGTTTCATTTTTACCAATATGTTTTGGAGGTTGTCTTGACATGATGCACCAAAATACTAAAGGGTTTCAAGTAGAGCCCGTGCCTAAATATTGTGGACACATGGATATATATGCATGATTTGACTTGTGGAATTAGAGAGATTAAGTCCTCTATTATTTTATTCGAAATCAATTGGATATGTTGTTCTAGCTTACGTAGTGGGAGATGATTACTAGCCTCGCGAAATTTTCGATCTTACTATGTAGGTGGGGACATCATATGCTAATTGGGTTTCTGAGATAAAATTAAAATGTGTGCTAATGTCAACCCTGTGCAATAAATGTAGTGAAATGGCCTCTAAGAATGTTGTTGCTGATCTCATCAAAGGAGAGAAATTAGATGGAACTAATTATGATATGTGGCATAGGAAAATTCGATACTTGCTTAATGAACACACTGACCAAGACATGTGGGGCCAATTGAAATTTTCTAAGATAAAGTGTTATAACTGTGAAAAGGTGGGTCACTTTGCTCGTGAATGCACTGAGTCAAAGAAAATAGACCTTCAACACAACTCTCTCATTACTTATGTGTGTTCACATATATTTGTTGCTCATTCTCTCCACGGTTGGATTGTAGACACAGGAGCAACCAGGCATGTAGCTAGAGATAGAGTTGGGTTTGTAGATTATAGAAAGATACCTACAAGAACACAGTACGTTACTTTGGGTAATGGAACTCGAGAGGATGTTCTTGGTGTTGGTACTTATCAACTCAAGATGCGTCTGGGGCGCACATTACTCCTCCATGATGTGCTTTATGCACCTGGTGTCCAATGTAATCTACTATCAGTTATTGCTTTGTTAGAACTTGGATTTACTTTTCATTTTGATGGTACACAGTTGGATTTCTATTTAGATGGGATTCTGTTTGGACATGGATATCTATCTAATGGTTTCTTTATGTTAGATTTGGATTTTTCCTTATATTCTTATGTGGCTTGTGATGATAATGCTTTTAATTCTGTGAAATGGCATGCTAGACTTGGACACATAGGAAAGATAGAATGGCTAGACTAGCTAGAGAAGGCTTTTTGGGGTCTCTCGCTAAAGTAAGCCTACCTATGTGTGAGTGTTGTTTAGCAGGGAAAGCCTGTAGGAAGCCTTTTGGAAAGGCACCTAGGGCATTATATCCTTTAGAGCTAGTTCATTCTGACATTTGTGGACCTATGAATGTAAAGGCACGCCATGGCGCTTCTTATTTTCTCACCTTTATAGACGATTATTCGCGTTTCAGTTATGTTTATCTGATCTCCCACCGTTTTGAGGCATTGGATTGCTTTAAACGCTTTGTAACAGAGGTAGAGAATCAGAAAGAGAGGAATTTAAAAATTCTTCGCACTGATTGTGGTCGCGAATATCTGTCTAATCAATTTCAGGAATTATGTGAGGGAAAAGGGATACGCAGGCAATTAACGATTCCTGGCACACCGCAACAAAATGGTGTAGCGGAAAGGAGGAATCGTACTTTATTAGATATGGTTAGGTTGATGATGGCGCAAGCTAACCTCCCAATATCATTTTGGGGGGATGCTCTTTTAACTGCAGCCTATATCCTTAATCGTGTGCCTTCTAAGTCAGTTCCTACAACCCTATATGAGTTGTGGAATGGCGCAAAGCCTAATTTAGAGCATATGCGACCTTGGGGTTGTGCAGGTTATGTTCACAATTCTTCCCACAAGTATGGGAAACTTGGCCCTAGAGCAAATAAACAAATTTTTATTCGATATTCTGATTGCTCTAAGGGTTATGTGATGTATGGTGAACATCCTAATGGTGGAATGACTGAAATAGAGTCTCGAGATGTTAATTTTATGGAAAATGATTTTCCCAGCATTGGTGAAGTGAAGAAAGATCTTAAACTTTATGAGTTACAAGAATCTGAGGAAGTTACACCATCTTTGGGCGAAGGTGGGGAATTAGAAACTCATCCTGAAATCGCCAAAGATAGTGGGAGTAACTTGCCTCCTAGTGGGAGTGTACCTCTAGAAATTGGCTTAGAAGGGTTTCAGTTACGTAGAAGCGAACGTGGAGTGATTCCTCGTCGTCGTTTTGAGATTGAAGGGGAATCCTTTATGTGTGCTCCGTTGGACCTGATGATATTGATGAGCCTGCTTCTTATGAAAAAGCTTTAGTTTCACCTAACTCTACAGAATGGTTAGCTGCTATGGAGGATGAAATGAATTCTATGGCTAAAAATCAAGTTTGGGAATTGGTTGATCTTCCGCCTAGGCGCAAGGCTATTGGAAACAAGTGGGTTTTAAAAGTCAAGCGTAAGGCAGATGGATCGATCGATAAGTATAAGGCCCGTCTCGTGGCGAAGGGTTATACTCAAAAGGAGGGTATAAACTATGAAGAGACATTCTCCCCAGTGGTGAGATTTGCCTCTATTCGCTTCATTCTAGCTATTGTCGCACATTTAGATTTGGAACTTTTCCAAATGAATGTGAAGACTGCATTTCTCAATGGAGAACTAGACGAAGAGATCTATATGGATCAACCTATTGGCTTTGAGGTCAATGGACAAGAGCGCAGAGTATGCCGCCTTAAGCGTTCCATTTATGGCCTAAAGCAATCGTCTAGACAGTGGTATTTCAAATTCCAACAAGCTATTGTTACGATTGGCTTTGAGATAATGGAAGAAGACCATTGTGTATATGTCAAAAGATCAGGAAAGAGTTTCCTTATTTTGTCTTTGTACGTTGATGACATATTATTAGCTGGGAATGACATGGAGATGATTGTCGCCACTAAAGAGTGGTTGTCCTCTACTTTTGAAATGAAGGACATGGGGGAGGCAGATTATGTGCTTGGAGTTAAGATTTATAGAGATCGCTCTAGAAGACTTCTTGGTTTGTCCCAAGAAACTTACATTAAGAAGATTTTAGAACGATTTCGTATGCACAATTCCAAACCCATTGACACTCCAATCGAGAAGGAACATAAGTTGAGCCTAGAATTCTGCCCTAAAACTAATGAGGAAAAGAAGAAAATGGAAACAGTTCCCTATGCGAGTGCAGTTGGTAGTCTGATGTACTCTATGTTGTGTACTCGACCAGATATATGCTTCGCAGTGGGTATGGTCTATCGTTACCAAAGTAACCCAGGATGTGTTCATTGGGAAGCAGTTAAAAGGATTTTCCGTTATCTTCGTGGGACAACAGATCTCGTTATTTGCTATCAGGGTGGAGACATGAGATTGAAAGGATATAGTGATGCAGATTGGGCTAGTCATACAGATCAGCGTAAATCCACATCGGGTTACGTATTTATACTTAGTGGAGCAGCTATTTCTTGGTGTAGTAAGAAACAATCGTGTATTGCTTTGTCCACGATGGAATCAGAATATGTTGCATGTTCAGCAGCAGTACAGGAGGCTGTTTGGTTGAGGAGATTCTTCCAGCGTCTTGGGATCTCGGCTCTTTCAGATGAGGCCGTAATGATTTATATTGATAGTATGTCAGCCTTAACTTACACCAAAGATCCCAAATATCATGGAAGAACCAAACACATAGACATTCGTTTTCACTACATTCGTGATATTGTTGCACGAGGGGAGGTGGTCCTACAGCATATCTCCACCAATAGGATGGTGGCTGATCCTCTAACCAAAGCCATTACTAGAGATGCATTTCAGACCCATAGGAGAAGTATGGGACTACGTAGGCTTTGATGTATTTTGGACACTGTATTAATTTTGATGTAATTAATTATTTGACATCTATGTTTATGAGTATCTTATGCATATGAGTTTATATTATGGCGTAATTGATACTATAATCAAGCACACATTTTATGTTGATGTCACCAGGTTTAGATCGGCCCACTCACACGGGCGATCACCTTGGCGCTTAGATAGCGAGCAGGATGAGACAATAATCTTGGCACTAAGAGAGTGAACAAGATATAGATATTTTGCTGGCGCTTGTAGAGCGAACAAAATATTATTTTTTTGGAAATGTCGCCTTAGTTGAGCTAAGATGAGACTTATTAAAGTCGCATGAAGTGATTCCACAACTTCATGAAGCCTGAATAGAGCCGAATGTGAGATCTTAGACAGGCGCTTGATAAGTGACTGGGTTAAGAAACTCAAGTTAGACGCTTGTATAGCGACTAGACTAAGATTCGTACGGTGTTGTAGTGTGACAGGCCCAAACCTAGTGGGAGCTCCGCCGTAGCATACATATCATACTGTATGTGCTATAGACGACCATTTAAGGGAATGGCTGGATAAATCCCTGCTCCAGCATTGTGTGAGCCCTAATAGATCAAATTGTGATCTATACTGTGCCCTTTGAACCTGGGACTATGCCATGAAATAAAGACTCGATGTCGCTACTTTAGCATGAAATCTAAGGGCCACGAAAAAATACGGTCCAGCGGACCATGTCTAGGAAAGCGGTCAAGTCTAAATTGATTGGCATGAGTAGTTAGGGAAGATTGTTTGATATTGCACCCTTGTCTTGTAGCTCATAGTCCGGACAGTTATGTCAAATTTGTTTTGATATAATTATGAGTACGAGTACATTGTTTGAGGTTGAGCATGATTTTTTTTGGTTTATAACCATGAGGGGTTAAAATATGCTCGATATGGTGTGATAGAATAATCTGGGGCATAGACGAGATTTTTCGAGTGATGTGCTACATTAGTTAGATGGTGACTTAATATAGCACTCCTAACTTATACCTTCTCGTCAAGTCGCACGCTCCATTTTCTGTATGAGAAGAGAATTGGAAACGAGATAGAGAAGAAACCATTTAATGGACATGTTACCCAAAGTGGACGAGTGGGAGATGTTGGTATTTGGATCGGGTTTTGACCCGACCCACAACCCATGGATCGTCCACATGGGTTAATTGGATTAAATGGGTTATGTCTGTTGGGAACAGACATAAGATATACCCATATATATGTGTGTGTTTGTTGAAAACAGACGTAATGTGAAAAATATTTCAGCCCTTTCTTCTCTCTGTTTCATCTCTCTGGCAACCATCACCATAGCCATTGAACTTGGAGTGTGGATATTATTGGGGAGACTCTGATAGCATTCTCCATTGACGAGTGGGTACGTCTTCAAAGTTCGTGATTGCGTGGGGCTTGTAATCCAAGTACAAAGATCCGATTCGTTTCCGCTGAGGTATTCCGTATACCCATATTCTTGTAGTAATCTTACAAAATCATATTGACTCCCTGAGATTAAAGTCATACGAGTTTTGTGTCCTTTAGTTACAGCTCATGATTCAAGACCGTACTTATGAAGTTATGATCTTCAATTGGCAAACCTTCTGAAGGTGATTTCCCAGTCACTACTTGGTTTTAATTTAGTCCAGTGCAGTAAAAAGTAGAATTTTTGCATACAAGGCAGAGAGAGTTTCGGACATCAATTTAAGAATTGAGAAAAGCAACAATTTCATTTGTAAATTTTTTTTTTTTTTTGGGAGGGAGAGAAATTTCTCTTTCTCTGCACACTATTTTACATGGGGGGGAAAAAAATTGTACATGGCTTCTAGTACTAACTCTGGTCCCTCTCCCTGGAACAAGGGTGGAAAATAAGAAAAATCTCGTCAAAATTGTAGAGGAATACTCTTTGTTCTCTATCATTCACGAGGCATTCAATTGAGAAGTGAGATCGATGAAGGCGTCTTCTTTGCATGGAATTGTTAGGCCACCCATTGGATGATCAAAACCAAACTCTTCCTCGGCCCGGTTAAGCAAGTCTGCAAATGAAGGATGGTTCAAGTAAGATATTGGAACCACAAACCTCTTCTTCTGGGTTTCTCCCACATAAACTACAGCATGACCTTTCGGAACACCTAGCTGATTTCTAGTAAGAAGATACTGCAATTTGAAAACTTGCTTGGCATTTGAAATCATGGAAGGCAAGCGGATACCCATGGCTGTTACTGAATTGGTGATGATGAGAAAGGATCTCTCAAAGGATTTAAATGAGTCTTGATTGGTATGGAACTAGAACTGAAAGTTGTAGCACTTTTGTTAGTTGGTGCAGATGAAGACTTGGGGATTGGAAAGGCTGATTTGGTGTTGGTATTTATAGAGTGGATTGTTATTTTTCCAATAGAGCCACATGGGGTTGGCAGTTGAGTACGCTCACAGGGACCCACCTCATCAAGGCTCACAACATAGTCACATGGGTTTGCTACTTTGCTCAGTTGGCTTAACAGCTCTCTAGCTCTAAATGCAAGCACCCCAACTTATGGCCAAAACCCACTTGTCTTTTGGAATTCATGACCCAAATAAAGACCCGGAGCTGCTTTTATTTACTAGAAGAGTGGTTCAAAACAGACGGCCGCACACTGGAAATGTGGCATGAGCCATGAGGTGTGCTTTTGTGTGAAGACAAATGCAATGAAGAAGATGATATAAGCTGTGGACCCAATACTCAAATCAGAAAGGATAAGGACTGACAAGAATAGTAAATGTGCAAGTAACGACCTACCAGGTGGAGATGTAGTTGTTGGCTTCTGAACTCCGTACATATCATCACATGCAGTCTGATAAATGAATGGAAGACCGGTGGCTCCTGGTCTTGGGTGGGGTTGGTATTAGTCTATAGAGAATCAGTATCAATCTAGCTTTTGGAGTAGGCCGAGAGAGATTATTTAATTCACATAAAGAGCTTCTCAATATCCAAACACCTTTAAGATGTAACTCTTTTTTTCATAGAGGAATTTACATGCATTTAGCAAATCCATTCCATAACTTGTACCCTAATTGTCTCACACTTCTATTTCGGGTGGGTTTAAATTGGTGGATGTTATTGCGATCCTAGAGGCAATGAGATCTCCCACCCCCAACCCCTTCCCTTTTTTTCATATGTGCTCGATATTGCCAAGCACATATAAAAAAAAATGTGCGATCTACTTCTTAGGAAAAAACCTAGTGTCAGGCCTGAGACCAATTGTCACCGTAAAGCACAAATATTTTGCTGCAATATAACTGCCCAAGCTACCTTTTTTGGCTTGCTCCGGGCTCAGTTCTTTGCTAGTTGCTGATCTGGCCGGCGTTGCCTTGTCCCGTCTGTTGCTCTCAGACCTCTAGGCTCTCTGCATCCATTTAACCAAAAACTAAGATGTAAAATAAATTTTATTTCCCCATCATTTTAGCCCAGCCAGCAACATGGAATAATATGCGAACAGGCATGGATGAGAAGCAGAGCTTGACTCTAGAAAACATGCTCAATTAATCAGAAGACATTTTTCAGAGGAGCGACGAGGTAGCCCGCGGGTAGGATCCTATATATACCACCTTAAATGGTACTATTAATTTGCAAAATCATGATTAGTGGCCTTATTCACTTATAAATTAAAGAAATCAAAATAAATTTGCTCCTCTCATTCTCTTATTAACACAGTGTTTGGTCTCCATGAAACTCCACACATATCAAAGTACGTAGAATCAAGTTGGATTAATTCAAAAGAAACAGTTAGAAGCAAAATTTTGAATGAGGAGAGACATAGTCAAGATCCTTCACTCATTTACAAAGTTCTATCTATAAAGAGAGGGGGAAATTAAAAAAAGAAGAACATTTGGGATTTATGCGCAGATATTTTTGCATGGGCAGCATTAATTGAAGGCAGGCTAGCTAGGCTGCATAGTGCATGGAGAAAAACTTCAATTTAACTGTGATAGGGCCAGGTGGTATCACAAGCCAATAGGGGGTTTGCAAAGTGGGATTGTCAGTGTATTTTTTAGCCCCACAATCCCACTTTGCAAGCTATTTATTGGCTTGTGATACCACCTGACCCTATCACAGTTACATGGAAGTGTTTCTCTAATGCATGACGTTGGGTCCAACTTGTACGTTGTCCTTGCATTATTATTTGTAGGATTATGCCTATGGCACGGATATATAAACTTGGGATTGGAGTTTTTCCACACAAAAAAGGAAAAATGAAAAAATATGTATAAGGCTAAAGATCGTAAATGATCCAAAAAAATTACTTAAACGATAAATTTTTAAGAACATTTTTTTTACAAAATTATTTAAAATGACGTATTCTGATAGAATACACAAGTAATTTTTGTGAAATTTTTTTTATATTTTTTGTAAAACCTTGATAAATAAAAACTAACATTGGATGCAAATAAAATTAAGGGGTTGGGTAACTTTTCTCTTTCATCAGTATTGAATGGCATCTTCATATTATCTCTATGTATGATGATATTAAAGTTATATGACATGTGGGACCTCTTCTTATCGGCAGGGAAGTTAAGGGGCACCCAAAGGCCACGGCCCAGTCATTAACCAGTCAATTTTGGCCACTTACATAGCTGATGCAAGAAACTCCTATCTTACATTTAATCTGGCTCAAATTAATAATCGAGAAAAGCAAGAATTTCAATTGTAAACAAATTTTTTATTTTGGGTGGTAGAGCAATTTCTCTTTCTCTACACAATCATTTACATGGGAAAAAATAAAAATTTTGAAATGGCTTTAACTACAACTCTGTGCCCACCCTGAAAAAAATAAATAAATAAATAAATAAATTCCCTCGTCAAAATTTTAAAGGAATGCTCTTTGTTCTCCATCATTCACTAGGCATTCAATTGCAAGGTGACATCGATGAAGGTGTCTTCTTTGCAAGGAATTGTTAGAGCACCCATTGGATGATCGAAACCAAACTCTTCGTCGGCCCGGCTAACCAAGTCTGCAAATGAAGGATGGTTCAAGTAAGATATTGGAACCACAAACCTCTTCTTCTGGGTTTCTCCCACATAAACTGCAACATGGCCTTTTGGAACAGCAAGCTGATTTCTAGCAAGAAGAGACTGCAATTTGAGAACTTGCTTGGCATTAGAAATCATGGAAGGCAAGCGGATACCCATGGCTATTAGTCTTTCACTGAATTTGTAGTGAAGAGGAAGGATCTATCAAGGGATTTAAGGGTCTTGATTGGTATAGAACTAGAACTGAATGTTGTAGCACTTTTTTAAGTTAATGGTGTAGATGAAGACTTGGAGTCGGAAGGCTGATTCAGTTTGGGTATTTATAGCTAGAGTGGATTGTTATCTTTCCAATAGAGCCACATGGGGTGTACGGTCAGGAGATTGGCAGTTGGGTAGGCTCATATATATATGGACCCACCTCAATACCTCATCGGCTCAAGGCTCGCATAGTCACATGGGTTTGCTCAGTTGGCTTACAACTCTTCGCTAAACACACTTGTCTGTTCGAAGGACCCAACTTATGGCCAAACCCACTTGTCTTTTGGAATTCACGACCCAAATAGACACCCGGAGCTGCTTTTATTTACTAGTAGTGCTTCAAATTTCAAAACAGACGGCCGTACACGGGAAAATGTGGGATGTGGTGTGCTTTCTTGTGAATGCAGTTAAGAAGATTATATTGTAAGCTTTGGACCCAGAAGGAGAGGGGCTGACTAGAATAGTTAATCTTCTTTCTGACCCCAAAAACAAAAAAAAAAATTAAGAGAGGGGAGACTTAGAATTGTAAGCTTTGGACCCAGAAGGGGAGGGTCTGACTAGAATAGTTAATCTTCTTTCTGACCCCAAAAAAAAAAAAATGAAGAGAGATAAGACTTAGAATTGTAAGCTTTGGACCCAGAAGGGGAGGGTCTGACTAGAATAGTTAATCTTCCTTCTGACCACATAAAAAAAAAAAAAAAAAAAAAAGAAAAAAAAAGGGGGTCTGCCTAGAATAGTTAATCTTCCTTCTGACCCCATTAAAAAAATAAATAAATAAATAAAAGAGAGAGAGAGGAGACTAGAATTGTAAGCTTTGGACCCGGAAGGAGAGGATCTGACTAGAATAGTTAATCTTCCTTCTGACCCACCCAAAAAAAAAAAAAAAAAAAGGCGAGAGGAGACTAGAATAGTAAATGCATGTGGCGACCGGTAGTGATGATGCAGTTCTTAGTTTCTCCGTACATATCATTACAGTCTGATAATGAATGGAAGACCAGCTGCTCCTGCTCTTGGGCCGGTGACAATTAATTAAAAACGGGAGTATAAAAATACTGAGACTCAAAACTACAATCTCCCCTCACAGAAAGAGGGAAAATGTCACCGGACTACAAGATTATTGCCATCAATTCAACTTTTGGATTATAACAAAATAGCATATTTAATTCATGTAGAAAACTTCTTGATATCCAAACACCCGACTTTTTTCAATGAATAATTCTGCATGCTCCAACTCAATCCTTGCCTTAACTCTTATTCCAAATTTACCACAAAGGTGGGAATGTGGGATCCATAAAAATCACAGTAACTTTAGATTTCATTTCTTGTATGTGAGAAAATTGAGACATAAAATTAATGCATGTAGCATCTCTCTTTTTCATCAGCAATAACTTACGGCTATCAGATCTTTTACCACCTTATCATAAGTCATAAACAAGGAGTGACACAATGCGGTCCCACTTGGCCACTTGTATCGAGGGTGGGCTTGACGGGGTGAGATTGGGACCCTAGAGGCAAGGATGTCTGACCCCTATGGTAATTTCCCCATTCTAGAATGCTTAAAAGGTGGAAGGATAGCCTTTCAATAATTTATTAACATTGACTAGCAACAGCTACAATCATAGTGATAACTTATGGTCGCTATGGAGATCACAAAGTGTGTTGGTTCTTACTCTATGATCAAAGAAAATATTAGGCCACAAAAACCTTTATGTGGGCGTGAGGGGTTTATGCTATCCTGTCTGTATTTAGGCACTGGGGATGCCAATGGGCTACTCTGTGATGCCAGGGTGATTCTTTTTCGCCACCCTGATGATCCAAGAAGAGCCGTAGAAAGGCCAGACTTGTTGCTAGTGTCGGACCATGATCCATGAGAGGCCATATTGATGTAGGACAAGTGGTTGAGGACTACATGGATAGATGGACTGTTTGGACGGGACATTGCTTGATTTTGAACATTAGCAGGATTTTTTGTTAACCTCCAAATTTTTTGGGAGGTTATTTGTAATTTACCCTAAATTTATCTTATAGAAGTCAAAATTAAGCTTGGTTGACTGTGAATTTGTTCTAAGGTCAACTATCACAATAGTACTAGTAGTTTCCATAGTGTTTTTCACTCTTCCTTGCGGATTTCAGGTTACCAGTAAGGTTGAAGGATTTGCCTTCCTTTGTTCTGTGATCGTTTCCACTGCATCACATAAGCTTTTTACCAACACCCCCCCCCCCCCCCCCCCCTCTTTTTTTTTTTCGGTCACATACTATGCAAGAAAACTAAGAAATGATAGCTAGAATGGCCCAATATCAACATGGGCTTTCTTTGGTTGCGCCAAGGTTGTCACTTTGAGGACAGGGCCATAAGTGGGCAATTAAAAACTTTAGAACTGTAGAACTGAACTCGAAATATTTAAAGGAAATAGAGAGAGGAGAAGAGAGCATAGCTGCTGGTGTTATTTGGAAAGGGTGAAGGGACCTTTTATATATTGTTTAGGGAGAGAAATTGTTGCAACGGATTAAATAAAAAATTTCTTTACGAAATAAATATTGTAACAGCCACAAATGAATGAATCTGGGGCATAATTTAAATCTGCAACAGTCAAAAATTAAATAAGGAGAATTAATCAAAATAAAATGGAATGCAAACTGTTGGGCTTGGTTCGACCCAGGCCTACGCACACACGCAAAGCCAAATATCTGGGATTTGCACCCCCCTGTACACACGTCGCACGCCTGCGTCGCGCCCGACTAAGTCAATTTTCAGACCCCTGTCCCGCAAATTGATCAATTGGGTTTCGACTCATGCGCACGTGGACCTCCATAAACTCTACCACATGTTAACCAAAAATAAAGAGTATAAACGTATATAAACACAAGACAAGACTTTATAGATTTCTAATGTGGGCCAATAACAAGAAACACAAGAACAATCTAAGTATTTTGAAATACTCACGGTATACAACAATATTATCACATGCAACCCATTATCAACAATCTAAGCATATAGATCGAAGTAGAATCAAGCTGGATTCAAGAACAGTACGTTAGAAGAAAAATTTTGAATGAGGAGAGACATGATTAAGATCCTTCACTCATTTACAAAATTCTACAAAGTAACTTGAAAAATTTTTAAAAATGGAAAAAGAAAAAAAAGGAACAGTTGGGATTTATGAGCAGCCATTCAAACGAGAAGTGACATCGATGAAGTCCTTTTCAGCGCAAGGAATGGTGAGGCCGCCCATCCGATGATCAAACCCAAACTCTTCTTCGGCCTTACTCAACAAGTCTTGGAACAAAGGATGCTTCAAGTAGGATATTGGAACCACAAAACGTTTCCTCTCCCCCACTCCCACATAAATTGGAAGGTGGCCTTTTGGAACATCTAATTTGGTCGACGTTTGATCCGAGAAATGAGGTCTACTAGAAAAAGATGATCGCCGCCCTATAATCTGCTTCGCATGAGCAACTATCCGTGGTAAATTGATACCCATTCTCTCTCTCTCTCTGAGAATTCTTAGGTGTCACAGACACAAAAAGGATAAGCTTTGCTGAGAGAAAATAAGACATACATGTTTTTTATTTTCCCCTCACTCCATGGGTATATATAAGGGGAGGTCCGACTTAAGTATAAATCAAATTGAGAACGTGGTAATGCGCAGATATTTTTGCATGGGCAACATTAATTTAAGGCAGGCTAGGCATGCATGGTGCGCGCATGACGTTGGGTCCTACTTGTACGTTGTCCTTGCATTATTATTTGTAGGATTATGGCACACATATATCAACTTGGCATTGGAGTTTTTCCACACATAAAAAAAGAAAAGATGTACATGGGCTAAATCAATCGCCCACGGTTTTTCACATATATGAACGGCCACTGTCCGATGTTTTA
Organism: Liquidambar formosana; assembly: GCA_039720395.1. Lineage (NCBI taxonomy): Eukaryota > Viridiplantae > Streptophyta > Magnoliopsida > Saxifragales > Altingiaceae > Liquidambar > Liquidambar formosana. The sequence continues at coordinate 39,952,187 of CM077823.1, read as the reverse complement.
GACACGCTGTTGACGTCGATGGTACAATAATTTCTTCCTCTAGATCCGAGAATTCATCAAGATTCATGTTTTCCCATTGTTATAAAATTGTGGTAGTTGTGTGAGGGATATTCTTATAAAATCGAACACTGAACTGGCCTTCTGTTGTTCAATGGAATGCCCATACCCCCCCGCCCAATTATCCATATCTCCTTTCTCTCTGTTTCTTTCTCTGTGTGCACATGTTTTCTAGCTTATCCTTTAAACAAAGGGGAAAACGATAGGGGGGCAGAAGTGGAGTCAGTACAGGTGAGTATGAAATCATTAGTCAAGTAAATTGGCAACTGCCGCATGTACTATTGGGTGCAACTTGGCTTTTGGAGCCCACAAAATTTATCAATCATGTCTCATGTTTTTTGTTTCTTCTGTATTTCAAAGCCTTTAATTAGCCCTTGTAGGTCTAATAATTAGCCCTTGTAGGTCTAATACAGCCGGTAAGTTTAGGTACCTGGCCATGCTCATATCGCCAATTTAGCATTCAGAAATGAAAGCAAACAAAAGCAAAACAAAAACAAAAAGAAATAAATAAATAAATAAATAAATATCTATATATATATATATATATATATATATACTAGATATAGCACACGTGCGTTGCACGTGAATATTTTTAAATAATATTAGTTTCTACTTTTTTTTTCACTAATCTACGTATTTTTGTTTAAATATGCCTGCGACGGAAAATCAATTTTGAGGGTTCTTCATGTATTCAAAGTACATCATTTTTGGATTTCATACATCCTTTTTGGGTTTCAGTTGGAACTCTTGAGATATGTATTGTATTTTGTTCCTCGGTTTAATGAGTCTAAACGGTTTTTCAGAACTATGGGTATTTCGTTTTGAATGATTTTTTTTTTCTTTAATTACAGTACCTATTATGATTACAAATTCATCTATCTAACTTATAAATTCATCAAAAATCAAACTTATTTTCTAATAGTACCATATATATATATATATATATATATATATATATAATAATTTGCAAAGCAAAACTTACCAGAGAATGGAAAAGTCGCCATTAACCAGAGAAGGGAGAAGTCGCCGTTAACCAGAGAAGGGAGAAGTCGCAGCTACTCTTGATGGAGAAAGTGGAATTTACAATCTGGCTGTTTATTTATTATATAGGAATTATAGTTTCCGTTTCCTTTGAATTCCTATTTATGTTTTATATATTAAGGTATGTGTTTTAGAATTATAGTTTCCATATTCTTATATATTTCTATTTATTATATAGGAATTATAGTTTCCGTTTCTTTTGAATTCCTATTTGTGTTTTATATATTAAGGTATGTGTTTTAAAATATATTAAGGTATGTGTTTTAGAATTACTATATTTCCTATATATGCAAAAGGGTGGGTAGTTATGTATTTAAAAATTAAAATAAGGGTATATTAGTCAATCAAAAGTTTTTCTTACATTCATCTTTTTATAGGTAGTATAGATATATGTTTTAAAAGGTTAGATTAAGGCCGAACATCTGATGGGTCCCACTCAATTGAACCCTTTTTTGTAGTTACAAAATTCAGTTTGGTCTCCAATCCATTTATCCTCAACTTTCTTCAATTTGTAGAAAAATATATGTTTTAAAAGGTTAGCTTAAGGCCGACCATCTGATTGGTCCCACTCAATTGAACTTTTTTTTTTAGTTAAAAAGTTCAGTTTGGTCTCCAATCTACTTATCCTTGACTTTCTTCAATTTGTAGAAAAATACAACCATGTCAATATGAATCAATGATCAGGACCCACTAGGCCACCCTTTATTTAGTACATGAAGTGTGAGAAAAGTTAGTTTAATCGAATTAATTAATTTAACCGTTAGATTTAGTCACTAGACAGCGGGCTAATATTTAATACACATGAAGTATTAATGGACCCATTTAATCGTGGGTCTGAATTCTCTAACATGTTGACATGGCACATGTACAAATGCAAACTGGACAGTACTAAAGTGGATCCATATATTCCGCTTGATTAGATGAACTTTCACCTTACTCAACTCTTCCAGCTAGGCATTTTGTGAAGATCTTATTGAAATTGAATTAATAGTAAAATCATTAAAAATGGATGCCTTATTGCACTTGGTTTACTAAATATGACCCATTTTGGTGCTGGCATGATGATACTTGAGGAGTGGTGATCGATCGAAACTAGTTGTCACTATCTTCTCGAAAGCATAGGAGGCTCGTTGCACATCTTGGCTGTTCACGAACGCCCATCTATGTACACTGAAGCCATTGCTTTAGTGTTTGTATCCGGGAAAAGAAATGTGTATCTGACTGACAATATACAGTTGCCTAGCTTGGTTTCCTTTTGGTAATATTTTTCCTAGCCGAAATCCATTTTTACTTCTTAGTCATCAAATTTTGGCAAACATTGATTTTTGATCAAGGAACTGAATTTATCATTCCTTGTCTAGGTTCCTGCCTGGCTCATTTCTTCCACAAGTTAAACGAGTGTTATCATGTTGAATGAAAGCAACCCTCATATATCTAATAAGGACCATTGAGGCATAATTTCCAACAGAGGCTTTAAAGATTAAAGTTCAAATTTAGATCATAAGAGGGCACAAAAATATGTGGGGAGCAATTAATCTAAAAATTATAAGAAATAAGCAACTACATGAGATGAAATTAATCGGGAAGAGCCCACATTACAAAATTGAAGAGACTGGCATGATTGTCTCAATTTATGCTGTTTTCAACTTGGAGAAAGCAGCAATAGCCCCAAGAGATGAATCATAGCAAAGTTGTGGCTCTGCCACCATTTATGAACAATTTAAAACAGATGTAAGACTAATGAAGTAGTCTTCACTGCATGGAATTGTGAGACCGCCCATGGGATGGTCGAATCCAAATTCTTCCTCTGCCCGATTTAGTAACTCCTGGAACAAAGGATGGTTCAAGTAAGATATTGGAATCACAAACCGCTTCATCTGAGTTTCTCCAACATAAACTGCAACATGGCCTTTTGGAACACTACTCGTGGCTGAAACCGTTCCATTTCTTGGCGAAAGAGTTCGCTGGAGCTTTTGTTTGGCATGAGCTATCCCCATCGATCGGATACCCATTATCTTTAAAAGAATTTCTCAACAAATGAATATCAAAAGGTTGATGGAACAAAAGAAGAAATGGCAATTGAAGATAGAAGTCTTGGGTTGAAATATGGTGTCTTTAGTACCTCATATATATAGGGACACCCTTATCCTTCAAAAGGTTAGGGAGAGAATGGTCAAAACCTAGTGAATTTAGGAATATTAAGAAACATATCAGGTGAAGAAATTGGTGAGGTATCACATGGTTTTGCCTAATGTGTTGCAAGACATCATGCCCTACCACCTTGAGGGACAAAAAAGAGAGGTGCCACTTGAAAAATTTTGTGTGGCATCTGCCCAATGTTTGCAACTAATAAAGCACTTCACTTTTTTATGCTACTCATGTTCTTGGCATCAAAGGCCCTTCTCAATCAATCAGGATATTAAGATCCATTTTACTTATTATGGAGGCATTGAACTTAGACTTGTCTGAGTCAGTGGCTTTTTTGGTGCCAACTAGCCATCCAACCTTTGTGGGTCATTGTGATAACTCAAGGTCCTGATTCCTGAAAATTTTATCCGTAACAATGCCTCAACTTGCAGATTGCTGGTTTAGTTAAATCATGAGTAAGATGACCCCCTGACTCAGTCGTTCGGGCTTATCATGACTACCTAGGCCAAGTCAAGCAACGATCTCAATATTTAGTTGTTATCATTTCTACTGTAATTTCAGTTTCTAACAATTTTATTGTAACTTTCTCAATATTCATGGTAAGAAAAGGGAGTGACAAGAGATTTTGTTAGTATAGCATTACTCTTAGATATTGAATTGCAAGGCAAAATGCCACGCAGTGTTGGTTTCTAGACTACTTGAATATTAACAGCAGCAGATGAAGGTTTACGACTAGCCAATGGTATTATTAATTGAGCAGTGCTACATTACGTAACTCAATTGCCCAAATTTGTTTGTCCCATGGCATGGCGGTTGATGTGGCAACCAAGTAGGCTGATGTGGCTTGCCACTCCCACTGTCATGTGAGTTGGGTAAGTAGATTTGGGCAAAAAAATTGGACTCTTTAGCATTTTCCTTATTAATTATGGTTATTTTTGGCTGCAAAAGGTAGTTTGCAATGGTGCCATTAGTTGTACGTTCAGCAACGATCACTGCAACTACCATTAAAAATGGGCTTTAGGGATGGTTTTTGTTTTGTCGCTAAAAGGCATTTTTTTTAGTGCAAGTTTGACTTATGTTTCATAGACAAAAGAAAGAAACAGAGTCGCTTCGTAACAGAGAGATGCTCTTCATGACAGGAAAAGCTCCCTCCATGTTCCTCATGGTCGCAATGAGGTTTTACTAAGAGGTAAATTAGGTTAGGCTGTAACTATATGATTTAATATTTTATTTACTTCGATCTAGATGTCATGATCATTGGTCTATAGGCGCGATTATGGTCATAGTAAAATTGGTCTCTTGCATTATACATTTTCATTTTGGTCCTCGAATGTGAAATTTATGCTTGAAAGTCTATGCAATTCAGTTGCTCAGAGACAGGAAAAACTTCTGATGATCAACTGTATTGATCCTCAATTCGGTAGCAAAAATGAGAAAACCAAGGATGAATAAGAAAAGGTTTCATGACTTTGAAAAGTGCATGGTACAATTACAATGAACTCATTGAGGATAACTCTCAGTAAGCTCAATTCATAAAAAGCCCCATTAGACATTTCAGATAATCTTATCATGGGCAATGTTTGCAGCAACATGGAGAACACAAAAGGATTGTCCTTGGAAATGCTTGCCTATTTGATCAACCTTACATGGTACCGTAATATTCTAGAAGAAATAAAAGTTGTTCTGTTTTTTTTTTTTTTTTGGGGGGGGGGGGGGGGGGGGGGGGGGGGGGGGGGGATCTGTCACAAAGAAATATAAAAAATAAGTAATATGAATTAGAATGTAGTCGAATAAACGTATGAATTTCTTCCTAAATTCTTCTTCATATATGATTTAGTAGGCTTTCTTCTTCCAGCAGATGTACAGAGAATAAATTTATGAGCGAGCGCCAACTTCCCACTTCATGAAATTGGAGAGATTTCAGTAATTACAATAGTCCAACTTTCACAAGCTATTCAAACAATAAGTGAAACCAATGAACACCTATTCGGTGCATGGAATATGGTGACCACTCATTGGATCACAGAAACCAGATATTTCTTCAGTGTGACTTAAGACAGTGTTGGAACCACTGTTGGTTCAAGGGCAATATTCGAACAGTGAATCGCTTTTTCCTGTTTCTCTCCTAGATGGACAATAAATTGGTCCTTCAGAACACTTTTAACTGCAAAACTTGATTGGCTTGCAATCTGAAGAAGGGATAATAGCTGGATCTCCCTAAAGGTGTGAATGGGGTGAGAGAAATTTTTGTTAATTGCTTATCTAAACATTAAATTAGAGATGTGCTTGTGACAATGATTGTTTTAAGAAGGAAAGGGTGTTATCTTACTTTCTGTTTCACTATTTCAAATGGGTCAGTCGACGGACAATCAAGAAAAGCCCTTGATGCAAGAAACAAGTCTTTTAAAAACTGGGTGGGCTGAAACAAGTTGTAATATCAATGAAACCAGGTATAGGCCTCTTGGTGTACCTATTTGAAACCAGGCGCAACAGATAATATTTAGGCCTTTTCAGAGTATCTGATGTACATTTAAATACCAATGATAATTTCAAGGGGGATGTATAGTTTGTTCCGTTAGGTGGTAAGCATAACAAATTGCAACATGAGAAAGTAAACTTTAAACTCTACTTAGAATACTAAAAAAATGTTCTGTTTTGGGAGGGAAAAGCAATGTGATAACTCGTGTTTTTGTCACTCAAGGACCAAAAAAAAGCGGTGTTAGTAACACCACTTTTATTACACTGAAAGCGATTTTCTTATCGCTGCTTTTATTACACGGAAAGCAATGTTACTAAAACCGCTTTCATTGTATTAAAAGCGGAGTAGCAGTGACACTGCTTTCCTGTACTAAAAGCAGTGTTACTAACATCACTTTCTTTGTAATAAAAGGGGCGTTACTAACACCGCTTTTATTTTTATTTTATTTATTTTTATGAAAGACATATAACAACATAGGCATGTCACGTTAGTTACCACATAAGTCGGAAAATAAAAAATAGGCTCTTAAGCATTGTCTATTTGGAATAATAATGATTGGAGCTAACATTTATTTGAAGAGAAGGGTAATAATTTTGCACGACCAAATATGGAAGCATCGACATTTAGCTATGATTGGGCCTTTTTACCTCACCCATGTATTTTTATTTTTATTTTTTGAATTTTTTTGAAATTGAGGTGTTTTTAGACTAATTTTCTAGACCGAGTGAAAGCGTTGTTGCAAGACATGATTTCATGAAAGTGTGCTTTGTAACCATTATTTCACTGGTTGCATATGCTTCATAAATATGGCAACAAGCCTTCTAAAAAACAAAAGAAAAAATTTGAAAGTGTCAGTATCAATAGCGCTATGGCAGAACTCTTGTAATGAAAGACAAAAAAGCCGTTACCACTCTCTTTCACTCTTCACACTCTCTCAGCAGATCTCACCATTGACGCCGGCAAACAATTCCCGACAACGCCAATCCTCAGACCGTGAAGCTGCCCAGAATATTCGAGAATGGCGGTGGAGAATGATGGATCTAGATGATGGTGGAAAGAGATTCTTCTAGAGATGGAGAGATATAAAAGAGATAGAGAAGAGATGGTGTTTTCTAGAGAAAACAAAGGAAGAAGGTAGAAGAATCCAGAGAGAGAAAGAGAGATGAAGAAGATTATGAATAGTGAAGAAGGATCCAGAGAGAAAGAAAGAAAAGAAAAGGAGAGAAATCTAGAGATTTCTAGAGAGAGTGAGAAGAGAGGAAATCATAAAAATCTGGAGAAGAGGTGGTGATGAAATTCTTCAACATGACTAATACAAAAGATGAAAGGAAGAAGGTAACCTCCAAGCAAACGACACTCCTAATATTCCAAACTCCTCCTTCACAAACTCCAAATCAGCACATAAGCACTTCTATCAATATAACAACCACAAACTTCTCATAGGCCAAATATCAAACATATGCCAAGTACATCATCCCATCAACTATACACACAACACATAATCACATGGTATATGGAAAGCAATAAAGGATGAACATAAGATATATGTGGAAAACCCCCAACAGGTAAACCACAGCCAATCCAAACACAATACACTACATCAAAAGAGACTTACAAGGAAAGGGAATAAATACATTACAATCCCAAGTCACGTGACAATCGTTCCTCCTTCGGCTTGTAAACTAAGTTTATCACCAAGCTTAGCCCGCTATACCCATGGCTTCCAAGATACCCACTTAGACAACAATTTTGATAGGTGTGTGGATGGATAAAAGGCAAACCAACTCAACAATGGAAGTTTACTCTAGAGAAGGAAGCACAAAGCACTCATCTATAGAGGCACAAACTCTCTCCATGGAGGCACACAAGAGCTTCTTTAGCATTCCTTAGCCATAAAGAGGTCATAAAGATTATTTATACCTAGGGTTAGGGGTGTGTAGAGTTTCCAAAAAGGGTAGGGAGAATCAACCTCGGAATAGGCTCCAGGTTCTGTGTTGTTCGAACGGTGGTATGGGTGCGTTCGAACGATGCGGTGGTGGCTGCGAACGGACTTCCCTTGCAGCCACTGCAACGTTCGAACGATCCATATGCATATTCAACAAGGTCTCCCGAGGACAGAGTTATATCTTGGGTTACATTAGGTTTGAACGGCAAAGTAGTACGTTCGAACGGACCCTAAACCATTCCTTAGAAGATTTCCCAACCATATCAATTTTAAGATCAAAAACATCTTCAACACACACTCAAAGGCCAATAATGAAAATAAAACTAACCACCTATGGCAGTACAATGGCCTTTAAGTCACTTACCTTGTCTAAAAGGTTGAGACTTGGTTAAACCAAACCACACACAAAATCATCACTGCTTCAAGTCTTCATCTTGATCACCAATGTAGCAAATGACATGGACAACCCTAATCTACAATTACAACTCTAAGGTTTTTGGCATCAGAATTAGACGACATGGGTCCATAGGACTCAACAGATATGAAATACAAGGTACGAGGCTTTTGTCGATTAAGGCCTCTTAATGAGAATGAGATTGTTAAGAAAGATAGGGTTGTTTGTTGATGAGTGCAAACTTGAAAGAAATGATAAATCAAAGCAGTACAAATACGATCATGTGTTTGATGGCAATGCTACCCAAGATGATGTGTTTGAGGATGCCCAGACAAGTTCTATGGAATTTCAGCAATTCATATTTGCTTGTATCTTACTTTATTACATAATTATGTTGGTAGTTTGTAATTCTTTAATAACTCAAATTCAACCCAATTTTTCGATAATTATGATGCATCATTTGGTGCAATCTCCTGTTGATGGATTTAATGTGTGCATATTTGCATATGTTCAAACTGGTTCTAGAAAGACATTCACACTTTATGGATCCGAGAGTAATCCCAGACTTACTCCACTAGCTACTACAGAACTTTTTAAAATTTTAAGCCGAGATGACAACCAATTCAAATTTTCATTGAAGGTGACCGTTGTCAATGCAATATAAAGGACAATACTTACAGCTCAATAAAATCTCCTAGCCTATATATAAGCATATAACAAATCATATCACTTCAAATAAAATTCGCTGATTGCTTTTCTTCTTAATCATTGGTTTTGTTTTTTATGTTGGTAATTAACACACCCATCACTATTAGGTTACAAACTTAAAGAAGTCTTCTAATCATTGGTGGATTGTCTCTTTCATTACTGATACTAACAATTCACAGTTCCTTATGAAACTTTGAGTATATGGTAGAAGCAGAATTTTTCTTTTTCCTTTTATTTTGTTCAAATAATGTTCTGTTTTGTACAACCTTCCAGACCAATTGTGTGTGTATGTTACTTATGAGTGTCAGCAAAAGGAAATAAATAAAAAATAAAAAATAAAAATAAAAATAATTGATCAGTGGTCTTATGTACTTGGTGAACACTCATAAGTAAACACCTTTGGGGAACACGCAATTTATTGGTCAAGAACTGGGTCCATTTGATAAACACATTCTCTCTCTATATATTTGTGTGTGCGTATTATCTCTCGCTAGATTTACCGGATATTTGTGGACTTAATTTCTTTACACTGCTAGTCTGCTATAGCCTTATAGATTATCATGACTTTTTACGCCTAGTTGAGTGAGATTGAGGCCGAGTTTGGATTCAATCCCTTATGAGTATTCCAACTATTCTGAGCAGTGAAGAAATTTTTGGTGAGTTTACTTCTTGGATGAATGCCTTGTGATGTAAGAGGGACAAACAAATATAAAACAAAACTGGGCAATCAAGAGATGATAAACTTCTCTCAAGTTTTGTAAAGAGGAGAAAAAACAAATTCTGAATTCTAGATTTCTAATCATTCATCAATCGACATTCTTTCTGACTATTAAGATTTCTGGTTTCAATTGTCAAATATATAGCTTGAAAGTGATGAGATGATGATAGTTGATCAATATGATTTTTCAAGATATGGCCATTAAATAGTACTGAATTGACTCATTAAGATGAAGTAATACTTTATCTAGCTGGGCCACAGCTTCAAGGTTTTCTGATTCTGGTCAATTTGGGTCTAGGCATTATCATCATAGGAAAACATAAAATGCTTTAATTTGTTGGTCCGTTGCTTCCCTTCAATTTATCAACCCTTATAGTTCTTGCCCAAGCTCATATCATGACACATCACTTGTATGTGTCAAGAAACATTACCCCATGAGCCAACAACTTGTTTGTTTCGCTGTTCCTGCAGTGTAATGTACCAGTGGCTTTGGGATTTATTCAACCACATACTACAACGAACATGCAGCACAGTTTCCCATTGTTGTCTTTGACCCAAATGGTCTGTTTGTATAAATGTCATAATCAGCAGGATGATAAATTCAAGTGGGACACATAATTTGTTCCACTACGTGGTAGGCCATGACAAAACGCGACCGAAAAAAAGTACATTTTTGAGAACTAACAAAATTTTGTTCTCATATGGGAGAGAAAAACAATGTGATTCCTCGTGTTTTTGTCACTCAAAGGGACCTCATTGGAGTTGCTTCTACGCCACTCACTCCATTTGGGAATACTAGCCATGTAACAATTGCTCAATCTTGTTTGCTTTTGGGTGGGAAAAGCCATGTGAGGATTCCTCATGTTTTGGCCCCTAAAGGGACCTCATTGGAATTGTCTCTACACCTTGTCCATTTGAGAATGCTGGCCATATAGCAATTGCTCTATATATACCTGTCCCCAAGACAATCCATCCATTTCAAGTTTTTTTGTTAAAGAAGTCTTAAAGATCTCATTTCTTAATCACTCCATTTCCAAGGATTCCGGGTCATTTTAAGTCATGGGTATCCGTTTGCCTACAAATGTTAATGCTAAGCAAATTCTACGGCGCGTATTTTCATCTCCAGAATCCACGGATGTGCCTAAAGGGCATTTTGCTGTTTACATTGGGGAAACTCAAAAGAAGCGGTTTGTGGTTCCCATTTCATATTTGAAGCATCCTTCGTTTCAAAACCTGCTGAGTCAAGTTGAAGAAGAGTTTGGGTTCAATCATCCAATGGGTGGTCTCACAATCCCTTGCAAAGAAGAAGCATTCATTCATCTCACTTGCAGTTTGTATGGCTCATGAGAGACAATTAGAAAGATGTGAAAATGGACAGCCCAGAGACATGAAGACTCTTTAACACCATTGACCCAAGTGCCAATCTCTCCCATTTTGTACAAACAAAAATTAGGTCACTGTGTGTCAACCCTTCAATCATGTTAGTAAACACATTGCTTTTCTTCTCTCTCGTTGATTTTTTTTATTTTTATTTTTTATGCTGACCATCAGTATAACTATAACCATGATGTAAACAAATTAGTTCAAGTGAAGAGGCCTTCTAGAGGTCAGCATATTGGCTCCTTCATTTGCTGATACTAATAATCCACAATTCATTTTTCGGTATCACTAGCAAAATTATGTGATGTATAGAATTCCTGAAGCCAGATTTTTGTTCATTGCTAGTTCAGCCACTACAACTTTCTTGGGTTTTTATGGGAAAGGAAAATAAATTAAGCAATCTGTTACAGTAAGGGAAACAACTTCACTTCTTTTTTTTTTTTTTTCCTTTTTCTCTGTAATGAATGACAAAGTAGCCGTACGGAACATTTTTCGCTGCCAAACTTGATTGGTTTCCTAAGTATTGTACTTGGGAAGAACAGAGTGTTAGGACCGACCAGGGGTGCTATGATTTTTTTAGCAAATGCTGGCGCCTATATTTCAAGGAAGTGAAAAGTGAAGGGGGATACTGGAGAAGACATGACTTTCTCATGTGGAATTGCAAGCTTCTGTCTTTGAATCATTTTAAAAATTAAAAAAAAAAAAAAATAGTAGTCACATTATTTGTTTTGACATTACTCCCTGTCTCACTAAATTAATTTTCCGTTCTGTGATAAAATGGAAAATTAACTTAAATCCTGCTCGTTAATGTATATCCAAACTTCAAGTCACAGAAATGCTTGTGACAATTAATGCTTGTTTTAGGACTATTTCAAAGAAGTCACTTGAAAGAATCTTATAAGGAAAAGCCCTTGAAAAAGAAAAAAGAAGAAAGAAAGAAAGAAGGTATTTTGACAATATATTGGTCAGCGAAAACAAGTTGTAATATCAGATGGCCTAGACGAAGATGATCATTTAGAAGCTTCTATGGATAAGCAAACATCTGACTGACTTCATAGTAATTAGTGTTAAGATTTGGACCCTTGTAAGTTATTAAGTTGTTGGCCTCTAGCTGTGCCAATTCAAAACTACGAGCAATGGGTAAAAATGTCTAGGCCTTTTTAGAGCGTTGAACGCACATAAAATACTTGGGATGGGATGGTACAAAAGGCTTGTGTTCAAAACCCATATTTATGCTAATCAACATCGAACAACTAACAATTGCCTAGAAAAAATTTTGAAAAAAAAAAAAAAAAAAAAAGGAGGAAGAAAAAACCCCTTCGTCTTTTCAGTACCTGTAATGTTCCATTTGAATATTTTTATAAAATTTAAATAAAGTAGCTCCTAAGCATAAAAAATCTTGTTTGAACTCAATTTTGGTATAGTGCATTTAAATACATTAACAACATGCCATTCCACAAGTTCTGCATTCTTCAATCCCACTCAATTTTAAGGTTTGCTAGTTTAATCAATCCTCTTAGATCCAGTGTGGCTATGGATATTTGTGGTTTTGAGCTGCTTCAACAAGCAAATAAAAATTTCCTAGCTGCAGTCTCTTCTGAGTTCTGACAACAAAGCACATATTGGTTTAGTTAGTTAAAAGAACACAAGTCCCCCAAGGTCACTTTGTCATCACTAATCAAACAATTTTTCACAATTAAAATGTCAAGCTTGAAACGCCTTTACTGACCAAGGCTCTGTCTGGACATAAGCATTAGGGGAATAATATGCTAAAGTGGTACCCTTCAAACCATCATCCCTTCATATTCCAGCCCAAGCTTATATGATCACTAACTTACCACTTGTAAGCGTCAAGAAACATCATCACAAATGCCAATAATTTATTTGTCTGGTTGTTCATTGTGCATTTGTGCAACGTAGTACGGAGTACTAGTTATTTCCTTGTTTAGATCAAACATTATCCACATGCATTGTGTTTGCTGATTCAACGAAAGATACTATCCACATAGTATCTCTTCCATGTCTATGATCCAAATGGTACGATTTGTTGGATATGTCATGATCAACAGGTCAGGACACACACAGGTGATAATATCGAGAGGGTCACATTGTTTGTTCTGGTAAGCCAAGACTGATTGCAACCAAAAAAACGTACACTTTGAAAAACTAACAGAATCCTCGTCATTTGGGAGATAAAAACTATGTGATTCCTTGTTTTTTTTTCTTTTTTTTGTCCATCAAGGGATCTCATTGCAGTTGTCCCTTCACTACTCACTTCATTTGAGAACACTGGCCATATTGCAGTTGCTCTATATATACTGGTCCCAAAGAGAGGTCACCCCGTCAAAGTTTCCACCATAGTCTTAGAAAGTCATTTCTTGAATACCTTTTAAGAATTCCAGGTCATAAAAGTCATGGGTCTCCGATTGCCAAAAGTTGTTAATAGGAAGAAGATTCTCCAGTGCATTCTTTCATCGTTGGAGTCCACAGATGTGCCCAAAGGCCACTTTACTGTTTACATTGGAGAAACACAAAAGAAGCGGTTCTTGGTTCCTATTTCATACTTGAAGCATCCTTCATTCCAAAGACTGTTGAGTCAGGTTGAAGAAGAGTTTGGGTTTGATCATCCAATGGGTGGTCTCACAATCCCCTGCAGAGAAGAAGCATTTTTTGATCTCACCTGTAGCTTGTATAGCTCATGAGAGAACAAGAAAGATGTGAATATGGCTAGCCCAGTGGACATGAAGAGTCCAACACCATTGACCCAAGTACCATTCTCTCCATGTCTATGCGTGCAAAAATTAGGTAGTTTCTTGTCAACCCTTGTACACTTTTTTACTCTCTGCACAGAAAAATTGAGTCACATCTCTTCATATTAATAAACAGATTTCTTTTCTTGGGTTTTTTTTTTTTTATGGGGGCCATTAATATAACTATCACCATGAGATTACAGATTTTGGTCAAGCAAAAGGTCTTCTAAGGGTTGGCATGTTGGCTTGTTCATTCATTATGTAGTTTTCCAAAAGCCAGATCTTCAATTATTGCTGACTCTGCCATTACAATTTTGCACAAAATATATAATCAATGTGTGGTTTTGTTAACCTGGTGCTCCTTTTCATTCACTCTTGTTGGCCACCCAATTTCACCGATCCCTTGAGACTACTAATAAGAGTGGCAGAATGCTTGAATCCATCATTCAACTAGTTAGTCCTCTCAATTTAGTTCCCTAAAAGTATCGGGCAAGCACCGAGTCCATTTGGGAATTTGGAGTATGTGTAGTACTATGGATACAGATCCCCCGTAAATGGCTATGCATTTTCATCTCACAATGCTGTCTTGGCACCAATGATGATTGGTCCATCGTTGTTTCAGCAACAGCATCTCCAGGAATAGCATTGTTGTAGTCTTAATGTAACAGGTAGCAACAGGGGGGTTAGCAGTAGGACATGCTCCATGTGAACTTCACGGGGTCTGTCATGCAAGTTGATTCATATAAGCAATAAAAGGTGCTAAATTTTGATTCAGGATATCTTATATAACTGTAGATCTTTCTATGCCTCCAGCTGTGACGTAACATTGGAATATCATGACTGTTAACTTTCTTTACAGATTTGAGTTCATAACATGTGAGAATTTTCAACATGTTTCAACATATGATAATCTCGCCAATTTGGGCCAAGTTTACATGTTCTTACTTACAGGAGGGAGAGTGACTAGATGTCTCGAGCATGTCTCATACCACGAGTGTTGGGGCTTGGGACAGATATTGTCGTGTTTTTTTTTTTTTTTTCTTTTTTTTTTTTGGCTTTTGCTAGTATTGTGCTTAATCAACAGAAGGTTTTCTCCTATCCTTATCACTTTAATTTCAAGTGGATCCTCTGTTGGCTGGTTTCCCAGGAGTGTAGGCCATGACCGCATGATGTCAACAAATATACAGTTTATTCATTTACTGCTGAATTCTTGATGATGAGTTGGAAGACAAAACCATGTGATCCTGCATGTGCTGATGCCTCTACCTGGACCGCTTCTTAAACAACTCCTCACCACTCACTCACAAATTTCAGAGGATTTCCCACATGCCCTTCAATCTATATATATACATGTACAATTGGGTTCACAAATTTCAGAGGATTTCCCACATGCCCTTCAATCTATATTTTTAGGTTCATTTAATTTGGCAAGACATTTTCATAAATCAAGTTCTTTCTGCAGCACCTTTTTGCGACTAAATTGAGTGCTTGCAGCAGAATTGGTTCCTTTTCTTTATTGAAAGAAATATTTAACTGGGCATTAATGGATGGAAACTCTACTGTAGAGAAGCCAAGTTCTTCTGGGTTCCATGCATTGAATTCCTATGCAGGCCTTATCATGGAAAAATGTTATGGATTTTCATATATTTCAAAAGAGATCCATTTTTTACTCTACTTTCCAAGAATTACAGTTTATAAAAGTCATGGTTTATTTTTTTGTTGCCTACTATCCTTCATGCTAAGCAGACTCTTCTATGCATTTTTTTTACTCCAGAGGCCACAGAAGTCCCAAAGGCCACTTTTCTGTTCACATGGGAGAAACACAAAAGAATTAGTTCATTGTTCAAACGATGCTTGCCCAACATTTTTTTCATTAAGAGTATCCCCTATGATAGCACTTTGGTGGCTTGAAATTGGGTGGGTACTTGTCGGGACTAGTGGTAGGACACACTTCACATGAGCTACACAGGGTTTGTCTTGCAAGTTGATGCATTTCAGTGAAAAAAAAGTTCTAAAAGTTTTAGTTCAGGACATGTTATAATGGTAAATATCTTTGTGCCTCTGGCTATAACATTATTTGGACAAAACTGATTTTTATTTTTAATACGGTTAAATTTTTCTAGCTACACTTAGGGGTTACAATGGTTCTTTTGAAGAGATATGTCATGCTTACACGATTGTTTTGATAATTTTAGTTGAATTTCTCAAACAGAGATTTAGAGCTTGGAATGTCTACTAACTCGGGGTTTATTTAATTTTAATTCACAATTATTTTTTCTGTAATAATATGCACATCTTTGTCTTTGATTCAATGTATCTCAACAGATACTATTCATACCATCACAATGCTCATAAATTAATACATGTTATCTAACCAATAGGAACCTCAAGGTAACTCATTGCTATTGGCTCTTCACCACTCAGTCCATATATGCAGCTGCTTTATATATACCTGTCCCAAAGACGAGCCAATTCCATCTCGAAGTTTTCTTATTTTCCAAAAGTCTTGGAGATTTGTACCCTGATCATCACCTTTCCAAGAATTCCAGGCTGGTCATAAGAGTCATGGGTATCCATTTACACAAACTTGTTAATGCTAAGCAGATTCTACAGTGCATTCTTTCATCTTCAGAGTCCACAAATGTGCCTAAAGGCCACTTTGCTGTTTATGTTGGAGAAGCTCAAAAGAAGTGATTTGTGGTTCCTATTTCATATTTGAAGCATCCTTCATTCCAAAAACTGCTAAACCGGGTTGAAGAAGAGTTTGGGTTTGATCATCCAATGGGTGGTCTCACAATCCCTTGCAGAGAAGAAGCATTCATTGATCTCACTTGCAGTTTGTATAGCCCATGAAAGGCTGTTAGAAAGATGGGAAAATGGCTAGCCCAGAGACATGAAGACTCTTAACAACATTGACCCAAATAAAATAGAGAATTGGGTGTTGTTTGTAAACACCATGTAAACTTTTTAACTTCTGTATAGAGAATTGGGAATCATGACTTCAAATAAAATAGGCTGATTGCTTTTCTAATTAATCCTTGAGTTTGTTATTTATGTTGGTAATTGACTTATCAATTGCTATGAGGTTACAGATTTAGTACAACTAAAGTCTAAGGGATGGTGCATTGTCTGTTTCATTCTTGATACT
Source organism: Liquidambar formosana (assembly GCA_039720395.1). Taxonomy (NCBI): domain Eukaryota; kingdom Viridiplantae; phylum Streptophyta; class Magnoliopsida; order Saxifragales; family Altingiaceae; genus Liquidambar; species Liquidambar formosana. The sequence continues at coordinate 39,935,419 of CM077823.1, read as the reverse complement.
AAAAATCCAAGGCGCCTCATCAAACTGTATGGTATAAGTTGCATTTTTATTTTTATTTTGTTCCAATAATAATTTCTGTTATGTATAGCCTTCCAGAAGCCCCAGATCTTCAATTATAGCTAGCTCTACTACCATCAGAATTTTAAATAAAATAAACTGATTGGTGGTCTTATGAACTTGGTGATCTCTTTCATCTTTTTCTGTTTTGCCTTTTGCCTCCCCATTTCATCGATCAATCACATATTTGAGACCAATTTTTACTGAATAAGTGGGGCAAAATACATAGTCCAATTTCATTCAACCAGTTTGTTTATTCAATTCAATTCATAAAAAGTAGTCAGCCAGTTTGTTTGTTCATGTAGGACTTATGACTTACTATTGCTTTATGCTAATATTGGCTTATTAATTAACACAAATGCATACATTTACTTCCCTTACATTATCTCACTTTGCCAACAGAAGAGTGGTTCCTTTACTTTCTAAGGGTTTTTGAGTGTGATGGAGGAAGAGTTTGGGTTCAATCACTTAATGAGTAGCCCAAGCCCAACTATTTGAGCAGTGAAGAAATTTGCATCTACTTCTTGTATGAATGCCTTGCATGTGATGGAAGAGGCTAGGGACACACAAAATAGAACAGAACTAAACAAAACTGGGAAATCAGAAGTTAAAATTCTTTCAAGATTTGTGAAGAAAAAAGGAGGAAGAAAAAAAATTCTGAATTCTGGATTTCTAATCACTCATCATTCGACATTCTTTCTGATTATTAAGATTTCCGCTTTCAATTGCCAAATATATGACTTGAAAATGATGAGATGATGATATTCAATCAATATGATGCTCAAGATAGGCCATGGCTTACAAAGTTTGCTGATTCTGGTCTGCATGGTTGGTCCTGTGCTTCCCTTCAATTTATCATCCCAGCAAATTCCGGCCCAAACTCATATCATCACTGATATATCACTTGTATGTGTCAAGTAACATTATCCCATGAGCCAATTACTTGTTAGCTCCATTGCTCCTGCAGTGCAATGTATGTCATTTAGCAGAATGTAGCAGAGTGTCGCATTGTTTGTTCCACATATCATCTCTGTTTTGTCTTTGACCTAAATGGCCTGTTAATGCATGTCATTTAGCAGGTAGATACACTGATGATAAATTCAAGTGGGTCACATAGTTTGTTCCACTAGTTGGTTGGCCAAGACAAATTGCAACAGAAAAAAAAGTACACTTTTGAGAACTAACGAAATTTTGTTGTCATATGCATGGGAGAGAAAAACAATGTGATTCCTCGTGTTTTTTTATTCCCCCTTGAGGGACCTCATTGGAATTGCCTCAACACCACCTCACTCTCTTTGGGAATACTGGCCATAGAGCAATTACCCGATCTTGTTTGCATTCGGGAAACTCTTGTTTGCATGTGGGAGAGAAAAGCCATGCGATTCATCATATTTTTGTCTCTCAAGGGACCTCCTTGGAATCGTCTCTTCACTACTCACACTAGAGAATACTTTCCATCATGTAGTTGCTCTATATATACCAGTTCCATAGACAGGCCACCATGTCAACGCTTTCTTGTTTTCCAAGTCCTAGAGATTCATTTGTTGATCACTACCTTTCCAAGACTTCGAGGTCATTTTAAGTCATGGGAATCCGTTTACCCAAAGTTATAAATGCTAAGCACATTCTACGGCGCATTCTTTCAACTTCACAATCCACAGATGTACCTAAAGGTCACTTTGCTGTTTATATTGGAGAAACTCAAAAGAAGCGATTTGTAGTTCCCATTTCATATTTGAAGCATCCTTCGTTCCAAAACATGCTGAGTAAGGCTGAAGAAGAGTTTGGACTTGATCATCCAATTATGGGTGGTCTCACAATCCCTTGCGGAGTAGAAGCATTCATTGATCTCACTTGCAGTTTGGATGGCTCATGAGAGGCAATTTGAAAGATGTAAAAATGGCTATCCCAAAGATATGGAGACTCTAACACCATTGACCCAAATGCCAATCCTTTCAGTTCCGCACATAAAAAAATTTGGTTGTTTGTCAACCTGCGGTAAACGTTTTAATTTCTTTATAGAAAATTGGGAATCATCTCTCTCTGATCATATTAATAAACACATGCATTGCTTTTCTTCTTACTCATTGATTTTTTTTATTTATTTTTTTTAATGATGACCATCAATAGCTATCACCATGAAGTTACCGAATTGATTCAAGTAATTAAAAAGGCCTTCCAAGGATTGGCATATTGGCTCCTTCATCACTTACACTAATAATCCACAATGCATTATATGGTATCACTAGCAAAAATATAGAATGCATATGGTCTTCCCAAGGCAAGATTTTCATTTTTTGCTAGCTCTGCCCTTACAAATTAATTGGGCTTTTACCGGAAATAAAACAAGAACTGAGCAGTCTGTAGAAAACTAGATTTAGAAAAGAAAATAATATGCATTAGCGAATTTCTTTGTGATTTCTTCTTTTGAAAGGAAGAAAACTATTCAAGATTGTCTGCTTCTTGCTTCCTTACATTGACTTCATTTACAAGGGATTGTCAACTCCCCACTTCAGGAAACTGGAGATTGGTGTAAACATAAACTTAATCCAATCATACACTTCTAAACTGAAGAATGCTTTGACTACCAACTTGTTTTTGTTTGTAGTAGTTTATAGAAAAGTCAGTAGTCAGTTTGTTACAAGTCAATAGTCAGAGGAATTACTGCGAAGAGTAGAATGTTTAGGTAATTTTCCCAAAGATTTTTGTACACACTGTAGATACATCACTTTTGTCAATGTGGGATTCAAACACATTGTTTTTGGTTAGTTACTAAAATGCCCCTTATTCAAAGTTGTATTCAACTCATGTTTTTCCTTTTTCTTTTTTTCTTTTTTTTTTCCAATTAAAATAAAATAAAATAAACATCTATCATTTGATTCATTGAGATGGGTTCCACCATTTTAAGTTAATTTAGAGGCTCTGGTGTGCCCACCTGTAAAATTTTCTAAAAAAGTATAAATCCTAGTACAAACTACAAAGTACGAAAATAAAGTTGAAATTTGTAGTAGCTGCCCCCATGTAGTTCTCTCTGTTTACCCATTGCCTCAATCCTAAATCATAACGACCGAGGTTGGTTCTTCTTTAATTTTTCAATCCAAAACCAGATTGAGATGGCCTAAAAGCTGCGCCAACCGAACCCAACCGAGCGGGTCGGGTTCGGCTTGGTTCTGAGTTGGGTTCGGCTTGGTTCTGAGTTTACACTGGACCACGTTGCACCCCTAAGCTTCCTCCTCCATATTCAAAATCAAAGTCATGAGGGTCACAGAAACTCTTGCAAAATGCCTCTGTATGCTAGACAATATGACTACCATGCTCCATCTACAACATATCCATGCCCACCTGGTCAAAACGGCCCTCAACAATGACACACTAATACTCAACAAGTTGGTTTCCTTTTCCACCATATCCGATCAAGGTGACTTAGATTACGCTTCGTCAATCGTAAAATGTGTAGACAACCCCACAGTTTTCGTGTATAATATGCTTATCAGAGGATTTTCACGGAGCCCAGAACCCGAAAAGGCCCTCTTTTGGTATACCAGCTTGACACGGAGAGGTCTCTCACCAGACAGGTTCACATTGCCTTTTCTGCTCAAAGCTTGCTCGAAATTGCTTGACGTAAGATATGGGCAACAAGTGCATTGCCACATTGTCAAAATGGGACATTTAATTGATGCACATTTGTATGCGAGTTTGTTGTATTTGTATACAAGTTGTGGGAATTTGAGATGTGCCTTGAAAGTGTTTGAGGCTATTCCTGGTAGAAATGTCGTGGCGTGGAATGTTATGGTTTCGGGTTTTGCTAGGAATGGGAAATTCGGGGAGGCTTTGGGGTTTTTCCATCAAATGAGATTAGCTTGTGAGGATTTTGATGAGTTTAGTTTGGTGAGTGTTACTTCAGCTTGTGCAAATGTAGGGGCAATTTGTTTCGGAAAATGGGTTCATGGACTTGTATGGAGAAGTGGGTTTTGTGAAGTTGTCGCTTTGGCTAATTCGCTGGTCGACATGTATGGGAAATGTGGGAGTCTGGATGATGCGTACAGGATGTTTAATGAGATGGGTGTGAAAAATGTTGTGTCATGGAGCACTATGATTGATGTATTTGGCATGCATGGGTGCGGAAAGTGTGCGCTCGATGTGTTGAATGAGATGCAAAGAGCAGGTGTGAAGCCTGATGCCATGACGTTTACTAGCATTTTATGTGCATGTAGTCATGCAGGTTTGTTAGATGAAGGGAAGAAGTGGTTTAGCAGAATGATTAGGGATTATGGATTTGCACCATTGATTCAACACTATGGATGTCTGGTGGATCTTCTGGGGAAAGCAGGGAGACTATACGAGGCATATACGGTGGTTAGAAAAATGCCCATTAAGCCTGATGTGGCCATTTGGCGTTCTCTGGTTGGTGCTTGTCTGTTCCATGACAACCTAGATGTAGCAGAGCTTGCAGCTAATCATTTGAGAAGACTCAATCCCGATGATAGGGGTGATCGGGTTCTTCTGTCCAATGTTTATGCCAGATTAGGAAGATGGGAAGATGTGGAGAGGTTAAGAAGAGGTGTCCCAAAGAGTACTGGTTGTAGCTTCATTGAGGTAGATGGTTCTGTTCATGAATTTGTTACAAGGGACATATCACACCCGCAGACTCGTGAGATTTATTTGTTGATAAACCAAATTGTAGGGCAAATGTAGATTGTTTGAATGTGTTTCAAACACACTACAGGTGGTCATCGAAGTTTGAAATTACTCGTTGCATTTTCAAATGCAAACATGATGTTATTTGTACACTGAAGAACACCTTATAAAGTTGAGATGTGTACTTACAATAATCAACTTGAGTTCTGATACAACATATCTCACAAAGTTACATGAGGCTTCATTTGGCTCTACAAAGAACGATCAAATGAATAAATAGATTAAATTACTGGAATCTACAGGCAAATTTTAAATTCCAATGTGCAAACTTGATCCCCTATACTTGCATGATTAGGCATGAGAACTGTCCAATTCTAAAAGAAAAAGGTTGGTCTCCAATGACCATTATCATCTCTAATTGGACATCTGCCTCCTGCAATTCTGGGAATGGATGGTAGACTACATCAAAGACTACTGGTAATATGAAAATTCAAATAGCATTTTTATGTATTCATAATCCAGATAGTCTTGTGTCCAGATATATCAGATCTTTCATGTTGTTCTTGCAGGATAAATTTGACATATGGGGTTTGTTGAAAAGCTGAAGGGTTGGGAGGAAGTTCGTGTGTATGTATCTGGTAATTCATAGGAAGCTGGTTTCTCTGATTTTCATTTAGCTCTATCTCCTTCACCTAATCATCAAATTTTACTATATATTTTAATTATAATCTCTGTGTATGCTCACGTGCATTGTTATCTTGTGCCTGTTAGGATTGAAATCTGACTTTCATATATATGTTTTTATAAGAACGTGCTGATGCAACTTACAGTAACAGGTTCTTATAAGAAAATTTTTCTATGATATATATATATACTTGTATACATTATTAAATTTATGCTGAATATAAATGATAGTCTCAAAACAAGGGTTTGGATGTTGGATAATATGGAAACAAATATTACAGCTGAGGGTTGGACGTTAATATCCAGTCTTTAAGTTGAATCATCACAGCTTCGGTTCTGCATTGCACTGTTGTTTTTTAAAATAAAATAAAAATAAAAATAAAAGAAATAGGGAAAGGAAAAATAAGATAATTGCTTCCTAAAAGCAAGTGGGGATGTTAACGTCATAATCAACAGGTCATGAATCATCACACACACAGGTGATAATAGCAATGGACACATAGTCTGTTCCATTAGGAAGTAAGCCATGAAAAATTGCAACAGAAAAAATCACAGTGAAATTAACAAAAGTGTGGTGAATTGTCAAATTATATATAGCTTGAAAATGATGAGATGATGATAGTTCATCAATTCGATTTTCAAGATATGGCCACTAAATTTTGGTGAGTTGACTCATTACAAGATTTGCTGATTCTGGTTAATTTGGGTCTAGTTATTTTCAATATAATATGCTTGGTTGGTCTAGGTGTTATCATTCTTGAAACATTATCCCATGAGCCAATTATTGTTAGTTCCGTTCCTGTATTGTAATGTAGTAACAGTGGCTTTGGGGTTTATTCAACCAAATACAACAACAAACATGTTTGACCCAAATGGTCTGTTGTATATATGTCACAATCAGGAGGTAGATATGCTGATGATAAATTCAAGTGGGTCACATAGTTTGTTCCACTAGGTGGTAGGCCATGACAAATCATAACAGAAAAAGTACACTTTGAGAACTATGCACATGTACCAACAACTTATTCGTCTGCTTGTTCTTAGTGTAACATAGTACTGGTGGTTTTCGTGTTTGAATCAAACACTTACATGAACATTAGCATAGCAACACAGTGTGTGCTGATAAAACAAGAGATAGGGCATAGGGTTCATTTTCTTGCTTCTTTTTGGGCTCATTCTTCTAAGGATATGGTGGATATTCCTTTGCTTTTGTTAAAATCTGATTGGAGGGCTGTTTTGTGTTAATTTCTGTTTTTCTTTTGTTTTTGCTGCATGTTTTATTTAGGTGGACGTCTTGTCCTCCTCTTGTACTTTTCCTTTTCTATTATTAATAAAATCTCCTGTTGTTGCTGATCAAAAAATAAAACAAGAGATACTATCCACATCGTAGCTCTGCTATGTCGATGATCTAAATGGTACATTGGATATGCCATGATCAACAGATCATGCAGGACATAGGTGGTAATATCAAGGGGGTCAATTAGTTCGTTGAATACTTGTATCAGGTGGTAATCCATGACAAATTGCAACAGAAAATATCACACTATGATAACAAACAAAATCTTCTTGTCTTTTGGGACAGAAAAACCAAGTGATTCCTCATGTTTTTGTCCCTCAAGAGACCTCATTGCAATTTCCTCTTTGTGACTCACTCTATTGGAGCATGTTGACCGTATAGCAGTTACTCTATATATACCCGTCTCAAAGACAAGCCACCCCATGTCAAAGTTTTCTCTATAGTCTTAGAAATACATTTCTTGCTTACCTTTCAAGAAATCCAGTTCATAATAGTCATGGGTATCCGTTTTCCCAGAGTTGTTAATGTTAAACAGACTCTACGACGCATTCTTTCATCTCTGGAGTCCACAGATGTGCCGAAAGGCCACTTCGCTGTTTACATTGGAGAAACTAAAAAGAAGCGGTTCATAGTTCCTATTTCATATTTGAAGCATCCTTCATTCCAAAGTCTGCTGAGTCAGGTTGAAGAAGAGTTTGGGTTTGATCATCCAATGGGTGGTCTCACAATCCCTTGCAGAGAAGAAGCATTTATTGATCTCACTTGCAATTTGTATAGCTCCTGAGGAACAAAGAAAGATGTAAAAATGGCTAGCCCGGTGGACATGAAGACTCTTTAGACCATTGACCCAAATACCAATCTCTCCATGTCTGTGCATACAAAAATTAGGTAGTTTTTTTGTCAACCCCATGTAAACTTTTTATCATCTGCATAGAAAAATTGAGTCTTGTCTCTTCATATTAATAAGCAGATTTCTTTTCTTCTTTCTCATTGGATTTGTTTTTAGTGGGCGGTTTTAATATGATTATCACCATGAGGTTGCAGATTTTGGTCACGCAAAAATGTCTTTGAAGGGTTAGCATGTTGGATCCTTTATTCTGTTACATATAATCTTTCAAAACTCAGATATTCAATTAATTTTTCTGTGGTCCTATTAACCTGATAATCTATTTCATCTCCCTCTCTTTGGCCTCCCCATTTCACTAATCCCTTGAGACTAATTTACTACATAAGAGGGGCAGAACACTTGATTCCATCATTCAACTAGTTGGTTCTTTCAAATTAATTCCCAAAAAGGCAAAAACTATTAGGCAAGCACCATGTCTATTTGGGTAACATTTTATAGGTTCACATCACTTGGTTTGTATATATTTGGAGTATCTGCAGTATGATGGATATGATTCCCTGTAAATGGCTACGCATATTTCATTTGACATTGCTGCCAATGATTGATCCATCATGTTTCAGGAATAGCATTTTTGTAGTCTGAATGGAGTGGGTAGCAGTGGGGGACTAGCAGTAGGACATGCTCCATGTGAACTTCACGTGGTCTCTTATGCAAATTCAAGCACATAAGTAATAAAACGTGTCAATTTTCAATTCAGGACATGTTATAACTGTAGATCATTCTATCATTCTATGTCTCTGGTCGTGGGTCTTGATGGTAGCATCATAAAACAATGGCATCTGTAATGTTGGTTTGGTGCTTCCTTTCTATCTATCACACACTCAAATGCAGGTTGAAGCTAATATCATCACTTGTACTGTCAAAAAACATCCTCACATTTGGTAGATAACTTGTTGGTTCCATGTTTGGTAGTCTCCTAACACACATAGTACTAGTGGCCTTTGTGTTTTCTTGATAAAAGACCTGTAGCACGAAGATATAGTTTGCTGGAACCATATCAGATATCTGATCTGGATAGGAGTCCCCCATCAATTATTTCTTGATCCAAAATGGTCAGCTGAGTATAAGTTATAATCATCAGGACGCAATACATTGATAATAATTTTAGGTAGACCAGCATAATCTGTTCGGTAGAGTTGTAGGCCATGATGAAAAATGCAACAAGAAAACTACAGTACAAGAACTATCAAAATCTTATCATTAGTTGGGAAGCAAAACCATGTGATTCCTCATGAGATATGTCCTTCAAGGGACCCTATTGCAGTAATTGCTTCATGGCCCAATCCACTTGCGAATGCTGGCCATAGAGCATTTGCTTTGTGTGTATATATATATATATGTACATATTCCAGGAACAGCCATCCACTGTCAAAGCATATCTTGTTTTCAAAAGTCTTAGAGATCCATTTCTCTTCATCACTTCCACAAAAATTAAAGTTAAGTCATGGGTATCCGTTTACCCGGTTTCCTTCACGGTAAGCAGATTCTCTGGAGAATTCGCATGGATCCAGAGACTACAATGTACCCAAAGGCCACTTTACTGTTTATGTTGGAGAAACCCAAAAGAAGCGGTTTGTGGTTCCTATCTCATTTTTTAAGCATCCTTCATTCCAAAACTTGCTAAGTCAGGCTGAAGAAGAGTTCGGGTTTGATCAACCATTGGGCAGTCTCACAATCCCATGCAGGGAAGAAACCTTCATAGATCTTACTTGTAGTTTGAACTGCTCATGAGCAAAGAGGAAGAATATATGAAAATGACTAGCCTAGTGGACATGAACTCTAACACTATTGACCCAAAAGGGTTGATTTTTTGTCAGCATTGTAAATTTTTTCTTTCTGAAATGCTTGGGAATCAGATCTCTTCATCTAAATGAACAGTTTACTTTAATTTTTTTCTCATTAATTTTGTTTTATATGGTGGGAACCTAATACAAGAAATCACCCATGAGGTGGCAGGTTTATTTGCAGCTGAGGAACCAAAAAAATAAATAAACAATGCAATGGCTAATGCATTAACTCCTCATTGCAGATTTTAATTTCCACACTCCACGATTCCTTGTTGTACCATATGGGATAGAAAATGGGAATATCTTTGGTCATTCGAGTACATCAGATGTCAGTAAAGTTATTCCTCAATATTCCCCAGCATGATCTCAGGCATGAATTCCTCTGTAATCACTACAATGATTTACCTTGGATTACTCCACATTATATATTTTTTGTCATTTGATACCATGTTTATAATCTTTTCACTCCATAATACAATGCAGACCACTGCCACAGGTTGTGTGGTCTTACAGCCAGTTCTGTTTGTTACACCAAAAGCCATTTCTTCTTTTAAGGCTACTCTGGCCCTGCAATCTAACACAAAATAAACCATACATTTGTGGGTCTTTTTAACCTGGGATCCTTCTCAATGGCCTCTCCAGTTCACCCATCCCTTGAAACTAATAAATTTAACAAGAGCCGTAGAATATTCGAGTCCCTTATTAACCAGGTTATTTTTGCCAATTTGGTTCACCAAAAAATGCTAGTCAAGTACTAAGTTTATTTGCGTAAATTTTGATATATGCATATGATTATGTTAGTATAAATGTAGAGTATATGAAGTATTATGGAATTAAGATATCTTGTAAATAATTAAGAATTCTTAGATTTGACATTGCAACTGATGATTTGTCCATCTTTGCAGTTTCAGAATCCCCTGCAACAGCATTTTGGTAGTTTACTATGGTGTGGGCACTGATGGGGACTAGAGGTAGAGGACATTTCATGTGAGCTTCATGGGGTTTGTCTTCCAAGTTGGTGTATTTAAGTTACAAAAGGTGGGAAGTTTCAGATCATGACATGTTTTAACTGTAGAGCTCTGTGCCTCCAGCTGTTGCATAACTTTGAATAACACTGTCTTTCGTGTTTAATGTTATTTAATGTTTCTAACTACTAATTCTGGGCTGTGAAGCCTATAGCTAACAGACCTGAAATGCTCAAATTAGTTTTCATATTTTTAGCTTTTATTTGTTCTCACCAACACCTATTGTAAAACCCAAAATGTCTGCACGCTGATTTTTTTTTCCAACTCAGATTGATTTTATTCTCTGAGAAAAATGGTTTCTGAGGTGTGTTTTTGAGAATTTTCAACATGGGAACATATGATAATTCTCCAATTAAGGCCAAGTTTACATGTTCTTACCAATAGAAAAGAGAGTGCCTATATGTCCATTTATGATTTTCTGTAGGTCCCCCAGTGGCTTATTTCCAAGTTAGTGTCTTGTAGGGCATGATGTTTTTCAACAAATCAACACAAATATAACTCTTCAGTTCTCAATTATTGCTAATGAGCTGGAAAACAGAGCCATGTGACACCCTCATGAGCAATGTCCAAAGCCAGGACCCAGCAATTGTCTCTTGAGTCTTGAGCAGTTACCCCACATTTTTTGAGACACTCCCACAAGCCATTTCATCTATATATATGCCAACTTAGGCTCTCAAGTTCACAACCAACTCAACTCTTCACATTCTTCTCTGTCCAGTGTTGCCTTGAAGTTCAACTTTGTAAGCATTGAAATCTTTTTCTTGCCTCTCTTCTAGATTGATATAGTTATATCAACAGAAACCATGGGTATCCGTTTGCCTCAAGCTAAGCAAATTTTACGACGATTGGTTCTAACTGCAAACCAAGCAGCTTCAACATCTTTGAATGTTCCAAAAGGCTACTTTGCAGTTTACGTTGGAGAGACCCAGAAGAAGCGATTTGTGGTTCCAGTGTCGTACTTGAGCATGCCTTCATTTCAAGATTTGCTAAGTAAGGCTGAAGAAGAATTCGGGTTTGATCATCCAATGGGTGGTCTAACAATTCCCTGTCAAGAAGACACTTTCATTAATGTCACTTCTTGTTTGAATAGGTCATGAGAGAGAGCAGTTAAACTAATCACTGAAGATAATTTTGTAGAATAGGAATTGTCAATCCAATGTAAATCTCTCTGTTTTTTTTTTGGTTTTTTTTTTTAAAGTTTGGCAGAAGAGTTTTGGGAGAAGAAGCAAATTCTCCCTACATGAGAAATTATTACATAAAAATTGTCATTTTTCTCTTACATAATGAATGTTATTTTTTTCCATAACGAAGGTGTTCTTCAAAGTATACTCAATTGTGTTCCTTCAATTTTTAAATTGCCCATTCTGTTGTATTATCTGAAAGGGATTATACCCAGATTATAGGACAATTAAAGCAGCCTCGACTATGCTAGTGACAAGATATCACTAATGCCTTACAAAGATCATCAAATGTAATTTTGTAACATTGACTCATAATTCTAAGTTTTCTTATCTTTGCTGGTAAGTTATGTAAAACATTGTGGAATGAGAGTTGATTTATTAATTAATTTAATGTGGATGATCCCCAGCATGTATTGAATCATCCATTTAGCCCATGTACAAGTTTACCAACCATGTGTACTTGAGTTTCAGAGACAATTTTGCTGACAGTCTCTAATTTGATGCTGGGGAGTGGAGTAAAAGACAGTTCAGGCTAGAAGTATGTTGAAGAATGAAATGTTACTGTCTTTGAAATTTCTTTGTTAAGTCATAAGTGTAAAAGATTTTCATGGTGAGACTATCTACATAATATATTAATATCCTTTTAGTTTGTAATCATCTCCTTATTGTCATTAATATATGATAGTTCATGTCAAGAAACCAACCAGAAATGGATTCTTTTCACCTGCTAACAGCAGGCTTTAAATTCTACTGATGATGATTCCTACCAAGGTTGTCTCATAATTGCATGATTATTCAATGTAATTTGGGAATCTCAGAAATGACGGGGAAATATTCCCAACAATCATTGAAGAGAAACTTGGGGATAGTTCGAATATGCTGTGTGAAACTTATCCTCAAAGGGGATATTTACTCGATTATATTGTACTTTTTCTTTCCTATGAATTTGCCGTGTGTATTTAGTTTATTGATCATCACCTGTGTCAACCCACACATTCCTCGACTCTTGTGGGAATTTTTTTTTTTCATTCTTTCCTCACAACCACAAATGCAGTTGGAAAAAGCAAGTATGTTCTGTCTTTCTTATTAATTGTATTTGAAAACATATCACCAACATTGGAGCTCATCTGTTTCTTTCTTGAAATCAACAAGAGATTTCTATTGCCCCTTCATAATTTCTTGTGGGTCCTCCATTGGTTTATTTCCAAGTTGTAGGACATGATGTGGTCGAAAAATTGATACAGGGTATTCAATGCTTGATAATTAGTTGGAAGACAGACCATGTGATCTCTCATGAGGTTTGACTCTCACCGGACCCCCTCCAAATGTTTCTTCACCACACACTCCACACTTCAGAGGATTTCCCATATATACCATGTTATCTATATATATCAACACATACATTGTGTTTACGACCAGCACAAACATTCACAACACACTTTCTCCACTGCCAAAGCTTTTTCTAATTCCACAAGTCCATTAAAATATTTTCTCCCTCTTCCTCTAGGTATCTGTCAACTGAAACCATGGGTTTCCGTTTGGCTGGTATTATTCAAGCAAAGCAAATTCTCCGCCGCTCTGTTTTGGCTGCAAACCAAGTGGCTTCAACAACCGTAGGAGTACCAAAGGGCTACTGTGCAGTTTATGTTGGAGAGACCCAAAAGAAGCGATTTGTCGTTCCTGTAACATATTTGAACCAACCTGCATTTCAAGACTTGCTAAGTCAAGCTGAAGAAGAATTTGGGTTTGATCACCCAATGGGCGGTCTAACAATTCCCTGCAGCGAACACACCTTCATTGATCTCACTTCCCGTTTGAATGGATTGTGAGAGTTGAAAAGACATTAAAATGTATCAGCTAGCAGTTTTGTAAAGTAGGAACCTCCAATCCGATGTACAAATTCCAATTTTTTTCCTCCTAGCAGAAGAGCTTGGGAATTTGATTAATAAAATTCCCATGTGGGCATTTGATTAATAAAATTTCTTGCTTTTGTCTATCCAATTCTATATCAATTTTTGATTGTTTATGTTTTTCTCTTTCTTTTTAGTGGAAACTATTCTTGAGATTAGTCAATTACATCTCCTCCTTTTGGGTTTCCTATGTTGTTGGATTATACAGAAAGGACTATGCATGGAAAATCGAGGACAACTAAAGCAATCACAGACTCACCCTTTGACATTGACTTTGGTGCAAAACAATGATCAACTTAATTACTTATTTTGGAAGTTCAAAAATCTCAACGACTTGATTGTGTTGATTGTAATGGTGGTGCATCTCAAATGAAGAAATTGTTTTTGGTAAATCTGGAAAGGCAAAGCAGTGTCACTGAGCCTTGCAAGTTGCAATGAGGACTTGTTAGATTAATTTTATTTGTGATTCTGATAGACTAATCCATATTTATATTTTATGTCAAAATAAAATAAAAAATTTCCCCACTTTTCTCTTCTCCCGCTTCTTGAGTTTGGCTGGCAACTCTGAGTTCATGTGATTTTGCGAATTTTCATACAATGTCATAACCTTGGCTGTTTTCTCTGTGTTTTCTACTTCATAATATCTCTCTCTACCTTTGAAAACTGGAACTAACTAGGCTGGGATGTTGGCTTAAAGATAATATAGATGGAATGGATGGAACAAAAAATGGACTTATTCAATCATCATGATTTAATTTCGAAAGGAGCACTCAGATGCTCCTTTTTCACTTGCAAGGATTAGCATGGAGTTGGGTGAGTTGTCTCCTCAGGAATTTGGACTGGATTCTGAGAGGATGCCAGAGAACTTATTTTTCTGTTGTCGAATTCATATGGTACTGGGGTTTTGGGAAGGGCTTAAGAAAGATATTGGGTGTGAGTGAATTTAACTCACAGTATAATATTATACGTCTCCATACTGCTCTAGTTTTTCTTGCCTTGGTCAGTTTACTGTACCGTTGTGACTAACTTGACTTTCCTCGCATCATCCACACGTCATTGAAATACTTCTCGATATCTTTTTGAAGGATAAATGGAATTCGCCAGTCACTTATGAACATAAAACCAGCATTACATGTCTCAAGCATGTCTGTCAGTTCAATAACAAGTTATTTTTAATTATTCATGACTAATTTCTATTGGGTCCTCGATCTGATCATCTCCCATTTACTCTTGTTGTAGGGCATGATGTTTTTCAACAAATTGACAGTGTGACTCCTCATTCCTCAATCCTTGATTATGAGTCAGAAAACAAAAGGCAGACAGAACAATGTGATCCTCCGTGAGCAATTTGTCCACCATACCCCATCCTAATGTCTCTTCACCACTCATTCCACATTTCAGAGTAATTAATATGTACATTCGATCTATATATACTGTAAAGTTGTATTTTGAATATTGGCAAATTCAGCAATCAAAATCAAGTCTAATTCTGGTAGGTCCTATGTCCTTCTTATTTTTATTAGAGAACATATCACCAACATTGAAGTTCATCGGTTTCTGACTTTAAATCAACAAAAGAATTCTATCTACTATTCAAAATTTCTAGTGGGTCCTTCATTGGTTTATTTCCAGGCTGTAGGACGTGATGTGTTCCAACAGATTGATACAGCGTATTTAATACTTGATAATGAGTTGGAAGACAGAACCATGTGATCCCTCATGAGCTGTGGCTCTCACCAGACCCCCTCCTAATTTTTCTTCACCACACACTCCACCACAATTCAAAGGATTTTTCACACACACAATGTTATCTATATATAGGTACACATCTAGTGGAGTTACAACCAGCACAAGCTTTCCTTTGTTCTACAAATCCATTAAGATCTTTTTCTTGCTCTTCCTCTGAAGATATCTAGCAGCAAAATACCATGGGTTTCCGTTTGGCTGGTATTATTCAAGCAAAGCAAATTCTACGCCGGTCTGTTTTGGCTGCAAACCAAGTAGCTTCAACAACCGTAGGAGTACCAAAGGGCTACTGTGCAGTTTATGTTGGAGAGACTCAGAAGAAGCGATTTGTCATTCCAGTAACATACTTGAACCAACCTGCATTTCAAGGCTTGCTAAGTCAAGCTGAAGAAGAATTTGGGTTTGATCATCCAATGGGCGGTCTAACAATTCCCTGCAGCGAAGACTCCTTCATTGATCTCACTTCTCGTCTGAACGGATTGTGAGAGTAGAAAAAAGACACTAAATTGTATCGACTAACAGTTTTGTAAATCAGTAACCTCCAATCCAATGTACAAATTCCTTTTTCCCCCCCTCCCTTGAGAGGAGCTTGGGGAAGAACAAAGAGTTCCCATATGAGCATTTGATTAATAAAAAATCTTGCTTTGTTTTTCCAATTCTATATCAATTCTTGCTTGTTTAATTTTTTTTTTTTCCTTTTTTCTTGGAAAGTATCCTTAAAATTAGTCAAATGCCTGATGGCGTTTGAAGGGGATTCTGAGAATGCCAGTATTTTTTTTTTTTTTGGTGGTCGAATTCATATGCTAGGTTTTGGGAAGGGCTTAAGAAAGATGTTGTGGGTGCATCTGGATTCATGTAATCAGTTCAATTTCGTTAACAGTTGACTCAATACTCTATACAATCTTATGTTTTTCCATACTGCTCTACTTTTCCTTGCCTTGGTCAGTTTCTGTAATCTTTGTTAGTATCTTGATTTCACTCGCATCAACAACCCACATATCAATGAATTAAGTTTCATTATCTATTCAAGCATTAATGGAATTCAGCAGTCACTGATGAACATGAAGCCTTCATGATTGAGAGATGTCTTGCATGATTTTTTCATCAAAACCAAAAATTATAGGTATGTTTAATTGTGTTCGTGCTTGGTTCTTGGGCTTCATTTTTTTTGAGGGAGTTGATATTTTAATGGCTTGGAATATTGAATATTATCTCTTCTTTGCTTCTTATATTTTCTTTTATTCTTTTGAGGGTGTTTTGTTTTTTTTGTTATGTTGTCACACCACGTGGGATGTTGAATTTGAGAATTTTTTTTTTTTTGCGAGAAACAGCTTTTTCTCTTTGGACAAACCATCAAGAGCTTGTGGCTTGCCATAAAGAAAATAGACTTCTGCACCTCCATGTTGTTGTTTTTTTTAATTTAATTTTTTTTAATTTTTTAAGTATTGTAATTATTAATAACGAGAGTATACCGAGATGAAGATTCATTCCTTCTTGTGCAATCCTGCTGCCTGACACACATTCGGCACTTATTAGATCCTTCAACTCTAGTTGGTTTCCAAGAGAGTCAAACGCTTTCGATATGAATGACACCAAATAAAGAAAACAAAAAGAGGGGAGGGGTGAAGGTGAGGGGGAGTGAACTATTTTATTGAGGGATCAACTAGCTTATACCTAGTATAACTCTTATGATGTCAATTATTTTTTATAAGAATCATATTTTGCAAGGCCTACCATCGAATTAGATACTCCCTTAATACACTACATGCATGCCACATGAAATCAATTGGATATGAGGTTTGTAGGGATAATATTCGCCGCATCAATAGTGAGATCTGTTGAGAGAGAGAGAAAGCATAACTGCATTTTTTATCCCTATATATATACATATATACTCCTTTTTTTTTTGTTAATTATCCAACATATATAACATGGTTTTTATCCATTTTTTATGTTGTGTGTTAAGTCCCACAACAACAACAACGACAACAACAACAACAAACAAACAAACAAAAAAGGGGGGTAAAATGCAAAAAACTCCCTTCTATTGTTACCTATTTTGCAGGATACCTTCTCTAAAAAAAAACCCAACAAAAAACCCCTCATATTATGCTAGGGGGGTACCCCGTTAATGGTGATATTAAATGACCATTATACCCTTGTACGGAAAAAAAATTAAAATATTAGTTTTTGAAATTTTTAAATGGATTTTTTAAAATATATATGAAATGTCCCTTTTACCCTTGAATTAACACTTAAGAGAGGTTTTTTCATTGTGGTAGATGAAGGTATTATAGTCTTTTCGGTGTGATGAAGGGCATTATAGTCATAAAAGTGTTTTAACCTCATCACGTGCAACTCACATGCTCTTTTGCTATTAAATTAATTGACGGAATGTGGATGGAATGGGGTATTTTTCAACCCTACATAATATGGGGGGTTTTTTGTTGGTTTTTTTTTTTAGAAGGGGGTATCCTGCCAATAGAATGGGTTTTTTTGCATTTAACCCCTAAAAAAAAAAAAAAAAAAAAAAATTATTACAATAAAAGCGGCGTTACTAATGACGCTTTTAGTTCGGTTCCTCCCCAAGTCTACTCCTTTTGCTCTGTCGGCTCTTCCCTGTCTTTTCCTAATGCTCAGTTGACTACTCAAAGGGCTCCCGTCGCTCCTCTTCGTTTCTCCCTTTGCCGATCGCCACATTCAAGTGAGCTTCAATCCCAAACCCTAATTTTAGCCCTAACTCTCTATCACATACACACATGTATATTCTGTTGGAATTTTTGAGGTTTTTATTGTTACTTTAATCTTTTTAATATATTGTTTTTTCATATAGGCGATTGTTGTGCCCACTCTTATATTTAAGGAAACAGGCCATGGATGGTCTAAATGGCTCTAACAACGAACCTGGATACTGTGGTTCCTGTTGGACCCTTCAAAAGAGAGCCTGCAAAATGAGCAATGTATGTATAATTTGCATTTCCCCATTGCTGCTGGATCACATGTAACTTATTTTCTCCATTTCTTGTTATGTGAAGTGGATTATAATGGTTTTTGTAGTTTTGGGGAACACTTTGTTAGTGTTGAATCCAAATATTCCAGATTAAAAGTGAGCTAGTTGTGTGTAATCTGTATTTCTCATTGCAGCAGGTTTGCATGTAACTAATTCTCTTGATTTCCCTTTTTGTAAAGTGGGCATTATGGTCTTTAGGGTTTTGGGGTTGGGAAGGGCTTAAAAAGGATGTTGGGTGTAGTTGGATACATGTAATCAGTTGAATTTCGTTAACAGTTGACTCAAAATACTCTCTATAATCTTATGTTTTTCTGTACTGCTCTACTTGTTCTTGCCTTGGTCAGTTACTGTAATCTTTGTTGCTATCTTGATTTCTCTTGCATCAACAACCCACATAACAATGAATTAATTTTCATTATCTATTCAAGCATAAATGGAATTCAGCAGTCACTGATGAACATGAAGCCGGTACATGTCTCAAGCATGTTTATTAGTTCTGTATGTAATCAACAATGTACTTTCTGTTATACAAGTATAATTTCCATTGGGTCCTCCACTTGCTCATCTCCCATTACCATTGTTGAAGCTTTATAGGGCATAATATTTTTTAAAATATGGACAGTGTGATTCCTCATTCCTCAATCCTTGATTATGAGTAGGAAAACAGAAAGAAGACAGAACCATGTGATCCCTCATGAGTAATGTCTATAACAGGCCCCATTCTAATGTCTTTCCTATTTATTTACTTTTAGAACATACCACCAACATTGAAGCTCATCAATTTCTGTCTTTAGTTCAGCAAGAGATTTCTAACTACTACTCATACTTTCTAGTGGGTCCTCTATTGGTTTATTTCCAAGTTGTAGGACATGATGTATTCTGAAAATAGATGCAGGGTATTTAATACTTGATAATGAGATGGAAGACAGACCATGTGATCTCTCATGCAGTCTGACTCTCAACGGACCCCCTCCAAATGTTTCTTCACCACAAACTCCACACTTCAGAGGGATTTCACATGTACCATGTTATCTATATATATCAACACATACATTGAGTTTACGACCAGCACAAACATTCACAGCACTTTCTCCACTGCCAAAGCTTTTCCTAATTCCACAAGTCCATTAAAATATTTTCTTCCTCTTCCTCTAGAAATCTGTCAACAGAAAACCATGGGTTTCCGTTTGGCTGGTATTATTCAAGCAAAGCAAATTCTCCGCCGCTCTGTTTTGGCTGCAAACCAAGTAGCTTCAACAACCGTAGGAGTACCAAAGGGCTACTGTGCAGTTTATGTTGGAGAGACCCAGAAGAAGCGATTTGTCGTTCCAATAACATATTTGAACCAACCTGAATTTCAAGACTTGCTAAGTCAAGCTGAAGAAGAATTTGGGTTTGATCACCCAATGGGCGGTCTAACAATTCCCTGCAGCGAAGACACCTTCATTGATCTCACTTCCCGTTTGAATGGATTGTGAGAGTTGAAAAGACATTAAAATGTATCAGCTAGCAGTTTTGTAAAGTAGGAACCTCCAATCCGATGTACAAATTCTATTTTTTTCCCTCCCAGCAGAAGAGCTTGGGGACGAACAGAGAGTTCCCATGTGGGCATTTGATTAATAAAATTTCTTGCTTTTGTCTATCCAATTCTATATCAATTTTTTGCTTGTTTATGGTTTTTTTTCTTTTTTTTAGTTGAAACTATTCTTAAGATTAGTCAATTACATCTCCTCCTTTTGGGTTTCCTATGTTGTTGGATTATCCAGAAAGGATTATGCATGGAAAATTTTGGACAACTAAAGCAGTCACAGACTCACCCAATGACATTGACTTACTTTGGTGAACAACAATGATCAACTTAATTACTTTTCTTAGAAGCTCAAAAATCAAAACGACTTGATTGTGTTGATTGTAATAGCGGTGCACCTCAAATGAAGAAATTGTTTTTAGTAAATCTGGAAAGGCAAAGCAGTGTCACTGAGCCCAGCTAGTTGCAATGAGGACTTGTTAGATTAATTTTATTTGTGATTCTGATAGAATAATCCATATTTTATATTTTATTTGAAAAAAAAATTTCCCCACTTTTCTCTTTTCCCACTTCTTGAGTTTGGCTGGCAACTGAGTTCATGTGATTTTGCGAATTTTCATACAATGTCATAACCTTGGCTGTTTTCTCTGCGTTTTATACTTCCTAATATCTCTCTCTACGTTTGAAAACTGGAATTAACTAGTCAGGGATGTTGGCTTAAAGATAATATAGATGGAATGGATGGAACAAAAAATGAACTCATTCAGTCACCATGATTTAATTTCGAAAGGGGCACTCAAATGCTCCTTTTTCACTTGCAACTTTGTAAGTATTAGCATGGAGTTGGGTGAGTTGGCTCCTCAGGCATTTGGACTGGATTCCGAGAGGATGCTAGAGAGCTTATTTTTTTGTTGTCGAATTCATATGGTACTTGGGGTTTTGGGAAGGGCTTAAGAAAGATAATGGGTGTGAGTGAATTTAACTCACGGTATAATATCATCCATCTCCATAATGCTCTAGTTTTTCTTGCCTTTGTCAGTTTACTGTACTGTTGTGACTAACTTGATTTTACATGCATCATTCACACGTCATTGAAATACTTCTCGATATCTTTTCATAAGATAAATGGAATTGGGCAGCCACTTATGAACACAAAACCAGCATTACATGTCGCAAGCATGTCTGTCAATTCAATAAACAAGTTATTTTTTATTATTCATGAATAATTTCTATTGGGTCCTTGATCTGATCATCTCCCATTTACTATTGTTGTAAGGCATGATGTTTTTCAACATATTGACAGAATGACTATTCATTCCTCAATCCTTGATTGTGAGTTAGAAAACAAAAGGCAGACAGAACAATGTGATCCTTCGTGAGCAATTTTTCCACCATACCCCATCCTAATGTCTCTTCACCACTCAGTCCACATTTCAGAGTAATTAATATGCACACTCGATCTATATATTCTGTAAAGTCGTATTTTGAACATTGGCAAATTCAGCAATCAAAATCGAGTCTAATTCTGGTAGGTCCTATGTCTTCCTTATTTTTATTAGAGAACATATCACCAACATTAAAGTTCATTGGTTTATTTCCAAGCTGTAGGACGTGGTGTGTTTCAACAGATTGATACAGCGTATTTAATACTTGATAATGAGTTGGAAGACAGAACCATGTGATCCCTCATGAGGTGTGGCTCTCACCAGACCCACTCCTAATTTTTCTTCACCACACACTCCACAACTCAAAGGATTTTTCACACACACAATGTTATCTATATATAGGTACACATCTAGGGGAGTTACAACCAGCACAAGCATTCACAACACTCATTCTCTTCTGCCAAAGCTTTCCTTTGTTCTACAAATCCATTAACATCTTTTTCTTGCTCTTCCTCTGAAGATATCTATCAGCAAAATACCATGGGTTTCCGTTTGGCTGGTATTATTCAAGCAAAGCAAATTCTACGCCGTTCTGTTTTGGCTGCAAACGAAGTAGCTTCAACTAACATAGGAGTACCAAAGGGCTACTGTGCAGTTTATGTTGGAGAGACTCAGAAGAAGCGATTTGTCGTTCCAGTAACATACTTGAACCAACCTGCATTTCAAGACTTGCTAAGTCAAGCTGAAGAAGAATTTGGGTTTGATCATCCAATGGGCGGTCTAACAATTCCCTGCAGTGAAGACTCCTTCATTGATCTCACTTCTCGTCTTAAAGGATTGTGAGAATAGAAAAAAGACATTAAATTGTATCGACTAACAGTTTTGTAAAGCAGTAACCTCCAATCCAATGTACAAATTCCTTTTCCCCCCCTCCCATGAGAGGAGCTTGGGGAGGAACAAAGAGTTCCCATATGAGCATTTGATTAATAAAAAAATCTTGCTTTGTTTTTCCAATTCTATATCAATTCTTGCTTTTTTATTTTTCTTTTTCCTTTTATACTGGAAAGTATCCTTAAAATTAGTGAAATGCCTGACGGCGTTTGAAGGGGATTTTGAAAATTAGTGAACTATTTAATCAAGGACAGATCAACTTATACCTAGTATAACTCTTACAGTGTGAATATTTTTTATAAAAATCTTATTTCGCAAGGCCTATCGCCGAATTAGATACTCTCTTAATACACATCATGCATGCCACATGAAATCAATTGGATATTAGGTTTGTATGGATAGTATTCGCCGCATCAATAGTAAGATCTGTTGAGAGAGAGTGAAAGCATAGCTGCATTTTTTACCCCTATATACACATGTATGCTCTATTATTTTTTATTTTTTTTGTTAAATATCCGACGTATATATATAACATGGTTTTACCCCTTCCTTTTATGTCGTGTCACGTGTGTTAAAAGAAAAATATAAAAAAAAATCTCATATTAAAAGCGGCGTTACTAATGACGCTTTTAGTTAAATGAAAAGTGCTTTTATTAATAGCGTTTTCATCGAAATAATTATGAAAAGACAGCATGGTTTATAATAGCGGTTTCAATATAGCGGAAAGCAAACCGCTATTGATAATGGAGGCTTTCATTATTATTATTTTTTTTTCCCGTACGCCATTTTTGTTCAATGAAGCCCTCCCATAAAAATGGCGGCTTTTGCTCCCTCCGCCTTCGGCATCACCGGGTTCGGCTCCTCCCTCAGTCCACTCCTTTTGCTCAGTCGGCTCCTCCCTGTCTTTTCCTGATGCTCAGTTGACCAACTCCCGTCGTTCCTCTTCGTTTCTCCCTTTGCCGAGCGCCACATTCAGGTGAGCTTCAATCCCAAACCCTAATTTTTGCCTTAACTCTCTATTACATACACACATGTATAATCTGTTGGAATTTTTGAGGTTTTTATTGTTACTTTAATTTTTTTATTTTATTGTTTTTTCATATAGGCGATTGTTGTGCCCACTCTTATATTTAAGGAAACAGGCCATGGATGGTCTAAGTGGCTCTAACAATGAATCTGGCTACTGTGGTTCCTGTTGGACCCTTCAAAAGAGAGCCTGAAAAATGAGCAATGTATGTATAATTTGCATTTCCCCATTGCCGCTGGATCACATGTAACTTATTTTCTCCATTTCTTGTTTTGTGAAGTGGGTCATAATGGTTTTTGTAGTTTTGGGGAATACTTTGTTAGTGTTGAATCCAAATTTTCCAGATTTAAAGTGAGCTAGTTGTGTGTAATCTGTATTTCTCATTGCAGCTGGTTTGCATGTGACTGATTATCTTGATTTCCCTTTTTGTAAAGTGGGCATTATGGTCTTTGGGGTTTTGGGGTTGGGAAGGGCTTAAAAAAGATGTTGGGCGTAGTTGGATACATGTAATCAGTTGAATTTCGTTAACAGTTAACTCAAATTACTCTGTATAATCTTATGTTTTTCTGTACTGCTCTACTTTTTCTTGCCTTGGTCAGTTACTGTAATCTTTGTTACTATCTTGATTTCTCTTGCATCAACAACCCACATAACAATGAATTAATTTTCATTATCTATTCAAGCATAAGTGGAATTCAGCAGTCACTGATGAACATGAAGCCGTTACATGTCTCAAGCATGTTTATTAGTTCTGTATGTAATCAACAATGTATTTTCTGTTATACAAGTATAATTTCCATTGGGTCCCCCACTTGCTTATCTCCCATTACCATTGTTGAAGCTTTATAGGGCATGATATTTTTTAAAATATGGACAGTGTGACTCCTCATTACTCAATCTTTGATTATGAGTAGGAAAACAGAAAGAAGACAGAACCATGTGATCCCTCATGAGTAATGTCTATAACGGGCCCCATTCTAATGTCTTTCCTATTTGTTACTTTTAGAACATACCACCAACATTGAAGCTCATCAGTTTCTGTCTTTAAACCAGCAAGAGATTTCTAACTACAATTCATAATTTCTAGTGGGTCCTCCATTGTTTTATTTCCAAGTTGTAGGACATGATGTATTCTGAAAATAGATGCAGGTTATTTAATACTTGATAATGAGATGGAAGACAGAACCATGTGATCCCTCATGAGGTGTGCCTCTCACCAGCCCTATCCAAATTTTTTCTTTGCCACACACTCTACGATTTTAAAGGATTTCCTTCTAATACCATGTTATCTATAAATAGGTACACATCTATTGGGGTTACTACCAGCACAAGTATTCACAACACTCATTCTCTACTACCAAACCTTTCCATTGTTCCACAAGTTGATTAATATCTTTTTCTTGCTCTTCCTCTGGTGATACCTATCAACAGAAAACCATGGGTTTCCGTTTGGCTGGTATTATTCAAGCAAAGCAAATTCTCCGCCGGTCTGTTTTGGCTGCAAACCAAGTAGCTTCAACAACTGTAGAAGTACCAAAGGGCCACTGCGCAGTTTATATTGGAGAGACCCTGAAGAAGCGATTTGTCGTTCCTATAACATACTTGAACCAACCTGCATTTCAAGACTTGCTAAGTCAAGCTGAAGAAGAATTTGGGTTTGATCACCCGTTGGGCGGTCTAACAATTCCCTGCAGTGAAGACACCTTCATTGATCTCACTTCCCGTCTGAATGGATTGTAAGAGTAGAAAAGACACTAAAATATCAACTAACAGTTTTGTATAGCAGTAGCCTCTGATCCAATGTAAAATTTGGTTTTTTCCCTCCCAGCTGAAGAGCTTGTGGAGGAAGAAAGAGTTCCCATATGAGCATTTGATTAATAAAAACTCTTGCTTTTTTTATCCAATTCTATATTAATTCATGCTTATTTTTGTGTTTTTTTTTTCCATATTTTAGTGGAAACTATTCTTAAGATTAGTCAATTACATCTCCTCCTTTTGAGCTTCGTATGTTGTTGGATTATCTAGAAAGGGTAATACATGGAAAAAAATATGACAGTTAAAGCAGTCATAAACTAACCCAATGACATTGACTTACTGTGGCTTACAACAGTGATCAACTTAATTAATTATCTTATAATTTCACAATTTTGGATGATCGACTTGAATGTGTTGATTGTAATGGCGCTGCATCTCAAATGGAATCATTTTCGATAATTCCGGAAAGGCAGAGCAGTGTCGCTGAGCCCAAATAATGGGCAATTGTTAGATTAATTACCGGGACCTCATTTCCGAAGGAGCGCTCCAATGTTCCTTTTTCACTTGCAAGGATTGTGGTAGCATGGATTTGGGTAAATTGGCTCCAAAGGCATTTTGGGGGTTTTCTGAGAATGCCAGGATTTATTTTCCTGTTGTCGAACTCGTATGCTGGTTTTGGGGTTTTGGACAGGGCTTAAGCAAGAAGTTGGGTGTGGTTGGATTCAGAAATTTTTTCACATATGGCTTGTCCATATCTTCACATATGGCCTTTCTGGTGTGGCGACTGAAAATTGTTTGATGGGTGAAGTTTAGGGGAAGATGGTTTCGGTGAGTACGGAGATTCTCCCAAAAATTTATTAATGTATGCATTTGTTTCCCTAAAAAACATTTCCCACCGGCACTTTGAGGTCGAAATGGAATGCGGGGCGTGCCAGCCTTATTCAGGCAATTTGTGCGAATGGTTCGAATGCCTTATTGAAGAGGACTTCATATTCGCCGTGTGATCTGAGAATTTCCACCTTTGATCATTCAAACGAGTAATGTGGGTTGATTCCACTATTCACCACGGATGGTAAAATTGAATGGGATCAAGTCCAATTACCACGATTTGAATATGCGATTCACATGCATTTGAAAGTATCATTGATTTGGCAAAGGGGTGCACACGCCTTTGACCAAGAAGGAGCACACGTTCTTGGATTTTTAAATTAGATTGCCTTAAGGGCCATCTATGATGCCTTAAGGGCCAACTACTCCTAAGATAAAGACCGGAGTCTTGAGACCGGAGTCTAAAATTGATAATTTGATTGATTGAGAGGGACTTACAATGAAGGTTTCAAGGCCTATTTATAGAATTACAAGAAAACTACTCATAACTTCCTAAAACCACTAATAACTCCCACTAACTTGCAGGTACTAACTCTTTCATTCTAATTGTTCCACATGTCTTCTTGTAACCTCCAAAGATGAACTTATGCCACATGTGCTGCATTTTCTTTATAATTGCCAAGTGTCCTGCAAAATTCAACACATATTAATAATAATAAAAATTGATATTTTTAGGGTGCAAACAGCATTTCATAATGTCCAGGGTCTTAATGGAGCTTTCTGAGGGTTGGTAGGGGTGCTCGTTGCACGGTTGTTGTGTTTGCCTTGCAAGGGCTTCGGCCAGGCTTTGTGCCTTGCTGTTTCTTGTTTTTTCCTTGCTTAGATATGCCAAAAACAAGAAAGGATGAATGAGAAAAGACTGCCTATAAAAGAAGCTACAAATTTGGCTACCACG
This sequence comes from Liquidambar formosana, assembly GCA_039720395.1. Lineage (NCBI taxonomy): Eukaryota > Viridiplantae > Streptophyta > Magnoliopsida > Saxifragales > Altingiaceae > Liquidambar > Liquidambar formosana. The sequence goes on along the minus strand of CM077823.1, from coordinate 39,908,808 downwards.
GATTTGGCTATATTTCATTTAGACGCACTTCTTATTACTCAAATTGCATATTGAAAATATATGTTTAAGGCTCATGACATTTCACACAGAGGTGAAGAAATCCAGAATTTCTCGCACATGATCAAATATATATATCTATATACATAGTTAAATAATTGCCAATATATTAGTCCGTATTGCGTTTTCGTTGTGCATGGATTTGCTCGGCTGATGTAATTGCTTTCTATTAAAGTGGTAATGAGTCATCATGTCCAATTTACAAGTCATCATTTATGGCCTTTATTTCATTTTTTGCCAAAAAGTCTACTTAAACAATAGATTTTGGAAAAACTTTCTTTTGTAAAATTGTTCAAAATGATGTTTTCTAGTGGACTTTGAGGTTGGTTTTTGTAAAAACATTTTATATTTTTCATGAAATCTTAAAAACCAAAATGAGAGAGACGGGGGGGGGGGGGGGTTGGGGGGGGGGGGTTTGATAAAAAAGTGGGGTTGCAATAGCCTTTCCCGAAAAATAGGGACAATCTTTGGCCGCTCACAGTTGAGTACTCCTTATTCTCATGCATGTAATGCTACTTAAATCATAGTTAGTCTTAACAAATATGGATACATGGATACGATTATGGGAACATCTGAATACAAATAAATGGATACATATTTATATGTATTTGGACACATAAGTATATAGATACGGATTCATGAACACATATCTATAGTAACATAACATAGAGATATATGTACATAATCAATCACAACCCATAATAATAAATTTCTCAAATTATTTCCAAATTTTTTATTGGACTATGCTATTTAACTCGAATTCTTCCACTCATCCACATGTGGTAATTTCTTCTTATTTTATGTTGGCCCCACATGATTGCTTTCACCTATACACTTTTGACACATAAGATGGATAGTAAAGGTGGGTGACAAAAGACGTATGAAGTAGCATTTTACTTGTGAAAATAGGGTAAGCAATGGGTAATTCTGTCTTTATATTTTTTTATTGGGGACAATATAGTCAGTCAAAAGCTTTTATGAGATAAAGACTTCTATAGATAGTATAATATAATATAATATAATATAAGTATATATATATACTAGATATTGCACACATGCATTGCATGTGATTTTTTATGTAATAGGAAAATGATTTTATTTGAAGAACATAATAAAGAAGAGCAATGACCTCAATACATCTAGAGGACTGATGATCTTGTTTGATTGAAGTGAGAGAGAGGATGATACCTCAACCACAAGAGTTCTTTTTTTTAAAAAAATTAGCAGAAGAAATTTGGTTAAACTTTTTTGTTATACACGCATAGGTAACTCACACATAGATAATTTACATAAACAGCACACAAAATGAAAATAATTGTATTAATTAAACTGATATAAATTAAATAAGTAAATAACATCACCCAATCATAACCATCCCAAGGAAAACAACCAAAGCGAAGCAATCCTTAATTCCTTACACTTTACCAAAATGATAAATAAATAAATAAAGCAATCCTTGCAAAAAACGGAGCAACTCTACCACAAACCATGAAAATAAACGTAAAACACAAATAAATGACAACATCCTTCTACAGATGCCTACATGAATCCACGGAAGGATCAAACTTATACGACCACATGAACTTTACCATAACACATTACCAATGGACTCTGCCTCCTTCATAGCACCTCATAATGCACCCACAATGTTTCTCGTCATTCAATTACAATAAGTATAATTACTCAGGAGGGAAATAGAGTAAACTTAATTCACATCCATCACAAAGTGCAGACCTGCATGTTATCAAGGGATAGCACAATCTGAAGGGCATTCGGAAATTGAGATCGATAGATCACGTATGTGATATCCCCAGCGAGCTAACATAATCTTATCATATAAGTTATGCATATCAAAAATCAAGTTGATCCGAAACTAATTGCTATTCGATCTAAAACTTATATTTTTTAATTAATGATAGGAAAAATCGAACATAATAGACTGTCATTACTTTTAGCAATGACAACCAAATCTTGACCACTTAAATGATAAAAAGTGGGTATTTTTCACACCTTTAATATTCTTTTTTGTAGCCATGATTCGATTGTCATTGCTATTGCTAGTCTATCATGCTAGAAGTAGCCTTAATGATAATAGCTTGTTGTGGATATTTATGAATGAATCAGCTTTTAATCTCATATCAATTTGTTAAAAAAAGTGATCTCTTATCTTGTAAAATTCTAAAAGTATATATCCTTATCTTAATCATTAATTTACTATAAATAACTTAACATATGATACGATCTATGAAGAGAAAAAACATACATAAAAATGGAATACTAGTAAATTTGAATAAATAAGAATCATGCCCCTTTCTCCCAACTTCCCAAGTTCCCTCCCTTTCTATCATCCACATTGTATTTTTCCAGGATTACAAACAACATCCCAAAACCAATTATTTGACTTAAAATCATAACTTTGACTTTGACGGGCCTGCAGGCAATGGTCCTTAAATTTAAATAAAAAAATTTTTTTTAAAAAAAAATCATTTGTAAAAGGTGCCGGATAGACAATCAGACCCACCAATGCAAAGTGCTTAGAAAGTTAGAAAGTTTTCTATTCATTATGTATACAAGTCTCGATAATTCTTTCAGAATCTTGATAAATCCTTTGGCTGGCACAAAAATCACTCTTTAAGGAAATGAGGTTTCAACAACCCAGTTTAGCTAGATAGTATGGTCACAAATGAATTTTGATCCACTTCAAAAAAAATTCAAAGTTTGTTATTTTTTGTGGCCATGATTTAATTGTCATTACTTTTTTGTCATGCCATTATTTCCCTTCTAATAATGTAAATTAGAGTATGTTAGACTGTTACTATTTGAAACTTTGTTTTGTACAAATTTTTTGGCAGATGTTAATAAATTCTTTTTGCTCCTAAAATTCTATTATTTCGTGATTTTAGGAGCGGCTCCCTTATTTAATACATGTCATATTTGAAAATTCCTAAAATCATAGTTACTTTATGATTTTAGGATCGATTTCTTTTTCAACTCATGCCATGTTTGAAAATTCCTAAAATCATACTTATTTCATGATTTTAAAAATAGTTCCCCTATTTAACTCATGTCACTTAATATATTAATAAGTTTGGGGTATTTTAGTTCGAATTTGGTCAAAATGAGCTATTGGGTTAACTACAAAGATTCTAAATCTATTATAAAAATAGTCTTATAAATTCTAATATGGAACTATGGCCAAATCTCCCTTTTTCTTTTTCTTTTTTCCTTTAATTTTCTTATGATATTTATGATTCGAGTAAGGAGAGATTTTCCACCATCCATTTGTAATTTCCAATAGATATATCCTCCATTGGTTTATTTCCCAAGTTGTAGCGCATGATGTTTTTTCAACAAATAGACATATGCAAGTTGGTCTTAATCCTTGATAACGAGTTGGAAGACAGAACAATGTGATCCCCATGAGCTGTGCCTCTTCACCACTCACTCCACATTCAGAGTTTGAAGCTCACTTGTTTCTGTCTTGAAATCAACAAGAGATTTCCACTACTCAATACTCACTCATAATTTCTAGTGGGTCCTCATTGGTTTATTTCCAAGTTGTAGGACATGATATGTTTGGACAAATTGGTACAGGGTCTTCAATACTTGATAATGAGTTGAAAGACAGAACCATGTGATCCCTCATGAGGTGTGTGAACCCCTCCAAATGTTTCTTCACCACACACTCCACAATTCAAATGATTTTTCACATACACCATGTTATCTATATATAGGTACACATCTATTGGAGTTACAACCAGAACAAGTTTTCACAACACACATTCTCTACTGCCAAAGCTTTCCCTTGTTCCACAAGACCATTACAATCATGGGTTTCCGTTTGGCTGGTATTGTTCAAGCAAAGCAAATGCTCCGCCGGTCTGTCTTGGCTGCAAACCAAGCGGCTTCAACAACCGTTGAAGTACCAAAGGGCCACTGCACAGTCTATGTTGGAGAGACCCAGAAGAAGCGATTTTTTGTTCCGATAACATACCTGAACCAACCTGCATTTCAAGAATTGCTAAGTCAAGCTGAAGAAGAATTTGGGTTTGATCATCCTATGGGCGGTCTAACAATTCCCTGTAGTGAAGACATGTTCATTGATCTCACTTCCCGTTTGAATGGATTGTGAGGGTAGAAAATGAGGCTAAGATGTAACAACAACAGTTTTGTAAAGCAGGAACCTCCCTTCCAATGTACAAATTTTTTTATTTATTTTTTCCCTCCCAGCAGAATAGCTTGGGGAGGAACAAAATGTTCCCAAATGAGCATTTAAATAGTGAAAAATCTTGCTTTATTTATCCAATTCTGTATCAATTCTTGCTTCTTTTTTTTTTTTCTTTTTTCTTTTTTTTTTTTTATTTTTTTTATTTAAGGAAACTACTCATAAGATTAGTCAAAAATAGATTTTTTTGGGTCTCTGATGTTGTTGGATTATCCAGAAAGGATAATGAATAGAAAAAAGAGACAATATAAGCAATCATAGATTAATTCAATGACAGTGACTTACTCTGGCTTACAACAGTGATCCACTTTAGAATTTCAAGTTATGGATGACTTGATCGTATTGATTGTAACGGTGGTACAGCTCAAATGAAGAAATCGCTTTTGATAAAACTGGAAAGGCAGAACAAGTCAATGAGCTCAACCAATTGTAATTTGGAATTGTTAGATAAATTTCATTGGTGATAGGCAACCATATTGATAGTCTTTATTCAAACAGAATATAAATGGAATGTTTGCCAATTCTATTTGAAACAATGGACTCATTCAATGACCACGATTCCATTTCAAAGGAGTACTCAAATGCTCCTCTTTCACTTGCAAGGATTGTGGTAGCATGGAGTTGGGTAAAATGGTTCCTCACATCAGGCATTTGGTTAGGATTCGGAGAAAGCAAGGATTTATTTCTCTAGTGTCAAATTCATATGTCAGGTTTTGGGCTTCTGGGCAGGGCTTAAGCAAGATGTTGGGTGTAGTTGGACAAAGGTAATCAGTTGAATTTGAGTGAAATTTTACTAAAAATATAATATTATGTTTTTCCGTACTGCTCGAGTTATTGCCTTTGGTCAGTTTACTGTAACTATTGTTGCTATCTTGATTTCACTTGTGTCAACCCACACATCTCTGAAATACTTCTCATTATCCTTTTAAGCATAAATGGAATTAAGCATTCATATTTATCCAAAAAAAAAAAGGAATTAAGCATTCACCAATGAGCACGAAATCAACATTACATGTCTCAAGCATGTCTAGAATTTTTACTGGGTCCTCCAGATTTGCTTATTTCCCATTTATCATTGTTGTAGGGAATGATGTTTTTCAACAAATTGGCAGTGTGACTCCTCATCCTTCAATCCTTGATTATAAAAAAGGAAGACCGAAAGTAGACAGAACCATGTGATCCCTCATGGGCGGGGCACTGTCTCCACCAGACCCCATCCAAATGTCTCTTCACCACTCACTCCATATTCCAGGGTAATATCTATGTACCATTCTATCTATATATACTCGTATATTAGAGTCACAACCAACACAAGACTTCACATTCTCTGCTTTCATTTACTTCTTGTTCAACGAACCCTTTGAGATAATTTTCTCTCTTTATTCATCAAAAACCATGGGTATCCGTCTGCCTGGTGTTATTCATGCTAAGCAAATTCTTCGCTGGTCTCTTTTGACCGCAGGCCAAGCATCTTCGATGGCTGTAAATGTCCCAAAGGGCTACTTTGCAATTTATGTTGGAGAGATGCAGAAGAAGCGATTTGTGGTTCCGATATCTTACTTGAACCAACCTTCATTTCAAGACCTGCTAAGTCAAGCTGAAGAAGAATTTGGGTTCAATCATCCAATGGGTGGCCTGACAATTCCCTGCAGAGAAGACACCTTCATTGATATCACTTCCCATTTGAATAAATCAAGATAAGGGAGACACCAATATATCAGAAAAGTCAGTTTTGAAAAGCATTAATTTTTAACCCTATGTACACTTTTTTCTTTCTTCTTTGCTATTCTTGTCATAGAAGCTTGGGAAGAGAAAAAAAATTCTCCTCAACTGAAAAAATTATCAATAGAAATTTTTGTTCTCCTTTTGTTGAAATCAAATTTTCCTTGTTTAATTTCCATTTACATCTCATTTTTTGTTCTTCACTATTTTGTGAAATTATCCAAGAATTATTCTTCGAAAGTGACAATGGCTAAAGCACCCTTAGCACCCAGAGAAAAAAAAAAACAACGACTGCTAAAGCATTTCTAGACGAACCTGAGGAAGTAGCTTGCTGAAGCTTCCAAAGATCAATGTAAATACATATATTTAAATTTTGAAATTTTGGAATTGTGCTAATTGTAATGGCTGTGATAGCCTGAAATGTAGACAACTTTGACAACCAGAAAGGCTGAATATGGTCTTTTAGCCCAAGCTGTATAATGGACACGAATGGTGAAGCTAATGCAGTAACCCAGATGCCAAGGGGTTTCTGTTTTCCATTTCAATTTTATCTCCTATTTCTTTGGTTTCATCAGTGATCTGCCATTAGATTTAATGTTATGTATCTCAGGATAGCACAAACTTTGGAACCCTGGGCCATGATTGCTTATTCGGACAGAAGAAGGAAGAAAATTAATTCATCATTGAATGCAATTTCTTCGGTTGTCCAATAAGTTCTTTCCTGATATGCCTTCTCTTTGAGTATATGGCATTTGTATAGTTGTATTCACCCCATTCATCTCAAAACATAAATTACTTCAATAGTGTTAGTAACGCAATCATGGAGAAGCAGGAATACACTGGAACCAATTTTTGGATCTGCTTCTCCAAGTACCAAATATTACCATAACTTTTTTTGCCTTTTTTTTCATGTAGTTCATACGAATGAGAAAGTTCATGAGAATTCAAGGAGTGTTAATGAAAAATTTATGTATTGACTATATGTCTGCAGACTGACATAATCAAATGATATGTAGATCTTCAATTTATTGCATCGGGTGGGTTGACTGGTTTTTATCTTCTCCAGAAACCATCCTCTTATGCACCATTTGGGTTTCAAAAAAAAAAAAACAAAAAACAAGATCCTTGTGCAGTTATTGCTTTTGTTGCTAACTAATTTCAATCAGTTCTTCCCAGTTGTTCTGTTTACTTAGGTTGAATTGTGTAACATTATTCTTCAAAAATCCTTGATAAACTTTTGCACTCAAATTTTTTAGTCCTTGTTTTTCATTGGGAATTTTTACACAGAAACATGAACAAATTTTCGCTTAAATGGCATATTATGGTCTCAAATGCCACCATACTGCCCACAAGGACTGTGGAAATATTGAGCTGGGTAGGTGGGCTACTGAAAGGACACTTGGAGTTTATCCTCAAATTTTTGGATCTATGTTCTGTTTGTTGAATTTATATGCTAGGTTTTGTTCATATGCTAGGTTTCATATGCTCTAGATTTTCTTCTCTTGGAAAGTTTAGCATAAATATTGTTCGTATCTTCAAATTCTGATTGTCACCCATGTCGACCTGCACATGTAACTGAAATCTGACATGTTCCTAGCAAAAATTTAAGAAATCTGGTATGCACATTTTCATTATCTTTAAAAGAATGAACAAAATTTGGTGGCAGAGGTACATCCTGCACCTCGCTTGTTATTTTAGCTTCATTTGAGAACACGATCAACATTAGATGTCTGAAGCATGTTCCAAATCCAAGAGTCAATTGATTAATAATATGTTTAGAATAACAAAAGACTGCCCATCATCCATTTGTATAATGTCTTTCAACAAATGGACACATATTGATTACTTGTCTTAAATCCTTGACAACAAGTTGGAAGACAGAACAATGTGATCCCTCATGAACTACCTCTGTCACTAGTCTCTAATCCAAGGGTCAATTGGTTTTATCACTTTTATGTTTTGATCAATCAAGAACAGATAGTTCATTATCCATTTGCAATTTCTAATGGGTCCTCCGTTGGTTTATTTCCCAAGTTGTAGGGCATGCTGCTTTTCAACGGATAGACACATACTGATTGCTTGGTCTTAAATCCTTGATAACGAGTTAAAAGATGGAACCATTTTGTACCCCTAGAAAAAGGGAAAAAAGAAAAAAGAAAAAAAGAGTTAAAAGATGGACCATGTGGTCCCTCATGAGCTATGTCTGTCACAATTCCAAGGGTCGGCTGGTTTCATGTTTAGATCAACAAGAGATTGTCCACAACCCATTTGTAATTTTCAATGGGTCCTTCATTGATTTCTTTCCCAAGTTGTAGGGCATGATGTTTTTCAACAGATAGACACATACTGACTACTTGGTCTTAAATCTTTGATAATGAGGTGGAAGACAGAACCATGTGATCCTTCATGAGCTATGTCTCTCACCATACCCCATCCAAATGTCTCTACACCACTCACTCCACAAATTAGAGATTTCCCATATATTATTCCTTCTATATATAAATATACACATTACTTAGCATTACAACCCACACAAGTCATCATATTCTCTACTTTCAAAGCTCTCTTGTCCTAGCAGCCCCTTGAGAATTTAGAACTTTTTCTCTCTTTTTCCTCAGCAATATATCCCTAAAAAATCATGGGCATCCATTTTCGTGGTATTATTCATGCTACCAAAATTCTCCGCAGATCTCTCCTTACTACAAGCCAAGCAGCTTCGACAGTTGTAGACGTTCCAAAAGGCTACTTAGCAATTTATGTTGGAGAGACCCAGAAGAAGCGATTTTTGGTTCCGATATCATACTTGAACCTACCTTCATTTCAAGACTTGTTACATAAGGCTGAAGAGGAATTTGGATTTGATCATCCAATGGGTGGTCTCACAATTCCATGCAGAGAAGAGATCTTCCTCAATCTTACATCTCATTTGAATGATTTGAGTTCTTAGAGACAATCTAAAAGAAAAATTATCGAACACAGTTTTGTAAAGCGGGATGTGCCAATCCCATGCATGATATCTATTATTCTTCTTCTTCTCTTTCATTTTCTTTCTCCTTCTTTTAGTTGTAGAAAATTCTTGGGAGGAAAAAAGTCTCCCATTATGAGAAAATTATAGAACATCTTACAATTTCCATTCTTCTGTCTATAATATTCTTGTTTACTTCAGTGAAGACATGGCTTTCGAAAGACCTAACATGCTACATTAGATGCAGCCTACTGAGCTCTTCTTGTTTATTAAGACGCATATGATCTCTTTGTCTGGTTATGCACGTACACTCAACTTGAAACACCCCATATATAATCACTTCCTCTGGTTCCTCCTATGCTTATAATTTTATCAAGTTGCAACTCAACACCATGGATGATTTCATTATGATAGTTCTACTAGCCTAGAATGAAGACACGATTTTTGGTAGGCTGGAAAATTCAACGTAGTGAAGTTTGTCTGCAGAGGTAAAAGATCAACTCTAAAATAAGTATGATTTTATTTTCTTCTCAACCTTTTTTCCCTTTCTTGGTTAATTGCGAGTTTGGGACTCATGTTAGGGACTTGCTTTACATAACCCACGAGTTGTAATTTTTTTTTTTTTTAAAAAAAAATTGTAGATAGGATCAAATATTGTAGGAATTTCTGCATTTCTAACATTTAATTGCAGAGGATAGGACTAGACTTTTATTTTAGTTGGAAAGGTAATCTGTCAAAGGACGACAACAGAAAAAGCAAAAATTTCATGAATTCTTGATCATTACAATCAACCTTATGTTTGCTTCAATGTCACGTGCTTGGCTCAAATGCCACGACCATAGCAAGGACTGTGGAAATATTGAGCTACTGAAAGGGCACCTGGAATCAATCCTCAGAATTGAGCTACCGAAAGGGCACCTGTAGTCAATCCTCAGATTGTTTGATCAATGTTCTGTTTGTTGAATTCATATGCTAGGTTTTGTTTCAGATTTTCCTTTCTTGGTGAGTTCAGCACAAACAGTGTGTTATGCAGCAAGCACAATCATAGCAAAATAAATTATAATAATCAAACACACAAGAAACACCAGATATATGTGGTTCAGCTAGACACCTACATCAATTGAGGAGAGAGATCAATTCCACTATCAAACAATAAGGATTGCGTTACAAGAACTCTCAATCTCTGGGCTCCTGGCTTAAGGGCCCTCCACCCTCGAAAAAGGCCCTTTTGCTAAGCCTTTTAAGGTCCAATAATAATAGAATGCAAGACACCTCACAACTCATGGGTTATCTGAAATCTGAAATGTTCCTAGCAAAAGGGAAAGTGTAAAGTCCATTTTCTTAGATTGGCATATTCCGTGGCAAAAGTGGTGTTTGTTTAGTGTCATGTGTTGTTTCAAGAGTTCAAAAAGCTTCTACAATTGACTCGAGTGCAGACTTCAAGGCAATGCGACTCACACTCATTGTTAGGACAGGTAAGTGTCTTTAGAAGCCGGTTTTTAATCGATTCAATTCATTTTAATTCTTGTTATGAGTTTTGAACAAAGCGAAAAAGTTTTTGAAAAAGATTTCAAAACATTTTTGTAAGTTTTAGAGGTTAGGATCGATCCTAGGCATTGGAGGATCGATCCTAGGGTGTCCTGAAAAACTGGGTTTAAGTTCTGTTTTCTAGGATCGATCCTAGGCATTGGAGGATCGATCCTAGGTGCTCTAAAAAGGATTTTTTGCCTCTGTTTTCTAGGATCGATCCTAGGTTCCTGGAGGATCGATCCTAAGTGCTCTAAAAAGTGTTTTTCACTTCTGTTTTCTAGGATCGATCCTAGGTTCCTGGAGGATCGATCCTTGCTCGTAAAATCCAGTTTTTAAATTATAATTAAATTACCTATTTGACCTTATTTCGAATCCCAGTCTTTTGGGGTCTCTTAGACTCTTTAAATAGGTTTTGTTCTGATAGAGAGAGGCAAGCAAGCCTCTCCCAATTAGGTTTTCAAAAGCCCATCCTCTCAAATCTTCTCTAGAGCTTTTTAACCTAGTTTTTCTGTTCATGCTCTAAAGACCTTCAAACCACACAATATTTTTTCACATCCTTGAATGTTTGTGAGTCCGTTGCGACGGTAATCGAGCTTGCGAGTTCGTGGAGGAAGGAATCGCTGTGAAGAGGTTGGTTGTGACCAAAGCCGTGAAGACGGAGATCGATCATATGCGGTCGTGGGAGTGAAGACTTTTACTTAAGTCCTTTTGGTCTGTAAGTGTGTCTTGTACTCATTTGATTCATAGTGGATTTGCTTCAACTGGACTAGGTCCCGTGGTTTTTCCCATCTAGGGTTTTCCACGTAAAAATCTTGTGTGCATCGTTTTATATGCTTTTATACTTGCTATGCAATTAGATTAATAGTGATAATTGGTTTTGTGAGTTTCATAATTAAAATTGGGTAAGAATTAGAGTAATACCTATTCAACCCCCCTTCTAGGTATTTTAGGGTTAATTTAACAGGAATTTCAGAAAGAAATCTAATGTGCACATTTTCGTTATCTTTAAAAGAATAAACAAAATTTGGCAGCAGAAGCGCATTCTGGACCTCGCTTGTTATTTTAGCTTCATTAGAGAACACGATCAGCATTAGATGTCTTAAGCATGTCCCTAGTCTAAGGGTCAATTGGTTTTATGTTTAGACATTATCCACCATCCATTTGTAATTTCCAATGGATCCTCCATTGATTTATTCCCCAAGTTGTAGGGCATGATGTTTTTCAACACATAGATGTGTACTGATCATTTGGTATTAAATATTTGATAATGAGCTGGAAGACAGAACAATGTGATCCCTCATGAGCTATGTCTATCACGAGTCCCAAGTTGTAGGGCATGATGATTTTTCAACAACTAGAAGCAGACTGATTACATGGTCTTAGTCCTTGATAATGAGTTGGAAGACAGATCAACGTGATCCTTATTAGCTTTGTCTGTCACCATTCCCTAATCCAAGGGTCAGTTGGTTTTATGTTTAGATCAACAAGAGATTGTCCACTAGCCATTTGTAATTTCTAGTGGGTCCTTTATTGGTTTCTTTCCCTAGTTGTAGGGCATGATGGTTTTCAGGAGAAGGCAGAAACTGATTTCTTGGTCTTAAATCCTTGATAATGAGTTAGAAGACAGAACCATGTGACCTCTCATGAACTATGTCTATCACCATACCCCATCCAAATGGCTTTACACCACTCACTCCAATTTATTTAGAGAGTTCCCATATACCACATATACCACTCCTATATGGCTATATATATACACAAAAATCAGCATTACAACCAACACAAGTCATCACATTCTCTACTTTTAATTAAAGCTCTCCAACCCTCTCTTGTCCTAGCAGACCCTTAAGAATTTAGAACTTTTTCCCTCTTCTCTCATCCCTCAAAAATCATGGGTATCCATTTTCGTGGTCTTATTCATGCTAAGCAAATTCTCCGCAGATCTCTTCATACTGCAAGCCAAGCAACTTCCACAGTTGTAGATGTTCCAAAAGGCTACGTAACAGTTTATGTTGGAGAGACCGAGAGGAAGCGATTTTTGGTTCCGATATCATACTTGAACCAACCTTTGTTCCAAGACTTGCTTCGTAAGGCTGAAGAAGAATTTGGATTTGATCATCCAATGGGTGGTCTCACAATTCCTTGCAGAGAAGATGCCTTCCTCAATCTTACTTCTCATTTGAATGGCTTACGTGCATAGAGAGAAGTCAAAAGCAAAATCATCAAATACAGTTTTGTAAAGTAGGATTTGTCTTATTTTCCCCCCCTTGTAGAAAATTGTTGGGAGGAGAAAAGGTCTCCCAGTATGAGAAAATTATAAAAATTCTTGCACCTTTTATTCCTTTATAATTTTCTTGTTTACTTCGGTGAAGACATTGCTTTTGAGAGACCCAAAATGCTACGTCAGAAGTAACTTACTTATAATTTTTTGGGTAAATCGCAGAAAACCCTCCTAAGTATGGGAGGTCAGCAGATAATCTCTTTTATATTTTAATTTTGTCAGTGTGTCCCCTAATTCAATTAAAAAGCAAAACCAATAATCGATGGCTACCCAATTGGCCATGACTCGAACGAGGGTTCCGGTAATTTTGGACAACACGGGTCTGTTAATGGTATCACGTGCGTAGCCACGTGACTAATTTTTGTCAATTTTCATAAACGGCGAGTGATAGTAGGGCACATTGACAAAAATTAAAACATAAGAAAAGTATATTGACAAAATTAAAATATAAGGGGGTTATTTGTTGACACCCCTTCCATACTTCAGGGAGTTTTCTACCATTTATCCTAATTTTTTCAACTTGAAAAAACCATACCCCAACCCAAAAAAATAAAAATAAAAAATCTTGAAAAAACCATAAGGTTTTGACATTATAGCCTCAAGTGCAAACATGATTTTTGATAGGCATAACAATTCAAGAACGAGTTGAGATACCATTGGAGGCACAAGGGCTGATGATGCAACCACTACTTTCTTGAGTAAAACATTCTAATAATTTTTTTTCACATCAAAGAAATTAGATCGTGAATTGAATGGTTGAAATCATCAAAATCTTTTTTTAAAAAATATTTTTTTGGTGCACTTGACATCCCAAATTAACGAAAGTCGTGTATCAGTCCACCTTTTTATCCAAAAATAAAAATTAACAAAAGTTTATTAGTTTTTACTACTAGCTGACGTAGGAACGTGGGAATGACAAATTAGAATTTTTTTTTTTTTTTTTTTTTTTTTTTTTTTTTTTTTTAAAGAATCATTTTCTTTAGAGTAAGATTGTGAAATACCAACCAGTTGATAAATCTGGTAAATTACCCGGTAAACCTAGCAAAATTCATATATTTATGGAGAGGCACAATTTAACGGAGCCAAACGTTCATAACGAACATAATTTCCAAAATGACCAAATTACCCTTTTGAGCACCACTTACAACCCTGAGATCAAACCTAAACCGTTCTTCTTCGTAAAAACCAAATTTGAAACTTATTGTGTTCAATCATTGATGTCCAGCCAATTCCACTTGAATTCTACACAAATCTTTGATTCTGTCACTCACTTCTTACACCATTGTTCTCAAACTAAGAATCTCAGAGCCATAAAAAAGTTTCATGCTCATCTGCTTAGAACTCGGTTACTCTTCATATCCCCAAACCTTCACACCAGACTCATCTACACTTACACCACATGCCTTCACAGAAACAACACCCAAACCTTTACCAACTTCCTCAATTGCATGAACCCCACTAACCCATTACCATTCAATGTACTAATATCCCATTTTTGTAGAAATGGATTCCCTTTTCTCGCACTCAGAACCTTCTCTTTCATGCACCTCAATGGAATCCCATTGGATACATATGCTTTGTGCAGCTCTTTAATAGCTTCGTCTTCTGTTAAATCTGTTGATTTTGGTAAACAGTTGCATGCGCATGTGGTGAAATCGGGTTGGTTGTCCAGCGTTTTTGTGGGTAGTGCTCTGATTGATTTGTATTCAAAAGCATCGCTTATTAAGGATGCAGCGGTGGTGTTTGATGAAATTCCAGTGAAGAACAGTGTGTGTGTAAATGCGCTTTTTTCGGGTTATGGTGAGGCTAAGATGTGGGTTGAGGGACTTGAACTGGTTCGGAAGATGCCTGTGTTGAACTTGAGTTATGATCACTTCACACTGTCAGCTACATTACGTGCATGTGCTGGGCTATCTGCAATTGAATTGGGTAGGCAGGTGCATGCTATTCTAATTCGTATAATGTATGATTTGCAAAATGATGTGTTTCTGCAGAGTTCACTGATTGAAATGTATGGCAAGTGTGGCCTAGTAGGGAAGGCTTGGCAAGTCTTCAATTTGGAAGGATTTGAATGGGCCGGAGAGAGTAGGAGGGATGTTGTTTTGTGGACTTCAATGCTGGGTGCATATGGTAGAAATGGGCATTCTAAAGAAGTGATTAGGTTATATAAAGAGATGTTGATGGAAGGGATCATACCAGATGAGGTAGCATTTGTGACAGTCATATCAGCTTGTGCTCACACTGGCCAAGCAAAACTTGGGATTGAGTATTTTGAATCTATGGCTCGTGACTTCAGGTTGGACCCTGGCCCAGAGCACTACAGTTGTCTGGTTGATTTGCTTTGTAGGGCTGGTGAGTTGGATGAGGCATGGAAGGTGGTGAATGAGATGCTCCTCAAAGGGCATGGCAATTGCAGTGTTTCCATGTGGGGGGCTTTGCTTAGTGCTTGCATAGATCGTGGGAATATTGATTTGGGTAAGTTCGCTGCTCAAAGGGCACTTGAATTGGATCCTCAGAATGTTGGGATATATGTTTTATTATCAAATTTGTATGCAAGGTTTGGTATGTGGGATGAGATAGGGCAGTTGAGGGAGTTGATGAAAGGAAGAGGGTTGGAGAAAGATGTTGGATGTAGTTGGATAGAGGTCGCAAGTTAAATTTGTGGGAAAACGGCTTTGAGAGAGGCAATCATTTGATTTTATATTCTTTATTTGACTTTACGGATGGGCATTGCTTGTCTTAAGATTCCCAAAGGAAAATATACGTAAGGTGATGATTTCAGAGTTTCACTCTGTTGTAGAAGGTTCTAGAATCTTCAAAGATGCAGACTTTCCCATCTCTATGAGAGACTTTTAATTTATTGCTTTTCCCATTGACCTTTAGATCTCTGTCTTGAGTGTTAACTTGCAGTGGTATGATAGCAACTAAATATATAGCTAAAATGGAAGGGGCAGGAGGGGAAAAGGTAAAGGGCTTCGGTTTTACTAATATGATGAGACTAAGAGTTTACATCATTGTGTCGCACTGTTGTTGTGACGCCTTTAGCCCTGAGCCAAGAAATGTTCCAGTACATGAAGCATGAAACCAGAACTTGACGCTAAGTTCTTCGAAATGCACTCAATTCTCTTCTTATAGCTGCTAAAAACATAAGAATGATGATCTATAAAAGACATCTTCGAGGTCATTCAGTGGTGGGGATTAGGTAGACTAATATCTTTGGGGGCAGCTGAATCTACTCTTTGGTGCTGATTGGGACAAAACCGCATTGTCATTGTCAGTTATTACAGAAGTGGTGGAACTAGTAAGGTTTCATCCATTCAAACTATGCTCCATAAATAGATCGTGCAGGTAAGTTAGAAAGCTGGTGGGTTTCCCAATTGAAGAAACAAGGACATTGATCAAGTTCATCCAGGGAATTCTGGTTGTGTCTCTGCTACAAAATGGTCGGTTGGATGATGATTCAGCTTTTCTTTGCCATGTTTTGGGTTTCTGCATATGGGAGAGTATATTTTGTTTTGCCCTGTTAGCTATCTCCTACATTATTACCTTCTTCATTGTCGATGAAAGAAATGGATCCTGGCTTTGTTACTTAAAAAGATAAAACAATTCCCCTCAATGACTGCGATTTTGCTTTTGTTCAATCAATTTCTGGCTCCGTGTTGAGGATTCTTAACCATCTTTAGATTTCCTAGTTAGAAGCTCTCTAATATTCTCGGAAAGGTGACACTTCAATTTTTAGGGGGCTGTGGCCACAAGTCCAAATTTGAGGACTTATGTGGGCATTAGTCCCTTAAAAATTCTTGTGCAGTCTTAGGTTTACCAAGCAATCCTTAGAACCAAAATACCCTCCTACGTACTATGTTCACACTCAATAAAAATATCGTTCCCTCTCTTTCTCCCTCTCCCTCTCCTTTTCTCTCTCCCTAGCCTCTCCCTCTCTCTCTCTCTATCTACAAGCGCATTTTTTTTTTTTTCACTCCAACAAAACTTGTAATGCCAAAAACCATGGTAGCTGACAATGTAGCTACTCACCCAAGAAACCCCCATTTTTTTACTGTGTGAAGTTGATCAGATTTGCAAATCTGCTACTCAAGAAATTGAGACATCTGGATCCAAAGTCATCACTCAAATTTCTTTTTCTTTCGACAAAACAAGTGGTCTGCAAATAAGAAACCTCCATTTTTCCTGACGAAGGAGTTGCTCAATCATCAGGTTTAAAAGCGTGGTAGTTCATTGTCATTATTAAGCGCTCCAAATTTGAACTAAATTTTTGAACACCTAAATCTTGAGGAACATGATTTGAACACGTAATGACAATTTCAAAAGCCATTGATGGCCGTTGAGGGTTAAGACAAGATAGAGAACCACTGATCTTTCTACTTTTGAGGTATTTGCTGACCAAGACCATAAAGCTTATACAATTAATATCCTATAAGCTACCCATCCTAACCTGTTAGCAACTTAAGGGGATGGCGATATCTTTACTGTGGAGCTAGAAGATGTTGAAACTGATTATGATAGATTCTTAAGTATCTAAAAATTGCTCTATTTCTATAACTTTTACAATTTCTAATAAAACCAATATCAAGTTATAAACCCACATCAAACCATTTTAATAAATTAAATTTACTTACAAACTGTTTTAATAAGTTAGGTTTAATCACAAATACTTAAATTCATTTATTTTCATAAGAAATTTTAATCATATTATACAAAATATTAAAAATTTAATCACAAAAAGTTGCATGTAACTGTTTCACAAATTTCACCTCAAGAAATTAAATTTAGTCTCAATCCCTTAAATTTAACACTTTAATAAGTTGAATTTAGTCACAAACACTTGGATTAAATTGTTTTTATGGATTATTATAGTTAGATTATATAAATATTTAAGATATAATCGTATTTTTTTAAAAACAATTACATGTAACTGTTTAACAAAATTTACTTCAAATAGTTAAAATTAGTCATAATCACTTAAATTTATTTGTCTTAATAAATTAAATTTATATACAAACACTTAGATTTAATAGTTTTCATAGAATATTAAAGTTAGATTATACAAATATTCAAAAATCTAATTTTTTTTATAAACAGTTAAATGAAATTGTGTTTTTTGTAGTCAGTTAATGTAACTGTTTTATTTTTGTTTTATTTTTTTTTTTACATAATTTCATATTCATCATGAATCTTATTTTAAAGGTCTCAGCGAATAAATTCTAAAATTATAAATTTTATCGAAAACCGTGGATAAATTGAAAGTTATGCTATTTTCAAGTTTGAAAACAAAAAATAATAACTTGATATTTGACTTTATACACTTAAGATTTAGACAAATACACAACTGTTTCACTTAAAAGTTTTTCTCATATACTTATGCTTCCATAAGTTTTATAAAGAAGACTTTTCCCTCATTTTCCGTAATTTAAATAGTTTTTCAAAGATTAACCAGCTCTCAAAGAGTAATATAATGACAAAAATTGTTGATTTAGCGCAAAATGTTTATCAATTTGTTGGCGATTCCTCTTCCACCTAGCAACAGAATTTCATATCTGGCGAGATTTCAACAATGTGCGCAGGCCATCTGATAAGAATATACCCTCTTACAGGGTCAAACAAGGCAGCACCTTGGCCAATTCATCATATGTTTTTCTTTATAGAGTGCCATGAACATCATCAGGTCATCAAGTTTTCGTAATTCCATAATTGGGTCCCTTTTTCCGCTTTCTTATACCATGGTGTTTGGAATTGGAATATTTTTACTCATTGGTCTTTTTTGGTTCCCACTTATGCAGGACAAGCCAGGTACACTTTATTCCCAAATTTGATGCATGAACCTTCAAACTGTACGGTTGCTCCTCCTTTTTTCTTTTTTTTTTGGTCTTTGACCCAGTGTATTCCCAAAATTGACAATCAAGGGACTAATCACTATCGCGATGGGTGAACAACAATAAATCACTGGCTCAGAAATTTTTTCCAAAGTGCAGAGTCTCGAACTCGGGATCTTTCATCTCCACTTAAGACAACCACTTTAAAGCCAAATGCCCAACCACTAGACCAACCCACTAGGTTACAGTGCTCCTCTTTGACAGCATATGCAAGAGTCCTCTTCTTTGTCATCGCCCTCATTTTTGAAAGCATACCATGTTAGCAGGGGTATAAATGAAAATAATCTGGATAGCTTAGCCATGGTTAGAATACCAAAACGGAGGGAATAAACGAAATCACAGGGACATCCAATACAAACCACCAACAGATTATGCCATTAACTGTAATTTTAACGGTAAAATAAATAGCTAGGATTCAATCAAATGCGGTTAATCAGCCTCCCAAATTGCAATTCAACACACATCAAACAGAGGACTTTCGAGTCATTCCACTTGTGAAGTAAATGAGTATTTAACCCTACGCAATATGACATGGCTCTAAGTGATTGGTGGATGACAAAGGAGATGTAGGCCTCATCGTAGGTAATCCCTCTACTGGATACATCTTCTTCAGCCTCAAAAAGAAAACCCTAACTAGGGCTTCAAAAACCAGAGTCTGCAATTCAGCAGAGAAGAACCCTAATATCTTTGATATCTCATCAGAACTACTTAAGATGCCTAACAATTCATCTGCGAAAAAGCACGCTCCAGATCAGCCGGAAATGGGCGGACCCACTCCAAAATCACAACGCACCAAAATGGGAAAACCTGAAGACAATGAGAAGAAGGTAACGTTTATTCTTTCCAATTACAATTTGAACAATTACCCATTATTCATATCGCCAAGATAACACTACCCATTAGCTCAAATCAGTTCTTTTGAATCCCACCGTTACTATTTTTTTATTTTTTGAATTTACTTTAATTATAGCAAAAGCAATGATTTTCTGTTTTTCTGTAGTAATATTGTTAATGGGTGTTCTGTAGAGTTTGAGTAAGAGGCTCAAAGATGTTGAAATCAGTGTTCCCATGGTGTACGGTAGCATCGCATTCTGGCTCGGTAAGAAGGCAAGTGAGTAAGTATTGTTATGTCTATGGCTTCTTGTATTGCCCTTTAGGTGTTTGAATGAATTAATGCCCATTTTAATTTTGTATTGCTTTACTAGGTATCAGTCCCATAAGTGGACTGTTTATGTTCGCGGGGCAACAAATGAGGATCTGAGTGTGGTGGTAAAGCGCGCTGTGTTTCAATTGCATTCAAGTTTCAATAGCCCTACAAGGGTTTTGGAGTCGCCGCCGTTTGAGGTATCGGAATCCGGGTGGGGTGAATTTGAAATTGCCATCACCCTTTATTTCCACAATGACGTTTGTGACAAGCCGTTGAACTTGTGAGTTGCTTTGCGTGTTATGTGGTTCTGATTTATCAAAGAATTGTTTCATTGAACCATGAAATTTGGGCCAGTCAATTTTGGTGCTGGACATTGTCTAGCATTCTTGGAGTAAAAAGTGAGGTTCAACAGTAATGTTAAAATGTTTAGTTTGATACTTGGTTTGAATTTTACACTGCAAACAAAATCACACTCTTATTAGGCTGGCCCAAAATGTGAATTTTTGAAGCAATTAAGCTCTTAACTCTACATTTTCACAACTTTCAAACTCATTACAGATATCACCATCTAAAGTTGTACCCAGAGGATGAATCTGGTCCCATGTCAACTAAGAAACCTGTTGTTATGGAATCCTACGATGAAGTTGTTTTCTCTGAGCCGTCAGAGGGTTTCCTTGCTCGTGTGCAGAATCACCCAGCCGTAACTGTGCCCAGACTACCTGCTGGTTTCACTTTACCTCCTCCTGGTGTGTCTCCTAGCTGTGTTGCTTATAAGTTTTGCTCCTTACTATGCTTTGGATGAATAAATATGCCTTTCGGTTGTTTTTAGTACCTGTTGAGGATGTTAGTAGAAAGAAGAGAGGTGATACTAAGGATCATTCCCTTAGCCAGTGGTTCTTGAATTTCTCAGAGGCAGATGAGCTCTTACAACTTGCAGCAGCTCGTCAGCAGGTGAGCATGAGTAGATATCTTTTACACTATTCTGTCTGAATGACAACATATACATTTTTTTTGCATCTTTAGCATCTCTATATAAAGAACAAATGTGATGTTCAAAACTGAACTAACTGTCATGGTATTAAGCTGACGGGCCAGATGAAATTTTGAGAGAGGGTAATAAGCAAAGATTAGGGTTGAAATTACGGTGTCATAAAATCCATTTAGTTTCATACCGAACAAATCAACTATGGAAGTTATTTTCTTACTTCAGTGATTGATGGAAAAGTACGAAGAGAAGAAGACAGACTTTCATATGGTGGTTATTGACTTAGAAAAAAGGCATATATTGATATTAGAAAGAAAATGAGTATTTATAGAGTCCAACAACATCACCAGAGTATTTATAATGATATCAAAATGAAGGACATTTATGATGGAGGCATAACCAACGTTAAAATGACAGGAGAGATGAGTGAAATTCAAATCACAATAGGCTTACATCAAGGATTGGCATTGAATCTTTATCATTTTTCTTTAGTTGTGGATGAACTAACTAGTTATGTTTAATAAGATGTTCTGTGGTGCATGTTGTTTCATAGCCAGGGGCACCTTATCCCAACTTTCAGAACAGGAATGGGGAACTTATTCATGAGATCAACCTATGGTATTAATTACTGAAACTGGAATGGGGTCAATTCTAAGTTAGAATTATGGAGAGACACCCTATAAGTGGAGAAGTGTGTTAACAATAGAATACTCAAGTCAAAGGGAAAATCTTACAAGACATCTAAAACGCCAACTATAGGCCTATAGCTAGATAATGAGTCATGGCCTTAGCTATAAAGTTCTGGTTGGATTTGAGTCTTATTCCAGTGTTCATGCTGTTTGGACTTGGGACTGGAAGTCTACACAGTGTTGCCATGTGATCACTTTGGCAGCTGTAGTGATGTGAGCAGACAGTTAAATCTCCTGTAAATTATCTATGCATATTGATTTTCTTTCTTTATGATATACCAACCTAACATGGAAACTCAAGCACTCTCTTTGTTTCATTGTGTGCAAGAAATAGTGTTTTTTTTAATGAAGATGAGAAACAGTTGAACACACAAGATGAATTTATCATAAGACTCGGTTTGGTGAAAGGATTGTATGGTTTTATGGATGACGAAGTATGATATTCGTGCAGTATTAGATGAACTTATAATATTGTGAATCATTGAACATATTTTGATTGGATCCAATTTTTTGATTGAACATATTTTTTGATGTCTGCACAAACCAACTGAATTTGATCTTTCCTCTTTCTTCTTGATAGAAGAAGCCCTTAAAGAAAAATTTTAAGAAAAGAAAAGCTGTGTTCATCATGGAGTTGTTCTCTTGTTTACTTGCATGCCTTAATAGAGAACTGTCAGAGTTTTTTACAGAATAAAGTTGCATGAACCAAATTTTTTGACAGTTTGGTTTTGATGCTTTAGGTGCAAGCTCATATTGCTAAGCTGAAACGACAGATAAGTCTGATAGATGGGCAGAATCAACAGCTGAAACCTCCCTCAGACCAGTGAACGTACATTGTTCACGAATTTTTTGTGATTTGTACTTCGAAATTGTTTCGTGGCAGATACACAACAGCATAAGGATGTGACGATGATATATATTTTACTCAGCTCTGGAGAGTTTTGTCCCCACCTGCCCTATTTATTTTATTTTTTTAATGTGATTTTGTTCTCCTTGAGAGCTGAATGACATTTTTTTAACTCATTGTATCAAAGACAGAAGGACAAAGGAATTTGTATCACATTTTTAATAAAAGGTTACAAATTGAATTTACTTAATCTTATGAAAAATCTGCTACTGACTTGATATAATTTTTATCTTTTATTGTTTATTTCCTATTCAATTATCCTTCAATAATGTAGAACCCATATGCATGCTCTGTTTTATGAGTACTTGGATGATTGCAGCAAGGAGGGATGATTGCAGCAAGGAGGACTAGAAGGTGTCCCTTGGTATTCTTTCCGAGCTAGGTACTTTCTTTGCGGATTTCACTCTACACATCAAGTGAGATTTGATCTAGGTGCTAAACGTCATAGATATAGGCACTTTGTTTCCTTCCGAGCTAGATACTTTTTTATTTTTGGGTGGGGTTCTTTTTTGGGGATGGTAAAATGGTTTGTAATTAATCTTTCATGCGGCCAATATGTGATGTGTTCTACAAGAGAAATTAAAGTGGCCTTGATGGCCCTTTTTTCTCTTATTTGGGTTTCTTCCTCTGAATTAACCCCCCAAGTATTACTTCCGGTTCCGGATATGCAGGAGGCAACCCCTTGCCACTTGCCAGACATCATCATATGTTTTATAAAATCGATCAAAGTTGGACCTCCTCGAGATTGCTTTTTTTTTTTCTTTTTCTCTTACTCATTTGGCTACGGTTTAGGACTAGAGGCCACAATGTACTATCGTGGTACTACCGGTATACTACTGACGTGATGATAACCTAGCTAAACAAACAAAGAAAAGTATTGCTCTTCCCAGCTTCGTCCTACCTCCACATTGCTGATGCAGCCACCCAAGACACAAAACTGCACCTCAGCCACCAATCTTGAATCTGTTTTCTTCACAGGATCTTATTTGCAATGAGACGATATGCCAAATTGCTAAATTATCTGGTTTATGCCAATTTCTTCATGAAAGAACTTGTCCCCAGGAATTTGCTCTTAACGGTAAAATCATCTCCTTCAAATAAAAATATATTATGATCTAGGAATACGTGGAACTGCTCAACATTGCACACCCGAGATTCCTTTGTTTGGTTATTAAATGACTGACAAGGTGAGCCAAGAAAATTATCAATAACCAAATTATTTTTTCCATCTCTAAAGTGACAAAAGAGGAGAAAGTCCCTGTGATGAGAAAAGGAATCAAAATTGAACTATAGTTTTTGTTCAAAAATCCCTCTATACAATAGTTGTTAGATTAGTGTGGAACCAGCTTGCTCATATGCTCTGGTCAACCAAACTACTATCTTCTCTGTACTCCGGGTTATCTTTTAAGATGACAAAGCCTTCAAGGATGGGAGAAAGTGGAATGTACCTGCACAAAATGTCACTGTTAGCGTGCAACAAAAGGCAAAATGTTTACAGCAATTTTGACGGGGCCAATTTTAGTACTTCTCAGTAGCAAGCTCTGCTCTAGCCAGTGGCAAGAAGAACTGGGGTTGTGTGGGTCAGAAAACCAGTGATGGTCTTGGGATGGCCAGCCCGGCCAACAACATCAACAGCTTGGCAAACTCGAACAGGTATGGGCAGCGGTTTCAGATTCTCATCCACAGTCATCAACATTCTTGGCTGCAACATCAGAGAAAAAAAAAAATCACAAATTAACTACCCCCCTCAGAAAAAATGTAACATATTGAATAAAGAAACAAGGTGTTGAAACTTAGGGTAAACCTGAATTGCAAGAATGAGGAAGTAGAGAACGTAATGATATTTCCCCAAGATGATGGCTTTCATGTCAAGACATGCATGCAGCAAGGTTATTATTCCAGCAAGTGCCGTCCTGGAGGAAAAAAACAGGGAAAAAGAAACCACTCATATCAACCCCCAACCCCAGACCCAATAATGATGATAATAAGAAAAAGAAAATAAGAAAGCCGCTCATATCCAACTGCCTTCGCATTTTAACCAATCATACACCTAAGATTAGAAGGCGATCTTGGTTCAAACTTTTCTTTGGAAGAGAAACAATTACGGTGAGAGTAAGAAGTGCACAGAATGATATGGATTAAGAGTCAATAAGCCCTTTCCCAAGTGTACAAGAACTTGAGCAATTCGTACCTGCACAAGCGGCAAAAGCACATCAATAAATCTCTACCAAGAACCCCATGGGTGTGAAAGACTAAAAACAGAATTCATGAGAAGCATTACAAAAAACAGAAGGCTGGCATCTCCATGGTAATAGCTTGAAAGATTGCGAAGCATGCCAGCTCTTCAAGCGTTATTGGTTCCAGCTCCTATCAACCCTAAGGACATGATGGCGGCCTATATAATTCCAAAAAATATTTTGCCGTTTAGGCTACAAGTGATTAAATAAATGTAAAGCTACCTCTATTCACATTGCCATTGATCTGGACAGAACACCCAACCAACAAACTGGTGAGAAAGTGTACTCAATGTAAACAAGACATCAATAAGCTACAAAAGTCTCACTAGCTTCAGTCTCAGCAGCAACTTGTTCCAACTCAATATAAGGTCACCAACAAAGGAAATCTGACTTAAAACAAGAGTAAAATGTTGGGAACTGATTCAGAAAGTTCATGTGCACAATTCCACCCCCCCACCCCCCTCCCCCCAAATTTCCTCAATTTATGGATGTTTAGATTACAAGCAGCCACATTGTTGGGAATGAGGTGAGTGATGTAGAACAAGGTGATTTTGGGTTTTTGTTTCTTGTTTTTTTGTTTTTTTTTTTTTTTTAATGACGAGGAAACCCCTTGGAAAAACCCTGGACCACATAAATTTCATCACTAAATTGTGTTCGACTCACTTATTAATCTCATACCCAGCATTAGATGCATTGCACCAGACCTCATTTAAATAAGAGTGCTCAATCCAACAAAAAGGGCAGGCTATTCGAATCACTTCCTTCAATGTTAAACTTCATTTCTTCTTTTAATATTATACAGTGCAACCTCAGCAGTATACCACAATCCAATCCACCCGACTCTGGGGTGCTCAGATGGATTAGTATCACGGTATTGATTACCTTTGGATTTGATATGCAGAGGAGACCAAGGGCTAAAGGAACTGCCCAACGGATATTGTGCGCTCCATACTGTAAAAGATGCTCTAACGAGCGAATTGGCATATCAATACCCAATTCCTCAGCCATGTCTACCATAGCAATTCCAAGAACAGCTGGTCCCTGGTGGGTTTCACCCTTCTCAAGATTTTGCACACAATGACCAGCAGGTTTTGAACCCGCGTGAAAACAAAGCGTTGGTCACTTCATGTATGTAACAAGAATCTCCAGCACATTCAACTGGCTTTAAAAAATAAAAATGAGAAGATACCTTGAGTACGTACCCCGTCCCAGCATAGGCACAAGAAAGCGGATTTGGATTTGCTCAAGTTGGGGTCTTCAACTTGACGCTCAATTTAGCATTAGATTTCAGACACGTGGGGGGATGCAATTATCAACGGCTGGGATGAGGAAGCTTTAGCATTTGTAGGAGAGGCCCAGCCGTTGATAATTGCATCCCCCACGTGTCCAAAATTTAATGCTAAATTGAGCATCAAGTTAAAGACCTCAACTTGAGCAAATCCCAATCCCAAGAAAGCAGGGTCACATCGCAATATTTTCTAATTTTTTCATTAAATATCTTCGAAACTGTTGCTGTGGCCTCCACACTTTCCTGTTAGACACCAAAGAGGGATTCAACTACAATTAGGATGATTAGGACTGCAAAGTTCCAAATTTGCAAATTGTATGCTCAAAAAGTAAAACTAAAGGTCTCTTCTGGATTAACTCGAAACAAAAACACTAATGAATCCCGTAAAAGCGCCTCCAGGTTGTTATTTTTAATCACCTGCTTCCCAAGGTACAGAAGACCAAGGCCAACAGGCAAAAGCCAAGTCAGGGGCTCCCCCAATTCTGACTCACTCACTTCGGTCCATAAATGCAATTATAATTGACTCGGCAACCTCTTCGTTGCATGAACCCACACATATCAAACCCAATGAGATTGCAGTGAATGCAATCACATCAAGGGGTGCTTTCACAACGAATCATTTAAAGAAAATAACACTATCAGCCCAAACTCCAACAATTTATTCACTTCAATAGACATTTACTACCAAAATTAGAAATATTCGATGTACAACATTACAGTGACAAGTACAGATAAAGACAATTGTGATGTGTGTCACGGAGATTTGGGCTGAGACATTTTTCCCATGGCCGAACGGCTAATGCAACCCCTCAAAGGGTTAAGTTGCCCCCTTATGTTATCCCCACCCCCAAAAATATATACCCACCCCTCTCAAAGACCTCACTATCCCTCATTCTCACCCACCCTTCTCACTCACCCCACACCGGTGACCGACGATTGGCGGGGGGAAGGGCGACGACGACCGGCGAGGAAGGGCAACGGTGGCAACGCGCCCTCCATTTTTTCCAACGACTCTTCTCCTGTTCTTTGTTTTTTTTTTTCTCTTCTTCTTCTCCTCTGCTAGTCAGATCTAGCAGATCTGTGTTCTTCCATTTTTTCTGGCAACTTCTCTCTTCTTCTCCTCTTCTTTCTTTCTGTCTTTCTTCTTCCTTTTTTTTTTTTTTCTTTCCTCTGTGGTCAGATCTGTGTATTCCTCCATTTTTTCCGGCGATGGGGAGGGAGGGCTGTCGACGAGAAAGGGGTGCGAGAGAGGGGTTCTGGGAAGGAAAGAAAAAAAAAAAAACAGAGAAGAGAGAAGAGGAGGAAGGAAGAAGAGGGCTACGGGGTTCCGGCGAGGGGTGCGGGAGAGGGGTTCTGGGAAGGAAAAGAAAAAAAAAAAAAAAAAAGGCAGAGAAGAAGAGGGAAGAGGAGGAAGGAAGAAAAGGGGTGCGGGGTTCCGGCGAGGGAGGTTTTGTTTTCAAAACCTCCATTTTTTCCGGCGAGTGGTGCGGGAGAGTGGTTCTGGGAAGGAAAGAAAAAAAAAAGCAAAAAATAAGAGGGAAGAGGAAGAAGGAAGAAGAGGGGTGCGGGGTTCTGGCGAGGGAGGTTTTGTTTTCAAAACCTCCATTTTTTCCGGCGAGGGGTGCGGGAGAGAGGTCGCCGGTGAGGAGGGGTGCGGGAGAAGGGATGGGTGAGGGTTAAGCCCTTTTTGGTAATTTCACATAATAATTTTTTTAATTAAAAAAATATGGGGGGCAACTTAACCCTTGGGGGGGTTGCATTAGCCGTTCCCAACCTAGTTTCCATCAACATTGTGAATGGGCCCACCTCCCCAGATGGGCCTAATGATGAAGGCCGAAAACAGTGAACCGTGGCTGGCATTCAAAAGCATGAAGATTGAAGAACGACTGGAATTGTGATGATTGACCCGACCATTCTGCAGTCCAGATTAGGAATAGAAAAAAGCTGTTGAACCTGTAAATCTTTAATGCCTTCTTCCACAAAAAAACCTCCATAAAACCTTCTTACATTAGGGCTAGGGCCCATATGATCAAGTGCATCACATGTTAGGGAGACTTTGATTGGGGACCAAATTTGGAATGACAACTCTCTAATAAAGGGGTCACTCCTCTATTAAAGATGAGACGAATAATGTTACATTACTCCTTTTTTTTCTTTTTTTGTTTCCCAATTGACATGACAATTAAGTTAATCATCCAAAAATTTTATTAAAAAGTGGCCTATTGTGACAACATGCATGATATTTGGGCAAATAAATTTCAGCAATATAACATTTTTTTTATAAATGAGATACCCCTCTAATGGAGAATTGATCATCCCAAATTTGATTCCACAACCATGAATTTCCATTTTGGTGTCTCTTGGTTCAATGATTGTGCCTTGTGATGTGTGTCACGGAGATGGGTTTCGAATCATATCCAAGCTCCTGATAGAACCACGAGGCTTTATCACATAGTTCATAGTTATTTTCATGACAAGTGAGTCTTTTTGTTGTCTTTGTAGTTTTGGTAAGAAATATTGTAATATGCCACTCTATTAATTTAAATTATACTATGGACTAGTAAAGATTTAGTAACGAGACCCCTACTTTCTGTCAATGACGATCCTGACGTTGTAGAGGCGGAAGCTGCGAGGCTCTAAGTTCTAGCTAGGAGCCAAGGATTGTAGAAAATCATGCTCAAAGGAGATGGCCTCTCCATAGTTTCCAGTGTTAATTCTACGAATAATTAAGCTACATGGTCTCTGGTAGGGATGTGCAAAAAACTGCCTAATCCGTTAAACTAAACCAATCCATTTTATTGCGCACCAATCTAAACGGTTTGAGAAATTAGGCGGCACAGTTTAGACGGATTGAAAAATAAAATTGACGGTTTGGTTTGATTAGTGGATTGAACTTTGTCAAACCGCTAATAAACCAAACCACCCCGTCTTTAATAATATATGTATAAAATTATAAAAAACCAAATATCTCTAATTTCATAATTAATAATGTATTATCTTATTAGTACTTTGCTAGGATATTAGGTTTTAGGTCTTCAACCTTTAATAACATTAACTATTATCATTTTCATCAACATTGATCAACTGTTTTTCCCATAAAATCATAATTTTCATCTTTGAAATTAAAAACTATGTAAGTATGTTTATATCAAACTTCACTTAATCACCTTAAATAATTATACGTTCTTGAATTATTAATTTATTTACAATGTACTAATTAGTTAAGACCCAATATATTAGAAATGCCCCAATTAAAAAGGGTATGATACAATCCGCCAAACTTGCCTAAATCGTTAGTGACAAATCGCCCAAAAAAATAACCAACCCATCAGTTTTTAGCACTTACGGTTTGGCAGCAGGTTGGAAAATTTACAACCCGCTATAAGTAGATTGGTTGATAATTTTTCTCTAAACCGACCTGCGCACAAGCCTAATCCTTGGCAATGCTAATCAAAGACATATAATTAGGACCTTAAAAAATACCGTCATATGAGATTTTATTTTGAATCAATAATATAGATCAAATAACTCTACTCTAAATGAATTAAGCCGTCACGAATAACTATAATTTATTGACAAACAGCTCTGACTTAGCTCTCGCATAAGAGTTGTTATAGATTGTTTATGAAAGTAAACGAACCAAGCATGATTATTAAATGAGCCACGCCTAAGCAAGGCTGAGCTAAGCTAAGCTAAACTCTTTGGTTTAGTTGAGGACTCGAGGTGCGTTTTTTATCATCTTTAAAAAAGTCAAAACAAAACAAATGATGGGCTGCAACTCTGTAAGCTCCAATGGAAAAGCAAGATTGCGATCCACAGGCTTGCCTTGCCCACCAAATAAAACAGATTCAAATTCAAATAATCCTAGAGATGGATGTCGAGAACAGAAATCTCTAAATATGGTGGCGCCTTTTGAATGTTGGGCCAAGAAGCAGGGGCACCCGCTTCTGGGCCTGAAGATCTGCGTTCGTAGATATACCCATGGGTTTCAATATGGTGGTACTTTCTAATACAGTTTTGAAATTATCTAAAAAGAATGAAATTAAAATAAGAGTTGTGTTAATCATCTTTAATTTTTATTTTTAATTTATTTATTTTCCCAAGCACATGAGTTTTTTTTTTAAATACTTAACTTAAGATGGATGCTATGTTACTAACCACATCATTAAGAAAAAAAATCTAAAGATAAAATTTAGGAATCAAAGTATATAGTATTTTCCTTAAAATATATGGACAGTTTAAAAGACTTTTCATGGGTGCTAGCTAGCCTGCGAGATGAGGCTTTGCTTACCCCAAAATTTAGTTGTCAATATAATGTGAAAATGTAACCAGAGATGATTAAGTAACTCATGATGAACCGATGAAGATGCCATTTAGATCGGATGGTAAAGCGTTTGGACATTGTATATATTGCATGCCTATGTTTGAATTCCATAGGGGTACCCCATTACATAAATTTCTTGTCAAGTGATGCAACAAAAAATAGGGACATAGGGCTACCCTAAAATAAGATCATTTACAAAAGAAGTGAAAAACAAAGCGATTCAACAAAGAAGACATTTTAAATGAAAAACTAAAGTTTCAATGGGATTGAAAGAGCTAGCTTGAAATAGTGTCAGAAAATTTAAAGTGATAGAGTGGCAGAGGCAAAAACAAATGGAAAAAATTTGTTCAGAACTTTAAACAGAATGTGGGAAAATGGAGATCATTAATTGAAAACTGTGATATTGAAACTTGAAATCAATCCTAAAGAGAAGCTATAAGGCTAGCATGAAGATCATTTTGATAATCTTCCTCTGTGGTATAGCTGATGGGGTGTGCATTGTTTTTCAATATTCTCACTCCCCATAACATGATAACAAACAACACATCAGTCGCCGGTCGACCTCACATCAAGCTTTCCCCTATGAATTATGCAATGGGGGCCCTTCTCAGGTTTTTCCATCTGTCCTTTCCATGCTCCAAGTATGGATGGAAAACAGGAATGCATGGGATCTTCATATATCTGGCTTTGAGATGGGTCCTGCATCTGCTGTCATGGTCATTTCAATATAATGCCATTGGCACACTCATCTTGGTTTGGCATGTCCCTATCCTTAAATCTCAGAAATCCTCTTATTGTTGTTTCAATGGGTCCAGGTAGATATAACCTTCTCTTGCGCCCAATTGCTTAATTTCAATTTCTATCTAGGCTTCTAATACTCAAAGTCCCTTTCTGATCATCACTGTTTCTTCATTTGTGGAGTTAGTTTTTAAAACCCTATAGGACAACCCATTTATCTTATGAACTGTTCCACATTCTGGGGATTTTTTTATTAAAAAAAAAATATTTTGTTAAACCATTTGCCTTACAAGCCAGCCTGATGGGCCTTATCAGGGGTGGAGCTAGAAATTTTTATTTGGGGATAGAGTTAAGGCTGTTAAATACGTTTTATGTTTATGGAAGGCCTAGATAAAAATGTGTATATTAGTTTCCATGGGTGCATATCTGAAGATATTACATTGACAATTTTCCTCACAAACCCACATGGGATTGAGCAGTTCTGCCCATTTACAGCCAGATATATGATATCACCCCACCAATAAATTCATTCGCTTTCTGCGGCTCTCTCCCCATGTAGAGAGTTCGAAAATTAATTTAATACCATTTTTCATAAATATTTTTGAGAGTAATGTTGTGATCTCATTCCGCACCAAATTCCCAGCAAGAGCCACCACAAGGGACAAAAGGTTAGTCATGAAAAAGAAATTACAAAATTCAGGCCTCAGGGGCTCATAAAATATTCCAAGTGGGCAGTTTTACAGTTGGGGAGAGAATATGCATAGGCCTTTTCAAGTGGCTGGGATGATCTCGCAGGGCCTTACTATGTTGTCTTTTACAGGAGGATTTAGGGGGGCAAGAGTAACATGGCCTTCATGTGCCTTACCAAGGACAGTGTCACCATCAACGTAAAAGGAAAATACCTTTGTACTATACGGGTCACCGCATTTAGGTGAGAATGGTGGGCCAATCTCTCTTCTCTCTCTCCCACCCAATCTCATTCACAGAACATGGGACTATGGGGGAGCTTCTTTCAAAGACGGCGACCTTGGGCCAATTTATTTCTTTGTTTTTTGTTATGAGCTTCAGTTGAAAGTCCATTTCCTTTGTCATCCTCAAAATTCTACTCATTGTTACCTTCTCACCTTACGGAAATTGGTGACTCTCATGTGCACCGCCCTTTCATTTTTCTACTTAAACTAGTCCAAATGGATTATTAATTATTTTTGGGGCTGTTTGAGAAAAGAAAAGAAAAAAAAAAAAAAAAACCGATTAACTGTATATTAGTTTGACTGGGTTTCATTTGATTGTTGTTTGGTAAGTTCATCCCTTCTTGATTTCCCTGACAGACGTTTTACTATCTAAAAAACTAAAGTTCAAATAAAATCAATATGGCTCAAATCCCAGTGGGAGTAGGACTAAGAGTCTAAGACACCCTGTGTTGTCCTTAAAAAAAGTAACAATAATAATCAATAGGTTCACCTGGATGAGTTATGGGTTAGGGTCAAAATGTGTTTTCAGATGTTGGTCTTTACACCCAGGAATGCCGCATTCATGTTGGGCCTGCCTGCCTGTGTGCTTGTGGCCTAGCAGCCATGTGTTTACTGCAATAAATCACTTGTGGGGTTTGAGAAAATGAAAAAACAAAAAGAGAAGGACAGAAATGCCGGACATTGCCGTATCAAGCATTTATTCTTAGCTTTTGCAGATCACTTTCTGAGCCTTAGAACATGGAGAAACAAACTTTTTTTCTGAAGTGGAGCCAGGCTCTATAAGAGAAGATATATCAGTGGTGCTCCTTTGAAGAGGACTTCATGTCTGATCTTAGGTCTCCTATATTTTGTGGTGGTGGTGCTTTCGGCAGAAGGACCACATGGGGAAACTGGGAGAGCCCCTTGTTTTAGAGACAATTCCTCCCTCTTTTTCTAGTTATACCAAACACTTCACCCAGTAGAAATGTGGGTTGAAAATTAGTAAAGAAACCTAGTTGACTTTCTGGTTGATAAATTTTATTCAGAAACCATCCAGTTTATCCATTTTTCTCAACCCAACAACATAATTTAATTTTTTAGAAGCAAGAATGGTTGATTCCTTGTAAATTCCAGCAGTTATTAACAATTTTGCAAATATGTTTGCTTTAATTTCAACTTAGTCATATTCAACCAAACAACATTTGGAAAGAGAACACCTTATCTATCTATATTTTGCGGGGGACACATCCACGAGCTTAGCTTGGTTCTTGGTTACCAAATATATATATATATATTTTTTTTTTTGGCAGGGCTTTCATCAGAAGTTTATTTGGGCAGGGGTGTTCTCTCTGTTTTTGGTGTGTTATTCCAACACTTTGATTTTTACTAATAATATTATTCACCCTTTGCTAATAAGGAAGAAGAAGAAAAAAAAGAAAAAAAGAAACATGGAAATTAAATCAAGTTGGGGATTTCATCGTAAACAAGACATCAATCATTCGTCATCACGTAACGTCATGTGATGGATGATTTGTATCTAAAAAGTACAAATGCCCATCACTCAATATAATCTCTCAAGATCATCCTCCATGCATAGAAGAAAAGTTCAAAATTTAAATGTAACTTGTATCACTCAATATAATCTCTCAAGATCATCCTCCATGCATAGAAGAATAGTTCAAAATTTAAATATAACTTAGGGGTGTTAATGGTTTTGGTTAAAACCGAGAACCAAACCGAATCAGGCGGTTTGGTTTGGTTTTTTTGTCATTAGGTTCGGTTATGGTTTTAATTTTAGAAAACCGAACTCAATTGGATTGGTTTTGGTTTTTAGTTTTAAAAAACCGAACCAAACCGGAAAAACCGAAAAAACCGAAAAATATTATATATATATAAACTTAAAGTTTGTAAATTCCCAATTCTAATAAGGGTAAAATAGGTAATGGGCTTGTTTTTGTTGATTTTAAGTTTCTTATTGTTTTCCCTTTTTTAAATTGGCATGTATTAAACTAGCTATTAATGTTGTATGTATTAATGTTGTGTGTGATATTGACATATTAATATATGTCAATATGTTTCTATTTTAATACAATGTTTGTTTTTTTTTAGTTGCTAATGTAATGCTTTTACTAAAAATGTTTTTATTTGGAGTTTGGCACGTCATTTTTTTCATTTTCAATTATTTGTTGTTACTTGATAGGTTAAAACCGAAACCGAACCGAACCAAACCGAAATATAATGGTTTGGTTTGGTTTTGTTTTTTTATAGTATGGTTTGGTTTTGGTTTGAGAGGAATAAAACCGAAGTATAATGGTTTGGTTTGAAATCTCCCCTAAAACCGAACCAAACCGAACCATTAACACCCCTAATAACTTGTATTCGATACTGTTTAAAAAGTAATTTTATAGTACCAACAATGTTTTTTAGGATATCATACTTATTTATCATTTGAAATGGCTCACTTATTATTTGAAATGGTTCAAAATAGCTCACTTACTATTTAAGTGACCAACTTACCATTTCAAGAGGTCCACTTACCATTTAAAGTGACACTATAGGTATATATGATACCCAATTTTCAACTAGGGTACTATAAAATTGGTCCTATTTAGAATTCTATTTCAGTTATTAAATCCATTTTGGCCTACGAGATCTTTAGAATTTGACTCATCAAAGGGTGGGCACTTTGCTTCCTTGATTTAATCTCAATCATTTATACATTAGAACAGCGAAGTTTAGAAATTTTAATTATACAAAAAAAAATAGAAAAGAAAAGAAAATGAGGTAGAGAAATAAGGAGATGAGGGGCTAGGATAACATGGGCATGAAGTAGGTCATAGAATAAACTAGATTATCCATCCTGAAGTAGGATATAATCATACAAGTGAATATACAAGTACAAACGAGTCCTCGGACTTGAGAATAATAAAAAAAAAAATACAGAGTACAAGGAGGAGTATATGCACACACGAGAAGGTCTCAGCTTTATCTGTTCGTACCTATAGACCAATTAAAGTAAAGAAGTACTGGGGACTGGGGTCAAAACCTGGAAAGCCAATAAAGGGTAACACCTGCAAAGCTAGCAGAAGATATGCACATGGCTTTCTGCAATTTTTATGGTGCACTGTGAGAAAATGCATGTTGTTTTTATCTGTCTCGTGAGAAAAACTTCTATGTAGTTGTGATATGATAAAATGATGTTACAAACCAACGGAATATAAGTAAAATGAGATTATCAATATATTTTTTAACTATATAATTTTAATTTATCTGATTCTTATTAACTTGTGACACCATCTAATCATATCACAGTTATATGAAAGACTCACTCTTATCTCTCAGGCTAAGAATAATAAGAGCAAGATTCAGAAAATACCAATTTTTTCAACACTGTACTCTCCAGTACAGTTTTATTGTTTGTCCGTGATTTCTGAGAGAGAGAGAGAGAGAGAGAGAGAGAGTGATTATTTTAGAAAAATAAAATGAAAATATAGGGAAGAGATCAAGATTTTTCAGGGGTGATAGCTCCTGTATCTCAGGTTAAGAATCACAAGAGCAACAATCAGAAAGAGAGAGAGCGTGATTATTTAAAAAAAATAAAATGAAAATATAGGGAAGAGATCAAGATTTTTCATGGGTGCTAGCTCCTGTCTCTCAGGTTAAGAATCACAAGAGCAACAATCAGAAAATACCAATTTTTTCAACACGGTACTCTCCAATGCAGTTATATTGTTTGTCCGTGACTTCAGAGAGAGAAAGAGAGAGAGAGAGAGAGAGAGAGCGTGATTATTTTAGAAAAATAAAATGAAAATATAGGGAAGAGATCAAGATTTTTCATGGGTGCTAGGGGTGCTTTCCTATTTTACACACAAAATAATGTGTAATTCTCCTAAAATAAAATTGGGTTCTATCATATCCAAAAATAATAATCAACTATATTTTTGGTAACTTGATCACATCAGTGGTAATCAGTTGTGTTAACTAGTAATTGGTTACTATAAATGTGATTAAGTTATCATAAAATCTTATTGATTATCTTCTAAGATATTGTATCTTATTTATTTATTTATTTTTTGTAGATAATATAGAATTTTCTTGGTGCTAGGCTGTTAGGAGCAGTCAAGGATTTATTTACCTAAATTTTAGTTGTCCTGTGTGAACTGCAATAAAATTATATATATGTAAGACTGGTAAAGAAGAAGTCAATGAGATCAGATGATAAAATATGTGAAAGAGAGATGCTAATCACAGCCTGCCAGCCTCAGTGTGCGAATGTTTCCAACAAAAAATTAGCTTATGAGCCTGTCCATATGTGAATGTTGGCAACTTGCAACAAAAAATTCACATGAGTTGAAAGGCCAATAAATACAAAGGAGATATTTTAAATAAAAAATTAATATTTCGATCTGATCGGAAAATTTAAGCCTGAAATAGTGTCAGCCAATTTAAAGCGAGATAGGGTGGCAGAGGTAGAACAAATGGGGAAAAAAAATTTGTTCTGAACTTGAAAACAGAATGTTGGAAATGGAAATAAAGTAGCACGCTGAAAACTGTGATGCTGAAAATTCAAATCAAATCTTTAAAGCGAAGTTAAAGGCTAACATGAAGAGGGTTTGCCCTTCAAACTCCAACCAAAACACCCAAAAACACTTTCTTAAAACAAAGCAAACATAAGAAAACTAGGCTCTAAGCAGGTAAACTTCAAATATGAATAGAAGATAAATTGATGGGGGGAGGAAAATTTTGAGAGAGAGACAGAGAGAGAGAGAGAGAGAAGGGTGGGGGGGTCCAAGTTGTCATTAGGAGGAAAAACAGAGCATTGAAGAACCAATGGGCTTGGCTCCCACCATGTCCTTACAAACACATACCCCAAAACACCCGTGGTCTGTCCTTTGCCCCCACATTCCACATGACTCTCTCTATCGACCTCTCTCTCTCACTCTCTCTCTCTCTTTCTCTCTCATCAACCTTCTTCATAAATACCCCCATCACCCCTCAATCCTCACACCACCACCACCACCTCTACTATTTCCTCTTTTCAACTCTCTTATCTTTCTTTCTCACTCAACAACTTCCCATTTGTTCCTTCCTTCAAACCACAACTACCTCTCTCAAACATTTCATCAAATGGCTCTAAAAAAATCAAACAAGCTACCTCAAACCGCAGTTATCAAGCAAATTCTCAAGAGATGCTCAAGCCTAGGAAAAAAAAATGGCTACGACGACGAAGGCCATCCTCTCGACGTACCAAAAGGCCACTTTGCTGTTTACGTTGGAGAAAACAGAAGTAGATATATAGTCCCAATATCATTCTTATCTCATCCTGAGTTCCAATGCCTTCTTCAACGAGCCGAAGAGGAATTCGGGTTCGATCACGACATGGGCCTCACGATTCCTTGCGAAGAAGTTGTTTTTCGATCTCTAACATCAATGCTCAGATGAAATTAAGGAAGCAAGCTAAGGTTTCAACTGTCAAGGGTTTGTTTGGAGAAGATGACCAAGATGAAGTAGTGTTCCTGCATGCATGCTTCTCTTTTTTTTAACATCTTTCTTCATTGTTAACCTTGGATCTTTATTTGTTTTGTTCTTTTATTTTTAAACCTCTTTTTTGGGGTTTTTTTTTTTTTTTTTATGTGTAATGACTCTATTCTAACCCAAGACCCATGAAACTTTTTTTGGGTTAGATTTGTATAAAGTTTGAGATTTTCCTCATGGAGGTGTGCTGTTACACCCTGTGAAAGAATTTGATGTCAATGAAAGCAAGGGTGATTTGCCTGTTTCATTTTACCTCTCTCTCGTTTGATTTCTAACTAGCTCAACTTCTCACACTCCAAGTTGGATTTTTTTTTCTTTTTTTTTTTTTTTCTGGGGGTTAATTAATGGAGAGTGGGTAGTATTCAGGGTATTAGTTGGTAAGACCAAAGGCATGGGAGAAAGAAAATCATGGCTTGCCAATAATGGAAAATATAAAATTTCCATAAAATCAAATCAATAACCTTTTCTTTTTCTTTTTTTTTTGATAAGCAAAAAACTCAAATCAATAACTTAAACTATAGTATAAAACTGTATCTATTGACACCCAAACAGCATTTCTTGTCAGAACTTACGGGGATATAAAGCATGTACGGATAATAGAATACTGCAGCATAAGCTTTTAAAGTTAGGAGTATCTGAAGAAATGACTGTTCCTGTTGTTTTAACTTTTAAACAGAGTGAAACACTTCTTCTTTTCTTTCTTATTTCCCCCTCTGTTTTTTTTTTTTTTTTGTGGGGGGTGTTGTTTATCCATAACACCAGCATTTTTCAACATTGGGAGCTAGCCATCCATGTGCATTTTTTATATTTTTATTTTTGAGCTGTACAGGCAGAATTTTATCCAAGTCCCATTTCAAAGTTATTTGCATTGTAATCATGAATAGATATACCATAATGGTCCATAGATAGTGATACAATTGAATCTCTAGTGCGCAGACTGGCCGGCCTAGATGCACCTGCATGCCTGCATTAAGTCGTAATTGTGATAGATGTGAGCATGACATGTTCGTTGATCATCTTAATTGACTCTCATCGCTCTATCTTATCCTCCTACAGGGCATGTGGTCCATCACTTCATAAATCCAAAACTTAATCATTCAGACGGCGAAATCATTATATTCATGAAAATGGCGGCGAAATCATTATAATTAGGAAAATACTTGTATGACAACAATCCGGCACGCATCCGTCGAAATGTAGAGGACTGTGATCCATGCTAACTGAACTCTGAGATCAATGAACCATTTGAGATTATTTGGCTTCACCTCAAAAAGTCAAAATTTTTAGTGAAGGGTCAACAGCTATGCAGTACTTCAGGCCAATTGATTTGGAATTACGCTAGTCTTATCATCTATTTTATTAAACATTATTTTTCTTTAATGTTTATCTTGATAGTTGACATCATATTATTACATCAATTTAAAATCTAAATAAAAATAACAAAGACACTATGAGAAATTTTTTTAGTTATGCTAAAATGACAATGCCATGTTAGCTAACATGATGATAAAGTCCTCGTTAGGCATTAAATTCTTTTTGAGTAAAAAAAGTTGACGTTATTTATTGATTCAATGGTAATGCGTATATATGAGTCCTTTGCAACTAAACCTACATTGATGCAATACAAGATATATTGAAATTATTATAAGATAACTTTAGGGTGGACTAATAGCTCGTCAAACATATATTCTTAAAAACAAAAGTTTCTATATTCAACTCTCATTCCTTAGAATCACCCACTAGTCGGGTTTATTAATTCAAAGTGTTAGCTAAGTAATGTAGAATACATTGTACTTACCCCAAAAATAAAAAATAAAAATTGAAGAATAAATTGTGGTCCTAGCCTGTTCCTGTCAAGAAGATTAGTACGGCCATCCTGCTGCTTAAAACAATGGTTATAGGATCCCCATGCCATGGGCTTTGGGAGGGGCCATCATCTAGCTAATTGAGGTTTACAGTGAAGGTGAATTGAATGTGATACGGCACACCATTTTGGAAGTCTTGATTTCAGTTGACAAGTAAGATAAAAAGCACAAAACCTAACATTATCTCTTCTTTTTTTTTCTTTTTTTTCTTTTTTTCCAATAATAAGAAACAATTAAATTAAAGATAAATATACTTTTTGGGTTTAGGTCTTTTTGGCACAACTTGGGAAAACGTACTAACGGATGCATGGGTTGCGTGAATGTCTCTCTCTCTCTCCGTTTGGGACAAAATTAAAAACTAACCCGTGCATGGATTGCATGGAATCTATCTCTTTATCTCCTCTCTCTAGTCCTGAGTCTCAACTAGAAGACATTATTTTATAACATAGGCTCCAAAGTCCCAGCCATCATCATGCATGCAATCCAACCGTATGTGTTGTGTAATCTTTTAAGACAGCCCTACCTGCTAGCTTTTTCATAGTAG
This sequence comes from Liquidambar formosana, assembly GCA_039720395.1. Classification (NCBI taxonomy): domain Eukaryota; kingdom Viridiplantae; phylum Streptophyta; class Magnoliopsida; order Saxifragales; family Altingiaceae; genus Liquidambar; species Liquidambar formosana. The sequence continues at coordinate 39,868,931 of CM077823.1, read as the reverse complement.
GACCAGCAGAGAAGCAAAGGCTGCCTCTGGTTAGCTGGTCCTCCCCCCTTCTTTTAAAGCATCTTTTGCATCTTTTTGTTTCAGCCACATAGTCTTCTGACACTACCAGCTCTTCTAAATAACTGCCTCCCCAACTTCCCTTGGTCCCAAAAGAGAATATCTTGTGCCCTCGTTACAACTACTGCAGAAATCCATCTTAGAGAATCCCCTCCTCAGAAGAAAAATCTTTCCCCCATTATTATTGCCCTTGCTGATAGATGAATAAAAAATTGAAAAACATTATTCCACTGCAATATTTATATTAAATTAATGCATGATGATATAATATATATATATATATATAAAAGATGATGATAAGGTAAACATGTCCTAATATAACTTCTATCACTATTTGTATTAGGAGTTATATCTTGTGGATTAGTGAAATAGGAGGTATATTGGATCAATGTTAAGGTACAATTCTCAATGCATGGTGTTAATATAATGTATATCAATACCTGTATTGGGAGTTGTACCTTATGCATTAGTGGAATAGGAAATACATTAAACCAGTGCTAGAGATACAACTCCTAATATATGATGCTGATATAACTTATATCAACACATGTTGATGGAAATATAACCATGTATATATATATATATATTAAAAAATTAAAGCTATAAATAGGCCAAATGATAATTTTTCTCACTAAAAGAATTAGGAGAAAACAATATGGTATGAGGAAACATGGAACTTTGAACAGAAGAGTTTCACTCAGTACCCAAAATAAATAAAATAAAGGTTTCACTACACTACCTTGGAGTGTACTTCTCAACTGAAGGTATATTAATGCACCGTCTCTTCATGATAAAGCACCTATCTCATGCATTATGTGCCTACGGTATCTAGATTCTATAAGTCTGATGCTTTATTCAGATCTACTGGATTACATGCCTTGGAAGGCCGACACATGGACAACCCTTGAGCCTCTTCAATGTTTCCCTCACCATAGTTTCTTCCCTTTGATCCCTGTATATCACTCTGTCTGTAAAAGTAGAATTGAAGTGGCCGGAGGCCTTGTGTTTGACTTCTACTAATCCTCTCGAGTCATCTAAATAAAGTTTTCATGATTCCTATGATCTTTAATCTTATTTATATGGGTTAAGGGTCTTACATGCATGAGTCTTAGATTTACCTAAAAGATTTCTTTGAGATAAAACTGAATTAGTATTTTATGTATCAAAAAATTCTTCGCAAGTTTTATGTGAGAAAATTATTGGGTGTAACAAGCACATCTGCACATATATATTTAATGAGTTAGATCAATTATTTTTCGTCTATGGAAATTAACTGTAACTATTTTCAATGTCATTGGTAAAATCTTGTTACCAAAAACTAAGTCGATTTAAATTCTCCTAATCGAGTAGAAGGGACGGGGGCCCTAAGATTAAAATGGAGACAAAAGTCACATGTACAGTAGGGTTGAGCATTGAAGAGTATCATCGGTCATCTTTCACATCTCTCAATAGAAAAAGGGTTGCCGATGGATTCAAATATAATTAGGTACTACTAGTTTACAGTTGGCCAGCTGCACGTTCCTTTGCCTTCTGTATCAAATAAATGTCCCATCCATGTTTCTTGCAAATTCATGTCCGTCAAATTTCAACCCCCCTTCCTCTACCAAATCAAATAATTAATAATTTGATTAAATCTATTCATTGTAATTTATGACTGCACCCTTCAAAAAATTTCTGATATTTTATTTTTTATTTTTGGCGAAGTTATAAGCTATTCGAATTGTTAGAATTTGACTAATTCTTGTTCCCCACACAAGACCATCATTCTATAAAATCGTTCAACGTTCAGTGCTAAAAATTATAAATAAAAAATTGCCAGTACATGAAGGGTGATTGCTGAAATCATGCTCGACACAATAGCCTCTTCACCTGCCATTGTCGTTCCTCGATATATTCTCACTTGGATAACACATGCAAGCTCATCCTCACGGATGACCTAATATAATCAATCAATCCAAGCTTGATTTAACTCCAACAACATCGACGACTAAAGCCGAGCACTGGGTCCTAAAAAAGTGCGATTAGGACATTGGTAGTTGAAAACCAAAATATAAAATAATATTTAATGATTGAAAACAACATTAGGCTGGTCCATTAAAGCATTAATTCCAGTGTCAAATCCAGTTGCCCAATTGTATCATCCTCAATCATGCATCCATAATTGATGGGATAGACACCAATGAAATGGTAATTTTTCCTACCCAACTTTGGATAATTTCTTGCATTATGTCTCATCTCATCGCCATCTTATATATGTGTTAATAATATTATAAACTATGAAGCCATCATGCGTTAGATTCTTCCCACATCCGTCATTCAAAATCGAAGTAAAAAATAAAAATACAAAAAAGTGGATAAGGACGGAACAAGTTGTGATAATTAAGTTGCATATGCATGAATTTATTCATCTCGGCCACCTTGTTTGATATTTCGCTATTCGCTTTCCACGTTGTTTTCGTTGTTGTTAATGTCGTTTATCTCTTATTGTTAATATTTTCCACTTTTGTCCAACTTGTTTTTAAATTTGACATTTTGAATTAGGTGATGGACAAGGAGAGCCACTGGTGTGGGAAGGTGGGCTGTTTTGTGGGGAAGAGATGCTGGGTTTTCGAGTATATTTGAAGAGATATTGTGTGTTGGTATTGTCGGACTCACTGTCGGGTACTACGTACTGCTCTCGTCCCTCTTATCTCATTTTCAATTCTTGCAGCCTCTCCTCCAATTTGAGGGTAAATTATAATGAGATTCTGCCTTTTCTCCTATACATTCCAAATGGTAACAACGGACCACTTCAGGGTTATGCTCTCAATAATCTTTTGGGGAAATATCTAAAACTTCCCTCAAATATAAAATTATATCTAAAAACCCCATTAAATATTTTTCTTATCCATCTAATCCAAATTTTAAAAAAAAAATTATATCTATTAACTCCAATTAGTTAAATTTTTGTTTACTGCGGTTAAAAGAAAAGACTAATCCAATTAAAATGCCCTTCTTTCACAAAAATATGTTTAATGACAAAAATGCATATTCAAGTGAATTTTTTCTTTTGCCCCCTCTTTTTCCAAACTTGCGTTACTCTCTCTTTTTCTTCTCCCTTCCCCCCATGTGTACATTAGAAAAGAATTAATTAATGATAGTTAATTTTTTTTCTAATTACATGAAAAAGGATAAAATTAGAAATTCAATTAAATATGCAATTTTTTCATTAAACATATTAATGTCAAAGAATGGTATTTTAGTCGAATCACTCTTTTCTTTTAACAACAGTAAACAAAAAATTAACTAGTTAGAGTTAATAGATATGATTTTTATTTATTTATTTGGATTAGATGGATAGGAAAAATATTTAATGGAGTTTTTGGATATGAATTTATTTTTGAGAGAGTTTTTGGATATTTCCCCTAATCTTTTAGTTGGTGGTTAACCATTTGACAGTTGACACCCAACCGAACCCGAGCCAGGCCAACCTTAATCTATCAGCCATTTTTCTTTTACTAGAAATTCTTTGATTATACACCCACACCCACCCAATGTGATAAGTGGGCTTCAATAATTAAAAGAATTAAGCTAGGAACTCAGAGATGCTTAAAACTGAAGGTTCACAGTCCATTGACTACTTTCATTTTGTGCATCAATGACCAATTTCATTTCATATATATAATTGAGAGCTGAAATTAATACAGGATAAATTTAGAACACTATTTGCCTCTATCCCATAATGGAGGAGCTCTTCCTCGCTTCTATTCATTTTTCACCACGAGTCATAAATATTTTAGAAAAAAATATAAATTTAAAAACACGAACAACCAGATACGTTGATATGGACATGCGCGTGGACATACATTCATGTTAACATAAACAGATAACACGCAGATATGCTCAATCATAATTATGTAAACATGAGAATATATGCGCACAATCAATTCTTCCTACTTATTTAAACAAATAGCAGAATATAAGCGAGAAGATGAGAGGAGCTCGTCCACCCAAAAGGTGGAGGCAAGTATTTTCAATAAATTTATAAGTTCATCCACCGGGTTGACATTATTGTTAGAATAATTTTTTATTTCAAAACAAAATATTAATTTTTTGTTTATTAATTTCTAGTTTATCATTTCTATGATAGCCCCTGAAAAGAAAAATGAATAAATTAGTTATGACTAACCTCAAGAGGAGAAATAGTCGTAATTATATTTTGAGCAAAATGGTACTAAAGATGCTGTGGGTCCTTTTGAATGAGTAAAGAAATTAGATTTTTTCTTTAATATTAACTTTATCCTATAATTATTTATAATTATTTAGTGCATATGTGACACGAAGATGGTATATAGCCAAAAAATTAATTTTGTTGAAAACATTTGAAACCTCTTTATATCAAAAAAAAAATAAATAAATAAAATACACCCATCTCACATTCACCGATCTCCAAGGGAGAGGTGAATTATAAGGAGAGGATGGAATAAATTCTCAAGGTTCTCGTCCCCCCTTCTGTTGTCCCTCGGCCCATGGAATAAATTCTCTAGGTTCCCCTCCTCTGTTTTGTAAAAACATCAACTCATCTCTCTCTCTTTTTTTTTGTTTTTTTTTGGATAAGTATCTCTCTCCTTCTCACTACAAATGTCCCAAACATTTTCTGAGGCCAAGATGGCGAGACGCCTTAAAAGAGAGTAACCAACGGTAGGGACAAAAATGTCATACTTGAAAGGTACGATTCTGTACTGGGTGGTGCCTGTACCACCCACCACCTTTTGTCAGGGAATGATAATATCACCGGCAATAAAATATTAACGCAAAACATCTTGAAAAGGACGTACGAAGCTTCATCCAAAAATGGTGTATTGGTGTAATCCAGTTGGACGGTTCGATATCTCTTGTGGGTTCACCCCTGCATTATTACTGCTGGGGATGACCAGCACGTGGTTGCTGCCCCACACATAGGCCCATGTACATTCAACTAGCGGAATATATTATGCATATCCACGTGGCGTGGGCCACCCCTTCTATATATGACGTGGATATTATCATAGTTGCTTACGTATTACCACGCATGGAACCATGCGTAGTTGCACACATGATCCACAATCGCTAGGTTTTTTGAATAATTTGCCAAAGGGATGATTTTTTTTTTTTTTTTAAATTTTGGCCGTTAATGTTTTAGTGACAGATTAATTTGTACTTTACTAACAATTTTTTTTTCATTTTTTTAAGAAACAATGTTAGATAATCCATATACGGGTTTTGTATGAACAAAAAAGATAAGAGTTCTTTATGAACAATTTGTAAAGAGATCATTCATTATTTTATTTTATTTTATTTTGTTTTATTTACATGAGAATTTGAACGAAAACGGATTGTTCTAAAGTTCAAAATCTTAGCATCAAACCCAGGCAATTGTGGTTTTTTTTTTTCTTTTCTGTTTTTTTAATATATATTTAGATTAATCCAAGAAAATGATACCTACTACATTGAGAAGGGCGGTATTATATAAAGTTAAGCATTCTTCGTGTAGCACCCAATTTACATTAAAAAAAAAAAAAAACAAGAGATTTGTTAAATAAATTAAAGGAATTTTGGTTCATACACATAGTGTCATAAAATGTGCTATAATCTAGTACTGCACATAAAATGTTGTATATAACATTTTTCTATTGTGAATCTTTTATTGTTTCTCTTTCTATGCTAGCATAGTGTCATTTTGATGAATCCTACTCCATATAATTTTTTATCTCATTTGAGAGGAGCTAAATCCCTTCTAGATGGAGGAGACATATGTCTGCTTGTCTCTGAAATTGTTGTGGAAAGGGATGTGCGCTCTCCAACTCATTCATTCATACTGTTCGAAGACAGAAGAAACCTAATTCTAATCGAGTTCGCTATATATACTTAGCTTGTGATGCCGATTGTCTAGTGTCTAATTATGAGACTAGTAATTTTCATTATGCTAAACCATCGGCTAGTGTTCAATTTGTCACTGAAGTGGAGGGGGCCCTAGGGAGAGTAGTGCATATTTTGGTCTCACGGTCTTGTCTCTACTAAAAGAAGATTTGAACTCTTGAGATGGTTGAGGCCAGAGTTGGGCTTTGTGTTATCAACTCACCTTGGCAGCGAACGAATGACCAAGGAAAGACTGGGAATTATTAGCTGTGGTTAGGGGTGTTCGTGGTTCGGTTTGGTTCGGTTTTAGGGTAGATTTTAAACCAAACCATTGTACTTCGGTTTTTGTTTTCTCAAACCAAAACCAAACCATATTATAAAAAAACCAAACCAAACCAAACCATAAAATTTCGGTTTGGTTCGGTTCGGTTTCGGTTTTATCCTATCAAATAACAACAAATAATTAAAAATAAAAAAAATGACAAGCCAAACTCTAAATAAAAACATTTTTAATAAAATCATTATATTAGCAACTAAAAAAAATATTAAACATCGTATCAAAATGGAAAAATATTGACTTATGTCAATTCAAGTTCAAATCTCCAATCTAATACGTGCCAATATCTCACACAATAATAATGACTAGTTTAATACATGCCAATCTAATAAATAAAAAACATTAAGAAAATTTACAATCTATTACCTATTATGCCCTCATTAGAATAAAAAATTTACAAATTAAGTTTAATATGTAATATATAAAATTATATATATTTATATTATATTTTTTCGGTTTTTTCGGTTTTTCGGTTTGGTTTGGTTTTTTAAACATGAAAACCAAAACCAAACCAATTTAATTTGGTTTTCTAAAATTAAAACCAAAACCAAACCTAAGGACAAAAAAACCAAACCAAACCGACCGGTTTGGTTTGGTTCGGTTTGGTTTTCGGTTTTAACCTAAACCATGAACACCCCTAGCTGTGGTTGATATGATGGGCCAATTCCTATGTGCTAATTCTGTTTGAAAAGACTTGGTTAAAAAGAGCCATTTCTGGGAAGCCATCTAGAAAAGTTGGATTCTTCCCATGTGGCCATGTGGGGTATGAGAGATAGGAGGGGGGCTATATTTTTCTCAGTCCAAAAAAAAAAAAAAAAAAAAAAGGGCCATCCATCTGAATGAACCCAGCTGGCTGGATCATATCCTTGGCCCAATTCATGTTTCAACCACAATCAATTAATGACTCAAACTCTCAAAGTGTGGAATGAGACATTTGATTTTTTCAGAATGTGCAGTGGACCATTTATGTGGTAGTAAAACATTGGCTAAAACAATATGATTGGTCTAAATGCTTCTTGGATTCCATACAAATCTCATGTTAAACCAATAACTTGCCGCCATGCACATATATGTTACGGGCTCCTCATGCCCCTAAGATCACTGCCCATGACTATATTATCAACATCTCAATCACTCCATTAGCCAAAGCTTATCTCCAAAACTAATAATGCCAACCATCTTTTTCTCATAGTGACTTAAACATGAAGTGATCTTAGGTTCAATCATAATTCCCCATCACTTGGTTGTTTATGCTTTTATCTGATATCTAGATGTAATGGAAAGGCCCACTTTCAATCTTAGTGTTTTACGGCTTTTTGGGACAAACAAACATGCCAAGGACAACTTTTAACCGATTTCCATTTAGCTGATCCTATTCCATGGCAACACCACCACCACCCCCAACCCTTGGGCCGCTGCAGCTGCAGCCGCCACACAGAAGCGCACACCTTTTCTTTTCTTTTTCTTTTTTTTTTTTTTTTTTTTTTTTACATTGGGCTCAATACTTGAAACCAAGTCCTCCCTATTACAAAAAGGTGAAGAAATGCCATTAGCTTCTTTCATGGCACTATAGAAAATTGGGGAGAAGGAATGAATAGTGTTGGTGCAACAATATAGATGTGGTAAATGGGTTTAAGGGCCCTGAAAGCCCCTCTGTGGCAGAACTGGTGGTTTGGTAATACTTGTCCAATGGGCTTCTCAAAGTAGCTGGGATTAACTTCTCAATGGCCCCATCATAGATTCTCTCTGTATCTTAATGGCCCCCCTCCCTTTATACATACTTTTTGTTTATCTACGGGAGTAACTTTCATGAAATGAAATAAAGAAAAGAAAATTCTACCCCTAATCTTAAGATACAGAGAGAATCTATGATGTGGCTTAGATGGCATCATGGTTGGAATACCAACAATGAGGTCCTGGATTCAAATCTTGTGACCAACCCTCCGAGCGGAATAAGTGCAGCAAAGGTTGGTAGGACATACCTCTATTGATAGGTAATCAATTCCTAGATCTGGGTGTGGGTATAAATCCCTACCACTGTACAAGTCCGTGACTTACTAATATGTGTGTTGTAGGGCTGGGGCGCACATCCAGGATTTGCCTCTCTATCCTCTTCTAATTAACGGCATTAGGTTTCGATTTCAAAGTCAGGGAGGACAGGCTCAAAGGATTCATCCTTGTATCCTAAAAATAAAAAAAATAAAAATAAAAATAAAAAAAACTTTCACTAGATAATTTTAAAAACACTTCACCAAACACCTCCTTCGAGGCACAAAATTTTGTTGAAAAATTGCACCTACTTCCACTCTAGGTGGAGCGGAGTTTGACTGTTTGAGTCATTTTAGTTTTTAAATACTTTGAGCCTTTGCTACTATTTCCCCCACAATTTTTAGTACCAACCCTTTACCCTCTTCTCTAGTCACCATTAGTCCATAAACCCCTTAACACCCAAAAAAAAATTAAGTTTTTTTTTAAAAAAAAATCTTTGTTTCTTTTAATTTCAGTAAGGGGGTCAAATCTTTACAAGAAGGGATAGATACTATCATAGCTACAAGTCCGGTGATACAAAAGCTATTTGTACCAAATATCCGAATATTCTTTAAAAAAAGCTATGGTTGCCCACCGAATTATTGTTGTTAGTAATCATCTAAATGCTATTTAGTTTTGGCTTTATAACATACCTTACCCACAACATGCACAAAAATTACGCTCTAGGTTGACCCCACAGAGTATGAAAACGCGTTTATGAGTTCTTAATCAATCATTTTGATCAAATCATTGTAGAATATTTAGCTAGAGATTGAAGAATCTTTTCACCAACATGAAATGAAATAAAGAAAAATATACCCCTTATCTTATCTACACTCTTCAATGAACATCCGAAAAGAAATCCATGCTAAATCCATCCACAAATATGAAAGTACAAAAGTTAAAGTTCCTTTCATTATCGATGGTGACCATTCCATTTCTATATGCAAATAGGCGATCCAAATGTGTTTGTTTTCACACCAAAATGAATCTCCCTTCAACCCTCTCTTCACTTCTTTGATTGACCTATACTTAAAATGGCATTATTAAAAGACCAGAGAAACAAAAAAACAAGCCCACCAAATGTGTGTTTTCTTTGAGGACAACCTTGTCATTTTCATGAAAATACTATTGATTTATTAGTCCACTGTACCTTATAACACGTCAGTTGCATGTTGATTACGAATAAATTTTGGCATTATTTAAGATATTAATTGCAAAACCATACAGTGGCGCTACAACACCATCATAACCATAGACTTGCTTTATAAGCATGCCCACAGATTTACATAATTAATTAAAGGGAATAGTTGATCATGTGATTGATGTGGCTAAAATTTTAGGTTAATCACTTGTACACAAATCAATAGCATCCTAGGTAAAGTTGAACCAACCTGAAATCTATTGTCGGATAGTTAATTTTGGGTTGTAAATGAGTAGGGTCGAGTCTAATAACTTAAAAAAAAAGGTTAAAAGCCAAGTCGATTATTTAACAGCCAATTTAAATGAGCTTCTATCAAATGGATTTCAAACTAAATTCAAATAATTTGATTATTTAAAATATTAGTGAGTTTTATCTAGCTGAGTGATACTTTATTGGAGTTTAGTTTGACAAATTGATAAGCTCTAAAATTAAGTTGAGATTGATTCATTTGCTCACCCTAAGTTAAATAAAAAAAATAAAAATAATACATAAGGGCCTGTTTGGATGCACCACAACAAACAAGAAGTATTGTAAGATTAAACAAATCCCAAGTCACAATCATTAATCATGCCTTTATCGGAAAAAATAATACTCCCTTGTTCCTAAATAAGTGGTTTACTTTCTTTTTAGAATGTTTCAAAATTATTGTCACATTTCAAAAGTGATTGGTTCCTTTTTAATTATTTCCTAAAATACTCTTAAAAATGTATTATCTATTTTTCTAATGTTTTGCATACTTGAGAGGACAGAATTGGAATCTCAATGCATACGCATTGATATGAAAGCATTTAATAAGATTTTCTTAATCAAACACATTATTTAGTAGTTTCCCACATGGTACAAAGACCTGGTCGTCGCCACTAAAAATCTCCAAAATCTAAGCAAGAATCATAATTTTCCTAATTAATAGGGGTAAATAAATAATTGAATTATACAAGATATCAAAAATTTTACAGTTAAGCACAACAAATCCCTAACAGATCCTCTGCCATTCCTATGAATTTTAGTCAACAAAATCACAGAATTTACAAGAGAGAAACCCAGTCCCCACAGCTACACAACACCTCTCAACTCGCCCGATTTTGACTCAGCATGACTCGGTAACTCACTTCCAACTCCACAACTATAAAAATCAAAATTCAAAAACCCAAAAAAAAAGCATACCGACTAACTCGCTGACCTCAAATAATAAACAGCAAAAAATTCATAAATAGTTAGTCCACCCAACTCGGAAAACTAGGCTGAGTTAGCTCAGCCCGCTCCTGAGTTACACCCGAGTCAGAAGAAAGGAGCTCCCTTTGGCTTTAACAGATCGGTTTATCGTGAAGCAGCGGCCGAGCTTCAACCAAGAAATCAAGGCTATTCCTGATGCCCACATGGCAGCATCTCTGGAAGTCCTCGAGGTTGACGAACCGGGACGAGTGAGTCGACTCGGACTTGGACACGAATCGGAGAACTTCCTCGAAGACCGACTCGTCGCAAGGAATCGCCAACGGCCCTTGGTTGGCGAAGCCGTACTCTTCTTCGGCTTGGACGAGGAGCTTCTTGAAGATGGGGTGGTTCAGGTACGTCGCACGCACCACGAATCTCCTACACCCGCTGCCCACGTAGATAGCCACGTGTCCGGATGGAACATCGGACGGTATACGAGTGGCCGTTATGGTCTTGGTGGATGCTGCCTTTTTGCGCCATCGCCGGAGCATTTGCCGGATTCTGACAATGTGTCGGATTTTATCGCATTTTCCGATTCCCGGTGACATTTTCGTGAGAAAGTGAGAGAAAGTGGAGTAGCTAGAGACGAGAGAGAATGAGTAGTGAGAGTGTGTTTTGGGTTTAACTGTGGGAAATTTGCGCTTGATTCAAGTTGAGAAATGGGGTAATAACGGGCGGCATGGGTCTTATAAAGTCGTGCCCGAGTAAAGTGCCCTTGGATTTGGGGATAATTACTAGATCACTCTGTTTCTCTTGACGTTGTCATGACCATGTGATGAGAAGACGGGAAAGCTGGGATGGTAACGTGGGATTAGTTGACTGATCTTAGTTTCTCGATAAATGTGCATGTATTATACCTTCGTAAAAATGAAATTAAATCATGCGGTATTAAAGTATCATTGATATTGTCTTCAGAAATCAAACCTGAACAGGTTAACCTACTAACAAGCCGATTTTTGATGAGCGAAATGTAAATCAAGTGCTTGAAATTTCATAATAGCGATGATTTGCGTTACAAGTATGTAAGACAAAAGAATTTTATGTACACGATAGATGAGTCGAGACCAAAGTCTCAGAACACCTTTGTTATAAAGGGAAAAAAAAATTATAAAAACCAACGGGTCTTAGAATCTGTATCTTAAAAATTGGGAGGTTTTGAGCTTGATTTCTCACTTTCTGTTTTAGTCAATTACTGAGCAAATTTATTATTGATGTCAATCAATTGAAGATGAACAATGGCTCTACCTATATTCAAGAGTTTATCTTGGGGCTAATTACTATGTTTATACTTAACAATGCTCATACCTATATTTAGTAGATTAATCGAGCTCAAAATGTGGATACTTTGTGAGCAAAAGAGGAAAAAAGGTATCACTTGTTTGCACCATGTATAGTAAGTTTGCATAACAAACATAAATGTGAGAAGTGTAGTTTTTTTCTTTTTGGTACATTAAGGAACATCGATGTCAAGATAGTAGAAGTTGAGGGTTTCTAATCCAACTCTCCAATATGATGTCAACGGACTTTACCATCAATATGGATTGTAATTCTTCAAAATCTCTCATTTGTTTGTATCCAATACCCTTTTGGCCTTTCGTAATCAAGTCAATTGGCAACTTGTTTTCTGAGCAATATTTATAGGGCATGGGAAAAGCCATGTTTGTTTGGTTGGAATGGAATGTAATTTCATATTTAAAATAATTTGGAATGAAATGAGATTGAAATAAATATTACGGAATGAATACCATAATAATTTACTACTATTGTTTGATTCCATTTTCATTTAATTACTTCATCCAAATATGTTGTCTGGAATGAATTGGAATAGAATTCCATTCCATCCATTCCATTCCAACCAAACAAACATGGCCAAAATGTAAATGTAACATTTCCTTCTCAAATGCTCAAAACAATGTGTTGCAAGTTCTTTTAAATTTCTATATTCTTGTGAAGACTCAAAAAAAATAATAATAATAATAATAGTGGATCGATTGTAATATTATGTGTAATGATTAGTCGTAATTTTCTATCATCTTTGCATTACAATACTATCAGGTATTTTCAATGGACATGGTGAATATATGAATGACCAGAAAATATATCTTTCTGCGACTAAAATGATTTATGTTTTGGAGGTCTCCATTCCTTTTGTGTTAATATGAAATTGAAATTCTTTTCAATGATTCAATTCTAACATCACAAAAAAAGACTTAGATTGTGTATTGTTTAATTTTTAAAAAAAACTATTATAATGATTTGATTGGATTGGATTCTTCTTGTCTTCGCAATTCAAAACACTGTTTGATCTCAAGATTCTATGCATAATGAGAAGGTGTTGTGAACCTGTCTCCTTCCAAACCATTCATATATCTACTCAATTCAAGTTGCCAAATGGAAGCACATGTTATGATTTTGTTAAATTAATTAAGCATTCAAAAAAAAAAAAAAAACACTAAAATGGCTTTTCTTTGGTACCAACCTTACCCTCAGCCCATAGGCTATATCTTCGATCCCTCAACCATCCCTCTAAAATTCTTTTTAAAAGTAGCAGTGTCATGTTTTGAACCATCAACCTTCGTCTTTTTTATTTCGTACATGCCTATATGTCCATCTCTTTTAAATGTAAATTGTAAGTCGTAAAGAGTAATTTGCATCTACATAGGTATAATTTTTGTCCCACCATCCTAGTAGCTTCTCCGTACAATTTTTAAGAATCCTAAAATCCTGAAACGATAATTACGGTAGATAATCATGGAGAAGACTTTCTATGATGTGCATCTACCCCACATTCCAACTAGCTAGCCAAAAAGGTCACATATAAAAATAGAATAATTAAAAAAAGTTCCCATTTTTACTACTTAAAAATGATTTATCATGAGATCTTTAATATTATTATCTCTTGTGGCGCTATGCCGTTAAGCCACGTGGACTTCGTAGCCTTTTAACCTAATGCAAAATCTTTAAAGAGTAATTAACAACATCCCTCATGCTCAATTAATCATTGTTCTTTGCTCAACTACACTGAGAATTAAAGATCAAAAGGACAGATTTTTTATATATATTGTTTAGTTTTTTTTCTTAACCCCATGATCTTTTGTCTCCCAGTATCTTTTTAACACTGTAATCTCAATTAAAATAAGAAAAACTGGAAGATTTGGAGAATATATGCTGGGGCCTGCTGATGGACTTGATAGATGAGCTAATTTCGATCTAAAGGTATTTTTGGAATCAAATAAGTCCTTTGATGGAGGAACTAGTCATGTTAGTTCAAAAGAAGTTAATGTTAATTACTAGTAGAATTGGTAATTTGTCGGGAGAAATCAGTACAAGAAGCCGTGGATAAATTTCTCGATACTGGAGTCTGCGGACAACCAATAAAGGACAAGAAAAAGTATTTTGTTTTGGTTCGAGCTCATACCCAAATCGCAGGGTTCAACAAGAAATCGATATTTCTCATTAAAAATTTTAGCCTTTCCAAGTGAAGAAATTTCTCTCTCTCTCTTTCTTTCTTTTATTTTTTATTTTTTATTTTATTTATTTTATGATATCAGGAGGTTTTGGATGTTTTGCACCTCATCAGCTCAGTCCCTTTTTTGGTTCGAGAGTTCGAGATGAGACGATACAGTCAGGATCAATTGATGAACTCAATTCGATTGGCTATTCGGTATAATTCTTAACTTTTTGGGGACAAGGAATCTCATACTCTTTTGTATCGACTGAATCCGGTGAAGGAAGTTATTTGTCGAGTAAAACATCTTCTATTCACTTGATACTATTCCGTAAGCACATATAGTCCTCCCGTCCCACATGCACCAGACAATTACAGGACCAAAGTCAATGTGGGTGGCCTTGAGGGGGAGTAGTGAGAATGGATCCCAAGACTTCTTGTTTGGCAAGAGGTCTTTGGACCACTCGGTTCACCCCTCAAGATTAAGTGAAGAAATTTCTCTTGATGATGGGAGGAGTTTTACCAACGCCTTTTCATACATGACCCAAAACTTTAATTTCCTTTATTTCAAAGGAAAAAGAATGAACAAATCAATGGGGATAACTCAACGTTGCGATTATGAAATGAGTTCACTTCTGGTTAGAGCAGCTTGGGCTGGAAGCAATTCCGATCAGTTTTCAGTTGTGTTCTTGTTTGCCAAGTGTTCTTTGGTTTAGTTTCAATGCACTTCCAACTATTTTCTAGATTTTGTAAGTCATTTTATGCTTGAAACCTAGAGGGACCTAGAGGGAGAGAGATGTGAGTTTTTTTTTTTTTTTTAAAGGTTTTGCCAAACAGGCAGTACAGTATATAAACATCATTATTGATAACATGAGGAATTGATTCTATAAAGTAATTATGACCTCAATAAAGAATTTGCATCATTATGGAAGTTGAAAGTCTCTTGAGCCGAAAGAAAAAATAGATATGATCCATAGTACATCGTGGTTCATTGTGATGATCAAGATTTGTGTGCCAACCAGAACAATTTCTTTTGGTGATTACTTAAATATATTGCTGGCTTTGTCCTCCTCGTGTTATCTCTTTTATCTCTTTTTTCAAGAAAAGAAGAAATAAGTTTAGAGGTTTGAGCCTAAGCCATAGTAGTGGCAAATGAGACTCAACCTTTTTTTTATTTATTAACAATTTAGTAGTCGATGTGGTGCTGACAGCTTAGCATTTTTTGAAGCTAGACCTAGCCTGTCCATATCTTTTTGGGCTCAAGCCTGATCCAAGCTTAAGGAAAGCCTCACCTGATTTATCCCAATTGTGCCTGGCCCAAAAGTCTCCCAAAACATGTAATTTGGCTGGGGCTTGGCATGCATCCCCAAGACCCGAATGCCCATTAAGGCTATGTTTGATTGGCTGGAATGGAATGGGGGAATGGAATCATATTTCAATTAATTCCCAACAACATGTTCTGATGAGGTAATTAAATAGGAATGGAATTAAACAATAGTAATGAGTTACAATGATATTTATTCCCCATTGTTTATTTCAAGTCTTATTTCATTCTAACCTAATTCAAGCATGAAATTAAATTCCATTCCCTCCCATTTCATTCCAACCAAACAAACATGGCCTAATAGTTTTCACTTTTCATTGCTATAATATTAATATATAAATATGTAATAAGCCATCCATCAATTATCATGCCTAGAAAGGCCCACACATCATTTCCAATCCATCATTTCAAGTGAAAGATTACAGGGTGAGGAAGAAAATAAAGACTTATTGCAAACTTGGAGACGATAACATTAGAACAAGTAAAAGAAGAACTGCAACATAATGATGAATCCTTTTAAATCTCTAATCAATTTTGTACATACAAGTTGTAATTTTTTTTTTCTTCACATCTGTACTTTCTACTGGCAGAGTGGTGCAAATGATAGACATGCCTATTTAGAATGTACTCGACGAATAGTAATGCAGTATTGATTTTACTTTCTTCCAATAGTTTTTTTTTTCCCCTTTTCCATTTAATAATTTTTACTTTTATTTCATTCAATAATTTATATTACCTATAAAAAGCTGAATTTCAGAAAAACTTTTGAACGACCAATATACCCTTATTTTTTTTAAAAAAAAATACATATCTATCATTCCTTTAATTGAAACACATAGTAAACGTTCTTCTCATTTGGTAACAAATGAAAGTTAGATTTTAACTCAAACTCTTAACAAATTAAAGTTAAATTTTTACTCAAAATTTAAAAAAAAAATATGTACTTTTGAATTTTAAACTTTATCTTTTATGAAAAAATATAAAATCTTTATGTATTTTTTATTTTGTATAATTAATATTATTTAAAAATATTCACGTGCAACGCACGTATGCTATATCTAGTAATTTTAAAAACCCGAATTCAAATCTCAACCCAAAATCCAAGCCCTAGGACTTGGGCCTGGAGTTTTAATTTTGGCTTAGCCCAATTTATATCTTCTTGGGAACGGTATTGCAACCCCCCATTCTTATAAGCCGGCTCCTTTCCTTTTAGTTTTTAAGATTTCATGAAAAATATAAAAGGTTTGTGCAAAAACTGATCACTTGGTCCACTAGAAAACATCATTTTGAACAAACTTGTAGAAGAAAGTGTTTTCAAAATTTATCGTTTAGGTAGACTTTTTAGCAAAAAATGAAATAAATGCTATAAATGGCTAAAAAATATATTTAAACGGTAGATTTAGGAAAAACTTTTTTTTACAAAGTTATTCAAAATAATATTTTCTAGTGGACATTATGGCTGATTTTTATAAAAACCTTTTATATTTTGTATAAAACCTTAAAAAACCTAAAAGATGAGAGTGAGGTAATAAGAATGGGATTGCAATAGCCGTTCCCTATCTTCTTTCGCACAATAGTCCAATTGTTCCGCTTATCCGTAGATTTTCAATTTGATTACATTATGACGAAAAAGACCTTAGATATATTACAACGGATATTCTACACAATCCCTTTCCCTCTCCCTTCTCTGCAACCCTGCTCTCATTTCCCCAAAACCCAAAATCCAAAGAAGGAAAAAATTAAAATTGAAAAATCCCAAAGAAAGAGTAGAAATTCGAGTCCATACAACAATGCCACACCTCCTCCTCCACCACATACACCCACACCACCCGTTACTTACACCTCATCACAACCGTCCATCAATCACCACCACCACCAACCTCTGCACATCATGTTCAGTCATCACGCGAACATCGACGGCCGTGGTCGCCCTCCGGCCGCACAAGATTACCACCGTAAGATGCATGGCGAACCCTAGAAGGGTGAAAATGGTGGCCAAACAGATAAGGAGAGAGCTCTCTGATATGCTCCTCACTGACAAGGTCTTGCAGTTCGCCGTCCTCCCTGAAGCTGCTCTCGGCGCTGATCGGTACCTCTCGTCTCTCACCACCATCAGCGATGTCGAAGTCTCTGCCGATTTGCAGGTATATAGAACATATATGTATATGTGTATATGTGGTTGAGATTATATAGGAGCTGTTCTGTGATAATTTTCGTAGTTCTGTTTCCGTATTATTATGAAAAGTGAGGTAATTTCGTTGAGAAAATGCACTCATTTGTACACAAACACATAAAGGGAAAATTGGGCGAAACCCCATGAACGATAGGTCAGTTTCACAGAATCCGCCCAGCTTTAGAACCGAACAAATAACTCCCTGAACTATTAAATTATGATGGTTTTTCCTCTCCATCAAATTTAATGCCTATATATATATATATATATATATATATATATATTTTGGTGAAATTTCATTCAAAATGGTTGCTTTTTGTTAAATTAAATGCCTAAACCGATTATAAAAGGATAGTTTTGGCATTAATTTGGTTTAATGGCTTAATGGGATGCTCACATGGTCAATTTCTGTTAAATTTTCTGATGGCAAACAGATGGAGCGGGCAAAGTGTCACAATTTGATAAAGCAAGGGGTGATATGTTCTGTTTTGAAGTGAGGGAGGGTTTTGTGAAACTGACCCATATTTACTCTATATATACATTGTTAGGAAGTTAAGACAGCAGCTTGATGCACTCGTTTCATTGTTCTACAAAATATATATAGGATGATGATTCGGTAAGCACATGCTAATATAACTTATATCAACACCCGCATTGGGAGTTGTACCTTAGCATTGCTTTCTTAATAAAAAATTTTCCTGTTGTTGTCGATCAAAAAAAAATTAATGGGATATGATGTACATTGAACCAATGCAAGGGGTACAACCCCCAATGCATGGTGCTGATATATCTTATATCAACACGTGCTAATGGGAATATAACCGTATATATATATATATATATATATATATATATATATATATATATATAATGTGACCGTTATATTGGCTGTTGACATTAAAGTTGTCATAGTGGATAAATTAGTGGGTTTTGCTTGATGAATCGTAGATGGGAATTATATTTAAAGCCCCAACTATGTTTTACTCCGGACACTCTATGATAATCACCAAAATTGTTGTTCAACTAATTTATGTTCTCTTGAGTGTTGCAAGTGTCAGAAAGGACTGAAAAAATTTCCTTTGATGCTATGGGCCTATGGCACACCCTAAGGGTTGGAAAGTTGCAATTAACTGTTCATGCTTATAAGATGATTATAGCAATCCAGTTTCGGCTTGTTCCTGAATCATTTCTGATATATTTTCTTCTGGCTGTCCAATTTGTTGTTGCTATGATAATATATTCATGATATTAAGGCCCATAATATTCCCTTGGTCTGTCCAACATGTTATGGGTATGAGCTGTATGGGGATCTGCATGTCCCATTTGTGTAATTGTATGAGGGAAGATGATTTGTTCCCATCTTAATGTAATTTCTCTGCCTTTTTTTGGTTATATTTTGTAGGAGTTCTCAGTATAGTGCTGTTTCTTCAAGGATGATACTGTTCATGATGTAATGAATTTATGATTCTCTTGTTTCTGAGGTGCTGATTATTTTTTATTTTTTTCTTTTATGTTTATAGGTGGTTAAAGTATATATATCTGTATTTGGTGATGAAAGAGGACGGGAGGTTGCCATTTCAGGGTTGAAGTCAAAGGCTAAATATGTTCGCAGTATGTTAGGAAGGCGTATGAAGTTGCGGCTGACTCCTGAGATACGCTTTTTAGAAGATGAGTCTCTAGAGCGAGGAAGCAGGGTAAGATGTTATTATGTTTCTTTATAATGATTATTTCATGAGCAATTTTCTTTTTCCACTTTTAATTCTTTGTACTAAAAGTCTAAAACCAATAATTATGCTTCTTCCTGTTTGATTGGTTTCCACACTATGTCGGATTTCTCTTATCAGTCCATCAAAAGTTGTCCCCAAATCCAAATATATGCTTTTAAAGGTTGACACGGCTGTTAATGATTTTTTTTTCCTGCATTTTTACATGCATTGTAAGGATGATATAATGGGCACAGGCACACAGCCATAAGCATGAAGCTTGACTTCATATATCCTACATAAGTTATCCTGTAATAGACGATTTGAATTATGCAGACTTTTAGTATTTTCTTAGAATGGCATGGTCACATACATAGCATTTTAAGCCACCCCAGGACTCATTGGTAGGTTCTTTATGGACCCATCGATTCCATGAATTGTAGCACCATCTAGATAGAAAGAATCATGTATGAATCATCTACCAATTATCCATTTTTTGAAAATTCTGACACGAAGACATATACACAGTTTTCTGTTTATTTTAGTTGGTGATATTGAATGAGCAAAGAAACTTGTAAAACAACTTTGTACATTTGAGGAGGGTTTATCTGAGACACTATTGATTTGTTGATTTTAAAATTTTCAGGTGATTGCAATATTGGATAGGATAAAGAATGAGAAAAAGATTGCAGAAAGCCCAAATGAAGCACAACTTGAATCATCTGATTTTCCTCAAGATGACAGAGATTGGGCAGATGATGACCCCGATGAAGACATCATTTATGTAAAGTAATTGCCCCTAGTTACTCAGCGTTAAGCTTGTTCAAATTTGGTGTGGCATTACTTCTTCACAGGTTAGTTCTATGACTTCTATCCTCAATGGGTTTAGCTTCATGCTGAAATGGTTAACACCCCTACTTATATACATTTTTCTCATGGACACATATCCTAGTTTGTCGTTTTAATGAAGTTATTCGTGATTCGTGTCACAATGATCTGTATACCAATTATTTCTGGGGATCTCATAAGTAGTATACCAATATGATTCCACTGTCTTACTGAAATAGTAAACTAAACCCAATTCCAAGATGCTCTTTAACATAAAGGAACCTTGCGTCCCAACTATTAGTTAAATATCCATTTTCCAATTGACTTTTGGGATGAACCTGGAAACACAACAAAGCAAGGATGTTAACCATTGCAAGACGATGGCGGTATGGTATATGTGGAATGAAGGGTTTTTACTATGGGTTATTGTATGGCCTGAATAGCTTCCCCTGGCTAGGAGAGGCATTTCTCCATGCAAATGTTTGATTTTTGAACAATTCTCAATTATTTTAAATAGATTACATAATATTTCATATCCTTAGTAGTCTTGGGACTATTTGTGGCAGTGCCACAGTATGCATGTTATATATTTTCTATAGATTTAGGTTACAAGGCATTACGAAATTTATGATGTGTTTTATCTTATGCAGGGTTGAGGCCTCAGTATTAATGTTACATGAATTAAAGTCGGTCTTCCAACTTGTAGTTATCATCTGAATCATGAAGACTTCAAACATGTCACCCAGTCTGAAATTAGCCAAAATTCTGTCTTGATCCTGTCCTGATGTATCTCTTTGTTTTAATTGAAGTTTCAATTAATTTGTAGATATTAAATGCATGCCTTGGGGAATGATGGTGTAGAATGTCATGTCATTGGAAAAGTTCCCTGTGAAGTGCGGAAATCTTTTTGCAACTAACTGAATGCCTTAAGGTCCATTTGTGTGTGTATGCATTTGTGATTTGTGATCTGTGATCATGCATTTTTTATTAGTCAGCAAGCCAGGATTGAGTATGTAAATTTAGGCTTTTCACCCTGCTCAATTTAAACCTAGTCATGCAACCTTTTGTATTAGGGGCCAATTCTCACTTTAAATTGTTTATTTCAAGGGAGTGAACTGGGAGCCATCTGACTAAACCTGACGTCAAGGTCCAGTTGGCTTTGCCATTTGAGCCTATGGTATAGTTTGGTTGGGTATTACTTTCGACACTAAATCCAGTTTCAGTTACACCCTAGTGAATTAACCCCACTAGAAAAGAACGGTTGGGGAAGCATCCACATCAGTCCGAAGTTTTCAAGTTGCCTATATTACTGTCTTTGTATACTAGCGCTTGAATGATTTGACTGTCCTTTGGATAAAAATCTGGATCAACAAAAATAATTTTGTATTATGTGACAAGTATGTAGCATGTAGTTTGTAGTCTGTAGAATGTAAAAAATATGTGATGCTGAGCAAAGAGAGAATTTCAATCAATAAAAATTATGAAGGGGTAGTAATCAAAATACCAAAGATGAAATAATGTAATCTCAAACAAATACAAGGACAAGTCTGATTAGAGGAAGAAGAATGGAAATATGTATGCCTTCTTATTGGAGGGTTGCAAATTGAATGCTCCTCACAACGAAGCACATTATGTCTTGAATCTGTTTTGTTCACAGGATCTTATTTACAATGAGATGATATATGCCAAATTGCCAAAATAGTTGGTTTATGTCAATTTCTCCATGGAAGAAACTTGTCCCCAGGAATTTGCTCTGACAGTAAAATCATCTCCTGCAAATAAAAATATATTATGATTTCTGAATACTTAGAACTGCCCAACATTGCTCACCCGTGATTCCTTTGTTTGGTTAACAATTGACTGACAAGATGAACCAAGAAAATGATCGATAACCAAATTATATTTTCCATCTCTAGAGTGACAGAAGAGGAGAAAATCCCTGTGATGAGAAAAGGAATCAAAATTGAACTATGGTTTTCGTTTGAAAATCCCTCTATACAATGGTTGTTAGATTTTGTGTGGAACCAGCTTGCTCATATGCTCTGGTCAGCCAAACCATTATCTTCTCTGTACTCCGGGATCTCTTTCAAGATGACAAACCCTTCCAGGATGGGAGAAAGTGGAATGTACCTGCACAAAAAGTGACTGTTAGCATGCAACAAGAGGCAAAATGTTAAAAGCAATTTTGACGGGGGCAATTTTAGTACTTCTCAGAGGCAAGCTCTGCTCTTTCCCCTGCAGCCAGAAGAACTGGGGTTGTGTGGGTCAGAAAACCAGTGATGGTCTTGGGATGGCCTGCCCGGCCAACAACATCAACAGCTTTGCCAACTCGAACAGGTATGGGCAGCGGTTTCAGATTCTCATCCAGAGTCATCAACATTCTTGGCTGTAACATCAGAGAGAAAAACGAAAAGAAAAAAAGCTCACAAATTAACTACCCCCTCAGAAAAAATGTGACATTGAATAGAGAGACAAGGTGTTGAAACTGAGGGTAAACCTGCATTGCAAGAACGAGGAAGTAGAGAACGTAATGATATTTCCCCAAGATGATGGCTTTCATGTCAAGACATGCATGCAGCAAGGTTATTATTCCAGCAAGTGCCGTCCTGGAGGAAAAAAGGGGAAGAAGAAACCACTTATATCCAACTGATTTTAACCAATCATACACCTAAGATTAGAAGGCGATCTTGGTTCAAACTATTCTTTGGAAGTAAGTGTTAGAAAAAAGGGGAAGAAGAAACCACTTATATCCAACTGATTTTAACCAACCATACACCTAAGATTAGAAGGCGATCTTGGTTCAAACTATTCTTTGGAAGAAAAAACACTTACGGTGACAGTAAGAAGCGCTCAGAATGATATGGATTAAGAGTCAATAAGCCCTTTCCCAAGTGTACAAGACCTTGAGCAATTTGCACCTGCACAAGCGGCAAAAGCACATCAATAAATCTCTACCAAGAGAACCCCATGGGTGTGAAAGACTAAAAACAGAATTCATCAGAAGCATTACAAAAAACAGAAGGCTGGCATCTCCATAGTAATAGCTTGAAAGATTGCGAAGCAAGCCAGCAATTCGAGCATTATTGGTTCCTGCACCTATCAACCCTAAGGACATGATGGCGGCCTGTACAATTTCAAAAAAAAATTTGGCCTTTAGGCTATGGGTGATGAAATAAATATAAAAATAAATGTAAAGCTACCTCTAACATTCACATTACCATTGCTACTTCTGAATCTGTATCATGGCTGAGCCTGCTCAATGCGTCCACAACATTGACCTGGACAGAACACCCAATCAACAAACTGGTGAGCAAGCATACTCAATGAAAACAAGACATCAGTAGGCTTCAAAAGTCTCACTGCACAGTCTCAGTAGTAACTTGTTCCAACTCATTATAAGGTCACCAACAAAGGAGATCTAACTTATAACAAGAGTTAAATGATGGGAATTGATTCAGAAAGCTCATCCGCACAAACTTTTTTTTTTCTTCCCAATTCCTCAAAATTTATGGATGGTTGAATTACAAGGTACCATGCACTTTGTTGAGAATGAGGTCAGTGATGCAGAAACCAGGTAATTTCAGGTTTGACCGCATGAATTTCATCACTAAATTGTGTTTAATTCACTGATTAATCTTATAGCCATCACATAGATGCATTGCACCAGACCTCATTTCAACAAGGGTGCTCAATTTGACAAAATGGGCAGGCTATTCAAATCACATCCCTCAATGTTAAACTTCATTTCTTTTTTAATACTAGACAGTGTAACCTCAGCAGTGTACCGCAATCCAATCCACCCAACTCTGGGGTGCACAGATGGATTAGTGTCATAATATTGATTACCTTTGGGTTTGATATGCAGAGGAGACCAAGGGCCAAAGGAACTGCTTGACGAATATTCTGCTCTCCATACTGTAAAAGATGTTCTAACGAGCGAATTGCCATATCAAGGCCCAATTCCTCAGCCATTGCTACCATAGCAATTCCAAGTACAGCTGGTCCCTGGTGGATTTCACCCTTCTCAAGATTTTGCACACAATGGCCCAGAAGGTTTTGAACCTGCATGAAAACCAAGAGTCGGTCACTTCGTGTATGTAACAGTAATCTCCATACACATTCAACTGGCATTAAAAAATAAAAATGAAAAGATACCTTGAGTACGTTCCCTGTCCCAGCATAGGCACAAGAAAGCAGGATCATATCGCAATATTTTCTAATTTTTTCATTAAATGTCTTCGAAACTTCTGCTGTGGCCTCCACACTTTCCTGTTAGACATCAAAGAGGGTCCAACTACATTTAGGATGATTAGGACCACAAAGTTCCAAATTTGCAAATTGTATGCTCAAAAAGTAAAACTAAAGGTCTCTTCTAGATTAACTCGAAACAACAATACTAATGAATCCCATAAAAATGCCTCCAGAGTTGTTATTTTTAATCACCTGCTTCCCAAGGTACAGTAGACCAAGGCCAAGGGGCAAAAGCCGAGTCAGGGGCTCCCCCAATTCTGACTCACTTCGGTCCATTAATGCCATTATAATTGACTGGGCAACCTCTTCATTGCATGAACCCACATATATAAAACCCAGTGAGATTGCAGTGAATGCAATCACATCAAGGGGTGCTTTCACATCTCCGAGTATAGGAGACAATTTGCTACGTACCTGAAAAAAGTGTAGAGAAGTCAGCTTTAACTGGAACTAAATGAATCATTTAAAGAAAATAACACTATCAGCCCAAACTCAAACAATTTATTCACTTCAATAGACATTTACTAACCAAAATTAGAAATATTTGATTGACAACATTTCAGTAACCAGTATATAGATAAAGACAATTGTTTCAGGTTCGATGGATAAAATAATTCCACTGATATAATTGCTTTGACCAAGTTTATTGGAAGACAATAGCAAAGAACTTCACCTGCTCATTCTGTGCACCAGCATATGCAAGTCCCAGGCCTAATATTGCACCAATTCGGATAGATGAGTCTTCTTTATCTACATAATCAGCTAGAAGTGCCAATGCCTGAAAAAAGAGATATCATAAGAACGCAAGATAAATTCATAAGTCATATAGATGTTCTTTCATCTACAGAAAGTATTAAGGAAACTCACAGGATCACAATCACTCTTGATACCGCAATTGACAATGCCAACTCCCAGCAATGCTCCCGCAATGACGTGGTTATCATTGCTGTGGAAGTATTTATCAATTTGGGCAAGTCCAGCATCAATGTCCCATAGCAGGATCATACCCTGTAATGGAGAACAACAATAAGTCCTGCACACAAATTGAACCCATAACAAGAGTAAAACTGTGCAGTCAAGGAATACATACTAGACTTGCTGCAGCACTGGTCTTCCCATGTTCTTTGTTCTTGAAAATCCAGTTTCCTGAAGAACCACCACTTGAAGATTCTGATTGGACTGTCATTAACTTATCCTAAAACAAAAATAAGCAGTTAATTTCACAGAAACCCACACCTCCACATGATTTTGCAGACACATAAATTTTGAACATTTACCTGACAAAAGGCTGCATTTAAAAATGCATTGACAAATGTATCTGCCAAGTTTTGTCTGGCTGAATCAACACTTGCACCAGCACCAGCTAGGCCCGCAAGCAATTGTGCCTAGCAAAATCCAAGCTAGTTATGAGACTAAGTATATGTCTTGGAACCAGACATACATGAAACCTATTACTAAATGGTGCGCAAACAGAAGAAACCAACATGGTTGATAAAGCATTTGATTAACACAGGGTTAGCCCATCTAGTTGTCTACATTCTTGGCATGTCGCAATAGAATAACTATATTGGTAGAACTATGACTCAACTATGACTTGATTCAATAATTACATCCTCTATAGGAAGAAAAAAATCCATTCAAATAATTGTTCGTTAACCCACTGTTTTACCCAGGAGGAATCCTCCCCGAGAAATCATTCTAAGTACCCACTCTGGGTTATGACCTATGTAACAAAAACACCAACAAGGGAACACTGTCAGCCCGCCCCCCCGCCCTTTCTTTTTGGCCAAAAAAAGAAAAAAGAAAAATTGAAATGGTAAGTGGCAGCTATGCTGATCTATCACCAAAATGATAAAATATCTTTTCATGACCAGATGAAGTAAGGTCCATGAGTCCATCAATATGGTATCTACAGCTAATACAGTCCACAATTGTTATCTTCAGATTGTGTCATTTAACTATTTAAGTTCTTTGCCAATATTTGTGGTGATGGCCCATTTCCTGTGATGACTCCATTCTAAAGGATGAATTTGGCCCTCACACCTGTTGAAAAACAAAATGGAATTGTTCCATTTCCATTGGACATCCAAATGTGCAGTGAATATATGACTAAATATTCATTGTAGGAGTTTCCCCAATTAATAAGATTAGATATATATGACTCGCCACCAAATTCTAGAAGGGGGAAAGGGGGTGGGGGAGGAGAAAGTGAAAATAGATGGGACAACTGGAATCAATGGTGTCACTCATGTCAGTGGTGCTTTATTACTTCTCAGTTTTTTACGAACAGTGAAGTAGAAAGTATGGTTAGCAAAAGTGAAAATGTATGCAAAATAGTTTTCACTAGACAATTTGACAGAAGTACTATTATGCACAAAGTAAAACAACAGCTATAGACAGTAAAGAAAATAGATTTTTTATAAAACTAAATCTGTGAATATCCAAAAAATAAAAAATAAAAATCCATCATTGTATGGCAAACAAAATTTCAAACCTTATAGATATCTTCAGGTGATTTAGCCTCCTCAACCTCTATATCACGGGCAAGAATAAGATACCCTTCACTTAACTTAGTGTTGCTAATGATATCTTGAAGTGCCTCCCTGTCATCATCATCTACAACCATCTCTTCATCAAGCTCAAAAGTCATACCCTGTATATATCAATTAGCAAACGAGTATCAATGATTTATGTGGGAAAAAAAAAAAATCTACGTACAAAAAGCATTAGGGGAAAAATGGGAAAAAAACATCTCTTTACAGAAAGCACTAACATAGACTTTCACATTGTCATGAAAAAGAGGCAATGTTTGGAAATGCCCTAATATATATAGCCTAGCAACCACACTGGATAATAATTCAATTAGAAATAGTAAAAGCATCATAAATCCTCAAAATGGGGAAATGATATGGAAAAACAAATTAATCAATAAATATTTTACTAATTATTTTTTTTAAAAAGGAAAAAAAAAACCTTGTACAAAATTATACGAAACTCAAGACTTACATGTCGAGCAAGCATGTAACAAAATTGCTTCTTTTGCAACAGATCTTCACAAGACTTAAAAATCTGCTTTGTGTACTGCAAAGGTATACATTGAGTTATTAGAACCAAACCATAAGAAATATTCCAAAGTTATTGACACATTATATATTTTAAAAATAAATGAAATTCCATGTTCATTAATTAAACAAATCTCAATCTACAAAGAATCCTTTCTGCTACTCTTTACGAACAGAATGCTTCTCATCGTTCAACTACAATAAATATAATTAGGACTCAGAAGAGACATAAAGGAAAGTTATTTCACATTCATCACAAACTGCGGACCTGCATGTTATTGAGGGATTGTGCAATCCGAAGGGCATTTGAAAACTCTCCATGTTTGAGGTAGATCGTGTATGCGATATCTAGAGCTAACATATTATCTGGACCAAGAAGGTACCTGCAATATCATGCAGTATGGAATGATAACATCAATATGAGAGAGACAGAGACAGAGACAGAGACAGAGACAGAGAGAGAGAGAGGGAGAGAGTTCACTTAAAAAATAAATTACAAGTTGCAACACAATGTCAAAGGTCATAAGAGCAAGCCTAGGTTGCTGGTGCTACTGAAAAATTGTGATGGCAACAAGCCTTACTTATGGTAAAAACCTCAAAACGAAGCTCGCAAATTAAGATATCTAATAAGTTCAGATGCATCAAAAAATCTATGATCACATTATTAGCTATGATTTGGAATATTATTGGAAAAGCAACAACATTTTCTTTCATCTCAAAAGTTCAAGTAATTCAAGTTAGACTATTTAGAAGAGAATATCTCGACAGTTCAAGTAATTCAAGTTCTTAAACAAGCGGTATTCAAATTTCTAACTTCTAAGAAAAGCTCCTTGTGACCAGTTACCACAAAATCCACACCCCAAACAAAAGAATATATCACGACAAAAGGAAGTCAAATTACAGATTACTTTAAATGGTAAAATCACATCACCTTGCTGAACTGGTGAGGTATAGGCATGTCCTTTTGAAATTTGTGCTGTCCCCATGCTCAACTAACAAATCAAGGTCCTCAACCTAAAAGTAGTCAACAGAGTTATTACATATTTTCAAGATCGGCCCGCATACAAGAGTAAAGACAAAGATATTGCATAGTACCTCCATCAAAAGATCTACAGCTTCAGGTTCAGCATTGTGCTGCAATGAAAAAAAAAATAATAAAAATAAATAAATAAAAACCAAATATTTTTTATATCACATGTTGCCCATGTATATATTATAAGTTTGTAACTAAGTTTTTGGACGTTGTCAAAACAGATTTTGTAATTTTTCCACTCCCCATTGATTGTTTTTCTATAATTGTTACATAGATTTGAAATGTTTAAAAACTTTCAAACCTTCATGTGGAAAGTGACAATTTGTTGAACAAGCCTCATTAGATCATCAACCGGGGCCTCTTCGCTCTGTAATAATTTATGCAAAGGAAACAAATAATTAATCAAATCAAGCTCTTAACAATCAATATTAAACACCATAGCATAACGTCCTCACATAAATTCTCCCTGAATGTTGAATAATGGGAGAAGGGAAAAAAACTCTATGAATGCATGTGGCACTACCAATTACAGAATTTCTTCCTTTTTCCTTTCAAAGGAAAGCCAACAAGATGATGCATTTGGAGATATAATACTACTGCATCAATACTATACTAGGTCATAAACATCAAAGACATCACCATTAACTTGGTATTATATTATACAATGTTCAAAAGTTGGAGCAATTTGATTCTATTTTTTTCCAATATATGAAGCTATTTATAATTGCTTTAAACTGTACATGCACACAAAAACAGTGGATCCTTTTAACTGACTGAGCCAAAGACTCCTCCAATGAGTACTTTAAGAATCTAAATACTGTTTCCCTGTGAGAAAGAATTCTCATAAGATGTCCAAACGATAAATTGCTTAACCTGTCGTTTCATGTATTCTTGAGCAATTTCTCCAGCTAAGTTCCTGATTACCAGCAAAAAAATCACCAGTGAGGGTAAGACTAATTGAATATCTTTCACATAACTTTAATCAGTACTAATAAGAATATTCTATCCATTAAATGAAACTGGTAAGGTTCACACAAATCAAATTTACATCAACAAAATATGAAAGTGATTTAAGACACTGTATGGCTGGTGCAGGATTTCAAAATGAATTGTAAGAACCATAAAAATTAGTACTATGAGTAAAAGTTTAGAACACCTAATACCACCCAATAACGCTTAAAGATGAATTGAAGCCCTAGTACAGTAAAGGAATACAAGTACTACACAGACAAAGACGCAATCATCAAAACATTTAACATACAATATAGCAAGAGCAAATATGAAGTGTGTGTCAGCCAATCTTTTCTTGTCTTCATGAAACATAAAGCCACATGGGCCACACCTTGGTTACCCAATAACTTTGAAATACAGTTGCCTGTTAGTTACAGACTTGAGTCAAACCATACAGAATATGCAAAGCAAGCCAACCAAGACCAAACAAGCTTACTAGATTAGCTAAATTGATCAATGCTCAGAAATACATGTCATCTCAATACCCTTTGTATAAAAATTTTAGGCCTACAAACGTCCATTTTAGAGTAAACAAGCTTACTAGCTTAGCACCATCCAACCAACTTTTAGGTTCTCTTAAGGGGAGTTTTCAACTAAATCTTTAATGAAACTTAATCATGGTAGATTCAGGGAGCCATAAATTTTTTTATTAAGACATGTTTGGTACAATTTTCACCCAATAATGCAAGATAACATTGGAGCAATTTCAGTCCACCGAATGGCCTTTCCATTTTCATTATTTTTTTTATTAATTTGATTCTTTTCATTGAAGAGGAAGGGGGGGGGGGTTAGATGATGCTTACCTGACGTACTCGTAGCCCCATGAGCCAATATCACTTTCTGAACCTAACAATCTGTACTTCAGGCTCTCCTGAGAGAGTCAAAGGATGTAAATCAAATTTAAAGGACACAAAGGACTCCAGATTAACAAATTCTGGAGCATAAATAAGTGCAAAATAATCACCATTCAATATATATATATATATATATATATATATATATATATATATATATATAAAACTAAATTTGGGAATGCATACGCAAGATGCATATCTCCATATACATTGATTACCAAAAAAATGGGAGACAAGAGCAAAGATGCATAACTAAGTAATGCCTTATGCATAACCAAGTAAACCAATCATAAAAAAAATGAAAAGGAAATAGAGCTTTAATCTTAAAATAAATAGGCATACCCCTTCACCTTCTACAGACATTGTCAAGGCCAAAACCGAGAGTATATCTGCTAACAATTTCTGCATTTATAGAAAGTAACTCATATAAGCTGTCATAAACAGATATTACAACGAACAATGTCGAACCAGAAGCATTATACCTTCAGATCTGAATTGCCCATTGTTTCAAGATATGCTTTTAATGTTCCATTATGTGGACGAAGAAACTTTAGTAGCTTTGGTACTGAATTCATAGAGTCTGTTGATGTTCGAAGTTCCTCCCTACAAGGAAACATTTTATGCACTGTCAAAATAGTTGACAGAGATGTTTCATGCGTACTTTGATACTCACTGTTCAGAAACTCAATTCTATGCAGATTTTCGAAAGCATAAAACCCATCCAGAGACTCTACTAGTAAGGATAATAACAGCTCATTGATAAGCACTACAATCATTCAACACGCACCCAGGAGGAGGATTTCTTCATTCTTTCAATATAGTCCTTGTATAATATTTACCAAATCAAAATTGGCCGAAAAAGGTCAATCAAATACAATGCACAACTTTAAAACTTGGACCTTTGTTTTCAAATCAGAACCTTAATAGACTAATATGCTTAACTTTTCAATAACTTTTCTCTTCTCTGTTCCTGAATCTTTCGCTTTTTATATTTTTCCAATTATATTTTTAAATAACCTCAATAAATTATAAAACTTATGCATTATGCTTTACGGTTCTTGCCTCTCTCACAAGAGGAAGAAAAAAAAAAAAAAAAATTCTTCCCCGCAGGTTCCATAATGTAAACAACATTATCACACAACATAACTGTTATTAAACACAAATTTACTTGCATTGAAACAATTGTACTACTAATACCCTGATACTACTCTTACGGCAAGTTTGTTTGGCCAAAATCAGGGGGAATCGCAATGGAATGGAATGAGATTTCGATGATGAACGGCCGAACAGCTTTCTCAGCAAGCAACGAAAGGGTTAAGGAAAAAAAAAAAAAAAAAAAACCCAGTTGATTACCTCAAACTCTCGAGTGCGTGTCTCTGCACACTGGGATCAGGGTCATGAACCTTCTCAACGTACAACTCTACCCGCTGGTTCAACGCCAAATCCTCGTCCGACTGCAAATTCCCAAGCGAAATTTTTGAGACCCAAGAGAGCATTAATATACGCCAACAAGTTCAAAATTTTGATTTGTTCAACTTACTAATTCTTCCTTCTCGTTCTTCTTCGACGGGAGCTTCTTCCACTCTTCGCAAGACATTGTTGATCGAAACCTACGATGAATACTGAGGGAGACTGATGAGAACTCCTGGTTTTCTTCACAGAAGAAGAGTACTCCGTAGTCCGTACTATTTATAGCTGTTTGAAGCAGCTTCCTTTCTTTTTCGTCAAGAAAGTTGGCGGGGCTATTACCCCAATACCAAACCAAAGAGTTTTTTTTTTTTTAATAAAAAAAAACAAAAACAAAGGGGTTCCGACCCAAAATTTGGGGGAGCGGTCTATGTATTGAGCATGGACCATAAAAAATAGCGGACCAAATTAATTCGGGTGGGTCATGTGCACAGAGGGTCTCAGGTAATTCGTCCAACCGGAACCATAATAACAAATTTTTTTTGAATTTTTTATTAAACAAGTGAGACAAATATATCCCCATATTTAAATAATTATAAAAGTATTTGTGAATAATTTGAATATTAAGCGTAAAGACATTACTAACATAAAAGAAGTAATGACAGTCAAATCATGATCACACATAGATTTTGATCATTTTAAAAAAATTCATGATTAATTATTTTTTATGACTATGATTTGACTGTTATTACTAAAAGTAATGACAAAAAGTAATGACGGTCTGTCATGCAATCATTTTCTTAAAAATAATTTCTCAATTATTATATGAAATTATTGAATTGAGTAATTATAAAATGACAACATATTATTCTTATTAATTTAGATTGTATCGTTTGTTTTTTTTTTTTTGTTTTTTGTTTTTATGCATAATTTTTTGATAGATTTTTTTTTAAAGAATTATTCCCGATTAAATCTCGAATTTGTCACTAGGCCCGAACTTGAGGTATATAATTATAATCTTTTTATACCGTTTAAATTTATATGAGTATATAGAAGCTAACATGTCATTAAATAATAATTGGTATGTGCATCTTATAGTAGAGATGCACACACAATCACCCCTTTACAATTAACCCAAATTGAGGGTTCCAAACTTGCAAGAGATCCATTTCCTCTCCTCTCCCATTAGTTCTCCCCTGCCCCTCTTCTCTCCCAATAAAATTATTTTATTGTTAGATAAAAGACAGCGCATAACTAGAATTGAATTCATGAATCATTTCATTTTCATAAGAGATAACATGCCACAAGGCCCAAGGCTTATTAGCCTTCCATTAAGATTCAATTGGCTGTATCGAGGTGGGAGCCTAACTGAAGCATGGGTCAAATTTGTTGTGGAATCATATTTCTGATATTGCTAGGAAGGTTTCTGATCCATGAGCCTTATGGGTGATTTGAATGGAATTTTATCTACCAAGGAAAAATATGGTGGCAAATTGGCAATGCCCCTCGTGTTAATGATTTCATGGACTTTATTGATAGTGGTAATCTGATTGATCAAGGATAAATAGGTGCTCTTTTTCACTTGGTATAATAAAAGAGAAGGGAACCATGCGATATATATAGGAGTTCCTTTCAGTGTAAACCTTTCAGATTCAAAACCATTTGGATGGATTTCCCTGATAGTGAAAATATTATTAAACAAGCATGGGATACAAATGTCTAGGGCTCCAACTCATTGGAACAAATGGAGTTGATCCAGTTTGATCTAGTTTTCGAAGTCCGTGTCAATTTTACTTGTGAAAGTAATATCTATAAATCGTTGGGTTGATATGGACGATATAGATGACACGATATGGGTCAATATACTGAATACATTTGTTTATTTCCATCCTAAATTTCATTGACACTATGTTTGGGTAAGGAATTTGTAGGTGAAACTTGTTTTTGAGATGGAATTTGTAAAATTTTTATAAAGGAGTTTAAAAATTTTACAAATTTCTTCTCAAAGACAAACTTCACCTAGAAATTCTTGATCCAAACAAAGCATGAGGGTGCTTTTTCAAAGGAAGACTGGAAGTAAATGATCAATTGCCCTACAAAACTTATAGAACGAGGTAGGTTAACTATGACAAGTCTAGTTTTATCTTGTTGGTCTCATTTCAATACACAACTAACAAGGAAACTTGATTTTTCCGGAGTCTCCAGGCCTTAGATGTTATTGCATTTCTTGAAAGGACTATCGTCAGAAGCTGTGAAATGGAAGGCTTCCGTTTCAACAGAATGTTGAAAAATGGTCTGCACAAATGAATTTGGGTGGCGCCTGAAAATAATGCCAATCCAATTTTGCCGAAGAAAGTATTCAGCAAAAATTGATTGATTTGGCACGAATATGGTAATACTTTCAAGCGGACCAAACAGACATTTTCATGCCCAAACTATTTAACATGGCTGATTATTAGGAATGAGCAATGATTAATCTAATTCACATAAACTGCATACCCACGAAAGAAAGTAGAAACTAGAAAGCAAGGGCGCCCTATCAAAACAGGAGAAAAACTTATATGTAAATGTAACTGTGATACAACTCATATGGTATCACGAGTCAATGAGAGTAAAGTAAAGTGAGAATGTCAAACCACTTTTGATCTAACATTCTTATTTTGTTCCACTTTTATTGGCTCATGATACCATATGACTATATCACAATTACACTGAAGACTTGCTCTCGAAACAAGCGGACCAATTCGGCTATGACATCAGTCCCCTGGATTAACCCCTTATTACCCCCCCCCCCAACAAAACAAAAAAAGGAAGATCAAATCAGTATTTAATCTAGACAGGGTTTGAAACCAAGACCTCACCCTTTTACTCCCCCGAGATCTGATTAGTTGCAAAACCTTCCAAAAATGGAGTATCGTGTGGGGGTATATTTGGGTATGTAAGTCCTTTTTCCCTTCCACTGAACAGCGGAGACGCGGAGTAGAGCCTGCAAGTTCTTTCTTTTATATTTTTATATTATTTATTTTTTGGTCAAAAGCCTTAAGCCTCCTCTAGTTCTTTCACCAAAAGGCAGAAAGAAAAAATGCCTACAAGTTCAGCTAGCTTCTTCAAGGGTGTTAGTGTCCTACATCGGTTGCAAACGATGTTTAAGATAGACTTATAAGACGATGCTGGACACCTTCTTAGAGAGGCACCTTTTGCGCATGAGGCCCATAAGAACAAACTCGTAAAGCCGGCTTATGAGTTGGGCCAGAGCAGATAATACCTTGATGTAGGGGCTAGACCGCGCGTCTAACAATGGTATCGGAGCCAGGGTCATGCCAGTGCCGAGGTAGGGATGTTAGTGTTCTACATCGGTTGCGGACGATGCCTAAGGTAAACTTATAAGATGGCGCTAGACACCCTCTTAGAGAGACGCCTTTTAGGCATGAGGCTCATAAGGACAAACCTATGAGGCCGGCTTATGAGCTGCGCCAGAGCGAACAATACCTCGAGGTGGGGACTGGGTCGCGCGTCTAACAAAGTAAAAAAAAAAAATGATCAGAGAGGAAAGAAGCCTGCGGCCCAAGTTTGGAATTCCATAATTACCATACAAGGTAACTCTGGAATCCAAGTGAAAAAATCAGATATTTGTGGGGTAGCAAATGCTCCATGTGATTGCACAAATTTTCGTACTATTTTTTATGACACCATCTTAGGAAATATTGTGTAGCTCCCTGTAGAAAAGCTTCTGAGAATCAATATGCCCTTCATATTTAATCGGTTGAAGAATGGAGAGTAAAGCTCCCTTCTGGGCAGAACAAGTTTTTTCCTCTGACAAAGCTGTAGGTTGCATGTTAAGCCATTTTTCTTGACATAAGGGTTCTGAAATTAATGTAGAAAAATTCAAAGATATTACCCTGGCATACTCCTAGCATTTTTCTTTTAAAAATTTGAAAGAATTTGACAAAAAAAAAATATAAAAAATGAAATCAAATAAAATAAAATCAGCTTCATTAATTGGACAAGTTTTGGGCTCAAGGCTCTGGCACCATAATAGCAGGCACTAAATATTTATGCCGTATTTGGTACAAATCAGTATCAACGCTTATTACCCAGATGGCCCATGCCGTATTTGGTACAAATCAGTATCAACCCATATTACCCAGATGGCCCTTTTCAGTTAAATTTTGGATTCGAATCAGTTTTCATTGAGAGATATCAGAAGTGGCCTACAGCCTCTATCGTTGCGTTAATTTGGGTGTCATGGACTGAGGATCCTACATGATAAGAGTCTGGGTTTTATAACTAGAGAGAAACAATGAACAAAAAAGGTATAAAAAATAAATAAATAAAAATTCCACATCACATTTCCAATAACTCATCTCTACTCCTGCTATTTCTCTCTCTCTCTCTCTCTCTCTCTCTCTCTCTCTCTCTATATATATATATATATATATATACATGTACATACAGTGATACATTTAAATGTACCAGCTGCGAAATGAGTCTGTGCCATGGCCAACATGGCTATAAAGACTATCCCTACTTGTTAACCCAACATAGGGCTACCATCTGCTGTAAGTCTGGCAGCCTTGGCCCATTTTACCATGGATGTGGATCCTACTCCTTCAAAGCACATTATTGCCATCTCACAGTTATTTTCCCGAAAGAACTGTAAGAATACAAAAATAACTAGCAAGAGCATTTCTAGTCATGTGAACTAAAAATAGTGAGTTATTACTATTTTAGCACATGCTACAGTGACAAATGCTATAATTTAACACAAAGTGTTTTAATAGTGCAAATATATGGTGTGCTATTTTTTGGACTGTGGGCAAAGCCTTAACCGAGAAAAGATATGCAAAATGGGGTCGTGCAGAAAGTGAAAAAGGATTATTGGTTGGGAAAATTGAGATGCTTGAAAACAAAAGGCAAATCAAAATATGTGATTCAGTTCAACGGTAGCTCAAGAAGGGTATGTTTTTTGAATGCGAGATTGCTTGAAGTGGGACGAATGCGCTAAATAGAAGGTATGTTTTTTGATTTTTTTTTTTTAAATTTTTTATAAGATTTTAATATTATGTTTGAAAATATTGTATTTTTAGGATTGTTTAGTTACTGAGAAAATTTTAGAAATGGAGAAAGAAAAATATCTGATTTTTCATATTTGCTGCTGTATTGGTTGTTGAGAAATGGAGGAAGTGGTGTGTTTGGTTGCTGAGAAAGGGAAGGAAAGCTAACATAGCAAATATAGCAATAGTTCACCCTTGTGCCAAATATAACACAAGGGTAAGCTATTGCTATATTTAGCACATGCATTTAACTCACCATTGGAACATCCCAACTTGTGCTAAATGCTATAATTTAGCGACAACACACCATATAGCTCACCATTGTGAGTTACAATAAGTTTTTGTACTTGGACAAACTCAAGCGATACAACAACAACAATAACCATTTTTATTTATTTATTTATTATTATTATTATTTTTTTGATGAAGTAAAACAACAACAATAACCATTTAACAATGACTACAAGGAATGCCCCAATAATCATATGTAACAAAATTAAGCAAACCTTGACACCTGTGACCTTCATTCCTCCGGGCGAAGGGAGGGGAGGTAAGGTAAAGGAGTCCCTCCTCAATAGTCAGAACAAGTGATAGCCACATAGATAAAGTCCCTTCTTTCCTTCTTTCTTTGTTCTCTCTTCTTGTTCTTGTTCTTGTTCTTTCTTTCTTTCTTTCTTTCTTTCTTTCTTCTTTGTTTTTTTTTTCCCTCGAACTAAGGTATGAATATTTAAAATTTTGACCTTGCCAATTTTTATTTATCCCCTTAAAAAAAATTTATTTTGACCCTCAACTACATTTTTGACCCAAAAAATTGATGATTTTGACCCTTTTATTTATTGTAATAATTTTTCTACCCTATACAAAGTTAAAGAACAAAATCCCATTGTGATACACCACTGAGGAAAAAAAATTTTCCAAAATATTTGTCATTAGTCTTGAGTCTTAACTCTGCAAGACTAATATTCTGGCTCCGCCACTACTCTGAGCTACTTGCAACTTGCATGACCTGTGCAAGTGAGTCATCCAACTGCCTAACTTGGACAAGGCATAACTTCTTTCAGTAGTCAAACATTGGTTTTGAGTGCTCCTCCACATTCTTACAAATCCATAACCTTCTCCTCGAACAAGTGATAGCCACATAGATAGAGTCCTTCCTCAATAGTCAAAACAATAGCTTGCTTTCCAACATCGGCATAAATCTTCCTTCTAGCATAATCATCTCATATTAATATAACATGTTCCGATCCAAAGCCAACAATCTTCCCACAAACATTTTTCATGCTTTTACATATACTTGTGATTGCATTTTCAACGTTTCTTGAGTCTAGCAAAATTGAGAACATTGTCATGGGTTCAAAAGTTCTGGAAAAACTACCCTCTAATTCTTCATTTTCTTCCATTGACCGTAGATCTTCAAACTTGAAGTCAATGCCCCTCGTGATGGTTTGTGCAATATCCCCGAAAACACAAATCCCTCATTCACATTCTTTCCTACACCATCCATTCCAAAGTAATTGTGTGCCATTGAGGAGTTAACCTAGAATTAGGAAACACTGTTAAAAATTAATCATCAACCTTATGGTATATTTACAAAATCTAAGAAATAATGTGCTAAAAATTTATTTTTGAATGGAGTGAGGATTGATGATAACAAGAGAAGAGAAAAGAGAGGGAAATGACAAAATGTATCTTTTTAAGAAATGAAGCTATTTTCTAGCACTTTCCTTTTTATCATATTTTTAGAGATCCAAACACAGCCCCCTTTATATTGGGCAGGTTGTTATATATATATATATATATATATATTACCTTTCCATTTCTCTCTAAATTTAATGTTCTGCGTGTTTCAGAAGGGGACGAAGTAGCAAATTGGTCAAAGCCACAGGAGTGAATTGGCTACACATGAGACTTCCCCTTTTGTTTGGTTACAAGACTACAAAAGACACCATCATTTAAATTCTCATTTCAATTCTCTTAGCAACTCCAACCATACTAGTTATTTTAGCTAGCAAAAGTCTCCCCTTTTGTTTGGTTACAAGACTACAAAAGACACCATCATTTAAATTCTCTTAGCAGCTCCAACCATACTAGTTATTTTAGCTAGCAAAAAGGACAATCAGCAAAATAGCAAGCTAACTATTCAGATGTTGACTCCAACCAGAGTCACTATTTTTTCAAAATTCGAACAAACTTTCAGATTTTAAAATTTAAATAGTAAAAAATTATTATATTTTTTATTACAAGTCATATTTTCATAACAGTAGTATCTACAACAGTCATTTTTCCAACGGTCATATTTCTTAGTGGTCAAATTTTACCTCATTTATACATAAGACCATTTCATCTCCCATTTTTCTTTTAATTAATATTTTTTCACCCATCTTAAAACCATTTTCTCTCAACTTTATTATTCGTTTATTCTCCGTGGCACACAATCGTGAAATGAATATGCGCCTTAACGACCCCGATTCTGAGGACAAGTTGGAGATGTTATTCAAACTCCATATTGTAAAAATATGAATTGATAAGGCCAGCCAAGTGTGCTATCAAGACATCAGCCTTAGCCGGCCCCACCAAAAATAATAATAATAATAATAATAATAATAATATTAGTTAACAGTAAATCATCAACAATGAAGTCATGAAATGCCACGACAACCCAAAGGGTATCTCAATACTGACCCTAGTCAATAAACGTAATACACACTTCATTCAGTCTATCACAGATAAAAGGCAACCAATTGTAATTTATAAAACATACTATGGATTACACTCTTAATTACTAGAGAGTATCTCTCAAAATTCAATAAAACTAGTGATTCACTTGAAAAACCCAAACTTTGTTAGGAGTGCTCATTGTAATTACATTTTTATAGCAACTATTACTAATATTTAATATTCTAATATGTTTGCATGCATAGATACATAAATATACTCCTCTGCACCATATATGAAGCTCTGTTCTCAGTGTTACTCTCTGTCTCTCTCTCAATGATCAGAACAAAATAAAGTATGGTGATGACAGAAAATAGAGAGAGGGAGGGAGAGATCGAGACAGGAGAAAACAAAGGTGAAGAACGAGTGAGAAAAAGGACTTCGAGTATAAAAATTTTGACTCTGACATTGGTTTTTTTAAGGGAAAAAGGGGTAACCGAACTGAGGTCAGATCCAGTGTTCTCAAAATTTTCTCATGTTTAATAATAGAGAGTAAAACATGTAAAACAAGAGAAAACTAAATAATCTGACCCCTAATCCACACAGTCTTCTTCTTTTTTTTTTTCTATTATAAAAAACAAGAGAAAACTAAAAACATAGAAAACATTAAACCCAAAAACATTTCTAATCCACACATATATACATTCATGCACAACATAGTTATTAATTTATAAATCAAACACCCTAAACTTTTGAGTCAAGAAAACCATTGTACGGCAGTACCTTTTCGTCCCATTGAGAAACACCTTGTTTGACAGCATTAAGCTGTTGCACTACTCCTCCTCAGCCTCATTTCCTTTCTCTTGCTATCTCTCTCCTTACATTTGTTCTCTAAAGCCTCAAACAAGTGAATCGAAACCTAAAACCTCAAGAAAAAAGAAAGAGTGTATGAGGGAAAGGAAAGAAATTAAGGGAGAAAGCAACCAAATCTGCAATAGCAACTTAGAGCATCTCCAACAGAGGTAGCAAAGTGAGATTTGCTACCTCTTCCTCCAAAAAGGAGCTCCAACAGAGGTAGCATTCTGGTGCAAAAAGTAGCAAAAGTACAGAATAAAAAAAAAGTGATTTTGGGGTGTGGTGAAGCTGTGAATGTGATGATGGACCGGGGAAGAAAAAAAAAAAAAAAGAACCTGATTGGATCTTACCAGTCGTCACTCGCCGGAGATCATGGCATGGCTGTGGACTTGGGAGGCTTGACGGCGAGTGGAGTAAGGGTTTGTGGACTTGGGAGGCTTGACAGAGAGAGGGTTTGTGGGAAGGGAAAGACAGGGTGGATTGTGAGAGTGGGAGGGAGAAAGCAGAGAGAGGGTTTGAGGGTTTGTGCCTGTGGGAGTGGGAGGGGGAGTGAGAAGAGGGAAGGTTTTGCGGGAGTGGGAAGGGGAAAGTTGACTTTGGGGATGGGTTAGGTGGTTGAGATGGGTTTTAGATCAGGGCTGTCCATTTGCTTGCACTGTTTTGTTTTTGTTTTTTTTTTTTTTTTTAACCGTTCTAATTCCCTATTCTTAAAAATAATATAAAAATATTACATAATTTTTTATTATTAAAATAAATAAAATAATAATAAAATATTTGGGGTTACTACTTTTCTGGGGACTCCCAATTTAGAGGAAGCATTAAATTACCCCCTGAGATAATAAATTGTATTTTGCTGCAGCAAATTTGTTATCATTATTAGAGATGCTCTTACACAAACTCACCTAAATAGCCTTTTGATTTTTTTTTATATTTTTTATTTTTTGGCCAAAAGCCTGCAAGTTCTTTCGGATTGGGATTTGCTCAAGTTGAGCACTTTTAACTGGATGCTCAAGTTGACTTTGGATGCGTGCCACGTGGTGGATTTGCTCTTCAACGGCTGAGGTGAAAAGGCGTTTTTTTTTTCCTTTTTTTTTTTTTTTTTGCACTTCACCTGAAACACATCCTTCCTGTCCCCCTCCTTCCAGGGGCGGATGCACTAAGGTGCATCTGCCCTCACGTGCAACCACTCAAATTTTTTTTAAAAAAATGAATAAGTAATTTTATTTAAATTTACTTAAGTGTTTTAGCCCTCATTGAGAAAAAAATGGTTAATTTTAATTAATTTTGGTTAAATTTACTAATGTACACCATTTTTGTAGATTATATTAAGTTGGGTTTAATTTGTGAATTGGTTTTTAAAGCGTGTTGCTGTGTTTGTTAGTCGTATGTACTATTTCATAACTTCTATTTAGTCAGGTCAAATGTGTGGTCCTACCTCTTTTCTCATCTTGCTAAGACCTTGTCCCATACAAAATAAATGGGGATGGAAATGTTAGGAGTAATATATAAGGTTCCGCGTTTCTAAAAGTCGCCTACGCATTTTAAAATATGGCATGCCTATCATTTTATGTCATTTTACCACTTCAAGTCAATCATGCTGATATGTGGTCTACCTTTCTCTCTTCCCTATTTAACTCTTAGAAGCAAAATATATATATATTTAAAAAAATTTATAAAGTGCAACCACTGAAAAAAATTTCTGGATCCGCCCCTGCCTCCTTCACCTTAGGAATTGAACCAACACTTTCAGCACACAGTTCTTCATCTCAGCCTTGATCTGATCGATCTTGTATAGATTTGGAGGCGGATCAATCCTGCTAGAGTACCTCCTCTCGCTCTCCTCCTCCTCTTCCTCCAATTCCTTCTCGCTTTTTCCTCTTATTATCAGAATATTCTGCTCTTCTAACACCATCACCTGAATCATAGGGAAAGAGGTCTATCCTCTCTCTCACTTCTCGTTTGTATTTGGGCAATTTAATTTCATTCCTCCTTTCTTAGTTCTCTATATTTTCCAAAAAAGATCTACTTTCTTGATTCTCTTATGTGATCTGTTTTCTTTGTTTTTCTACTCCAAAATATTTGGTGGGTACAGTTGATATGAAAACCAGCCGAGAGTAGAGACCAAATCCAAATACAAACGAGTTGATGCAGTGTTTTTCTACTCCTTGCTAACGTCGGGCATGTCCATCCATAAAAACAGAGCATCCTCCTCAACTGTATGAGAGTTAAAAGTTGAAGGATGTGTTTCAGGTAAAGTGAAGCCTTCTCACCTCAGCTGTTGAAGAGCAAATCCCCCACGT
This sequence comes from Liquidambar formosana, assembly GCA_039720395.1. NCBI lineage: Eukaryota > Viridiplantae > Streptophyta > Magnoliopsida > Saxifragales > Altingiaceae > Liquidambar > Liquidambar formosana. The sequence goes on along the minus strand of CM077823.1, from coordinate 39,826,258 downwards.
GGCACACATCCAATGCCAACTTGAGCATCCAGTTAAAGGTGCTCAACTTGAGCAAATCCCAATCCAGTTCTTTCACCAAAAAGGAAAAAAGCCTGCAAGTTCAGCTAGCTTCTTCGAGTGAAAAAATATATATATATATATATCTATTACTATACTATAAAAGAGAGTTTTTGGCTTACATCAGCACTTTACTTATGTGTCTCATTGATAAAACTTCCCTCTAAATTTCATTCCTCTCCTTCTCTTTGGCCCCACAAATGATGTCAGCAACTCCCCCATAAATAAGTATTTTTTTTTCTTCCCTTCCCCCCTAATGGTACAACCTTTCCTTTTTTCTACTTTTTCCTCATTTTTTCTGTACACCTTCCTTTCCCTCTACTTTTCCTTTATCCCTTCTTTTATTATTTAGTATAAGTTTTCTATTACTTTTTGAAGGAAGATACTAACTACATAAGCAATTATTTAGTTTAGGTTTTCTATTGTTAATTTTTTAAATAATCAGTTAGTGACTAGATAAACAATGAATAATAATGGGATCCTGTAAAATCAATTTTTTATTAGTTATCAAAATAAGTTCATAGCATTTTTGCCAGGACATGTAAAAGGAGAATCTTGAGTGTTTGGTTTGTTATAGATAAGCAACTGTTTTATTTGGTAAGTTTTTAAGCATATTTGACAACATATTCAATCAATAATTAAATATTTTTTCCTGTAGTTTCTTGATTCGATTTATACTCTTCTAAATTTTGTCTTCAATTAATCAGGTTGTCTCATTTTTTTCTTTTTTAGGAGAGTTATAAAGAAGTTGGGTATAGGTAACAACCTCTAACTGTCCAAGGCAACTAATGGGAAGATGAACATACACTGCTTTATAAGTAGAGATGCAAAGAGTTGAACCATACATAAAAACATGTTGGCGTAAGTTCTGGATCGCTAAACTATTTATTGTATTCATATTTATTTGTGATACCCCCGCAACGCGCTGGTTCACGCTAGTATATCTATATCTATATATATATATATATATATAGGATGATGATCAGGTAAGCACGTGCTGATATAACTTGTATCAAAACCTGCATTGGGAGTTGTACCTTGTGCATTAGTAGGATGTGAGGTGCATTGAATCAATGCAAGGGGTACAACCCCCAATGCATAGTACTGATGTAACTTATATCAGCACGTGCTGATGGGATCACCTCTGTATATATATATATATATATATATATATATATATATATGATCAGAGGGGAAAGAAGCCTACGGCCCAAGTTTGGAATTCCATAATTACCACACAAGAGGTACAAGATAACTCTGGAACCCATGTGATAAAATCTGACATTTGTAGGGTAGCAATTAGCAAATGCCATGTGATTGCACTACTTTTCGTACTATTTTTAATGACACCATCCCAGGAACATTTGAACATTAAATATTAGGGTAAATTACATTAAGATCCCCTCTAAAATCTGACAATTACAAATAGACACCCTCATGTTTTTGAAATTACATTAAGACCCCTCTCTCTAACTTCCGTCCATAATCCATTAGATCACTTTCAATTTTTTTCAAAATACCCTAATTACCCTTATTGGATGACAACTTCCATGTTAAATGCATATAACTCATCAGTCCAACACATTCATCCTGTACATTTGATTGATTTATTTATTTATTGATAAACAACTAAAAGATTATATATATGAAAAAGAAAAATGCCAAAAAGCTTAAATTTTTGTCCAACTGATGTGGTAGCCATCGGATTTGCTCATTAGAAACAATTATCTATTTAATTGATGTTTAAAAATGAAAGAAAAATTGATTTGCCAAGTTGTCACCTCATTTGCCACCTCTATACGTGCATCTCCATTGTAATAATTCTTTTTATTTATTTCTACATATGAGTAATGCTATATAGCCCTTTTTTTTTTATTCAAATCTACTTACTCAAATGAGGTGGCAACTTAACAAATCAATTTTTTTATTTTTTATTTTGCAAATCAATTAAAAATTTAATTAAATAAATAATTGTTTCTAAAGAGCAAATTTGACAACAGCCACATCAGTTGGACAGAAAATTTAAATTTTTTTTAGCATTTTTCTTTTATATATATATATATATATATATATATATATATATATATATATATATATTATCTTTTAGTTGTTTATCAATAATAATTAAAAAATTCAAAAGTATTGGATGAATTATTGGACTGGTGAGTTATATGCATTTAACATGGAAGTTATCATCCACTAAGGGTAGTTATGGTATTTTGGAAAAATTTGAATATAATTTAACGGATTAATGGACGGAAGTTAGAAGGAGGGGTCTCTTTGTAGTTTATTTTGTAAAATAAGAGGTGTTAGTGTAATTTTAAAAACGTGAGTGAATGTATCTGCAATAGTTAGATTTTAGAGGGGGTCTTATTATAATTTACTCTAAATATTATGTAGCTCTACGTACAAAAGCTTCTGAGAATCAAATATGCCCTTCATATTTAACCAGCTGAGGAATGGAGGAGAAAGCTCCCTTCTGGGTAGAACTAGTTTTTTCCTCTGACAAAGCTGTAGGCCGCATGTTAAGCCATTTTTTTTGACAAGAGCGTTCTGAAATTAATGTAGAAAAATTAAAAAATATTACCCTGGCACACCCCTATCATTTTTCTTTTAAAAATTCGAAAGAATTTGACAAAAAAAATATAAAAAATCAAATCAAATAAAATCAAATCAGCTTTATAACCTTTATTAATTGGACAAGTTTTGGGCTCAAGCCTCTGGCACCACAATAGCAGGCACACAATGGTTTGTGCCGTATTTGGTACAAATCAGTACCAACCCATATTTACCCAGATGGCCCTTTTCGGTTAAATTTTGGATTCGAATCAGTTTTGATTGAGAGATATCAGAAGTGGCCTACAGCTCTACAGCCTCCGTCGTTGCATTAATTTGGGTGTCATGGACTCAGGAACATGACAGGGTCTGGGTTTTATAACTGAAGTGGAACAATGAACAAAAAAGGTATAAAAAAAAAAAACAAAAAAACAAATTCCACATCACATTTCCAATATCTCTCTCTCTCTCTCTCTATATATATATATTATATATATATATATATATATATAGATGATGATGATAAGGTAAGCACGTGCTGATATAACTTATATCAAAACCTGCATTGGGAGTTGTACCTTGTGCATTAGTGGGATGTGAGGTGTATTGAATCAATGCAAGGAGTACAACCCCCAATGCATAGTGCTGATGTAACTTATATCAGCACGTGCTGATGGGATCACCTCTGTATACATACATATATATATATATATATGTATGTATACAGAGGTGATCCCATCAGCACGTGCTGATAAAAGTTACATCAGCACTATGCATTGGGGGTTGTACCCTTGCATTGATTCAATACACCTCATATCCCACTAATGCACAAGATATAACTCTCAATGCAGGTTTTGATATAAGTTATATCAGCACGTGCTTACCTGATCATCATCCATATGTATATATATATAAATGTACAAGCTGCGAAATGAGAGCCTGTGCCATGGCCAACTTGGTTATAAAGACTATCCCTACTTGTTAACCAAGCATACGGCCACCATCTGCTTTAAGTCTGGCAGTCTTGGCCCATGTTACCATGGATGTGGTCCACGTGGATCTTGCTCTTTCAAAGCACATTGTTGCCACCTCATAGTTATTCTCCCGAAAGAGCTGCAAGAATACAAAAATAACTAGTAAGTTACAATAAGTTTTTGTAACTTAGACAAACTCAAGCTTTACAACAACAACAATAACCATTTAACAATGACTATAAGGAATGCCACAATAATCATATGTAAGAAACTTAAACAAACCTTGATACCTGTGACCTTCATTCCTCTGGGCCAAGGGTGGAGGGAGGGGGTAAGGGAGGCAATTGACCCCTGACCTCTTTTTTTTTTATTAAAACTAAATTATGAGTATTTAAAATTTTGATCTTGCCAATTTTTATTTATCCCTAAAAAAATTTTATTTTGACCCTTTGACTACTTTTTCCCAAAAAAATTGATGACTTTGATTATTTTATTTATTATAATCATTTTTCTATTGTATACAAATTTAAAGAACAAAATCCTATTGTAATACAGCACTGAGGGAAAAAAAAAAAATTCCAAAATATTTATCATTAGTCTTGAGTTTTGACCCTACAAGACTAATATTCTGACTCCGCCATTGCTCTGGGCTACTTGCAACTTGCATGGCCTGTGCAAGTGAGTCATCCAACTGCCTAACTTGGACGGGGCATAACTTCTTTCAGTAGTCAAACATTGGGTGCTCCTCCACATTCTCACAAATCCATTACCTTCTCCTCGAACAAGTGATAGCCACATAGACAGAGTCCCTCCTCAATAGTCAGAACAATAGCTTGCTTTCCAACATTGGCAGAAATCTTCGTTCTAGCATAATCATCTCATCCTAATATAACATGTTCTGATCCAATGCCGACAATCTTCTCACAAACATTTTCACTGCCTTTAAATATATTTATGATTGCATTTTCAACGTTCTTAGAGTTTAGCAAAATTGGAGCTCACTCATGTTTCAAGGAGTCAATAGATTGGCAAAAGAACCTGTGAATAATATCAATCACGCTTTGTGCTAGGTTGAGAACACTATCATGGGTTCAAAAGTATTGGCTCAAATAGAACAGAAAATTGTCCTTTTATTCTTCATTTTCTTCCATGGACTGTAGATCTTCAAACTTGAATTCAATGCCCTTCATGATGGTTTGTGCAATATCCCCCGAAAACACAAATTCCTCCTCCACATTCTTTCCTACACCATCCATTCCAAAATAATTGTGTGCCACTGAGGAGTTAACCTAGGATTAGGAAACACGGTTAAAAATTAATCATCAACCTTATGGTATATTTACAAAATCTAAGAAATAATGTGCTAAAAATTTATTTTTGAATGGAGTGAGGATTGATGATAACAAGAGAAGATAAAAGAGAGGGAAATGACAAAATACATTTTTTTTTAGAAATGAAGCTATTTTCTAGCACTTTCCTTTTTATCATATTTTTAGAGATCTAAACACAGGCCCATTTATATTGGGCAGGTTGTTGTGTGTATATATATATATATATTTTACCTTTCCATTTCTCTATAAATTTAATGTTCTGCGTGGTAGCAAATTGGTCAAAGCCACAGGAGTGAATTGGCTACACATGAGACTTCCCTTTTGTTTGGTTACAAGATTACAAAAGGCATCTTCATTTAAATTCTCTTAGCAACTCCAACCATATTAGCTATTTTAGCTAGCAAAAAGACAATCAGCAAAATAGCAAACTAGCTATTCAGGTGTTGACTCCAACCAGGGTCCCTATTTTTTCAATACTCTAACTAACTTTCAGATTTTAAAATTTAAATGGTAAAAAATTATTATATTTTTTTATTACAAGTCATATTTTACAATAGTCATATTTGCAATGGTCATTTTTCCAACGGTCATATTTCTTAGTGGTCATATTTTACCTCATTTATAAATAAGACCATTTCATCTCCCATTTTTCTTTTAATTATTTTTTTTCACCCATCTCAACACCATTTTCTCTCAACATTCATTATTCATTTATTCTCCGTGGCTCATAATCGTGAAATGAATATGCTCCTTAACGACCCCGATTCTGAGGACAAGTTGGAGATGTTATTCGAACTCCATATTGTAAAATATGAATTGATAAGGCCAGCCAAGTGTGCTATCAAGACATCAGCCTTAGTCCCGCAAACATTTCTAATCCACACATACATTCATGCACAACATAGTTAACCTAGTCACGTTTTAAGATATAACTACCACATTAACATAGTAACATGTATTCCACCTCTTTGAATGGAATTTCTAGACACCATAATGAATCCTCTAAATTTCATGTATAAATTCTGACTTAGATTTTACAAATTCCATATCTAGCTAGCCAAACGTGGAATTTTCTTCTTTGAAAATTTATGCTTTAATGACTAATTTTGCCTAAAAATTCATCATCTAAACACAGCCCTTGGCATTTCTTCACAGCCTCCATGAAATTCTCATTCTAACAATGGTCCTGTTGCAATCATTTCCCAATGTCTCCATCTTTCTTAATGTAAAATCTCATACTTGGGTTGTTCTTACTTTCATACTTTTGAAGCTACCATTTTGTAATTTTGAGGTGATTCTATGTGTGTTTATTTAACAGAAGCTGGGTTTGTGTGGGGTGCTTAGTTAGGGATTTTGTTTTTATATATAATGCATAATTCTGACCAGGAGATCCAAGATCAGATGAGGACCATTTGCGTACATATTTCTATTTTAATTTTTTTTTTTCCCAGTTGTAGAGTGCATGTTGGAATCTTAAATCGTTATTGGTTGATAGATAGCGTGTGATAATAGATTCTTTGGACTTGGGAGTGGTAAATAAATAAATAAATAACTATATATATACAAATATATTTATTTACTATTTTCTCTCTGAATCTAATGGAGAGACATGATATGCTCCCAAGCTTTATGTTATAAAACTGTAATGCCCCGCATTTCCGTAAATTATTAATTTATTTCAAGTTTAAAATCTTAAGTTTAAATTTGATTTTTTTATTAGGCTAATTTTATACTACACTGTTTGGGTTAAGATATACTTGGATTAGGTAAACCCAATAACCAAACACTTTACCCTAATTGGTTAGTATATAAGAATCCTTATCAGAAGAGTTTCTTTTTTTTAACAAACTATCAGAGTCACAAAGAGGCAAGCTTAGAACCCTAGAAGACCCCTTCGTATTCCCCAACAATCTGTATATCAAGTGAGTGCAATCTAAACTCTGCCTAAGTATGTGATGGTTTATATATATATATATATATATATATATATAAATGTATATAGGTATGTGGTACTGGTACATCCCGTAGTACAAAAGTTAAGGAAAAAAAAAAAAAAGTAAGTTTCATAAAAATGGTAAAGTTATTATTTTATAGTGATATATATATATACATATATATATATATATATGTGTGTGTGTGTTTTGGTTGTATGTAGTGTAATACGTCCGTACATGGTAAAAGTTGGAAACTTGGCTGACAAAGAAAAAAGGAAGAGTTGGGAGTTATGTAAAAGAATATAATATGATTATATATATATAATGATTTGACCTAGAAATTAGTAGGCATCCTGTACACATTGTATATAGGGTTATAAAAATAAAAAAAAAAAAAAAAAAAAGAGAAAAAGTAAAGAAAGATTGGACGGTACACAAGTGGGTGTTGGGTGGGGAGATGGCCAATAATCTTAAGTAGTCACGTATACAAACCCAATTGTGTACTAAGTATATTTACGACTTTGAGCATTGAATTATCACTAGTTAAGTTGATTTCATTGTTGCCTAATTAGATGAACTGGGCATAATGGACTGCATTGAGGGTCAGACTAAATAAATTAATACATTTATTAACTTAGACTATAATTTATTGATAGTAATATTAATTTTTGATCTTAGGTTTGAGCTAAGTATTGATAAGTGGAGGCATTTACTTGGATTTTGACGTTACCACTTGAGGTAAGTGGGAGTATGACATGCCAATTTATTTATGACAAATGTTTTATTTGTTAAATAAATGATTTTTACGAATGATTTTATATCCATTCAAACATGTCTAATTTATTTGTATGAGCCAAGCAAATGATTTTGTATTCCGATTCAAATAATGCTAGATATGATTTATTGATTACTTGAAATTATATTTAGCCAAAATGATTATATTTGAAACTCTGGTATGACTGCCTTATGTCTAGCCCTGGTCAGTAGGGGTTAAGTTATTGGCCTTTGGTTCCTTTTGGTTCCAATGCTCTGCCCCGGTCAGTAGGGGATATTACTGATCTTTGGTACCAATGCTCTGTTAAAGCTTCCTCTTGATAGGAGCACCGTTTGGACCTTCGGGTCAATCTGTCTGAGTCATTTGTGTGGTTAGCCAGAGTTACAAATTAAATATATGTTTGCTCTTATCTGAAAGTTCTGAATGTTTATTTGAAATCTGTTATTGATATGAGAATTCTAAAAATTTGTATTTCTCTGAATATCTTTTGAAAAATATTTAATTGAGGTTACTAGCATATGATTCATCGATATACATTTTTATGAAAAACTCGTGCGATTGGCTTGGCTTATTCTTGTGTATGTTATACTCACCCTTACAATATATTTTTCAGAGGAGTAGTTTGTTAGATTGCTGGGCCAAGTGCAGTGAAGGCTTAGAGCGCGTCAAGCTAGCAGCTATTAGATTGAACATTTATTAGTATTAGTTTCCGTAGTGATTCTTTTTCTTATGAGAGGATTTTTGGACTCATTTTTAGATGTTATTTGTTAAAGTTGGAGTTATGAGGTTTGAGTAGACAACTTTTCAATTATTTTTAGTTATTGTTGATGATTATGACATCACTGAATTTTTGGAGATTATTAGTACATCAGATTTCATTGTTGGAAATTTTATTATGGATGGATGAATTTAATTGATCACAAGAATGGTTGAGATACGAATGTTTAACTGCGCCTTCAGACTCAATCTCTTGGGTTTGGGGCCTGACAAAAACCCTCTGAGAAAATAAAGCTTGACATGAAAAATTTGTTTTCAAGGAATTTTCATGAGTTTTCATTCATAAAAAAAAAAAAATAAATAAAAAAGCATTTTTCCAAAGTCAACTATGTCACAATCAACTTATTTTGATGAGTTTTAGATGATGAAATTATCCAAACTTCCTTTTTTTTTTAATTAAATGAGATTTGTTCTGCATTGGCTTCAGATCATTTTTCATTTACCATTGGATTATTTACCAAAGTCCATTGGAGAAGTAAAAATAAAACTTGGCTAGCTAAATAGCTAAGCGAGTTGGATAGCTAGCTTGGGATATATACTCTTATAAGATCAAGTGTAGATGATAAAATGTGATTCCCACATTAGATTGAATATCATTAGAAGATCAAGTGTAGATCGTTTTCTTTACCCAAGTCCAATCTCCCAATCAATATCCCACAAGTTGTATGATGGGGGAGTAAAGCCCCATTGTGGTTAGAACAAGTACTTTCCTCTGATGCAGGCTGCATATTTAAGCTATTGTCTTATTTTATCTTGGGGGGAATGATTATATCATCATATCAAATTATCAATATTAATGCGACAAATTATAAAGGAGTTTTGAAATTACTGTATACACAGATAGTTATTTCGTTTTAAAAGAACGGAGAAAAGTACCTTTCTCACTAGCTCTGATCTTCCTCATGAGTTCCACCTCTGTTAGCTAGTACTCTCTCTATTATTCCTCTACTTTCCGTCACTGACTTGATCGTTGGACAAGCTTGTTATTGGTGCATTATAACTTAATCAAATGAGGCCTCTCCTATTTATAGGCATCCCTTGAAGGGATGAAGAGCTATGATTTGTACAAGTGTCATCAATCTAGTGGCTAGTTTATCGAAGATATTTTGTCCAGAATTCTCCTTATAAATCTATACAATTATATAAAAAGGAGTGTGCTATGTAACACATTTCTCAAGCCTTCCCCTCTTGAATATTGAATTGCCACATGGCACATCCCTTGAGAAGGAAAAAAATAATAAATAAGAAAGGGTAATATTGTATACAAAAACCTACCATATATTTCCTTAATTAAACTAGTTTAACCCAAGAATCTTCAAAAGGAAAAAAGGATAAAAATTATCGTGTTGTAAATTATATTATTGACCAAATCAAGCAATATGTAAGTTCGATTTGTTAATTAACGGATTACTAGATTTGGATCGTTAACGGATTAATAGATCATAATTCTTTTACCATATCTGTATTGTGTGGTTGTCATGAATTCACTCGAATTCTTGATAACCCAACCTGGAAAATGGAAGAATTTTTCTTTTTTTCCCCAACCCAATTTGTTATATGTTGTATCTCGCATATATAAGGGTTTTTGTATTTTACGTTTTGTTTTTTTTTGTTTTTTTTTTTTTTGAGAGAGAAAAACCAACTTTGAGAGACTTGTACATGGGTGTAAAAGAAAATCTCAAGTTTATGAGTTTAGCTTGTAATCTCCTCAGCAATCTTAATTGATTGATTGTTGTTACCTATGGACAATCTTAATTTTTATTTTTTATTTGAGATCGATTTATTGTTACTTATTATCACTTCCGCTCAACAATGCGAATTATCAGTTTGGATTTTTTTTATTTATTAAAATCTAATCAGTTGGCAGGTCTACCATTATTACTTTATAACTGAAAAATTAAAAGTGACAAGATAGTACTATTATCAATTGGGCCTGCATGGCAAACACGGGATAAAAGATATAGACAAAAAGTCGAAATTGTTCGAAAAAAAATCTCAATGAAAAGATATTCGTCAATATTAAACCCAAACCTACTAAATTGTGGGTTGGAAAACAATCATTAAGGCCAAAATATGCTAAAATTAATATGGGGAAAATGATAGGTGGGTGAACAGGAAATTTATTTATTTTTGGGTTGATCACTAGGTGTTTAATAACCGACTTTCCAAATAATCTCTAAACAAAATGTACGGACGTAGTGTACAGAACTTAACTAGTGGATAAGATTATTAATGAAAGTAAATACTAAACAATCTACTTGGTTTAATAACCGACTTTCCAAATAATCTCTAAACACATTTCCTGTGGCTTTCTACTTGGTTTCCTACTAAACAATCTCTTTGTGATAGAGTCATTCAAATCTCAGAGGGGCGTGAAATTTGGACTATCTTTCATCCATCGTAGTGAAGAACCTCAAAATTCGTGTCCTACACCCATTGTACTCCAAAGCAAAAAGGATAATATCTCTAAAAAGTATAAGGGAGACACTATTGGCACTCTTATGAAAGCCTCCCATACTTCTCTAACAAGAGAGTAAGGAGTGCAGGAAGCTTTCGTAAGAATGTCAATGGCGTCTTACAACCAGTCTTCCCTTCTTAAAGTTCAAGTACTGTTGAATTTGAGACCACCACGGCAGCAACGCTAGGTGGTCTTGCCATTGAGATTTTGCCATGTAAAAGGACAAACTGAGGTGTTCTTTTTTCCTTTTTTTACCCCTTTGAAATAATCCTTTATTTGTGAGAAGGGCCAGGCTATTGCCACCATATAAAATATTCTAAATCCCTACTTAGTTTATATTTTTTAAGATTTTATGAAAATATAAAAGCTTTTTATGAAAACTAATCACGTACCTTAATAGAAAACATCATTTGGGACAACTATGTAAAAAAAAATGTTTTTCAAAATCTGTCATTCAAATAGACTTTTTAGCCATTTTTCATGGAAAATGTAATAGAGATTATAAATGACCAAACAATTTACTTAAATGACAGATTTTGAAAAAACTTTATTTTACAAAGTTGTTCAAAATGATGTTTTCTAGTGGACAATGTGGCTAGTTTTCGTAAAAACCTTTCATATTTTTTATAAAACCTTAAAAAGTGTAAATTAATGGGGTGCTTAGAATATTTTATGTGGTGGCAATAGCCTCCCTCTTATGAGAATTGGGAATAGATGATCTTGTCATAACGAGAGAAACAAAATGGAAATGCTTAAGAGGATATACGGGAAGTAAAGAACAAAGCAAAGTGTGAAGAAGAGAAGTGTTCTTTTCTTCTCATATTCAGGAAAGAATGGTTTCCCAGCTATTGTCTATTTTCTTCTCTTTCATTTTCCCTCATTCCTTCCTTGGACTTGGACCACATGGGGTGGCAATAGAAAAGATAAACAACAAGATTGTCGTTACATGTACACTAGGCCAAAATTAAAGAGTGCCATAATTACATGCTTGTATCTTTGGATAAGTATAATTTTACAGGAGATCCTTTACCTTCTTAATCATGCATCTATAATATAATTGGGTTCATCAAGAAAAAGTATCTGGACGTACCAAAATGTAGGTCCTACCAAACACATTGTATTATCTAAAAATCAGTTCTATTAAATGATCTTAGGGCCTATTTGGTCGTCTAATTCAAAATTAAACAATTTAAGAAATTTTATATAGCATTGAAGGCACAATTCATCATCTTGAATTAACAAATTCAAAAAAATATATGATGGATTGATGGTCATCAGAAATAAGAGTAGAAATTCAAAATAGTGGTATTACATGAATTCCTTAGAATTGATTTTACAATATCAACTATAGTGATAACTCCAATATTTTAAAATATTCTAATTCAAGGTAATGGATCTATGCCTTCAATCCTATATAAAATTCTTGAATTGTTTAATTTCGAATTAGACGCCCAAAACAAGCCCTTAGTCATTCAATTAATTCGAGTTTGATCAAATTGCTTGAATGGCCATGAGACTTCTAATAATGTCTTAGGAAAGACAAGTAGTTTTAATCAAATTGCCAAATGAATTTAAAATTTTAAATGAGGTGATTTTTTAAGGACAAGACACCTAAGTGAGACCTATTGTTTGGTTTTCTTATGATGATGACATGTACAAAGGAAGAGGCAGAGGACCTCTGTTCAAACCACAGGCTCTGATTACTTTCAACAACAAATATGGGAAAGCTCCCATGAAAACTGCCCTCGTTAATGGCTGCTAGACCTAGAAGTATGACCGTATAACAGATATAAAGGGCCCGTTTGGATGATATTCTTATTTTTTCTTGATGTGCCTAAATTCGTTTCTTTTTTATTAGTGAAGGGCAAAGTGCCCAAATTTATGTCCCCAGGATGTAAAGAAAGACACTTCCGTGTTTTATCGTCGCCTGCAATCCTTCTTGAAGTCTAGAGTGAGGCAGAATATGATTCAATGCAAGTGGTTGGCAATGAATATTCTGAATAAGAGCTTTCTTCTAAGCAGGATTTCAATTATGGACTTACCTAGTCATCACTTAACCTTGATAGAGGAAATGGCACAACTGAATTCATGTGGATTTCATTTGTTTCAATGGAAACCTAAAAGTGGAAGTAACGAGAGAAACAAAATGAATATTCTCAAGAAGAGACGGGAACAAAGCAAAGTATTAACAAAAGAAATATTCTTTTTTTCTCATATTGAGGAAAGAATGGTTTTCCAGGCAGAGTCTTTGTGCTTTTTAATTCTCCCTCATGCTTTACATGAACACTGGACCGAAGTGAAAGAAAGAGATAATAGTAGCCTTGGATTTTGGGGCAAGTATAATCCACTGGCTTTTGATTGCTTTAAACAGCAATTATAAAATCCCCCCACTCCTGAACGGCTGCTAGAGGTATCACTGATTAAAAAAAAAAGTGAGGACATACTTGTTTACAAATAGGGAGAAAGAAAGCTTCTACTTGTTGTTTTCGTGAAGGAAGATTAAGGAGGAGAAGAGGAAGATGGCTGAGTCTGTAGTGTCCTTGGTTGCAGGAAGGCTTGGTGAATTGCTCAATCAAGAAGTGAGTTTCCTACACGGGGTGAGCAGGCAGGTCGAGGAAATGCAAATTGAGCTGGAGATGATGCAGAGCTACTTGGAAGATGCAGATAAAAGGCAAGATGAAGATAAGAGAGTCCAAACTTGGGTTTCAAAAATCAGAGAAGCTGCTTATGATGCCGAGGTTATCATTGATACTTATGCCCTCAAAATTGCGTCCAGAAGAAGAAGAGGAATCCAAAGTACAGTAAAAAGGTATGCTTGTATCATCAACGAAGCTGCAGAACTTCACAAGCTTGGCTCCGAAATCGAGGCAATTAAAACCAGGATCTCCAACTTAACGAGATGCTTGGAGACATATGGCATAAAACATCTAAGGGAAGGTGAAGGCTCGAGTTCTGTGCACGGGAGGCAACGGCAGTGGAGGCAGTCCTTTTCCCATGTTGAAGAGGATACAGTTGGGTTGGATGAAGAGATTAAGACTTTGGTGGCACAATTGGTGAAAGAAGACAAACACTGTTCCGTTGTATCTATTTGTGGCATGGGTGGTCTGGGCAAGACCACTCTCGCTAAAATGGTTTACAATCACAGTGAAATTAGGCGTCATTTTGATCTCTTGGCCTGGGCTTATGTATCTCAACAATACCAAAGAAGAGAAGTTTGGGAAGGAATTCTAGTTAACCTTAGCTCTCCATCTAAAGACGAGAGCGAGAAAATTGCAAAGAAAAATGATGCAAAACAAACAGAGGCATCTAAAGATGAGAGAGAGAAAATTGCAAGGTACAATGATGCAGATCTAGCAAAGGCACTTTCTAAAGTTCAGAAGGAGAAGAAATGTTTGGTTGTCCTCGATGACATTTGGACCACTGAGGCTTGGGAGACTTTGAAGTCCGGATTCCCTATTGGAGAGGGAAGTAGCAAAATGTTACTCACTACTCGTCATAAGGAAGTCCCCCTGCATGTAAGTCCAAGTGGATTTCACCATGAACTAAAATGTCTAGATGAAGAAGAAGGTTGGAAGTTGCTAAAAAAGAAGGCATTCCAAAAAAAAGATGAACCAGGTATTCTATATATATATATATATATATATATATTGAATATTGAATACACTTTTTTCTTCATATATATATATATATATATATATTGAATATTGAATACACTTTTTTCTTCTTTTTTTTCTTTTGATATACTTTTAAACATATTGAATATCTAAAATGTTAAATTCTTCTTGTTTCATGTATAAACATCTAACTTCCACTCCACTATTTTTTATTCTTTTATTACTTTTCAAGATATTTTGATGAATAAATCTGAGTTGGATTTGACCGAGGTTTGAATTAAGCAAAGAATTTACTCATTTTCATTAGTTGTACGGAGTATAAATAACTAACAAGTTCAACTACTTTTACTTGTAGGGTTTTCTTAATGTGTACCCTAATAGTACATATTAAGTTGCAATTAATAAGCCAAACATTGCATAGAGAAATGTGTTTGCACAATTTTTTAAGTACTTTCACATTTTTCTAAACAACTTTCATCATTTTCTATGCAAATTTATCATTTCTCACAAAATGATTGGTTCATTAATTACAATTTGACATGTGTCTGTAGGGCATACGTTAAGAAAACTCTTATTTACATATTATAATAGAATAAAATACACATTGTCCCCCTAAACTGTATAGGCAAAAATAGTTTACTATCCTACATGTACTGTGATTGCATCAATATACATGTGAAATATTGTCATGTTTTGATGTGGTTCACCTATGTCGATAGCATTGTAATCTAGTAACATTTGCCCCACTTGTTAATTAAGTGATCTCGGATTCAAACATATGGAAAAACATTGATACCTATTTATTTATTAAGGGGGAATAAGGGCATGGTTATATGTTAAACCTGGACTGGACCGTAGGTTGAATTGGTGAACCGGAGGCTTAGCTGGTCCGGTTTTTCATTTGGATCAGAAATGCATCTAGACCAGAGGGAACCAGCTACCCAGACCATTTTTTGGCGAACTGGATGACCTAGACGGGTTTAGTGAACCGAGCCGTTTCGTGAAACAAGGGAAAAATACATTTTAGCCATTAAAATTTCCTTGATCTGATTTTTTTTTTTCCAAACATATCAGGTGCAATTGGTCTTTTTACATGTTATGGGAGCCCTAAATCACAAACCCTTAATCCCTAAGCCCCATTTCTTCGGCCGTCCAGCACTCTAGCTCTCTTCTAGTGGTCAGGCATCTAAGCCATCAATCTGTCCTTCCATGCTCGATGGCTCCATCAGTCCATCATGGCATCATGGCTAAGGGCTATTGGGTTTGAACTTTGAATATTCTTCTTATTCTTCTTCACTCTTCACTCTTCACTCTCACTCTCCAGTTCTTTTTGACAACATTTGGGAAGCATTTAGGAAGAATCGCGTGTACTGTGTGCTTATTTTGAAATGCATCTATAACCTTTTTTATCTTCTGATGAAAGAAATGCATCTATAACCTATGATATGATCTTATGATAATGTAATTTGTTAGGTATGAATGTATGATCTTAGGCCATGTTTGTTTAGCTGGAATGGAATGGATGGAAATGGAATCTGATTCACTTAAAGTAGTATGAAATGAAAAGTGATTTGAAATGGCTCTATAAACACACTATTTGATTCCATTCCCATTCAAATTACCTTATCCAAACATGCTATTTGGAATGATTTGGAATGAGATTCCAATTTATCCATTCCATTCCAGCTAAACAAATATGACCTTATAGTTTTGTTAGTTTTATAAATAAAAAATTTGATCAATTGTTTTATACTTTTATTATACATTATGTGATGAATTCTTTGTGTGTTTGTCTTTATATGATCTTATGATAATGTAATTTATTAGGTATGAATGCATGATCTTATAGTTTTGTTAGTTTTATAATAAAAAATTTGATCGATTGATTTATACTTTTATTATACATTATGTGATGAATTCTTTGTGTGTTTGTCTTTATGATGTTATTTTTTTCATGAAAAAAAGCAAAAAAAAAAGAAAAAAGAAAAAAGAAAAAAGAAACTTGCGTACTTTTCAATATTTGTTTTTGTAAACTTTCATTTTTATTAATAATTATGAATTTTTTTTTATTTTCTTAATTAGAAGACCAGTCCGACCGGTGGCTTGACGGTTGAACAAGTAACATGATGATTTTGGTCTCTTGACTAGGTTAATGTCTGGTCCGAAATTAATAACTATGATTAGGGGTAAGGGGTTTCTATCTATTGTCTCAAAAAAAAAAAATTAAATAAATAAAAGTATGAAAAGAAAAGAAGAAGTAAGTAAGTGATCCACCCGTTTGTGTGCTACTAGGAAAGGGACCGAAAGTGGCATGAGTGTCACGTTGTTCGTTTAACATAGCTTCATACGGAATACAAATTTTTCCCTTTTAAAATACAAAATGACAATTTAACTCTTTAGATCATTAGATGGTTTCAGTACCCATGCCCAAATACGAAATGACAACTTTACCCTGTAAATGGCATCCCATCCTCACCAAGCTCCCCTCAGCTCGGTCCTGGGGTCTCCACCCACATCCTCCCCTTCCACCCTCAAACTGTAATATCCTATATAACCATCGGTAACGATGTCATGGCCACCGCTGATAAATCCCCTCATCTCCCAATAAATGCAATATGGTTGACAAATTTATTTTTTTTATTTTTTTTTTCCGGCCAAATTCTGCATTTAAGGGTATAATTGTCCTTTTGCATTTTCTATTGATGAATTTTTTGTCTAGTTATTTGAATATTTTAATGTTTAAAAGAATATGGTAATTTTGTATTTTCATCGTTTCATTAAGAGTGCTGTAACAGGTGGATCACATAGAAACAAATCAATAGTTCAAGGGGCATATTAATGTAATTGAACGTATAAGGTAGTGATCTGTTATTGTCCCTATGATTCGAAGGTGTATTTTTCCCATTCTAATAATACCAGCAAAAACACATGGGATAAACAAAATTAAGATTTTTTAGAGTCGGACTCAAGTGGTTCTCTGAGCAAAGAAAACATGTGTTTGGAAACGTAAAGGGCACACTCACACAAACAACACATATACAGATAGTTTCAGGCCAGATAGGAGGAATTATATTATGTGTGTAGTGGAAACTAATGCTATGTTTGGTAGAGGGGATGGAAATGTGAAAGGAATGAAAAGAAGGGAGATGAACTTTCCATCCTTAGGAGAGGGATTCCCTCTTTCCCTCTACTAGTGTGTTTGGTAGAATGGAGGGAAAGATACATTTTTTTCATCCCTTCTATTTGGTAGAAAAAAGAATAGAAAAGAAGGAAAATGAATTGAGGAATAATTTTATCTTATTACCCTTAAATGTTTTAAAGCATAACTTGAAATCCATCACGTATAGATATTTAAATTAAAAAAAAAAAAATCCTTTTTTAAAGACATTAAAAGTAATTTTCTTTATTTATTTTTCAATTCCTATATAATTAAAAAAAAAAAAGAAAAAAAAAGGTCATTGTCAATACTATTAGACATTTTCCTTTCTCATTTGTTTTTTTTAGGTCATTGTTAAGATTTTTGCTGAGTCTCAATTATGTTTTTAGCAATTAAAGTTTGCCTCACCTAAGCTAAATTCCTGACTTTGCCCTACCAAGCACCTTCAAAGTTTGTCTTTAGAGTTTATAAGATTTCATATCTCCTTAAAGAGTTAGCCTCTTTGGAGGTTGAGTGTGATTAATTTTATGGGCTTTTGGACTTTCTTTTGATTTATGTTATATTTGTGGGCTTTTTTATTTGTGTATTGTTTGTGTGCTTCCTATGTGTGTTTAAAAAAAAAAAAAAAAAAAAAAAAATGAGCACCTTCACAAAGTTGATCAATTGGTCGGTTGCTCTTATTATTCGCGCCTTGTCGTCGTTGACAACGATCTGATGGAAGATCTTGTAGATGCCAGGAATGTAGGTAACGGAGCAATGCACCATTCCGTTGATTTCATATTCCTAAAAGGTTTGAGTCCGTGTGCTTTTCGATCTATTTGATTTAGGCCAGTTAGTTTGGTTGGAATGGAATGGATAGAATGGAATAACATTCCAATTCATTCCCAACGGCGTGTTTGGATGAGGTAGTTAAACTGGAATGGAATAAAAAATGAGGAATGGATCATTCCACTCCATTCCAGGTTATTTTAAGTATGGAATCAGATTCCATTCCCACTTATTCCATTTTAGCCAAACAAACATGGCATTAGATGTTGAGCCGGAGGAGGATGGGCAGAGCAGGGTCTTCTTCAATGGTTTTCTCCGCCGTGGCAATGGATCGCGTGGTATCGACGACGTCGTTTGACGTTGTTGCTGGTTTGTATCTGAGGGTAAAATAGACATATGATGGTAAGTCGACATCACGTGTCAACAATTTATAGTTTGGTCAGTGAACAGCAGGCTGACGGAGGGTACTTAATTATAATCCATGACTCTATAGTTTAGGAACCAAAGTGACTGATTTTAAGTTCTGTACATCAAACTGAATTTTGACCTAAACTCTAGGAATGAATATAATGGTGTCACTGTCCTTATTAATCATTAGGTAAACGAAAAACAAAAAACAAAAAAAAAAATCGGACAACGCTCAATAAAGTGAAAATAACAAAGAATAGACTTTATATGCTAGATAAATGTAATTATTTTTATTGTCTTTTAATTTGTAAATTGTAATAGCCATAAATGAATTTTTTCTCCACTTTGTTAGAAAATAGTATTTTGTTGAGTTCCTATTACTAGGAGAATGTAAGTTCCTAACCATATTATGCTATAAAACTATGAATTCCCAAATTTCTTTGAGATAAAAGAATACAATTGAACAAATATTACTGGGCAATCAAACAATTTTGTTCCGGATTGTGTAACTTAATTACTTTCTTTAAGCAGGGTAAACTCATACAAATGGTTTTTAACATTCGAGAAGTAACTAAAAGCCTCTATATAATCTCCATTTTGTGACTTTATTACTAGTTCATTTTAATTAGCTTTGGGTGATGCACCATTAATTTTCTGTTGTTGCTTTTCTTCGTTTGTATTTGTTTTTATCTTATTTATTTATTTTGTGTGTATAGGCTTTAATAACATGGAGGAGTTAGGGAGGAAAATGGTCAAGAAGTGCGCAGGTTTACCATTAGCCATCGTTGTGCTTGGAGGACTTTTGGCAACAAAACACACACCTAATGAATGGGAAATGGTGGGTAAAAATATCAATTTATACTTAAGAGAAGGCAAAGGCGATGAACAACAACACTCAAAAGTATTTGACGTTTTAGCTTTAAGCTACCATGAATTACCATATCGATTAAAGCCATGCTTTCTCCATTTAGGACATTTCCCGGAAGACTTTGATGTACCCACAAAGAAATTGGTTTTAATGTGGGTGGCAGAAGGCTTTGTGTCATCAATGCAGCATGGAACAGAGGGAAAAGAAACAATTGAGGATGCTGCAGAACGTTACTTAGGTGAGTTGGTGGACAGGTGCATGGTTCAGGTAGGGATAAGGACATCCAGTGGAAGAATTAAGACTTGCCGCCTCCATGATCTTATGCGAGACCTTTGCTTGTCAAAGGCAAATCAAGAAAATTTTTTGAGGATTGTTGATCTAGATCGAAACAAGCTAGTATTGGACTCTCCATCCTCCATGGTAACTGTAGCAAAGTCAACTCAACAGGTTCATAGACTTGCCGTCCATGGCGAAGAAACATTGGAATCATTCCCCAAACAAGGAAGCACTCCTTTCGTTCGATCTGTCTTATTCTTTAAAACAAATACGGATGACAGTGAAAATTTTCGAAAGATGATATCCTGGTTTAATAACTTTAAATCGCTTAAAGTATTGGATCTTGGAAAGCGTCCTATAGAAGGAAAGTTACCGAGAGAAATAGGAAGCTTGATACACTTGAGATACTTGAGTGTAAATTGCTCTAGAATGACAAATATTCCGTCATCTATTGGCAATTTGAGTTGTTTACAGACCTTAGTTTTAAATGGTGATTGGAATACAATAAATGTATCAAATGTGATATGGAAGATGGTACAGTTGAGACATTTATATATTTCAGATATTTTTAGTGGAAGCGGTAAGTTGCGATTGGGTGATTTGAGAAACCTGCAAACACTACAACGGTTTGATATATACAACTTTAACGTTGAAGAGCTGACCAAACTCACCAATCTTAGAAAATTAGATATATATATGGGGCACTGCCTTCAAGAGTTGAAGGAAATTCTGAAATCACCACGTGTCAACTTTTTTGACCGCCTTCGCTCCTTAAAAGTAGATTGGTACAATTCTACTATGGAGGAAACTGATGTACAAAGACTTTTTTCAGCTTGTCATAACCTTTATAACCTTTACTTAGGAGACCGGATAGTGAAGTTACCAGAATCCCCTCAATTCCCTAAGAACCTCACCAAGTTGACCTTATTTTTTTCTTGGCTCTCGGAAGACCCAATGCCCACACTGGAGAAGCTGCCGTACTTAACTATCCTCCGCTTATCCAGGAAATCATGCATTGGGATGGAAATGGTTTGCTCTTCCAAAGGCTTTCCACAACTCAAATCTCTAGTCCTTCGGGGGTTGCGCAACTTGGAGGAATGGCGAGTGGGTGAAGAAGAGATTCGGTTTGTGGGTGAAGAAGAAGAGGAATGTTGTGTGGGTAAAGAAGCCGCCATGCCCAATCTCTGTGAATTAAAAATTCAACTTTGTGAGAATTTGAAGAAGATTCCGAATGGATTGAGGTTTATCACTACCCTCCGAAAATTGGAGATAAGAGGCATGCCCACACATTTCACAAATAGGCTTCAACAAGGAGGAGAGGATTATGACAAAGTCCGACATGTGCCTTCCATCACATTTGAAAACATAGATGAGCAGTAAGGAAAATCAGGTAATTCTCTCTCTCTCTCTCTCTCCCTCTTCAATTGGTGTGAAATTGTCTTTTATTTCAAACAATGCGTAGTAGTAACTTGTATTTGCTAAACATAAGGGCCGATGATGATATCTTCCTTGGAGACATCAAAAACCATTTTATTGGTTTTGGCTCAATGAGTACATTTTCTACTTTTTATGGAAAACAAAATTCACTGCTGATCTAGGAAAAATCATAGTTATATACTAATTAATTAGATACTGTAATTAATTGCCATACTAATTAGATTAAAGTTTCATAAATCGAGTACATTTTCTACTTTTTATTTAAAAATAAAAAATAAAGTTAAAAATTGTTAATTATTGTTTGTGCTGAGCTACTAATGTTTGAAAGATTCTAACTTGTATTTCCACGATGTTATGTTTCTATTCTAAAATATGAATGACTCAAAGTTACTAATGTTTTATGCTTATGAATCTAAAATTCCCAAAACACAAAGTATTAATGATGTTTTGTGTGCCAAGTACATCCTATGCTTGCATTTAAATCTGATTGATTAATGTTGAACACAGTTCGAAGCCAAGATGCTTTAGAATTTTCAACTTTGGATGGAAAATAATGGCCGAATTTTCTGTTTTTGTGTATGATGTCTTGAATGTAATCTGGATAGAAATAATATGCATCCAAAAAAAAAAAAAAAGTCCAAAATTATAAGCTATTTGATGAGGATGCATATTTGGTTCTGTGGCTATACAATAATAATCTGCAGATTATCTTATGATATATACTCTGTGATTGCCAAATTGCTCACAATATTCCAAATTATTCTGATGTATCAAGATGGTAATATGTGTTTTTTTTTTTTTAAATAATAAGACATAAGATAGCAGAATGCAACCTGCGGCAAAGTTGTTGATGTAAAGCTATAATAAGTTTCGAGTACTCTCTAAATAAAACAGAGCTGTCAAGTGATTCAATAGGGACTTTTGGCTGGGCCATGTCTCCCATTAGAATTATTCTTATCATGGGACAATCGCATTTTTATCTCACATGTTATGTGACGTTCTTTTTTATTTGGATCATCCAGTCAATGGATTTAACTAAGATGTCTCCAGAGCCACATGCATCTCTCCATTTTACCTTCTAACTAGTCCATCTCTTTTTATGTTCTCATGCCGCTTACTTATGTTCCTCTGCAGTTTGACTGGTTGCATCTTTCTTTTTTTTCTGATTTATTTTAGGGTAAAGTCACTCAATAGTGCGAAAGTTTCTACCCTTCTTCAACTCGAGAAATGGACAAAAATACATGCATTGCCTTGGATTGAGGTCGACAATAAACCTGATTGTGGAAGTGTTTGATTTGTGGTTATGCAAACTTGCTTTGTATTCATTTATGTTCCTCTTTGGTGTTCCGGATGCACTTGATGAAGTCAATAATGAGGCTAGTTTAGTCTCTTCTTAGTTTGTAAATACATTTGACAACCGGTTTCATTTCCTTCTCAAGGGTTCTGTAATGGGAATTTGTTCTGAAACAACATCTTCATCTAGAATTTAATGTCAATTGTTTGGGTAATGCTTACAATAAATGTATCCATATTTTCTCACTGTTTTTGCAATATATTTTTGTTTTGTTCAATGTTTTATTACTCTTTATTTAGTAAGCAAAATCAGGTAATTCTCTCTCTCTCTCTCTCTCTCTCTCCCCCCCCCCCCCTCCCCTCTTCAATTGGTGTTGAAATGTTGAATTATCTTTTCTTTGAAGCAGTGGGTGGTAATTTGTCGCGGGTAAACTCATTTACCAGCAACAAATTTTGTTGATCCAATAAACAATATTTTGCATCACTTTCTTATTGTATTTCTCTTGTCAAATTTTGTTTCTTGATATGATTTATTAGCAAACCCTTCATAATTTATCATATGTTATAATTTCTGTAGCAGAATGAGTGTTAAAACAACCATATACTGGACCTCTTCCTCTGTATTTTGTTTTATTTTATTTCTATTTTTTGTTCCTGGGGAGAAGCCAAACGAGCCATTGGATTACACATTGACTGGAAATCTCAAACATGAAACCTGCCCCTTGTGAATGAGGAGATATGGCACTAAGCCACAAGAACCCATTATGACATCTTCCTTTGTTGTGAACACCTTACTGTGTTTTTTTTTTTTTTTGGTCTCAATGATCTACCATTACCCAATTGCATGAGAAGTATTTTTAATCCATCATTCATCTTAGTTTTGCTTGAACTAGTAGAGCAAAAAAGCGTTGATCGATGATTTCAATTTGGGCCTCAAATGATGGTAGACTAATGCTAGACAGCAACCTTTTAGCAGCTAGCTTTACTCAAAATGTGGTGCCATTTCCAGACTTCTCTTACTACATATATGTTAGGCTTGCTGCTGGTGTAATACTGATTAGTTAGTGTGACTAACCATATTGAAGTAAATTAAAGTTTCGCAGATTGAAAGAGTGTTCTATGATTAAAGGCATACCACATATAGCGGGTAATTCATTATCCACCTAGAATGAGTTTTCTATTTTAATCTTTTTATTGTAAAATTTCTTAATTAATGTTTGTGCCTGTCTCTAAATTTGAAAGATTCTTCTAGCTTGCGTTTTCTTGAGTTGATATAGATAGGATATTATGTCTGTATGCAGTAGTTCTAGAATATCTATTACTCAAAATTACATGTTGTTTTATGCTCATTAATCTAAGACTACGTACCCAAAACACATAGACTTAATGATGATTTGTGTGCTAAGTATGTCCTATTCTTGCATTTAAAACTGATTTCTTCGTGAACACAGACCAAAATCATCATTCTGGCAATGAAATAGTGATGAATTTAGGTATGACCCAGAACGAGGTTCGAAGCCAAGATGCTTTAAAATTTTCAACTTTGGATAGAAAACAATAGCTGGATGAAAGAGTGTACATAAAATAAAATAAAATAAAAAAATTTTTAAAAAAAAATCATTCAAAAAAAAAATAGCAAACATTGAATTTTCATGTATGATGCTTTGGCCATAGTATTCTTCAAATTATTTGAGGCATGTCCCAAATCATATGCTATTTGGTAAAGATATATTTATCTGGTTCTATGCTACACAATAACAATCTGCAGATTATCGTCAGATATAAATTGTGATTGCCTGCTCACAAATATTCTAAATCTCAAGAGGGCAATATGTGTTCCATTTTTTTCTACAACTAGGTCAAGCACTCTCATGAATAAACCAGAGCTCTCAAGCGATTTGATGGAAATTTGTACTTTTGCTTGGCTCTGTCTCCCATTAGTATGATTCTCATTATGGTACAAATGGCATTTTTATCTGACATGTTATGGTATATTCTTTCTTATTTGGATCATCTAGTCAATGTATCTCACTAAGACATCTCCCAAGCCACAACCTTCTCTTGATTTTAACCTTCTAAGTAGTCCATCTAGTTTTCTGATTTCATGTCTACTGCTTATGTTCTCTGCTTTTTGTCACTTTGACTGATTACATCTTTCTTTCTTTCTTTCTTTTTTCTTTTTTTTTTTAAAAAAAAAAAAAAATTATTTTCAGGTAAAGTCATTCATGGTGCAAAAGTTTCTAATCTTCTTTAACTCAAATGAATTGGACCAAAATGTATTCATTGCCCTGGATTGAAGTCAACCATAATACTGATTGTGATGTATTTGATCTGTGGTTATACAAACTTGCTGTATGTATTCTTTGATGTTGATTCCTCTATTATATGATGTGGGATCCTAATGTTGCTTATAATTATATGTGTGATTCCGGATGCACTTGATGAAGTTAGTAATGAAGCTAGCTATAGTTCAGTCTCTGCTTGATTTGTAAATACAGCAGAAAACTGGTTTCATTTCCTTCTCAATGGTTCAATAATGGG
The DNA here is from genome assembly GCA_039720395.1 of Liquidambar formosana. NCBI lineage: Eukaryota > Viridiplantae > Streptophyta > Magnoliopsida > Saxifragales > Altingiaceae > Liquidambar > Liquidambar formosana. Next base: position 39,801,034 of record CM077823.1, on the reverse strand, counting down.
AATTTGTTCTCAAACAACCTTGTCATATAAAATTAACTTAATGTCAATTGCTTAATTACTGCTTAAATAAGTAAATACATATTGTTTCTCTGATTCTAAAATATATGGTTTTTTTCAATGTTTTACGGACTACTGATTTTTTTTTTTTTTCCCATTCAAAAGACCATTTTTTTTCCCAGTGTAAGAATCCTGAACCCTAACCCATTGATTCAGTCTCCACCACTCCATTTTAAAATTTGCAGAGTTGATGATTTGAACCACTTACCTTCCCCTATTAAGGAGGAAGATATTACCTGTAGGCCCTCAATTTCCCTTTTCTTTGTATTTATCTTGAAATGCTACAATTGTAGCAGATTCCTTTGTCCATGTTTCTATCAAGTCCAATTGGTTACTGTCTGTAAAATAGTATATCACAGGATTCACAACCCCTAGCAAGGTCTAGCTACCATGGGAGACTATCTTTACTTTCTTTAGCATACTAACAATATTATTTTCACTGCCATGCATGAGTTTATGTAATTCTAGAAATTGGTTAACCAAATCTTTTTTTCCTTTTTTTTAAAACTTTTTTGTTTGTTGCAAGCTTGTACATAGATTCTGAGCAGATACTTTCATCTATTTAACCACGAAAAAATAAAAATTGCTCGAGGATAATATTCAGCAGGCGCAGTAATCTGCAGTATCAATCAATATCCATAATGCTCTATTTGATTTTAAAGAAGATGGAAGTCAATGAAAAGCATACACAAAATCTAGAGCTGGCGGCAACAACAGGTCTCTACAGGTCGTCGTATATAAGTATATATGAAAGGGAAATGATGGCATGACAGACTGACAGTCCAATGATGGCCACAAATTTTTTTTAAGTGGATTAAAATCCATTTGTGGCCATGATTTGGCTGTCATTGCTTTTAGCAATAACAATCTGTCATGCTAGCACAGCCTATACATGAAATTGAACTTTTTGAAAAAGGAAAACACATTCATGCCATATTCTTCCCTTTTGGTCACCATGGCCATGGCCACGTAAGTAAAAAATTCTAAAGAAAACTGCAGAGCTATACGCAAAGCATCATATTCTACAAATGTTTGATGCCAAGATGACTGCATGGTAAAGTTCTATCATTATGCATTATTTCTATCAGAAACCAAAAATGCTCATCATATAGTGAGTGGTGTTCGCTTATTAACCTAAAGAAAACCCCAATTGCCTCGCCAACAAAGGAAAATGATGTATACCTTATGGAGAGAGAAATACATAAACGCCGGTGAAGATATTCACGGGGCAAAGTTTCCAGTAGTGACAAAAACATAATTGTCATCCACATATGTCTAGAAACAATGGAGTAAATGAAAATTAGATGACATCTATCCAATGCGAGTTATGATCACTTTCTATCATTGTGATTGGCTTGAGACGAACAAGGCAGTGGGTATTAACTAAGAACAAATATCTGATAATGATGTTTTAATAGCTCATGATGAGTCGAGAGCAGGCTTGATCACCGAGAGATGTGGTACACGTCGTGCTATGAGCCCATGAAATTCACGCGAGTCACAGACGGCTCAAATCCATCATACCGTGTGCAATGTCGCGCAATTGAATCATTCTATACAAGGTTGTTAGTTATAATACTGGTCTAATGAATGTGATACATTGCATGGGAGAGGCGTATGACAAAATGAAATGGTCCTTCATTCAAGTTGCCATCGCCAAAGTGTGTTATTGGCTTTTTTTTTTTTTTAATAAGCAAATCACTACATTAAATTAAGAAAAAGAAAGGCCTTTGCTTCCATCCCCTTCATCTCTATTTGTTAAAATAACAGCATCCGGAAGAAAGGTGATGGGAATGGAACCGAAGTGATTATAAAGGGCTGTCCACTGGGCAAAGGAATGGGCTGCTTTATTAGCCAGCCTAGGAACACATCTAGCAACCCACTAGGGAGTACAATTAAGAAGAGCTTTGATATCACACAAAATAGATTGGATGGCCCAATAAAGAGTCATATCCCAGTCAAGAAAAGGATCCATGACCAGAAAAGCATCACCCTCCACCATAATCTGTCCATGTGTGATTGGCTTATTAATTGCATAGAATGCCTTCTTGATACCAAATCTGTCCATGGAATCATTTGGGCTTTACGGAAAATATAAGATACTCATAGAAGATATTGATAAAAAGTTAAAAATTTCTCAATTGAAAGATATTCTTCCACATTAAATCTAGTCTTATTCACTAATGACATGATAGTCTAGTAGTATTATCTTTAACAAGTAAGTAAGAGATTTCAAGTTCAAACTTGTGAAGAAACATTGATACTCATTTATTGGTATTATAGGGTTAAGGCATGGGTAAATATTAACTATTGCCCCCCCCCCCCCCAAAAAAAAAAACAAAAAAAACCCTTGACCCTACTAAATGGGTCAGAAAACAATCATTGAGGCCAAAAAATAAGGAAAATGTTAGGTGGGTGATTGATACCCATTTGTTGAAATTATGGGATTAGGGTATGAGTAAATTCTATCTATTACCAAAAAAAAAAAGAAAAACCTTGACCTTACTAAATGGGTCGAAAAACAATCATTGAGGCCAAAATATGGGGAAATTGTTGGGTGGGTGATTAAGAAATTTATTTATTTATAGTGGGGGTGGGGACCGGTAACTGTGGATAGATGAGTCACTACGATTTAATCGCCATCGCTTTTCCTACTACATATTTTTACCTGAGTACATCAATGATTGGTCAAGAGCCATCAAATTTTCTCATCTCACCATTTCCCTAATGTGTATTTAACTTTTATGGTTGTGGAGTTTACAATAAATCTGGTAGCTTAGAATCCTTAAACTACGTGGAAACAATTATTTCAATTAATCTATAATAATGTGGAATGACTTATAGTTTTAGTGTTGATTTCTACAAGGAATTAACTTATTAGCGTTGATCACATGATGGTAAGTATTCAAAAAGAAAAGGACGAAAAATATTAGCAAATACTATGATAAACACTAATGAAACCAAAATTTTTGTTCGTTGAAAGAAAAATCATTTCCTACGAAACATGAATCTAAGACAATATTAGTAGCTAGGAACTAACATGAAACCACCGATCTACGGGTATTTAATAAGTGCAAACTTAAATACAATGAACTTTTTCTCTGTTTCGATTTTCGAGCTATGACCCAAATTAAACCCTATTAGATGATTTGGAACCCAAAATTAGTGTCCGGAAAACCAAATTCCGGTGGTGAACTATTAGTGGCCATTACAAACCTTTACCTTCTGGGTTCCTTGAAAATTAGGGTATAATAGTTATAAAAGAGATTGTAATACTTCCTTTTTTTCTCTTTTTGTAGACTCCTTTGTTTTGGATGAGAGTGGGGTGGTTGTTTCCCTCCTTTTGTTTCTTTTGCCGACCATTTTTGGTTGGAGTTGGTGCTTAACACTTTGTGTACGTCTTGTAGGAGGGTTAAGCCCTTTTGCTTCTCTATTTAAATACGCATAATTACTTCATAAAAAAAAAAAAAGTGTCTGCCACTTAAGAAGTGAAAAGGAATCACTAGCTTTATCGAATCCAATAATATAATCCTAGGCCAACTCAGAAGAATGTCTGGGAAGAAAAATTACTTTGTTTGAGGTGACGTGCTTTTCCAATAATTGTCTTTCTTTACTTACTAGTGAAAGGAAAAGGCTAAAGTAGCATTATTGGAAATGGAATCTGGTTAAGGTGCAAAAGTCTCAGAATGGGAAATTCCTTTCCTAACCCTCGTCATTAGTGAGGATCAAAGGGAGGTGTTGTGTTTTATTGGTTTCTGTTACATTAGTATTCATATTTACTTATTCAAAAAAAATGCTAATCAAGAGATGCGATATTTGAGGGATAACCCACCAATTAATTGCAATAAGGTAGGGCTGGTGAATTAATTGGTTCAGGAAGCGCACATAAATTGTCAGGTAAATGTTTTTTTTTTTCTGTAGCGGAATCAAAAATAAATAATTAATAAAAAAAAAAGTGTTTTCGGAGCACTACAGTTTCATACCATTACAAACACTGCACGTGACTCTTTTACTTTAATCGGTGCAATTGGGAGAAGCCACTTAAGTGACTAAATCAATTTTTAATTCAAAAGTTGTGTTTGGTTAACCTTAAGAAAACCAGTTTTTAAATAAACAAAAATGCGATTAAAACCTAGTCAAGCTTGGGGGCAATTAATTTTTAAGTGGAGCGTTTTCCTCGCTAGATCTTTGGAAATAGGAAGAGGGCTCTCCACCCCGGCTGCCATTTTCTTATTATTATCTTGTCAGAGCATTGAGGTTCTTTTATTCTTTATCGATCCCATCTGTACTCAACTAAGGTGACTATGGTTTCAGGTTTTCTCTATTTCACAATAAGAAAACGGAAAGCAGTAGCATGATATCTTGGCGTCATGGCTGCCACTTAAGAAAATAAAATGAAAAAGAAAGTGATTGTTCATTGAAAAGTGTATTTTTTTTTTTTTTTTTTGTTGGTCCAACTAATCTCTCATCTTGTTTTGTTTGTCCTTTAATGATGATTTGGATTCCCTACCCATTTGATTATATGAATCCAACTAACAATTTTTACCTAATCCAATAGTTAATTATAAGCCAACTACCAATCATGGCCTAGGTGTTGTGTTTTATTGCCTTCGGTCAAATTCAGTGTGTAAACCTATTATAAAATAATAGCTTAAGCATTAATTTCATTTAATTGCATGACCTGATATTCACATGGTCTATTTTCTTTAAATTTCTAAAATGGTAAATAAACATAGGAGCATAAAGTATCAAATTTAGTAGTTCGTATAGAGTATTTCTGTCAAATTCTTAACCACAAAGAGACGGGTAAAGTATCACAATTTAATAACTTGAGGTTATTTGGTCAATTTAAAAGTTTAAAAGTTTTTCATGTAAGTTAATCAAGACTATTGAAATAGATTTAACCGCATAGAATAAATTTATTTCTTATTTTACAATGATCAATGACACAAAGAATTTTATATATATATATATATATATATGTATATATATTATTTGAACAGATAATATGGACATGTGTTTCGGAAAAAAAATAAAAATAATTTATATTTTAAATGATGAAACATTTTAAGTCATAATTTTCAATTGTTATTACTTATATAAGATATTCTCGTGTTGAAAGATCTAAATTATTACATGGACCCATGATTGATATATAAACAAACATAATTCGACCACCATAGATTGAATCTCGATCACATAGTGGCAGAGCCAAGAAAATTTGATTGGGAAGCTAAATTTTGATTGATTTTTAGAATTTATCTTCATTCAAAATACTAAAGAAATCATTTGAATACAAATTTTAGCATTTTTTTTCTTACTTCACAACAATTAATGAGACAAAAGAAAATTTTAAACTAAAAATAAGAACTTCAATTCTTTTTTTCCATTTTAAATAAAGAAATAGAAGAGAAATATATAGAGATATATAGAGTTAGGATGAATGGATACTAGTTTTTTTTCGCAAGTTTTAAAACAAGCTTTTACACATTTTTTTATAAGTTATATTGGTCCGATCTTAGTATAATATATAATATGGAAGACGCGTATGATAAAATGAAATGGTCGTTCGTCCAAGTTGTCATCATTTATCCAAGTTGTCATCATGAAATATATAGAGATATATGGAATACGCGTATGATAAAATGAAATGTGGGATGACTTATGGTTTAATTGTTGATTTCTGCAAGGAATTAACTTGTTATTGCTGATTAATTACGTGATGATAAATATTCAAAAATAAAATATGTTAGGCAAAAATCTTAGCAAATACTATGATAGACACTCATCAAACCAAAATTTCCAGTTTGTTGTGAGAAAAATCATTTCCTAGAAAACATGAATCTAATACAATGTTAGGTAGGAATTTATATGAAACAACTGGTTTACTGGTATTTAATCACCGCAGAACTTAAATATAGTCAATCTTTTCTCTGTTTCGGTTTCAGAGAACTAAGAACCAAATTAATTAAACCCTATGAGATGATTTGTGATCCAAAATGGGTATTATGATACTGGCTTGTTGAGAGGGGAGCAAAACCCCTTTACTTTTGCGTCTGCTCGTGACCTGGAAAATCAAATTCCGGATGTGAACAATTATTGGCCATAACAAATATTTATGTTGTATTTGGGTAAGGAATTTAAAAAAAGATGAAGATTAGATTGGATTTAACCCCAAACTCAACTAAATAAATGGAATTTTTTATTAGATCGGATTTAACCCCAAATTCTAAGTTAGAATTCTAATTAGAGTTTTAGAAATACTAACTTTAACTAGCTGAACACAAAGTTAGGTCATAAAAATTTGAAAAATTCAATTTTAAAAACAAATTTTTGTCAATAAATTTCTCATATATACAGACACGCTCTTACTTCCTGGGTGTCTTGAAAAACAAAAGAACCCAAAATTTCTTTATTATAAACAAAAAAGTGGTAAGGACCGCACATCGTGCCTGCCACTTAAGAAAGGAAAAAGAAGGAGAATCACTTTATGAATCCGTGAATCATGAGCTCTCGAAAAGTAAAGGGATTCTTCTCCCTTCTTTTCTTTTTGACGAATGGCGAAAGCGGTCGGAAGAATCTTGCTTTTAGTTGCAGCATGTGATAATTTCTTCTTGATTTGCGAGGTGGTGGGACTACATCGCAATAATATTCATCCATTTTTGTTAGGCAGAGTGTTCAGGTCAGCCCGACTGATACACCACTCTATTAGTTCAACCCATCCAACCGTCTACCTTCATTATCGAAGACTTATCGACCCCCGTGAGCCGATAGATTTTTATTAATGATGAAGATTTTTTTTTTTCTTGATAAGCTAATGATGAAGATAGATGATAGGATAGGGGTTTGGGCTAATATAATGGTATATCAACCGAACTGACCTCAACACCTATGTTTATTATTTATTAGGATTACTTATTTCTTTTACTTTCTTCCTTGGTAGAAAAATTACTTATACATTCATCTTTTTTGGTTTTGGAATAATTTTTATTTATCCAACAATTTTATCATATCCAACATTTTAATTTAACATACCATTCGTGGCGTAACAGATTAGTTTAGTACAGTTTCTTATTAAATTTTAATTGACATAGGTTTTTTCTTTTATTTTTTATTTTTTTATATATAATAATGCATTTTCTCCTTTCTTTCTTACTAGCCTTTTTTACATCTTTTTCCTTGTTATGGTTCATTGACATCATGACATGTTGATCGCACATTCGTAAAATTCCAAGATGTGATCTTATCAAAAAAAAAAATTCCAGGATGTGATGAAAACCCGTGTTTTCTTAAAAGTAAGATTCTGAGCAGATAACTTCATCTATATAACCAAGCCAAAATAAAAACTGCTCGAGGATAATATTCTTTGTTTTTTGGGTGAAGAGGAAATAGCATTAAAATAGATTAGCCATACAAGGTTCTTGGATATAGTATCCCGCCAGCATCATTACTTAAAATATTACAAATAGAAATAAGAGGAGTACTAAAAACAGTAAATGGCACATTCAGCAGATGGCCTTCATGACTAATTACCAGGGCGCAATAATCTGCACTATCAATCAATATCCATAATGCTCTGTTTTGGTTTCAAAGAAGATGGAAGTCGATGAAAATGACACACAAAATTGGCAGCAGCAGCAGGTCTTTACGAGGTCTTCGTATATAACTGTATATGAAATTGACTGAAACATTATTTCCTTTTGAAAAAGGGAAACACAATTAGGGGTGCTCACTGACCCCCAAACCGCCCAATCCCACCTTACTCGGAGGGCAGATTCAACCGATGGAGTAGACGGATAGTGATTTAGGATTTTTTTTTTTTTTTTTTTTTTTTTTTTTTTTTTTTGGGGGTTGGTGGGTGGTTGATGGTTCTGAAAGAGAAAAACCGATCCCAACCCACCCGCCTACATACGTTTTCTTACTTGATTAGATTATACATGTGATGGTGTCTCATTAGTGCTTCAGATTATATTAGACACACGGCAGTGAAGTATGGCAAATTTAAGATAAAGAGATAGACGAAAAGTAGAAAGAGTTAGGAAAAATTCTCAATTAAAAGATATTCTTCCATATTAAACAATAGTAATGTGGGATGACTTATGGTTTTAATATTGATTTATGCAAGGAAATAACTTATTATTGTTGATTACATGATAAATATTCAAAAGGAAAATGAACAAAAATATTAGCAAATATTATGATAAACACTCATCAAACCAAAATTTCCGTTCATTGCAAGAAAAATCATTTCCTAGAAAACATGAATCTAATACAATATTAGCTTGGAGTTTACATGAAACAACTAATTTATTGGTTTTTAATCACTGCAAAACTTAGATATAATCAACATTTTCTCTATTTCATGTTCAAAGACCCAAATTAAACTTTATGAGATGATTTGTGACCCAAAATAGGGTACTATGGTATTGACTTTTTGAGAGGGGAGCAAAACCCCTCAGCTTTTGCCAACTTTTAATTTGTATTTAGGTGAGGAATTCGCAAAAAAAAACTGTAAATTTGTGAAATGATGGGATTTTAAAGTTCAGAATTTGTCTTTCAAAATTGTAAAGTATCTTGTTAGCTAAATTTTTTTAAAGTTGGAATTTCTAAATGACACTTTGTAATTTTCTTGTTAAAGGTTAAAATTTGACAAATTTCAACTAAATAGATGGAAGTTTTAGACAAGATTTAACCCCCAAATTTCATATTAGAATTCTAATTAGAATTTTAAAATTTCTAACTTTAACTAACCAAACGTAAATTTAGTCATAAGAATTTAATTTCAAAGACAAATTCTTTGGGCCTGATTGGGAACCTTAAAAACCGTATCAGATTAGGTTCAGTCTATTATTGTTATTTGATTTAATTTTAAATAAACCAACTCACAGTTGGATTAAAAAAAAATGTGTTTATGTTTTGTTTAAAAAAAAAAAAAAAAAAACTTGAATTGATTAGTAAGAAAAATAGACTTACCAAATAGTATGAAATCATAATTAATTAAACTTATCTTCATGCGGTCAGATTTTCAGATTTACTAAATAGCTCATTTGTATAAATTTCTAACCCAAACAAATATGCTTACACGTATTTTGAAAAATTAGGGTCCCAAAATTTCTTTATTACAAACAAAATGTGACGAGGGACGCACATCGTGTTTTAAACTCTAGAAAAGATATCGGATCCAATAATTTTAAGCCAAATCAAAAGGATGTCGTGGAAGAAAAAATACTTTATCTGAGGTGACGTGCGGAAACGTGTTTGAAATGTGGGGTTAAGGAAGCTTTCCCGAACACCTATCCACGCATAAATTTTCAATTATTATAAAAGCAATCATGAATTATTATGTAAGAGTATTTTCTCTAGACTACAATTTCACAGTATATCTTTACAAACATTGCTATCACCGTACCAGCAAAACCAAGCACCTTGAAATTAGTGGACCCTTCTACACTAAGCCGTGCAGTTGGGAGTAGCCGCTCAAGTGATTTAATCAGTTCATAATTCAAAATTTGTGTTTGGTTAAACCAAAGGAAAACAATTATTTTATAATCACTTAAGCAGAAAAGAGATAGAAATAAAAATAAAAATAAAAATAAAAAAACTAATCAAGCTAGCTTGGGGGCAATTATTTTTGAAGTGAAACGTTTTCCTCGTTAGACCTTTGGGAATAAGAGGGGAGCTCTCGACCCCAACTTCAATTTTTTTTTATCTTCTCATAATAGTGTAGCAGCTGGATGAAAGATTACAAATCTTGGAAATAGAAAACTAGAGAACCAAGAATGAAAATTTGAATATGTTTATAAAACAGATATGGTTACACTAAACTCTGAAATTATAGACTGAAATTATCTCTGCCTTGTTCTTTGAGAAATTTTTTTTTTTTGGATAAGTATTCTTTGAGAAATTTCCTCCTCCTATTGAAGAAGAAATGTAGATTTGAATTCTTTTCTCTTTTCTCTTTTTCATTTTTTTTTTTTTTTTTTTCCATTTTGGTTTAGGATTCTTTTTGAATCCGTGAATCATGAGCCCTGGTCCCTGGAAAAGTAAACAAGTCCTTTTTGACGAATGGGGAAAGCTGTCGGTAGAATCTTGCTTTCCCCTCAACTTTTGCGCCAGCTGGTGACCCGAAAACCAAATTCCAGTTGCGAACAATTATTGGCCATAACAAATATTTGCACTGTGCTTGAGTGAGGAGTTTGAAAAAAGATGTGGATCAAAATGAAGGGATTTTAGAGCTCAGAATTTGTATTTTTCAAAATTGTATAATATCTTGTTTAGCTAAAATTTTTCTATAGTTGGAATTTTTAAATGACGTTTTGCAATTTTATTGTTAAAAGTTAATATTTAATAAGTTTTAATTAAATATATAGAATTTTTTATTAGACATGATTTTACTCCCAAATTCTAAGTTGGAATTCTAGTTAGAATTTTAGAAATTCCAACTTTAATTAACCAAACAGAAAATTTAGTCATAAGAATTTGAGAAATTAAATTTTAAAGACACATTTTTGCCTATAATTTTTTTATGGAAACAAACACGCTCTTATTTCGGGGAGTTTTGAAAAAAATTAACCCAAAATTTCTTTATTATAAACAAAAAGTGATAAGGAACGCACATCGTGCCTGCCACTTAAGAAAAGAAAAATGAATTACTTATCCAAAAAGGAAAAGGAATCACCTTATCTTTGGTTTTTTTTTTTTTTTTTTTTTTTGCTTTTTTGCTAAGCGAAGGAATCATTTTATCGAATCCAATAATTCAAAGCCAAATCAAAAGGAGTGGTGGAAGAAAAAATACTTTAATCTTAGGTGACGCGCTTTTCCAATGTCTTTCCTGTTCCCATCATCATTGAGGAGCGCAAAACCTAACAGGTACTGTATTTTGTGACTCAGCGTAAAAAGATGTAGAGTAATGATACATAGGAGTACTATTAGAGGACCAAAATATAAGACCATTGATTTAACTGAATCTAATTGGTCAGTGGTATTAACACCATTAGTAGTTAAAAAAGAACTAAATATGGGAAGTTTTCAATTTCCGATTCAGATAAATATTTTCAAAATTTAGATAAACGGGATTATAGGAGGTTTCTTGAAAATTGCTGTGATCTTCTCCTTCCTTTTAGCAATTCCTAAAAGGAATCATCGACCAAAGTTTCGAGATATCTCCCGTATTCGAGTTCGGCGAAATATTTAGATAATTAACCATGACACATTATACAAAATCACAAATTAAATCAATGCAAAATATTCAGATAATTAACCATGACACATTATACAATATGTGCATCAAGATAATACCATAACTAAACCATTATCATGAAAAATCAGATAAATTGAAAGTTTTATCATATAACAATGGAGAGTTCCCCACCTCTCATCCCCCCCCCAAAAAAAAGACAGGTATGTTTTTAGAACCATAAATATTCAAATAATTTGAGATTTTTTTTTTTAAGATAACAATAGGAATTCCTTCCCCCTACATTGTTTTTCCCTGATTAGTGCCATAAATATTCAGATAAATTGGATTTTTTTTTTTTTTCAGATAACAGTGTGATGTTTTTAAGATAATATTGAATGCAATATGACATTAAATATGAAATCAGATAAATTAGGAGTTTTATCATATAACAATGAGAAGATTCCAGCAATTTTGAGGAAACCCTCTATAATCCTGTTTATCTAAATTTTGAGAATATTTATCTAAATCGGGAATTGAGAGCTTCCCATATTAAGCTCTTTTTGAGCTACTAATGGTGTTAATACCACTGACCAATCAAATTCAGTCAAATCAGTAATCTTATGTTTTAGTCCTCTGATAGTGGTCCTATGTGTCATTATTTGAAGAAGTAGAATATTGTATTTTTGGGTTTCTGTTAAAATTCAATTTCATGTTTACTTATTCCCCCCATAAATTTTTTTTAAAAAAATTGCTAACTCAAGTTATGCGTTATTTGAGAGATAACCCACCAATTATAATCACAATAAGAGCTGATGGATTATTAGTCTGGGGAGCACAATTGCCTAGAGGCCCGAGATATGTGGAAAGTAGAAACATGTTCGACATGTGGGGCTAATGAAACTTTACAGAAACCTGGCCGCATAGCTAAACTTCCGTCATTTTGAATTAATAGAATTAAGAAAATGATAGTTATTATTACAAATAAGAGTAAAAATTTAAAATAATATTGGTATTTTATGAATTCCTTAAAATTGATTCTACAACATTAACTATAATAATAACTATAATATTTTAAAATATTATAATTCAAAGTGATAGATTTATACTTTTAACCCATGTAATTTTTTTTGAATTATTTAATTTTGAATTACACAACCAAACAGCCCCTTGTATAGAATGCCATTTTGATATTTAATCTGCCAATGATATCAATTGGGCTTGTTTGGCAAATTTAAGATATATAAAAGATACTGACGAAAAGTTGAGTAACACGTTGATTTTTTTTTTCTCTGGTAACGGACCCTTCTACACTAAGCCGTGCAAATGTGCAATTGGGAGCAGCCGCCTAAGTAACTAAATCAGTTTTTAATTCAAAATTCGTGTTTGGTTAACCCTAAGAAAAACAATTATTTTATAATCACTTGAGGGCGATTATTTTATAATCACTTGAAAAGCGATCAGAAACTAATCAAGCTTGGGGGCTATTATTTTTCAAGTGAAGCGTTTTCCTCGTTATACCTTTGGAAATAAGAGGGGAGCTCTGAACCCCGATTTCAAAGTTTCTCATTATCATTTACGAAAAGAAAAAATTTCTCATTATCTTCTCGTAAACATTGTAGCAGCTAGATGGAAGATTACAAATCTTGGAAATAGTAGACAATTAGAGAACCAAGAATGAAAAATTGAATATTTTTCATAAAGCAGATGGTTACAATTAACTTTTAAGCAACGTTTGTTTAACTGGAATTGAATGAATGGAAATGAAATTTGATTCAATGCTTGGAATAATCTAAAATAAAATGAGATTTAAAATAGTTATCTAAACATACTGTTTGATTTTATTCCTATTTAAATTACCTTTTTCCAAACATACTGTTTAAAATAAGATTCTCTTCCATTAATTTCATTCCTACTAAATAAACATCACCTTAATTGTAAGTTGAAATTGCCGGTACGTTATTTGAGAAATTTCTTCCTTCTATTGGAGGAGAAGTGTGGATTTGAATTCTTTTTTCCTTTTATTTTTATTTTTTTTTTCCGGATTTGAATTCTATTTGAATCCCGTGAATCATGAACTCTGAAAAGTAAAGGGATCCTTTTTGACGAATGGGGAAAGCTGTCGGAAGAATCTTGCTTTTAGTTGCAGCCAGCATGCGATAATTTGTTTTTGTTTTTGTTTTTCGTCGGTGGGGGTAAACTGTAATAAAATTCATCCATTTTACTTTTACGCCATGTTTGCTTAAGTTAGAATGGAATAAATGAAAATAGAATCTAATTCTATATTTGAAGTGATTTGGAATAAAAAGAAATTTAGAATGGTTGTTTAAACACACTATTTGATTTTATTCTCGTTCAAATTACCTCATCCAAACATACTGTTTGGAATGAATTGGAATGAGATTCTATTCCAACTATTCCAATTCAGCTAAACAAACATGACCTTAGTTTTTATTTGATTCACGAATTTTATATAAAATAAAAATAATAAAAAAAATATAAAGAGATATATATTTTTTATTTGATTATAATAAAAAATTAGAAAAATAAAAAAAAAATAATTATGACTTGACATAATTTTATTTTATTTTATTTTTATTATTTCCTTTGTAGAGTTCGGAATCAAATAGAGGGTTAGGATATCCGGCCTTGACTTATTTTCAGATGTTTATCAGCATCTTATCAAGATCTCAAGATATTAGATGACATGGTTATTTAAGCAACAAACTCAAAAACAAAAATAAGGATAAATTACAAAGAAATCTTAAAAAATTATAGGCTTAATTTTTCTTTATTGTCCTTAATTGTAATAATTGTAATTTACCCTATTAATAATGATTTATCATAGTATTATGTATTCATCGAGAAGAAGTGATATTTTCTGAATCTGGAGAAAATTGATGAGACTCACTTTATAGCGTTTAAATAGCTATCTGGAATCCTAACGGGTTAGTTTAATGGCAAGTTGAGCTTTGATAAGTGTCTTAAGAAGTGTAAATTGAGTGCTCAAAATTCTAAGAAAGTGTTGATCTCCTCTAGGCTAGTCCTAAGACCCAAACGGGGTATTAATTGTACAATACAGGTAAAACGAGAGAGTTGCACATGCAAAGATAATAGTTAAGGCTAAAACCTCCAACCGCGCTCCTTGTTATCGAAAGAGATTAAAGCTATACTGAACTTTTTTTTTTCCTAATCTTCAAAGCTGAGAACAGCTATGGAACTTAAATGGTCTAAAACGTCAAAATAGGCGGCTTGAAGTTTTAGACAATTACCAAAATCCAAGGCCCTAAGAGTGGAGAGTATTAATGTATGTATGATTGGGAGAAATGGAGAGAAGACGAGAAGAGAAGGGACTCAATTTTCTTTATTTGGATTGTTAAATTGGGAGGGAAGACAAAAGAAATAAGGAGAAATGGAGATAAAATTGACTTTTTTACCTCTCTTCCCAAATTGGAATGATTTAGAAAAAAAATTGAAAGAAAAAGAATAAATGAGTTATGAAATGACAAATATATTTTTATACAACTTTTGTTTAATAGGTAAAAAAGAGTAATAATGTAATTCTATGTAACTAACCAAACAAGAAAGACTTCTTTTCTCTTATCCTCCTCATTTCTCTCAACCCATACATAGCCAGAGCCTTACTGTCTGATATATAAAGTGAGAACTGATCACTCGGTTGCATATATATATATATATATAGATAGATAGAAAGAAAGCTTCTAGTTGTTGTTTTGGCCGGGAAGGATTGAGAAGAAGAAGAAGAAGAAGAAGAAGACGACAATGGCTGAGTCAGTAGTATCCTCTGTTGTGCAAGCGCTTGGTAACTTGCTCGTTCAAGAAGCAAAGTTCTTAGGCAGGGTGACGGGGCAAGTCGAGCAGATGCAATTTGAGTTGGTGCTGATGCAAAGCTACTTAGAAGATGCAGATAAGAAGCAATACAAAGATAAGAGAGTTCAAGCTTGTGTTTCAAGAATCAGAGAACTTGCTTATGATGCTGAGGATGTCATTGAAACTTTCGCCCTCAAAATTGCATCCAGAAGAGGAGGGGGAATCCAAAGTGCATTCAAAAGGTATGCTTGTATCACCAATGAGGTTGCAGAGCTCCACAAGCTTGGCTCTGAGATTGAGGCCATTAAAGCCCATATTTCTGACTTAACAAGATCTTTGGAAACTTATGGCATAACACATAGTATAAGGGAAGGGGAAGGCTCGAGTTCTGAGCAAGGGATGCTGAGGCGGTCTTATTCTCATGTTGTTGAAGAGCATACAGTTGGGTTGAGCGAAGACACAGAGACCTTGGTGGGACACTTGGTGAATGACGAGAAAAATTACCCCGTTGTTTCTATTTGGGGGATGGGTGGTCAAGGCAAGACCACTCTCGCCAAGGAAGTTTACCGTCACCTTAGAATCAAGGATTATTTCGTTGGTGTGGCTTGGGCTTATATATCTCAACAATGCCGAACAAGAGACGTCTGGGAAGGAATTCTAATTAAACTTACCTCTCCATCTGAAAATGAGAGGAAGAAAATTGTAAATTTGAAGCATGATGAACTAGCGAGGAGGCTCTACGAAGTCCAACTACGGGAGAAATATTTGGTGATCCTTGATGACATTTGGAGCATCCAAGCTTGGAAAAGTTTAAGTCCTGCATTTCCTGTTGGAGTTGAAGAGTCCAGAAGCAAAATGTTGCTTACCACTCGCAATAAAGACGTAGCCCAGCATGTAAATGGTGAAAGAGGTATTCTCTGGGAACCACGAAATCTAACAGAAGATCAGAGTTGGGAGTTGTTAAAGAAGAGAGCATTCCACAGAAAAGATCCAGGTAGTCCATAACCCCAACTGTTTCACTCAGTAACGTTTACATTTCCCTTAGTGTTTAGTCAAGTATCAATTATCCATCATTGCTTTTTGTTAGATATGCAGAGTCAAGTCTAGCATGAGAGTCCTATTGACATTTGTCAGATACGTGTCAACCTAGTTTTACTTATTCATTTGTTATTATAATTGTCCTTTTTTTTTTTTTTTTTTTTTTTGCCAAGATTATTATTATTTGAAATTTGAAATTTTGATTAATAGGGATGAATGGAATTTGATTGGGTGTGAAATACGCTAAAAAATTATATTCTTGTTGCCTATCGTTATTTATTAGATGTAAAAATGGAAAACTCATGCGTTGTTAGACATTTGAAAGTACTTTTTGTAAAACAAACATGCAAAAAATGTTGGAGAAAAATAAAGAAATACTTGGCTCCTCACAGTGAAGGAGCAACTGCTTTTCTTCCCTCTCACTCATATTATGCCATATGGATAATAAACAAATGAGAATTGATTATGTACATGTATTCCTATGTTATGTTATTATAAACATGCATCTATGTGTCTAGATATATATGTTTATGTGTCTAAATGAATATGATTATGTGTCTATATATTTGTATTCACGTGTCTACGTATCTGTATCTACATATCCATATTTTTTAAAATTAATTATTACACGTGACGTAATATGAGTGAGAGGGAGGAGGAGTTGCTCCTCCATTGTGAGGAGCCAAGCATTATCCGAAAAATAATAACTTTCAACACATGAGATAACTCAGTTGGCAAGAAACTACGACTTAAGGAGATCTTAAATTCGACTTTTGTTAAATCTCTTAAAGCCACACACACAAGATTTTATGGTTCTCATGGACCTTTAATCTATCTAGTTCACATGAGTTCTAAGATCTTATATGAGTTACAGTGTTATCGAAAAGAAAATAAATAAATAAATAAAAAAAGCAAGCAAGCAAGCTTGCTTTCAAAAGCAAGATTTTTGTTGTCAAGAGCCCACTAGCCCAAATGAAAAATAAAATAAAATGGTTGACCACTCATTCATTTTCGCTGGAAAGACTATGCTACACTTTCCATAGCCTCCTAGCGGCAATTGTTTACTAAAGTCTCTCGCACCATTTACCAGATCCTTGACAACATCCAACGAAACTCCAAGGGTTAACAAGACGATTTTCTTCTTCTTTTACCTATGTTTAGCTTTGATTATGCATTCTCTACACTCTACTTCCATTTCAAGTATAGTTGTCATTCAGAATTCCAAAATTGCTTTGACTTTTAATTTTTGGGGTTTTAAGATATATGTTTCAATTCCTTCCATTGCAAGAACTGGTATTGGGCAATATAACTCTGAATCAATATAAAATTGTTGCTTTATGTAGCTTAATTTCCACCATGATCATTTTAATTAAACTAAGTTTAGTATTATTACACAAATCCTTGTTTATAGTTTCAGTAATTTAGCCTGATAGAAAAATACTTGAATTTTTTATGATGTATGTATAATTTTTGTCGAGTATGGTTGGGCCTTGTTCATAGTTTCGGCCATTTATATACGGTCTATGCACGGTTGGATCTTTCATGTACCCGAAAGCCAGCTATGTTTTGGGCCTAATCTATATATCTATATAATCTATAATCTATACTACCTATAAAAAGATGAATGTAAGAAAAACTTTTGATTGACTAATATACCCTTATTTTAATTTTTAAATACACAACTACCCACCCTTCTGCATATATAGGAAATATAGTAATATGGAAATTATAATTCTAAAACGCATACCTTAATATATTCTAAAACACATACCTTAATATATAATACACAAATAGGAATTCAAAGAAAACGGAAACTACAATTCCTATATAATAAATAGAAATATATAGGAATATGGAAACTATAATTTTAAAACACATACCTTAATATATAAAACATAAATAGGAATTCAAAAGAAATGGAAACTATAATTCCTATATAATAAATAAACAGTCAGATTGTTTCTCCATCAAGAGTAGCTTCAAACTTCTTTCCACCTTTTCTATTAACGGCGACTTCTCTATTCTTTGGTTAACGGCGACTTCTCCCTTCTCTGGTAAGTTTTGCTCTGCAAATTATAATATATATATATATATATATATATGGTACTGTTAGAGAATAAGTTTGATTTTTGATGAATTTTTAAGTTAGATAGATGAATTTATAATCATAATAGGTGAAAAATCATTCGAAACGAAATACCTATAGTTCTGAGAAACCATTTAGATTTGTTAATATAAAATCTTTATGTATTTATTATTTTTTATAACTAATATTATTTAAAAATATTCACGTGCAACGCACGTGTGCTATATCTAGTCTATATAAAATGGAGGATTGGAGTTACTGTGTTGGTGCCACGTGTTACCATAGGTATTTTTCTTTTTTTAAATCACATGCTGAACAACTTTTTTGGGAAAACTAAATTTTAGTAACCAACTTAATACCAAACAAATGATATTTTCTATCAACTTGCTACATATTCACTATATATGTACTTCAAAATGACTATTAATTTCCTTTCTTTGGTATTAAGTTGAGAAGTGATTACCAAACAATAATTTCCCATTTTTGGCAAACTTACTTTTTAGTGATCACTTTTCAACTTAATACCAAACAAAGGGTATTGTCCGTCAACTTACTACAAATTGACTGTATAAGTACTTCAAATTGAGTACCAATTTATATTTTTTGTATTAAGTTGGGAAGTAGTCACCAAAAGATAATTTCCCCAACTTTTTTTTTGAGACTTTGTATTCAATGTTCCTTTTCACATGGTGCAAGTAAGTTGATGCTTGATGTTCACTGCACATCTCTTCTTTTTTATGTGGGAGAATCGAAAAACCCACACTGAACAATGGTCAACCCAAATTTAGTAGGTTATACCATATCTTTTCGTTTTCTTTATACCTATTTATCCCATCTCCTAAAAATTGAACGTATAAAACTATAAATGATCATAATTAGAAAGAGAGAAAGATAGAGAAAATGAGAATTAAAAATATATAAATATATAATAAAATAAAAATGCGACAAGTTGGAATCCTCAAATTTTCTCGATCTACATTAAAAAAAAAAATCTTTTAATCAAAATTCTTCCAAATGATTAATTATCCAAAACTGAAAAGATCTATGCTTTCTCTTATCTTCTTAGTTCTCTTTTTGCTTCTCTCGTTCTCTTTCTCTTTCTAAACTTTTCTCTCATCTTTTTATGTTCTGATTTCAAACATATTTTCAGTATTTTTTTCCCCTAGTTTTTTACTCTCTGCAAAACCCACTTGAAACTCTCATAAAAAGCCATGATTCATTGTTGTCATGCATTCTATAAGCTACACCATTGGATTTTGAGACATCTTCAATGCCTATACTTGCTTTGGTACATACCAACATGTTACAACTAGACCGTGGGATGGGTTATGCTCTAGAGAGTCTTAATTTTTTTCAACCAAATATCATAACATGTCAGCTCATTTATTTTCTCACAATTTTCCACCATTAAAAATTAATTGTTTTTCAAAATAATTTGTCCTTTTTAGGAGTATGATTAAATTTTGTGTGACACATTATGCTAACATTGCACCGAATGTTTGCACCGAAAATTATTTTGATTTAACTATTTAATTTATTTATTTTTTATATCTTTTAGATTTAATAGACATATTGTATTAATAAATACATTTTACTATTTTAGGGAATAAATATTCTGTTAAAATTCTAATTTTCAAATAATATTATTTTTATAAATAAATCCGTGCGATGCAATGGTTTTGAAACTAGTTACATATATAAGCGACTTCCCTTTCGATTCTCATTTTCTTATCCGATGTGGTCTGACATGAGCTTCTAACAATATAAGTTTGCTACCTAAAACTTTAAACTATTAGGTGGAGGTCCAAACAGGCATATTTGGGCAATATAAAATATGATATTTTTTCAACATTTTTTTATATGTGTAAATTTAACTAGAAAAAAACGGACCTACCACTTGAACAATAAAGACGTACTCATGAAAGAAAGGGTCGAATATAATGAAGATATTAGAAAATAACTGTTGCATTCTAAAATAATTTAATGATTTCTTGTCTTCTAATTCATAATAACAAGGGAATAATATTGTAATTTGTTGACCAATTTCCTAAGTTCCTATTATTTAGAGATTTTTCTTTCTTTTTTATTATAGATTTTTTTGGGTAATAGAAGAAGAAAGGCACGTACTAAAAGTAGATAAAACTAGATAACATAATCATACACTCGGTTCGAGCTTTCATAGTTCTATTAGTAATTTTAGTATGTAGAAGATTTTTTTTTTTTTTTTTTTAGTAACAAGAAAGCCTTTTAGGTAAACTTTTGTCTATGTAAGACCTTACAACCCATATGGATCAGATAAGTTTAAGGTTTATGAGAATCATAAAACCTTATGTTAGTGGTCTCAAGGAGTTTAACAAGAGTTGAATTCTTGACTTCCACTTCCTGATGCGGGATCCCTTGTCAAATGAGCTACCACTTGGGATTACATGGGAGAATTCGAGTTCCTAATTTTGTATGGTATAAAACTAAAGATTCTCAACTTTTTTTTAAAAAAAAAATAATAATAAAATCAGATAACTATTAAATGAGTGTCATTGGGAAATCAAGTAAAAATGTTCGACCAGATTGTGTAATTTTTTTGAAGCACAGAAAACCTGGATACAGTTAATTACTTTTGGAAGTACTACACCTTATTTTTCCATTCACATACAAATGGTTCTTTTAATTACATTTAAGAAGTATATAACGAGGTTTTAACTCTTAATATATTAACTTTATTACCAGTTTATCTTTATTTAATCTCTTGGGATGTGCACGCAGATTCTACAACTATGAGACACATAGAAGAATTAGGGAGGGAAATGGTTCGAAGGTGCAAATTTTTGCCATTGGCCATCGCTGTGCTTGGAGGAATTTTGGCAACAAAACACGAAGTGGATGAATGGAAAATTGTGCTTAAAAATATCGACTCATACATAAGAGGCAGGGGGCTTGAACAACAAGAGTATGGTGTATATGAGGTTTTAGCTCTAAGCTATGATGAATTACCATATCAATTGAAACCATGCTTTCTCCACTTAGCTCACTATCCAGAGGACTATGAAATATCCACAAATAAATTGGTTAGAATGTGGGTTGCAGCGGGGATAGTGTCACCAATGGAGCAGAGAGTAGAAGAAGAAGAAACAATAGAGGATGTTGCAGAATGTTATTTAGGTGAGTTGTTGGACCGGTGCATGGTTCAGGTGGGAAAAAAGGTGTCATCAACAGGAAGGATTAAGACTTGCCGCCTCCACGATCTTATGCGAGACATGTGTTTATCGAAGGCAAATGAGGAAAATTTTCTTAAGATTCATTTGCAAGATCGAGGCAAGAAAGTGGATCCTCGACAGGTTCACAGATTTGCCCTCTATTTGCGTGAAGGACGTTTGAAAGATTTTCCCATACAGGGAAGAATTGCCCACCTTCGATCTCTTTTATTTTTTACAACTCACGAATATGGCACAATAATTCCGCAGAAAGTGCAATCTCAGATCGCCAACTTCAAGTTACTTAAAATTTTAGATTTTGAAAAATGTAATATGGAAGGAAAGTCTTCTTTGCTAAAAGGTGCCAGTGAGCATTTAGCAAGAGCAATAGGAAACTTAATAAACTTGAGGTATTTGAGTTTAAGTAATTATTTCATAGTAGACATTCCATCATCGATTGGCAATTTGAGATTCTTACAGACCCTAATTGTAAAGGGATCAGATACAAGGATACCAAAAATTATATGGAAAATGGAACAATTGAGACATATATGTTTTTCCAAATATGGTTATCATTATATGAAAAAAACTTGTGGAAAGGTGCGATTGGATAACTTGAGTAACCTGCAGACACTACAGGGCGTGGGAACAAATATGTTTGATATTAAGGAGGTGACTAAATTGGCGAATCTCAGAAAACTGCATTTAATTTGGCGGATAGTGAAGTTACCAGAATACTCTCAATTCCCTAAGAACCTCACCGAGTTGACCTTACGTTATTCTGGACTAGAGGAAGACCCCATGCCCACACTGGAGAACCTGCCCAACCTAACTATCCTCGGCTTAAATGGGAGTGCATTCACTGGGAAGGAAATGGTTTGCTCTTCCAAAGGCTTTCCACAACTCAAATCTCTACTTCTTCACGGTTTGCCCTTCTTGGAGGAATGGCGTGTGGATGAAGAAGCCATGCCCACCCTCTGTGAACTACAGATTTCTTGTTGCTACAAGTTGAAGATGGTTCCGGATGGATTGAGGTTCGTCACTACCCTCCGAGAATTGAAGATCGAAGACATGCCTGAAAAATTCAACAAAAGGCTTCGAGTGGTAAATGAAGGAGAAGGAGAAAGAGAAGGAGGAGGAGAGGATTTGTACAAAGTCCAACACGTGCCTTCCATCATCCTACCAAATCAAAGATAGGATCTCCGTTTCCTTTCTTCCTCCGTGGAGTTTGATCAAGTAATTCTCTCTCATCTCTCTGTCTCTCCTTGCTTTGATCCACTTTTCTTTTGAATTCATGTCATTTAACGATTCCCTGATCTTTTTCCAATCTCTCGCTTTTATATCTTATTGGTTCCCGTTTGGTTCCCGAGAACATGGAGGAAAACAAAAGAACATGAAAGAAAATTTTGATTCTTGATTTTTTATCCGTATTTGTTTTCAAATAACAGGAAAGAAATATTGAAAAATTCAAGTCTCCTAAATTTATTATAACTGTTCTAGGCTCACTTGAGTAGACTTTTCTGTTTTCTCGGTTCTTAATAATGATACGGTGCAAATTTTGGGTTCCGAAAATTTCCTGCATTTTCTCGGGAACCAAGCGGTGGGAAAATTATAAATTTTTTTGAAAGGTCACTGTGTAAGTACATCTTTTTTCTTTGTGGTCTACTGATGCTATTGATTTGGTGAATCTGATGCTATTGATTTGGTGAATTTGTTGTTGTGAATATTTGGTTCTCTGTTTGGCTCTTAAATCATCACCATCTGCTAGGCTCTATGTTTTCCTTCATATTTTCTTTTGACTTTCAATTCTTCTACCAATACCATGAAGAACAAGAAACCATGTCAAATGCCTCTTTATTTCCTTGACAATTTCACCTTGAAAACTGCATACCGGCCCATATGAGTTATAACTTTATGTTTACAATCCATTGGTGGGATTAGGAGGAAATTTTTTTTTTAAAAAAATGTTAATTTCTTTATCAGATTGATCTGTTTTCACTTTTTGTTCCAATATGAGGACTATATAATACATGCCTATACGATCTAGCATATGTTTTTTTTTGATATCCAGGGCTTCATAATTTTTGGTAGAAGAACAATAGACTGGACCTCTTCCTTGGAGATATATATGCATTTTTATTGGTTTTGTCTCAATGAACTACAGTTAGCCAATTGTGCAAGAAATATTTTTAATGGATCATCAGTTAGCCAATTAAAAATATGTTAATGGAATAAAAGCATGTTAATGGTTTCAATTAGGGTGTGTCCATGATGGTGAATCAGTGCTAGATGGAAACTGTGGGCAGCTAGCTTCGTTCAAGACATGTGTAGTTGTCACCTTTCTCTTATTATATGTTAGCCATTCTGCTGGCAAAATAATAGATGGGGTACAAGACTTACAATCTATTGAACAAAAATCCATTGCTATTAGTTAAAGATAGCACATGTAAAAATTTTCGATGATTAAATACGTAGACAGACCATATATAGCACATGTAAATTATCCACCAAGAATTCTGAGTTTGTTTTTTTTTTTTTTTTCCTTCTTCTTTGGTTGTAAAATTTGTAAATTTTATTTGTGCATGGCCGTTGTTGTTGAAAGATTCTTCCTCTGTTTTTATTTTATACTCTGTATTTTATTTTGTTTGGTCTTGAGGAGAGCCAAAACGAGCCATTTGACTACACAATGGTGGGTAATCCTTCCCCTTCCCTTAAACTTCCCCACCCTAAGAGTTCAAAAACTCAAACACAAAACCTACTCCTTGAAAAGGAGAAGAGATGCCGGCCACTAGGCCACAAGGGCCAATGATGACATCTTCCCTTGTGATATAATTTTATTAGTTTTGTCTTAATGATCCACAATTAGCCAATTGCATGAGAAATATATTATTTACTTTTTCTTGTTTGTTTTGCATGTTAAATATGCGGAAGTAATAGTTTATTGAATTAGTAGAGCAGGAACATGTTGATGATTTCAATTAGGGCCTGTCGTGATGGTAGACTAATGCTAAACAGCAACTTTTAGCAGCTAAATTTACTCAAAACGTGGTGCCGCTTCCAGCTTTCTCTTATTACAAGTTAGGCATGCTGTAAGAGAAAGAATCAATGTAATAAGAGAATAACAATCTATAGAATAAAAATTCATCACAGTACTAAAATTCATAGGTACACTGATTTGTTGCTATAAATTACCATTTTAATTTAAGTTAAAGTTTCATAAATTGAGTTCTGTGGTAAATTTTAATTATTGTTTGTGCCTGGCTTTGAAAGATTCTAGCTTGCATTTTCATGTGTTAATATTAGTATGTTTTTTTTTTTTTATATAAGAAACAAGTTGTATTAATCAAGAAGAAGTATACACATTGGACAAGAAGTCCAATAAAGAGTTAGTATGTTACTGTGTTTGTATTCAATAGTTCTAAAATATGAACCTAAAACTACCCAAAACACAGAATTAATGATGATTTGCGTGCGAAGTATGTCATATGCTTGCCTTTAAAACTGATTGCTTGGTGAACACAGACCAAGATCATCATCCTGGCGAATGAAATAGTGACAAATTTAGGTATGGCCCAAAGTAATTAAGATGCTTAAAAGTTTTCGACTTTGGATAGAAAATAATGGTAGATGGAGTACGCATCAGAAAATTAGTCAGTGAACTATAATAGCATTTATTCAGTTTTTGTGTATGATGCTTTGGCCATAATATTCTTCAAATTACATGAGGTCCGATATGATATTAAATTTGATGAGGATGTATATCTGGTTCTGTGGCTATACAATAACAATTTGCAGATTATCATTGGCTGTAATTTGTGATTGCCAAATTGCTCACAAATATTCCAAATTATTCTAGTATCTCAAGATGGCAATATATTTTTCTTATTTCTAAATAATAAGACGCAAGATAGCAGAATGCAACCTGTAACAAAGTTCATGTAAAGCTGCAATATGATTGGGTACTCTCAAAATAAACCAGGACTCTGAAGTGATTTGCTAGAAATTCATACTTCTAGCTGGGCTATGTCTTCCATTGGTATTAATATTCTCATTATGGGACAATGGCATTTCGATCTCACATGTTATGTTTTTTTTTGTCTATTTATTTGTCTTCATTATCCAGTCAATATATTTCACTAAGATCTCCCAAGCCACAGCCTTCTCTTGATTTTAACTTTCTAAGCAGTTCATCTTGTTTTATGTTTTCATGTCTACTGCTTATGCTCCTCTGCTGTTTGACTGATTACACCCTTTTTTTTCCTAATTTATTTTCAGGTGAAGTCATTCATGGTGCAAAAGTTTCTACTCTTCTTTTAACTCGATGAAATAGACCAAAAATACATTCAGTGCTCTGGATTGAAGTTGACCATATATAAAACTGATTGTGAAGTATTTGTGTGGTTATGAAACTTGCTTTATGTATTCTTTAATGTTATTCAATGTTGTGGGATTCTAATGTTGCTCATGATCGTATGTGTGATTTCGGCTGCACTTGATGAAGTTAATAATGAAAGGTAGTTCAGTCTGTTTGTGATTTGTAAATATAGTTGAAAACTGGTTTCATTTCCTTCTAAAGGGTTCAGTAATGGGCATTTGTTCTTAATCAACCTCTTCATCTTCAACCTAATGTCAATTGCTTGATTATTGCTTAAAATATGTGTATATATATTATTTCTCTGATCCTAAAATTTATGGTTTTGTTCAATGTATTCCTTGGGAAGGAAATGGTTTGCTCTTCGAACTTGTAAGAATTTGGGACATTTTTCCTCTTCCCAATCGCAACAGCATGGCTACTATTGCATAGATCTTCCAATGCGTAAAAATGCCTTCTTGGTATCTGATATGCCAATGATATCAAATGGGCTGGTATGGAAAAGTTACAAAGGAAAATCTTTACAAATAGTAGAAATAGTTAGGGAAAAAGCTCTCAAATTTAAATTTTCTTCCAAGGCAAACCCGAACCCACTATCGCGGGTTGGAAAACTGTCATTGAGGCTATAAATATCCTGAAATATGTGAAAAGATCTCTCTCAAAATATATAACTGATGATAATTTTTCAGTGAAGTTTGCTATATGGCAGATTGAAAGCAATCCTCAGAATATTTATCATGTGCCCATGTCGTAAACTGCACTATGCCCTTGACATATGGCCCAAAATGGACACATTTCCTGTGGCTTTCTACTTGGTTTCCTACTAAATAATCTCTTTGTAACAGAGTCATTCAAATCCCAGAGGAGCGTGAAATTAGGACTACCTTTCATCCATCGTAGTCAATAACCTCAAAATTCGTGTCCTACACCCATTGTACTCCAAAGCAAAAAGGACAATATCTCTAAAAAGATTAAGGGAGGCACCATTGACACTCCTATGAAAGCCTCCCGTACTCTTCTAGTGAGAGTGTGAGGAGAACTGCTAATGGTGTCTTCCCTTCTTAAAGTTCTTAAAGTTCAAGTACTTTTGAGATTTGAGATCACCACGGCATCAACGCTAGGTGGTCTTGCCATTGGGATTTTGCAATGTGAAAGGACAAACTGAGGTGTCATTTTTTTCTTTCTTTACCCCTTTGAAATAATCCTTTATTTGTGAGAATTGGGGACAGATGATCTTGTCATAACGAGAGAAACAAAATGGAAATGCGTAAGAGGATATACGGGAAGTCAAGAACAAAGCGAAGTGTGAAGAAGAGAAGTGTTATTTTCTTCCCAGTAATGAAAGAATGGTTTCCCAGCTGTTGCATGTCTATTTTCTTCTCTTTCATTTTCCCTCATTCCTTCCTTGGACTTGGGCCACATGGGGTGTGGAAAATGGAAAAGAGAAACAAGAAGGATGTCGTTACGTGTACATTAGGCCAAAATTAAAGAATGCCATAATAACATGCTTGTATCTTGGGATAAGTATAATTTTACAGGGGATCCTTTACCTTCTTAATCATATGCATCTTCCATACAATTGGACTGTATCATCATAAAAAAGTATCGGGACCCACCAAAATGTAGGTTCTACTTACATTGTATCATCTAAAAATCAGTTCTGTTGAATGATCTTAGGGCCTGTTTGGTTGTCCAATTCAAAATAAAACAATTCAAGAAATTTTATATAGCATTGAAGGCACAATTCATCATCTTGAATTAACAAATTCAAAAAAATATATGATGGTCATCAGAATTAAGAGTAGAAATTCAAAATAGTTGTATTGCATGAATTCCTTAGAATTGATTCTTTAACGTCAACTATAGTGACAATTGAGAACTCCAATATTTTAAAATATTCTAATTCAAGGTGATGGATCTATGCTTTCAATCCTATGTAAAATTTCTGTAAGTGTTTAATTTCAAATTGGTTGCCCAAACAAGCCCCTAGTCATTTGATTAATTCGAGTTTGATCAAATTGTTTGAATGGCCATGAGACTTCTAATAATGTCTTAGGAAAGACAAAGACAAGTAGTTTTAATCAAATTGCCGAATGCATTTAAAATTTGGTTTTTCATATGATGCTGACATGTACAAAGGAAGAGGCAGAGGACCTCTGTTCAAACCACAGGCTCTGATTACTTTCAACAACAAATATGGGAAAGCTCCCATGAAAGCTGCCCTCCTTAATGGCTGCTAGACCTAGAGGTATGACTGTATAACAGATATAAAGGGCCCGTTTGGATGATATTCTTATTTTTTCTTGATGTGCCTAAATTTTTTTTTCTTTTTAATTAGTGAAAGGCAAAGTGCCTAACTTCATGTCCCCAAGTGCTGTTAATGGATGTAAAGAAAGATACTTCCGTGACTTATAGTCTCCTTCTATAGTTCTATCCTTCTTGAAATCTAGAGTGAGGCAAAATCTGATTCAATGCAAGTGGTTGGCAATGAATATTCTGAATAAGAGCTTTCTTCTAGGCAGGATTTCAATTATGGACTTACCTAGTCATCACTTAACCTTGATAGAGGAAATGGCACAACTGAATTCATGTGGAAGTAACGAGAGAAACAAAATGAATATTCTCAAGAAGAAACAGGGGAACAAAGCAAAGTATTAGCAAAAGAAATATTCTTTTTTTCTCATTTTGAGGAAAGAATGGTTTTCCAGGCATAGTCTTTTTGCTTTTTAATTCTCCCCCATTCTTTACATGAACACTAAACCAAAGTGAAAGAAAGAAATAATAGTAGGCTTGGATTTTGGGGCAAGTATAATCCACTGGCTTTTGATTGCTTTAAACAGCAATTATAAAACCCCCCACTCCTGAACGGCTGCTAGAGGCATCAGTGATAATAATTAAAAAAAAAAAAAAGTGAGGACATACTTGTTTACATATAGAGAGAAAGAAAGCTTCTACTTGTTGTTTTCGTGAAAGAAGATCAAGAAGAAGAAGAAGAAGAAGATGGCTGAGTCTGTAGTGTCCTTGGTTGTAGGAAGGCTTGGTGAATTGCTCAATCAAGAAGTGGGTTTCCTACACGGGGTGAGCAGGCAGGTCGAGGAAATGCAAATTGAGCTGGAGATGATGCAGAGCTACTTGGAAGATGCAGATAAAAGGCAAGATGAAGATAAGAGAGTCCAAACTTGGGTTTCAAATATCAGAGAAGCTGCTTATGATGCCGACGTTATCATTGATACTTATGCCCTCAAAATTGCGTCTAGAAGAAGAAGAGGAATCCAAAGTACATTCAAAAGGTATGCTTGTATCATCAACGAAGCTGTAGAACTTCACAAGCTTGGCTCTGAAATCGAGGCCATTAAAACCAGGATCTCCAACTTAACGAGATGCTTGGAGACGTATGGCATAAAACATGTAAGGGAAGGTGAAGGCTCGAGTTCTGTGCATGGGAGGCAAGGGCAGTGGAGGCAGTCCTTTTCCCATGTTGAAGAGGATACAGTTGGGTTGGACAAAGATAGAGAGACTTTGGTGGCACAATTGGCGAAAGAAGACAAACACTGTCGAGTTGTATCTATTTGTGGCATGGGTGGTTTGGGCAAGACCACTCTCGCTAAAATGGTTTACAATCATAGTAAAATTAGGCGTCATTTTGATTGCTTCGCTTGGGCTTATGTATCTCAACAATACCAAAGAAGAGACATTTGGGAAGGAATTCTATTTAACCTTAGCTCTCCATCTTAAGATGAGAGAGAGAAAATTGCAAAGTACAAAGATGCAGAACTGGCAGAGGCACTTTCTAATGTCCTAAAGAAGAAGAAATGTTTGGTGGTTCTAGATGACATTTGGACCATTGACGCTTGGGAGAGTTTAAAGTCCGGATTCTCAGTTGGAGAGGGAAGTAGCAAAATGTTGCTCACTACTCGTCATAAGGAGGTACCCCTAAACGTAAATCTGAGTTGATTTTTCCATGAACTTCAATGTCTAGGTGAAGAAGAAAGTTGGAACTTGTTAAAAAAGAAGGCATTCCCAAGAAAAGATGAACCAGGTATGCTATATATATTGAATATTGAATACACTTTTTTCTTCCTTTTTATTTTTATTTTTATCATATACACTCTTAGACATATTGAATATCTAAAATGTTAAATTCTTCTTGTTTCATCATGTATAAACATCTAGCTTCCACTCCACTGTTTTTTATTTCTTTTATTCCTTTTCTAGATATTTTGATGATAAATAAATAATTGTGGTCTATCTGTTAGTGTGCTATTAGGAAAGGGACCGAAAGTGGCATAAAGATCACGTAATACGTTTAACATAGCTTAATACTATGAATTTAACCTTTTTTAAATACAAAATGACAATTTTACCCTTTAAATGACATCCCATCCTCAGCAAGCTTCCCTCAGCTCGGTCCTGGGGTCTCCACCCGGCCACATCCTCCCCTTCCACCCCCAAACTGTATTCTCCTATATAACCATTGGTAACGAAAATCACGGCCACCACTGGTAAATCCCCTCATCACCACCTCGTTCCTACCATTAAAACTCTATATACCGCTCTCAAACTCGACGGGTTAAAGCTGTGCCATAAAGCAACCTCAAATATGGTTCACAAAAAAATAAATTTTTTTTTCCTGACCAAATTTTGCATATATTTAAGGGTAAAGTTGTCCTTTTGGCTTTTTTATTTAATCAATTTCTTATCTAGTTATTTGAATATTTTAATGTTTAAAAGAAAATGATAATTTTGTATTTCCATCGTTTTGTTAAGAGTGCTCTAATGGGTGGACCACATTGAAACAAATCGATAGTTCAGGGGACATATTAACGTAATTGAACGTTTAAGGTAGTGATCTATTATTGTCCCTATAATTTAAAGGTGTATTTTTCCCATTCTAATAATACCAGCAAAAACACATGGGATAAACAAAATTAAGATTTTTTTAGAGTCGAACTCAAGTGGTTCTCTGAGCAAAGAAAACATGTGTATGGAAATGTAATGGGCACACTCAGACAAACACCACATATATAGATGGTTTTAGGATAGGAGGAACTATATTATGTGTGTAGTGAAGACTAAAGGATAAGATGTAAGCTCTAGGGCCACACAGAATTCCTACACAAATCACCAAAATACTCTCAAAATGAGCAAACATTTTTGTGACTACACTTCTAATATTACTCCATTAAGATTCAACTTGGATCTTTTCTTCACTTACGTTGTGTGCAGTTTGAACTTCTTTATATAGAACTTGCAAACACATACGCTTCATGAATTTACTAGTTGACTTTTCTTTTCGCTAGACACCTATTTATGAACAACTCAAATGCATGCATGAAACTAAATTATGAATTACAATTCCCAACAACATGCATGACCAGTGATGTAAGCCTATTTTTTCTTTTTTCTCATTGATATTTCAAGTTAATAAGAAAAAATATCTTGAAATCAATTTATTTTTTACTTGATTTTGTGCTAGTATTTTGTTAGGTTTTTGGGTTTGTAAAAGGATTTTAATTGGGAGTGGTTTCTGTGTGTACGTTATTAGTGTTTTGTTAGGTTAACTAGAATAAAGCTTGAAATCAATTTTTATTTTAACTTGATGTTCCATTGTTTTGTTAGGTTAACTAGATTATCAATTTCTGATATGAAAAAAAAAATTCATAATCAAGTAAATTTAGGGCCCATTTGGAAAAACTTATACTTCCTATTTTTTACTTTAAAAAATGATAAAAGTGAAAGTTTTGAATACAAAAAATTTGGAAAGTTACTTTTAAAATTCAAGGAAGTAAGAATTTTCTGTTACCTCAACTTTTAAAAGTAATTATCAAAATTTTAGATTATAAAAAACTACTCCATTTGTCCCACAAAGATAGGCTTTCTTTCATTTTTTAGCTGTCCCCAAATGTTTGTCACTCTAAAAAGGCAAATTGTAAATTTTCTTAACTTTCTAATATTATTCTTTATAACAACGTACAAGAATTACTTTAAACACAACTAATGCATTGATAATGAGATAAGGATACTTTTGGAAAGAAAAAGTTGAGTGGATGACTAGGAAGCACGGACACGCTTGTTTTGGAGCCGTGGCTGTGTCCGACACGTGTCGGACATGGACACGCTCCCGACACGCCTTCGACACGTGTCGGATACACTCCGTACGTGTCATAAAAAAAAAGAAAATAATTTCGGACACTTTTGGGACACGACTTCGACACTTGTAGGACACGGCGTGAGAAGGGAGCAGACTGCCTTTCGCCGTTGACGGAGGTGGACGTCCATAGTTCGTCAGGAAACTAAACCCACAAAAAATTGAAAAGAAACAAACTAAAGATCGAAAAAATAAGTATTCTGTTGCTGATGCCGTTGCCGTTGCCGTTGCCGTTGCTATTTTTGTTGCCGTTGCCGTTGCCGTTGCCGACTCGCTTCTCCTCTTGGTCTGCTGCTCTTCACCTTACTTCTCCCACTCTCTATTTGAAAAACAGGAGATGACTATAAAAAGTGACTTTTTGTTTTGCTTTTTTGACCGAAGGCTTAAAAGAGTTCCTAAGTCCTAGCAACTTCCTGAGTTCCTGTACAGCTATAATGAGTACCTTCAACTAGAGTAAGGCTTAAGTTAACTATATAGCTTATGAAAAGGGGTTAAATAGCACTAATATTATATTGTGAGTCATATAGTTCTTATGATGTGCACAAAAATGTTCAAACTTCTAACAATTTTTTAAAACATTGTATAAAATTATATATATATATATATATATATATATATATATATATATATATATATATTATTTATTTATTTATTGCCGTATCTCTGCCGTGTCGTGTCTTAAATTTTTAAAAATTATCGTGTCGAAGTGTCTGTGTCGTGTCCTAACCGTGTCCCGTGTCCATGTCCGTGCTTCTTAGGTGGATGACAAATCAATGCATAAATCACTTTTCTTAATCTGCGTGCCTTTTCAAAGAAGCCTACTTTTGTAGGATGGAGGGAGTATAAAAATTTTTCCTTTCTTTACTTTTACAAGTAAAAAACAAAAAGTAGAAGTTTATCCAAATGGACCCATAATTGTTTGTAATTGATTTTCAAGTTGAGATTGAAGAAAAAGGCAAAAAATCAAATTAACTTCATTTTTCATAAAAATAACTTGATTTAACTTCATTTTTCATAAAAATAACTTGATTGTTTTTGGGGGTAAAGTTATCCCAAAATAAATAAATAAATAAATAAACCACTCAGAATCTATGAGCCTGTCGTCGCCTAAGAAGGCTCATCGGCTCGTGGGATTTGATAACTATGGGGACATGGCCGGCGAAGAGGATTTTTGCTTTAAAACAGGTATGGGTAATTTTGTTGGATCAATTTTTGAGCTTCGTTAATTTTGACGGAGGCTTTTTAGGGAAAAAAAAAAAAAAAAGTACACGTGAAAGCTCTTACCAAGTCGTCTTACATGCTCGACTTGTATAGTTGAGCTCTAATGAAAAACATTATTAGAATAAAAATTTTAGACAGATTCTAACAAATAGTTCTATTAGGCATCATATCCATGATCACCTTCACAAAGTCGATCAACGGGGTCACGTTGCTTTTATTATTCACGCCTTGACGTCGTCGACAATGATATCATGGAAGATCTATTCACAAAGTCGATCAACACTCCGTTGATCGACGTCGTTGTCGACATTGTTTTCATATTCCCAAAAGGTTTGAGTCCGTGTGCTTTTCAATCTATTCGATGTAGATATCAAGCTGGGTCTTCTTCAATGGTTTTCTCCGCAGTGGCAATGGATCGCATGGTAGCGACGACGTCGTTTGACGTTGTTGCTGGTTTGTAAGGAAGTTTCCCGTCCACAACCGTAGATTGAGAGCCACTCATGCTACGGAAAAGGGGTAGATCGATAAAATCGAAAATTTATATCTGAGGGTAAAATAGACATATTATAGTAACTCGACTTCACGTCATGGCAATAATGTTGTGTTCGGTCAATGAACAGCGGGCTAACGGAGGGTACTTTAACTATAATCCATGACTCTATAGTTTAGGAACCAAAGTGACTGATTTTAAGGTTCTGAATATCAAACTGAAGTTTGACCTAAACTCCAGGAATGAATATAATGGTACCATTGTCCTTACTAATCATTGGGTAAACAAAAAACAAAAGATTCAAACAATGTTCAATAAACTGAAATATCAAACAATGTTCAATAATTTTTCCACATTGTTAGAAAATAGTAATTTGTTGAGTTCCTATTACTGGGAGAATGAAAGTTCCTAACTATATTATGCTATAAAACTATGAATTCCCAAATTTCTTTGAGATAAAAGAATACAATAATTGAACAAATATCACTGGGCAATCAGACAATTTTATTCCGGATTGTGTAACTTAGTTACTTTCTTTAAGCAGGGTAAACTCATACAAACAGTTTTAACATTCGAGAAGTAGCTAAAAGCCTCTAATCTCAATTTTGTGACTTTATTACTAGTTCATTTTAATTAGCTTTGGGTGATGCACCATTAATTTTTCGTTGTTGCTTTTCTTTGTTTGTATTTGTTTTTATCTTATTTATTTATTTTATATGTGTGTAGGCTTTAATAATAACATGGAGGAGTTAGGGAGGAAAATGGTCAAGAAGTGCGCAGGTTTACCATTAGCCATTGTTGTACTTGGAGGACTTTTGGCAACAAAACACACACCTAATGAATGGGAAATGGTGGATAAAAATATCAATTTATACTTAAGAGAAGGCAAAGGCGGTGAACAACAACACTCAAAAGTATCCGATGTTTTAGCTTTAAGCTACTATGAATTGCCATATCGATTGAAGTCATGCTTTCTCCATTTAGGACATTTCCCGGAGGACTTTGACGTACCCACAAAGAAATTGGTTTTAATGTGGGTGGCAGAAGGCATAGTGTCCCCAATGCAGCATGGAATAGAGGGAGAAGAAACAATTGAGAATGTTGCAGAACGTTACTTAGGTGAGTTGGTGGATAGGTGCATGGTTCAGGTAGGAGTAAGGACGTCAAGTGGAAGGATTAAGACTTGCCGCCTCCACGATCTTATGCGAGACATTTG
Organism: Liquidambar formosana; assembly: GCA_039720395.1. Taxonomy (NCBI): domain Eukaryota; kingdom Viridiplantae; phylum Streptophyta; class Magnoliopsida; order Saxifragales; family Altingiaceae; genus Liquidambar; species Liquidambar formosana. The sequence continues at coordinate 39,766,211 of CM077823.1, read as the reverse complement.
CTTGTCAAAGGCAAATGAGTAAAATTTTTTGAGGATTGTTGATCTAGATCGAAACAAGCTAATGGAATCTCCATCCTCCATGGTAACTGTAGCAAGGTCAACTCAACGGGTTCATAGACTTGCCATCTATGGTGAAGAAACATTGGAATTATTCCCCAAACAAGGAAGCAATCCTTTCGTTCGATCCCTCTTATTCTTTAAAACAAATACTCATAACAGTGAAAATTTTCGAAAGATGATATCCTGGTTCAATAACTTTAAATCGCTTAAAGTATTGGATCTTGAAAAGCGTCCTATTGAAGGAAAGTTACCGAGAGAAATAGGAAGCTTGATAAACTTAAGGTGCTTGAGTGTAAATTGCTCTAGAATGACAAAGATTCCGTCATCTTTTGGCAATTTGAGGTGCTTGCAGACCTTCATTTTAGAAGGTAACTGGAATAAAATAAATGTACCAGATGTGATATGGAAGATGGTACAATTGAGACATCTATATTTTAGTCTTGTTAGTGAAAGTGGTAAGTTGGGATTGGGTGATTTGAGGAACCTGCAAACACTACAACGGTTTGATATACGGAGCTTTAACGTTGAAGAGCTGACCAAACTCACCAATCTTAGAAAATTAGATATAGATATGCAAAAAAGACTTGAAGAGTTGAAGGAAATTCTGAAATCACGACGTGTCATCTTTTACCACCTTCGCTCCTTAAAAATAAATTGGAGGCACTCTACAAATACTATGGAGGAAACCGATTTACAAAGACTTTTTTCAGCTTGTCATAACCTCTATAACCTCTACTTAGGAGGCCGGATAGTGAAGTTACCAGCATACCCTCAATTCCCTAAGAACCTCACCAAGTTAACCTTACGGAAATCTAACCTCCGGGAAGACCCAATGCCCATATTAGAGAAGCTGCCCTACTTAACTATCCTCCGCTTAATTGATGGAGCATTCATTGGGAAGGAAATGGTTTGCTCTTCCAAAGGCTTTCCACAACTAAAATCTCTACTCCTTTCGTCTTTGCTCTGCTTAGAGGAATGGCGAGTGGGTGAAGAAGCCGCCATGCCCAATCTCTCTCATTTACTAATTGAATTTTGCATTAATTTGAAGAAGATTCCGAATGGATTGAGGTTTATCACTACCCTCCGAAAATTGGACATAAAATTCATGCGCACACATTTCAGAAATAGGCTTCAACAAGGAGGAGAGGATTATGACAAATTCCGACACGTGCCTTCCATCACATTTGAATACATATATTAGCAGTATGGAAAATCAGGTAATTCTCTCTCTCTCTCTCTCTCTCTCTCTCTCTCTCTCTCTCTCTCTCTCCCTCTTCAATTGGTGTTGCATTGTTGAATTATCTTTTCTTTGAAGCAGTGGGTGGTAATTTGTTGCTGGTAAACTCATTTACCAGCAACAAATTTTGTTCACTTTGCATCACTTTCTTGTTGTATTTCTCTTGTCAAATTTTGTTTCTTGATATGATTTATTATCAAACCCCTCATAATTTATCATCTTTTATAATTTCTGTAGCAGAATCAGTGTTAAAACAACCATATACTGGACCTCTTCCTCTGTATTTTATTTTATTTTATTTCTATTTTTTGTTGCTGGGGAGAAGCGAAACGAGCCATTGGATTACACATTGACTGGAAATCTCAAACATGAAACCTGCCCCTTGTGAATGAGGAGATATGACACTAAGCCACAAGAACCGATGATGACATCTTCCTTTGTTGTGAACACCTTACTGTTTTTTTTATTTTTTTTTGGTCTCAATGATCTACCATTACCCAATTGCATGAGAAGTATTTTTAATCCATTATTCATCTTAGTTTTGCTTAAACTAGTAGAGCAAAAATGCGTTGATGATTTCAATTTGGGCCTCTCATGATGGTAGACTAATGCTAGAGAGCGACCTTTTAGCAGCTAGCTTTACTCAAAATGTGGTTCCATTTCCAGACTTCTCTTACCACATGTTAGGCTTGCTGCTGGTGTAATACTGACTAGTTAGTGTGACTTACCATATTGAAGTAAATTAAAGTTTCGCAATCGACTGTTCTATGATTAAAAGCATACCACATATAGCACGTGTAATTAATTATCCACCTAGAAGACTGAGTTTTCTATTTTAATTTTTTTATGGTAAAATTTCTTAATTAATGTTTGTGTCTGGTTCTAAATTTTGAGACATTCTTCTAGCTTGCGTTTTCATGAGTAGATATAGTTAGGATATTATGTTTGTATGCAGTAGTTCTAGAATATGTATAACTCAAAATTACATGTGTTTTATGCTCATTAATCTAAGACTACCCAAAAGTCCAAAACACATAGACTTAATGATGATTTGTGTGCTAAGTATGTCCTGTTCTTGAATTTAAAACTGATTCCTTGGTGAACACAGACCAAAATCATCGTTTTGGCAATGAAATAGTGATGAATTTAGGTATGACCCAGAACGATGTTCGAAGCCAAGATGCTTTAAAATTTTCAACTTTGGATAGAAAACAAAAGCTGGATGAAAGAGTATGCATAAAAAATAAATAAATAAATAAATAAAAATTTAAAAGAAAAAAAAATCATTCAAAGGAAAAAAAAAAATAGTAAACATTGAATTTTCGTGTATGATGCTTTGGCCATAATATTCTTCAAATTACTTGAGGCATGTACCAAATCATATGCTATTTGGTAAAGATATACGGAGTATTTATCTGGTTCTATGCTATACAATAGCAATCTGCAGATTATCGTCAGATATAAATTGTGATTGCCTGCTCACAAATATTCCAAGTTATTCTAACATCTCAAGATGGCAATATGTGTTCCAATTTTTTTCTAAATAATGAGATGTAAGATGGCAGAGTGCAACCTGTAATAAAGTTGTCTCTCATTAGTATTATTCAATTATTAGTATTATTCTCAATATGTTATGTTCTTTTTTATTTGGATCATCTAGTCACTGTATCTCACTAAGACATCTCCTATCCCACAGCCTTGTCTTGATTTTAACCTTCTAAGTAGTTCATCTAGTTTTATGATTTCATGTCTACTTCTTATATCCTCTGCAGTTTGACACTTTGACTGATTACATCTTCTTTCTTTCTCTTTTTTTCTCTTTTTTTCTTTCTTTTAAAAAAAAAATTTATTTTCAGGTAAAGTCATTCATGGTACAAAAGTTTCTGCTCTTTTTTAACTCGATGAAATGGACCAAAATATATTCATTGCCCTGAATTGAAGTCCACCATAATACTGATTGTAATGTATTTGATCTTTGGTTATGAAAACTTGCTTTATGTATTCTTTGATGTTGGTTCCTCTTTGATGTGGGATTCTTATGTTGCTTATGATTATATGTGTGATTTTGGATGCACTTAATGAAGTTAGTAATGAAGCTAGCTATAGTTCAATCTCTGCTTGATTTGTAAATATAGTTGAAAACTTGTTTCATTTCCTTCTCAATGGTTCAATAATGGGCATTTGTTCTCAAACAACCCCTTCATCTAAAACTTAATGTCAATTGCTTGATTACTGCTTAAATAAGTAAATACATATTATTTCTCTGATCTAAAATATATGGTTTTAAGATATTGACAAAAAAAAGTTTATGCAGTTGGGAATAAAAATTCTCAATTAAAAGATACACTTCTACATTAAACAGTAGTAATGTGGGATTGACTTGTGGCTTTAATGTTGATTTCTGCAAGGAATTGACTTGTTATTGTTGATTACATGATGATAAATATTCAAAAAGAAAATGGACAAAAATATCAGCAAATTCTATGATAAACACTCATCAAACCAAAATTTCCGTTTGTTGCAAGAAAAATCATTTCCTAGAAAACATGAATCTGATAGAATATTGGCTAGGAATTTAGTCAGCATTTTCTCTGTTTTGGTTTCAGAGAACTGAGACCCAAATTAAACCCTCTGAGATTATTTGTGAATTGTGATCCGAAATAGGTACTATGATACTGGCTTTTTGAGAGGGGAGCAAAACCCCTTAACTTTTGGGTCAGCTGGTGACCGGAAGACCAAATTCCGGTTGTGAACAATTATTGGCCATAACAAATATCTACGCCATGTGTGGGTGATGAATTTGAAAAAGGCTGTGGATTTGTGAAATGATGGGATTTTAGAGTTACAAAATCAGTTGATGGGGTTTTGCTCCCCTAGCTTCTCAAAAAGCCAATATCATAGTATGATAAATTGAAATGTTCTTTTTTATCCAAGTCGTCACCACCAAATTAAGTGTGTCATTGGCTTATTGTAATAGAATGCATTTTTGATATTTAATCTGCCAATGATATCAATCGGGCTTCTATGGCAAATTTAAGATAAAAGATATTGTCCATGCATGCGGAAACGTGTTGGACTCACTTTATAGCATTCAGATTACAAATGAGAATTTGGACAAAATTGAAGAGACTCAATTTGTAGCTTTCATATTACAGCAGTATGGAAAATGATGCATGGGGTCTAAAAAGTTGAGATAGGAGGCTTGGAGTTATAGGCAATTACCCCAAAAAATCCACAGGCACTAAAATGCTTCAAACCACACATTATGGGATAACAAATTTTAGATAGGCTTACCCAAACAAACATGCTTACACATGCTTTGAAAAATTAGGGTCCAAAATTTCTTTACTATAGACAAAATGTGATAAGGGACGCACATCGTGTTCTACACGACTAGGGATGTAAACGGGATGGGTTTTTTTCGGGGCCCCGCCCCGTCCCACTTCTAGTGGAAAGGGTTTGGGATGTTATTTAATGTGGTGGGGGCGGGTTTGGGATTTTTTTAAGAACCTGTTAAGGTTTGGGGCGGGGTTGGGATTTTCATTAAAAACTCGTCCCGAACCCACCCTGATTATCTACTCTCTTTTACTATTATACCTCTATTAATACATAATAATACACTTATGCCATTTAATATATAAAGACCTCTAATTTGTTAGATTGTTTTTTGCTTTTGTTAGGATTATGTTTCTTTTTCTTGTCTCTTTGTTTTATTCCGTTTTATTGGAAGTTGTGACACTTTTATTGAAAGAAATTATTGTTATTACGTGACTCTTTTTAGTTGTTATGTTATGTTTTATAATCTTTCATATAGGAAAATTGAAAGTAGTTTAATGAATTTAATGAATGAATTTTAAAATTTTCTTATAATAAATATGGTAAAATAAGCAATTATTTTTTCTTAAAAACAAATTTATGCTATAGAACGTAATCAATTTTTTGTTTCGTCTCTTCCTGTCATGTCTTGTCCCACAAAGTATAAATGGGATTGGGCAGGACAGGCGGGAATGGGATTTTCAAATTTAAATGGGATGAGAATGGGAATTGGATGGATGTTAAATTTAAAGTGGGTTTGGGACGAGATTGGGATGGGAAAAATCCCAATGGGTTAGGGTTGGGAGAGGGCTCCTTGGACCAAACCCACCCCATTGACATCCCTATACACGACATCGTGGAAAAAAAAATACTTTATCTGAGGTGACGTGCTTTCCCATTGTCTAGCGCAAATTGGAAATGGAATCTGGTTTTGGTGCAAAAGTCTGATAATGGGATATTTCTTTCCTATCCCCATCATTATTGAGGATCAAAGACTAACAGGTATTGTTTTTCTTCTTTCTTTTTTTCCTTTTTTTTCTGGTTTCTATTAAATTTAATCACATTTACTTATTCCAAAAAATAAAAATAAAAATAAAAATAAAGGAAAAATTGCACTTTAAGGTCTAAAGTTTGGGTCAAATTTCACTTTAGGATCCAAAGTTTAAATTGTGTTCATTCAGTACCTGAATTATTAGTTGAGTTATAAAAGATATTGACAAAAAGTTGAAACAGTTGGGAAAAAATTCCCAATTAAAAGATATTCTTCCACATTAAACAGTAGTAATGTGGGATTACTTATGGTTTTAGTGTTGATTTCTGCAAGGAATTCACTTATTATTGTTGATTACATGAATCTAATACAATATTAGATAGGAATTTACATGAAACAACTGATTTACTGGTATATGGTCACTGCAAAACTTGAATATAATCAACCTTTTCTCTATCTCGGCTCCAGAGAACTAAGACCCAAATTAAACCCGCAGAGATGATTTTTGACCCAAAATAGGGTACTATGATATTGGCTTTTTGAGAGGGGAGCAAAACCCCTCAACTTTTGCATCATCTGGTGACCAAAAACCAAATTCCGGTTGTGAATAATTATTGGCCATAACAAAAATATATGCTATGGATTTGTGAAATGATGGGATTTTAGAATTCAGAATTTATCATTCAAAATTGTAAAGTATCTTGTTGCTCAACTTTTCTAAATGACATTTTGTAATTTTCTTGTTAAAAAGTTAGAATTTGACAAATTTGAACTAAGTAGATGGAATTTTTAGATAGGCTTTCTAACCCCCAAATTCCAAGTTAGAATTTGGACAAAATTGAAGGGACTCAATTTATAGCCTTCAGATTATAGCTGTATGGAAAATGATGCATGAGATCTAAAAAATCAAGATAGGAGGCTTGGAGTTGTAGACAATTACCCCAAAAAAGCCACGGGCCCTAAACTGCTTTCGGACCATACATGAGAAGTGATATTGAGAATTTGGACAAAATTGAAGGGATTCAATTTATAGCATTCAGATTACAGCTGTATGGAAAATGACGCATGGGGTCTAAAAAATCAAGATAGGAGGCTTGGAGTTGTAGACAATTACCCCAAAAAATCCACAGGCCCTAAACTGCTTCGAACCACACATGAGAAGTGATATTGAAAATTTGGACAAAATTGAAGGGACTCAATTTATAGCATTCAGATTACAGCTATATGGAAAATGACGCATGGGGTCTAAAAAATCAAGATAGGAGGATTGGAGTTGTAGACAATTACCCCAAAAAATCCACGGGCCCTAAACTGCTTCAAACCACACATTATGGGATAACAAATTTTAGATAGGCTTACCCAAAAAAACACGCTTGAACAATTCATACTTTTATTTTTTATGAACAATTCCTTGATTGGATAGTTTTTAATGCCAAGAAGAAATAAAATTCCATGCCAGATCTAATATTAGTTGAAGTTCATCTCTTACCAATAACCCAACTTTTTTATTTTTTTATAATTATTTTTTATCCAAGTTGTCATCACCAAAGTGTGTTATTGGCTTATGTATAGAATGGCTTTTTGATATTTAATCTGCCAGTGATGTCAATCGAGCTAGTATGGCAAATTTAAGATAAAAAGATATTGACGAAAAGTAGAAAGAGTTAGGAAAAATTCTCAATTAAAAGATATTCTTCCACATTAAACAATAGTAATGTGGGATGACTTATGGTTTTAATGTTGATTTATGCAAGGAATTAACTTATTATTGTTGATTACATGATAAATATTCAAAAACGAAATGAACAAAAATATTAGCAAATATTATGATAAACACTAATCAAACCAAAATTTCTGTTCATTGCAAGAAAAATCATTTCCTAGAAAACATGAATCTAATACAATATTAGCTTGGAGTTTACATGAAACAACTAATTTACTGGTTTTTAATCATTGCAAAACTTAAATATAATCAACCTTTTCTCTGTTTCAGGTTCAAAGACCCAAATTAAACTTTATGAGATGATATACTTGTGACCCAAAATAGGGTACTATGGTATTGAACTTTTGAGAGGGGAGCAAAACCCCTCAGCTTTTGCGTACTTTTAATTTGTGTTTAGGTGAGGAATTCGCAAAAAAACTGTGAATTTGTGAAATGATGGGATTTTAGAGTTTAGAATGTCTTTCAAAATTGTAAAGTATCTTGTTAGCTGAAATTTTTTAAAGTCAGAATTTCTAAATGACATTTTGTAATCTTCTTGTTAAAAGTTAAAATTTGACAAATTTCAACTGATTAGATGGAATTTTTAGACAAGATTTAACCCCCAAATTTCAAGTTACAATTCTAATTAGAATTTTAAAATTTCTAACTTCAACTGACCAAACGTAAATTTGGTCATAAGAATTCAATTTCAAAGACAAATTCTTTAGGCTTGATTGGGAATTTTAAAAACTATATCAGATTAGGTTCAATTTATAATTGTTATCTAGTTTTTAAATAAATCAACTTACAATTGGTTTGAAAAAAAAAAATGTGTAAATGTCTTGTTTTCAAGAAAAAAAGGAAAAAAAAAAAAAAAAAAAAACTAAACTGTTTAATAAGAACCGATCTGGACTCATTGAATTATTAGTCGGGAAAACATAATTGCCTAGACATGCGGAAACGTGTTCAACATGTGGGGTTAAGGAAGCTTTCACGAACACCTATCCACGCGTAAATTTTCATTTATTACAAAAGCAATCATGAATTATTATGTAAGAGTGTTTTCTCTAGACTACAATTTCATAGTACATCATCACAAACATTGCTACCACTACACCAGCAAAACCAAGCACCTTGAAATTAATGGACCCTTCTACACTAAGCCGTGCAGTTGGGAGCAGCCGCTCAAGTGATTCAGTCTACACTAAACTCTTCATTGTAGACTGAAATCATCTTTGCCCTGTTCTTTGAGAAATTTCCTCCTCCTATTGAAGAAGAGATGTGGATTTGAATTCTTTTCCTTTTTCTTTTCTTTTTTTTTTTTTTTTTCATTTTGGTTTAGGATTCTTTTTGAATCCGTGAATCATGAGCCCTGGCCCCTGGAAAAATAAACAAGTCCTTTCTGACGAATGGGGAAAGCTGTCGGAAGAATCTTGCTTTTGGTCGCAGCATGTGATAATTTGTTGTTGTTTTGCGTCGGTGGGGCTACTGCAATAGAATCCATCCATCTTACTCTTGAGATGTCAATAACTTATCTTATGGATCAAGATCTAAAAATGTTAGACGAGATTTCGATTATTTCAGCAACAAACTCAAAAATAAAAATAAAGGTAAACTACGAGTAAACCCTCATGAATTATTGGCTAAATTTGTTTTACTATCCTGAATTATAATTGAACTTTCTTAACGTAAGACACATGTTAAACTATAATTAATAATCTGATCATTTCATGAAAAAATGTGTTCTCACTGTTTTCTAAGTATTTTCATATTTTCCCATACAATTTTTACCATTTGCAATGCATTTTTATCATTTCCAATATAATAATTGGATCATTAATTATAACTTAGCGTGTGTACCTTAGTACACACATTAAGAAAACCCATTATAATTTACCTCACAAATAATTATTCATCATAGTATTTATTGAGGAGTGATAATGTGAGTTGGGAGAAAACTGGTATAGGAATTTGGTTCTCTCTTTATAGCATTCACATTACAGCTGTATGGAACTTAAATGGTCTAGAAATCCAAAACAGGAGGCTTGGGTACCAAAAATTACCAAAGTGTGTTATTGGCTTATGATAAAATGAAATGGTCTTTTTTATCCCAAGTTGTCATAACCAAAGTGTGTTATTGGCTTATTGTATAGAATGCCATTTTGATATTTAATCTGCCAATGATATCAATTGGGCTTGTGTGGCAAATTTAGGATAAAAGATATTGACAAAAAGTTGAAACAGTTGGGAAAAAATATTCTCAATTGAGAGATAATCTTCCACATTAAACAATAGTAATGTGGGATGACTTATGGTTTGAGTGTTGATTTTGCAAGGAATTAACTTATTATTGTTGGTTTTAGTGTTGATTTCTGTTAAATTTAATTTCATATTTACTTATTCCAAAAAAAAATAAAAGGCTAATTCAAGGGATGGGTGATTTGAGAACCCACCAATTAATTACTAGAAGAAACGGTGGATTATTAGTTTGAGGAGCATAATTGTCCATACATGTAGAAACGTGTTGGACTCACTTTATAGCATTTTAGATTACAAATGAGAAGCTACAAATGAGAAGTGATATTGAGAATCTGAACAAAATTGAATGGACTCACTTTATAGCATTCAGATTACAACTGTATGGAAAATGATGGATGGGGTCTAAAAGGTCAAGATAGGAGACTTGGAGTTGTAGACAATTGCCCCAAAAAATCCACAGGCCCTAAACTGCATGTCATTCACCAATTATAATAGTAGGCTTGGATTTTGGGGCAAGTAAAATCCACAGGCCTTTAATTGCTTTAAAGAGCAATTATAAAAACGAAGATCAATTATAAAAACAAGGATAATATTCAGCAGGGCGCAATAATCTGCACCGTCAATCAATATCCATATATAATGCTCTATTTGGTTTTAAAGAAGATGGAAGTCAATGAAAAGGATGCACAAAATCTAGAGCTGGCAGCTACAAGGGGTGGAAAATACACTCATCATAATGGCCAACCCCATGTAAGCAAAAAAAATTAAAGAAAAATGCAGAGCTACAAGCATAGAATGGTTGTTTTTTTCACGCGTGGTCATGAACGGCTCAGATCGAGACATCACACGGGTGAACCGCTGTCTATATATATATATATATAGATATATACGGGTATGATAAATATAAAATGGAAGAGGCGTATGATAAATTGAAATGTTCTCTTTAATCCAAGTTGTCATCACCAAATTAAGTTTGTTATTGGCTTATTGTATGGCAAATTTAAGATAAAAGATATTGACAAAAAGTTGGCACAGTTGGGAAAAAATTCCCAATTAAAAAATATTCTTCCACATTAAACAATAGTAATGTGAGATGACTTATGGTTTTAATGTTGATTTCTGCAAGGAATTAACTTATTATTGTTGATTACACGAATCTAATACAATATAATATTAGATAGGAATTTACATGAAACAACTGATTTACTGGTATACAATCACTGCAAAACTTGAATATAATCAATCTTTTCTCTGTTTCGGCTAGCTCCAGAGATGATTTTTGACCCAAAATAGGGTACTATGATATTGGCTTTTTGCGAGGGGAGCAAAACCCCTCAACTTTTGCATCATCTGGTGACCAAAAACCAATTTCCGGTTGTGAATAATTATTGGCCATAACAAAAATATATGCTGTGGATTTGTGGAATGATGGGATTTTAGAATTCCAAATTTTTCTTTCAAAATTGTAAAGTATCTTGTTGCTCAACTTTTCTAAATGACATTTTGCAATTTTCTTGTTAAAAAGTTAGAATTTGACAAATTTGAACCAAGTAGATGGAATTTTTAGATAGGCTTTAACCCCCAAATTCCAAGTTAGAATTCTAATTAGAATTTTACGAATTCAATTTTGAAGACAAATTCTTCGTCTAAATTTCTAAACACGCTTACATGTGTTTTGAAAAATTAGGATCCAAAAATTTCTTTATTATAGACAAAATGTGATAAGGGACGCACATTGTGGTCTACCCAAGAAAAGAAGGAAAAATAACTTTATTGAATCCAATAATTTTTATAGCCAAATCAAAATTACATGTCGTAGAAGTAAAAAACACTATCTGAGGTGACGTGCTTTCCCATTGTCTTCATCATTTACTAGTGCGAATTGGAAATGGAATCTGGTTTTGGTGCGAAAGTCTGAAAATGGGATTTTTTTTTTCCTATCCCCATCATTTATTGGTGATCAAAGACTAACAGGTATTGTTTTTTTAAATAATAATAAAAAAAAATGTTTTCTGTTAAATTTAATTTCATATTTCATATTTACTTATTCCAAAAAAAATAAAAAAATAAAAAATAAAAAAGAAGAAGAATGAAAAAAATGGCTAATTTAAGGGATGGGTGATTTGAGAACCCACCAATTAATTACAATAAGAACTGGTGGATTATTAGTTTGGGGAGCATAATTGTCCACACATGCAGAAACGTGTTGGACTCACTTTATAGCATTTAGATTACAAATGAGAAGCTACAAATGAGAAGTGATATTGAGAATCTGGACAAAATTGAAGGGACTCATTATAGCATTCAGATTACAGCTGCATGGAAAATGATGCATGGGGTTTGAAAAATCAAGATAGGAGGCTTGGAGTAGTAGACAATTACCCCAAAAAATCCAGGGGCCCTAAACTGCTTCGAACCACACATAAGAAGTGATATTGAGAATTTGGACAAAATTGAAGGGACTCAATTATAGCATTCAGATTAAAGCTGTAGGGAAAATGATGCATGAGGTCTAAAGAATCAAGGTAGGAGGCTTGGAGTTGTAGACAATTACCCCCAAAAATCCAGGGGCCCTAAAATGCTTCGTACCACACATTATGGGATAACAAATTTTAGATAGGCTTACCCGAACAAACACGCTTACACATGCTTTGAAAAATTAAGGTCCCAAAATTTCTTTATTATAGACAAAATGTGATAAGGGACGCACATCGTGTTCTACACGATGTCGTGGAAGAAAAAAATACTTTATCAGAGGTGACGTGCTTTCCCGTTGTCTAGCGCAAATTGGAAATGGAATTTGGTTTTGGTGCAAAAGTCTAATAATGGGATATTTCTTTCCTATCCCCATCATTATTGAGGATCAAAGACTAACAAGCATTGTTTTTCTTCTTTCTTTTTTTCCTTTTTTTTCTAGTTTCTATTAAATTTAATCACATTTACTTATTCCAAAAAATAAAAATAAAGGGAAAATTACCCTTTAGGGTCCAAAGTTTGGATCAAGTTTCACTTTAAGGTCCAAAGTTTAAATTGCGTCAATTCAATACTCGAATTATTAGTTGAATTATAATTTGAGGCTTATTGTCAAAATTTTCTATGTTATCCCTACTTTGCCCCTTTTATGAGTTTGAAAATCCCATTTTACCCCTATCAACATCTAATAAACATTTATATTTTGATTAGATCTAAATAAAGGTAAACTACGATTAAACCCTCATGAATTATTGGCTAAATTTGTTTTACTATCCTGACTTATAATTTACCCCACAAATAATTATTCATCATTGTATTTATTGAGGAGTGATATTGAGAATGGGGAGAAAATTGATATGGGAATTTGGGACTCTCTTTATAGCATTCACATTACAGCTGTATGGAACTTAAATGGTCTAGAAATCCAAAACAGGAGGCTTGGATATATACCAAAAATTACCTAAGTGTGTTATTGGCTTATGATAAAATGAAATGGTCTTTTTTATTCAAAGTTGTCATCACCAAAGTGTGTTATTGGCTTATTGTATAGAATGCCATTTTGATATTTAATCTGCCAATGATATCAATTGGGATTATGTGGCAAATTTAGGATAAAAGTATTGACAAAAAGTTGAAACATGACAGTTGGGAAAAAAAATTCTCAATTGAGAGATATTCTTCCACATTAAACATTAGTAATGTGGGATGACTTATGGTTTTAATGTTGATTTCTGCAAGGAATTAACTTATTATTATTGTTAATTACATTAATCTAATACAATATTACATAGGAATTTACATGAAACAACTGATTTACTGGTATATGATCACTGCAAAACTTGAAAATAATCAACCTTTTCTGGGTTCAAGAACTAAAACCCAAATTAAACCCTCAGAGATGATTTTTGACCCAAAATAGGGTGCTATGATATTGGCTTTTTGAGAGGGGAGCAAAACCCCTCAGCTTTTGCATCATCTGGTGACCAAAAACCAAATTCCGGTTGTGAATAATTATTGGCCATAACAAAAATATATGCTATGGATTTGTGAAATGATGGGATTTTAGAATTCAAAATTTATCTTTCAAAATTGTAAAGTATCTTGTTGCCAAACTTTTCTAAATGACATTTTGCAATTTTCTTGTTAAAAATTTAGAATTTGACAAATTTGAACCACGTAAATGGAATTTTTATATAGGCTTTAAAAAAAAAAATGCTAGGTCAAGGGATGGGTGATTTGAGAACCCAGGAATTAATTACAATAAGAGCCATTGAATTATTAGTTCAGAAAATATAATTGCCTAGACATGCGGAAACGTGTTGGACATGTGGGACTAAGAAAGCTTTCACGAACACTTATCCGCGCATAAATTTTCAATTATTACAAAAGCAATCATGAATTATTATGTAAGAGTGTTTTATGTAGGCTACAATTTCATAGTATATCATTACAAACATTGCCGCCACTATACCAGCAAAACCAAGCACGTTGAAACTAATGAACCCTTCTTTACTAGGCTGTGCAGTTGGGAGCAGCCGCTCGAGTGATTAAATCAATTCTTAATTCAAAATTTGAGTTTGGTTAATCCCAAGGAAAACAATTATTTTATAATCACTTAAGCAGAAAAGCGATTAAACAGATAGTCTAACCGGTATTGTTTTCCTTTTTTTTCTTTTTTCTTTTTTTTAATTTGGTTTCTGTTAAATTTAATTTCATATCTACTTACTCCAAAAAAAAAATAAATAAATAAAAGAAAGGAAAAAATGGCTAATTCAAGGGATGGGTGATTTGAGAACCCACCAATTAATTACAGTAAGAAATGGTGGATTATTAGTTTGGGAAGCACAATTGTCCATACATGTAGAAACGTGTTGGACTCGCTTTATACAAATGAGAAGATACTAGGTGTCCACAAATGAGACGTGATATTGAGAAACAAGACAAAATTGAAGGGACTCAATTTATTGCATTCAGATTACAACTGTATGGAAAATGATGCATGGAGTCTAAAAAATCAAGATAGGAGGCTTAGAGTTGTAGACAATTACCCCAAAAAATCTACAGGCCCTAAACTGCTTCGAACCACACGTTTTCCGCCCTAAACTGCTTCGAACCACACATTATGGGATAACGAAACACCCCTCCTGAATGGTTGCTGCAGAGTATTACTGTCTGAGATATATAAAGTGAGAAACTAATGAGTTGGTTGCAGATTTACATAGAGAGAAAGCTTCTAGTTTTTGTTTTGGTGAAGGAAGATTATTGAGACGAAGAAGAAGACGACAATGGCTGAGTCAGTAGTATTCTCTGTTGTGCAAGCGCTTGGTAACTTGCTCATTCAAGAACCAAAGTTCTTAGGCGGGGTGACGGGGCAAGTCGAGCAGATGCAATTTGAGTTGGTGCTGTTGCAGAGCTACTTAGAAGATGCAGATAAGAAGCAATACAAAGATAAGAGAGTTCAAGCTTGTGTTTCAAGAATCAGAGAACTTGCTTATGATGTTGAGGATGTCATTGAAACTTTCGCCCTCAAAATTGCATCCAGAAGAGGAGGGGGAATCCAAAGTGCATTCAAAAGGTATGCTTGTATCACCAATGAGGCTGCAGAGCTCCACAAGCTTGGCTCTGAGATTGAGGCCATTAAAACCCATATTTCTAACCTAACAAGATCTTTGGAAACTTATGGCATAACACATAGTATAAGGGAAGGGGAAGGCTCGAGTTCTGAGCAAGGGATGCTGAGGCGGTCTTATTCTCATGTTGTTGAAGAGCATATAGTTGGGTTGAGCGAAGACACAGAGACCTTGGTGGGACACTTGGTGAATGACGAGAAAAATTGCCCAGTTGTTTCTATTTGGGGGATGGGTGGTCAAGGCAAGACCACTCTCGCCAAGGAAGTTTACCGTCACCCTAGTATCAAGGATTATTTCGTTGGTGTGGCTTGGGCTTATATATCTCAACAATGCCGAACAAGAGACGTCTGGGAAGGAATTCTAATTAAACTTACCTCTCCATCTGAAAATGAGAGGAAGAAAATTGTAAATTTAAAGCATGATGAACTAGCAAGGAGGCTCTACGAAGTCCAACTACAGGAGAAATATTTGGTGATCCTTGATGACATTTGGAGCATCCAAGCTTGGAAAAGTTTAAATCCTGCATTTCCTGTTGGAGTTGAAGAGTCCAGAAGCAAAATGTTGCTTACCACTCGCAATAAAGACGTAGCCCAGCATGTAAATGGTGAAAGAGGTTTTCTCTGGGAACCACGAAATCTAACAGAAGATCAGAGTTGGGAGTTGTTAAAGAAGAGAGCATTCCACAGAAAAGATCCAGGTAGTCCATAACCCCAACTGTTTCACTCAGTAACGTTTACATTTCCCTTAGTGTTTAGTCAATTATCAATTATCCATCATTGCTTTTTGTTAGATATGCAGAGTCAAGTCTAGCATGAGAGTCCCATTGACATTTGTCAGATACGTGTCAACCTAGTTTTACTTATTCATTTGTTATTATAATTGTCCCTTTTTTTTTGCCAAGATTATTATTATTTGAAATTTGAAATTTTGATTAATAGGGATGAATGGAATTTGATTGAGTGTGAAATACGCTAAAAAATTATTTTCTTGTTGCCTATCGTTATTTATTAGATGTAAAAAAGGAAAACTCATGCGTTGTTAGACATTTGAAAGTACTTTTTGTAAAACAAACATGCAAAAAATGTTGGAGAAAAATAATAGCTTTTAACACATGGGATAACTCAGTTGGCAAGAAACTACGGCTCTCTTAAATTCGACTCTTGTTAAATCTCTTAAAGCCACTCACACAAGGTTTCTTGGTTCTCATGAACCTTTAATCTATTTAGTTCACATGAGTTATAGGATCTTATATAAGTTATGGTGTCATTGGAAAAAAAGAAAAAAAGCAAGCTTTCAAAAGCAAG
The DNA here is from genome assembly GCA_039720395.1 of Liquidambar formosana. NCBI lineage: Eukaryota > Viridiplantae > Streptophyta > Magnoliopsida > Saxifragales > Altingiaceae > Liquidambar > Liquidambar formosana. Next base: position 39,749,740 of record CM077823.1, on the reverse strand, counting down.
ATTTTTGTTTTCAAGAGCCCATTAGCCCAAATGAAAAATAAAATAAAATGGTTGACCACTCATTCATTTTCGCTGGAAAGACTATGCTACACTTTATACTAAATTAGAGGAATACGTCTTTTACTTTGTTGCTTCTACTTTAAACTAAAGTGCAAAAAAATAAAAAAATAAAAAAAAGTAAATAATTGACAAATTTTTTTTTAAAATTTTTTTGGTATATCAGAAGCATATTTCTAAAAGGTCCACCCAAGTAGATAGACAACCCCAAGTGGGTCTTTTGTTTTTTTCAAGCCAAGCACAAGCAAGGCTTGCTAATTTTGGCATGAGCTTGAGCCAGACTCGAATTCAACTTTTAAACAAGCTGAGCCCAAATACCTCGGCTTGAGGGTATTTTGGGCATTATGGCACTTGAGGTTATTTTGGGCATTGTGGCAGTTTAAAGAGTGAAAATGAGTTTTTAAAATGGACTATGCTATTTAATTCACCCACATTCTCCCACCCATTCATATGTGGCAGTTTCTCTTTATTCCATGCTGGTCCCACATGTTTGTTTTCACTTATACACTTTTGACACATAAGGTGGGGGTGGTAAAGGTGAGTGGCAAAAGATGGGTGAAGTAGCATTTTCCTTTTAAAATTTTGGTAGTGGTGGTTGTTGAGAGAAATGGGTGTGGAGAGAGATTTTTATGATGTAAATACTAAATGGAGCCCCGTTTACTTATAACGTAAGCGGTATATGACCCTTCCCCTTACACGGAGTAAGTTTGAGTTTCGATACTTAATCCTGATACAAAAATAAATAAAGGGAAACAAATAACCACAAAGACTGATATAATGAAAATAACAGAAAATAAATGTTGTATTCTAACCTATTGTAATGATTTCTTGTCCTCTAAGTTATAATAGGAAGGGAATGATATTTTAATTTGTTGACCCAGTTCCTATTGTTCTGTAGAATTTTGTTTTTCTTTTAATTTTTTAGGTGATAGAAGAAGAAAGCCACTAAATCTAGATATAAAACATAATCATACACTCAGTTCAAGCCTTCATAGTTCTATTACGGAGTAGTAGAATAGTAGGAGAATTCTAGTTCCTTATTTTGTAAGTACAAAACTAAGGATTCTCAACTTTTTTGGAGTTAAAAGCAGATAAATATTAAATGGGTGTTATTGGGAAATTAAACAATAACGTTCGACCTTATTTTTTATTATTATTTTTGAGATGGGTTGCTTGAACATGAATTTTCAATGGATTCAAAGTGTTCTCTGTTAAGGTTTTGAAGAAGTGAAGATGGGTTGAACCACCCCCCCCCCAAAAAAAAAAAAAAAAAAAAAAAAAAAAAAGGATGGAGGATGTCAGAAGGATGGAGTAGCTGGGCGTGGTTGAATATGGCTACTATGGAGGGTTTGGTTTTGGGTTTTTACAAAAAAACTGGAGGTTGTGGTATTGACTTTGTTGGTTTTGAGTTACATTTAGAGCCAGCCATGGTCGGCTACTCTTTCTCTTCTCCTTTTTCCTCCTGGTGCATCTACTCATAACATAAGAAAGGATTTGAATGTATGGGTGAGGGCATACAGTGGAGAGAGAAAGAGGGGGAGGAGACGTATGAGGGAGATGCTGATGAATGAATGAGGGAGATGCTGAATGAGTGTTTGTGAGATGAAAGGTATTTTTGTCTTTTAAATTATACAAGGGAAAAGGTGGAGTGCGAATAGCGCTGGCCTTTTTTTTTTCAAAAACTATATTTAAGAAGTATATGACGAGGCTTTAACCCTAATTAATACGATGAATTTATTATCAGTTTATCTTTATTTAATCTTTTGGGGACATACTGTTAATTTCCTTTCTTTTTTTTGTTCATCTTAAATGTGCGTGTAGGTTCTATAAATATGACACCCATGGAGAGCGTAGGGAGGAAAATGGTTCGAAAGTGCAAATTTTTACCATTGGCCATAGTTGTGCTTGGAGGAATTTTGGCAACAAAACACACAATGGATGAATGGGAAATAGTGCATAAAAATATCAACTCATACATAAGAGGCAAAGGTCTTGAACAACAAGAGTCGTCAGGAGTATACGAGGTTTTAGCTCTAAGCTACAATGAATTACCATACCAATTGAAACCATGTTTCCTCCACTTAGCTCATTATCCAGAGGACTTCGATATATCCACAAATAAATTGGTTAGAATGTGGGTAGCAGAAGGCATAGTCTCACCAATAAAGCAACATGGAGTAGAAGAAGAAGAAACAATAGAGGATGTTGCAGAACGCTACTTAGGTGAGTTGTTGGATCGATGCATGGTTCAAGTGGGAAAAAGGGGGTCAACAGGAAGGATTAAGACTTGCCGCCTCCATGATCTTATGCGAGACTTGTGTTTGTTAAAGGCAAATGAGGAAAATTTTCTTAAAATTCATCTTCAAGATCGAGGCAAGAAAGTGGATTCTACACGGGTTCATAGACTTGCAGTCTATTTGCACGAGGAACCTTTGAAACATTCTCCCATACAGGAAAGGAATCGTCACCTCCGATCTCTGTTATTCTTTACAACTAATAAATCTAGCTCAATAATTTTTCAGAAAGTGCAATCTCAGATTGCCAACTTCAAATTACTTAAAATATTAGATCTTGAACGGTGTCATATTGAAGGAAAGTCTTTCTTGTTAAAAGGTACCGAAGGAAAGTTAGAAAAGGTAACAGGAAACTTAATAAACTTGAGGTATTTGAGTTTAAATTGTAGTTTCATAAAAGACATTCCATCATCAATTGGCAATTTGAGGTTCTTACAAACCCTAATTTTAAATGAAGGGAAAAGAACAAGGGTACCAAAAATTATATGGAAAATGGAACAATTGAGACATATACGTTTTTCAAATGGTTATTATATGAATAAAACTTATGGAAAGGTGCGATTGGGTAATTTGAGTAACCTGCAGACACTACGGGGCGTTGGAACAAATATGTTTGATATTAAGGAGGTGACTAAATTGACCAATCTCAGTAAACTGCATTTAGTGGGGCGGATAGTGAAGTTACCAGAATACCCTCAATTCCCTAAGAACCTCACCAAGTTAACCTTACGGAATTCTCAGCTTGAGGAAGACCCAATGCCCACACTAGAGAAGCTGCCGTACTTAACTATCCTCCGCTTATATCGTCTTTCATTCGTGGGGAAGGAAATGGTTTGCTCTTCCAAAGGCTTTCAACAACTCAAATCTCTAGTCCTTCAGGGGTTGTTCAGCTTGGAGGAATGGCGAATGGGTGAAGTAGAGATTCGGTTTGTGGGTGAAGAAGAAGAAGAAGAAGAAGAAGAAGAAGAGGAATGGTGTGTGGGTAAAGAAGCCGCCATGCCCAATCTCTGTGAATTAAAAATTACAGCTTGCCCCAGTTTGAAGAAGATTCCGAATGGATTGAGGTTTATCACTACCCTCCGAAAATTGGAGATACCCACACATTTCAGAAATAGGCTTCAACAAGGAGGAGAGGATTATGACAAAGTCCGACACGTGCCTTCCATCACATATTTATAGCAGTGTAAGGAAAATCAGGTAATTCTCTCTCTCTCTCTCTCTCTCTCTCTCTCTCTCTCTCTCTCTCTCTCTCTCTCTTCAATTGGTGTGGAATTGTCTTTTATTGCAAACAATGCGATAAAAGTCAAAAACACAAGGGCCGATGATGAAATCTTCCTTTGAGACATCAAAAACCATTTTATTGGTTTTGGCTCAATGAGTACATTTTCAACTTTTTATAGAAAACAAAATTCACTACTGATCTAGTAAAAGTCATACTTATATACTGATTAATTAGTTACTGTAATGAATTGCCATACTAATTAGATTAAAGTTCCATAAATTGAGTACATTTTTTACTTTTTTTTTTATTTTTTATTTTTTTTTAAATAGAGTTAAAATTTGTTAATTAAAGTACATCCTATGTTTGCATTTAAACTGATTGATTAATGGTGAATACAGTTCGAAGCCAAGATGCTTTAGAATTTTCAACTTTGGATAGGAAATAATGGCCGAATTTTCTGTTTTTGTGTATGATGTCTTGACTGTAATCTGGATAGAAATAATATGCATCAAAAAAAAAAAAAAAAAAAGTCCAAAATTATAAGCTATTTGATGAGGATGTATATTTGGTTCTATGGCTATACAATAATAATCTGCAGATTATCTTATGATATATACCATGTGATTGCCAAATTGCTCACAATAGTCCAAATTATTCAAGATGGTAATACGTTTTTTTTTTTTTTTCCTCTAAATAATAAGACATAAGATAGCAGAATGCAACCTGCGGCAAAGTTTTTGATGTAAAGCTATAACAAGTTTTGAGTACTCTCTAAATAAAACAGAGCTGTCAAGTTATTCAATAGGGACTTTTGGCTGGGCTATGTCTCCCATTGTATTATTCTCATCATGGGACAATCGCATTTTTATCTCACATGTTATGTGATGTTCTTTTTTATTTGGATCATCCAGTCAATGGATTTAACTAAGATGTCTCCAGAGCCACATGCATCTCTCAATTTTACCTTCTAACTAATCCATCTCTTTTTATGATCTCATGCAACTTACTTATGTTCCTCTGCAGTTTGACTGGTTACATCTTTCTTTTTTTTTTCTGATTTATTTTAGGGTAAAGTCACTCAAAAGTGCGAAAGTTTCTACCCTTCTTCAACTCGAGAAATGGACGAAAATACATGCATTGCCTTGGATTGAGGTCGACAATGAACCTGATTGTGGAAGTGTTTGATTTGTGGTTATGCAAATTTGCTTTGTATTCATTTATGTTCCTCTTTGGTGTTCCGGATGCACTTGATGAAGTCAATAATGAGGCTAGTTTAGTCTCTTCCTAGTTTGTAAATACATTTGACAACCGGTTTCATTTCCTTCTCAAGGGTTCTGCAATGGGAATTTGTTCTGAAACAACATCTTCATCTAGAATTTAATGTCAATTGTTTGGGTAATGCTTACAATAAATGTATCCATATTTTCTCACTGTTTTTGCAATATATTTTTGTTTTGTTCAATGTTTTATTACTCTTTATTTATTTATTTTATTTTCCCATAGGAGAGAACCTTTTTTTTTTTCAGAAAGTGCAATCTCAAATTGCCAACTTCAAATTACTTAAAATATTAGATCTTGAATGGTGTCGTATTGAAGGAAAGTCTTTCTTGTTAAAAGGTACCAAAGGAAAGTTAGAAAAGGCAATAGGAAACTTAATAAACTTGCGGTATTTGAGTTTAAATTGTCATTTCATAAAAGACATTCCATCATCGATTCGCAATTTGAGGTTCTTACAAACCCTAATTTTAAATGAAAGGCTAAGAACAAGGGTACCAAAAATTATATGAAAAATGGAACAATTGAGACATATATGTTTTTCCAGATATGATTATTACTATATAAATAAAACTTGTGGAAAGGTGCGATTGGGTAATTTGAGTAACCTGCAGACACTATGGGGCGTTGGAACAGATATGTTTGATATTAATGAGGTGACAAAATTGACCAATCTCAGAAAACTGTATTTAAAGAAACAGATAGTGAAGTTACCAAAATACCCTCAATTCCCTGAGAACCTCACCAAGTTAACCTTTTAATGGGGTCTTTCCTTTCGGAAGACCCAATGCCCACACTGGAGAAGTTGCCGTACTTAACTATCCTCCGCTTATATCAGGAATCATTCATTGGGAAGGAAATGGTTTGCTCTTCCAAAGGCTTTCCACAACTCAAATCTCTACTCCTTCAGGAGTTGTACGGCTTGGAGGAATGGTGAGTGGGTGAAGAAGAGATTCGGTTTGTTGGTGAAGAAGAAGAAGAAGAGGAATGGTGTGTGGGTAAAGAAGCCGCCCCAATCTCTGTGAATTAAAAATTGCAGTTTGCCTCGATTTGAAGAAGATTCCGAATGGATTGAGGTTTATCACTACCCTCCGAAAATTGGAGATAAGAGGCATGCCCACAGATTTCAGAAATAGGCTTCAACAAGGAGGAGAGGATTATGACAAAGTCCGACACGTGCCTTCCATCTTAACTGATTAAACAGTAAGGAAAATTAGGTAATTCTATCTTTCTCTCCCTCTTCAATTGGTGTTAAATTATCGATCTTTTCTCCCATAAATTTTGTTGCTGCTAAAATCGTTCACCCTTCTTAACATATTTCTCTCATGAATAAATTTTGTCTCTTAAATATGAACTATCTGTAAGCCCTTTCTAATTAATGATTCGTCTTATAAATTTTTATTTTTTATTTTTTTATTTTTTGGGGTACCAATTAGATATAATTTATGTAGAAGAATGATTGTTGAAACAACAATATATACAGTGAACCATTTGATCAAACGATGGTTGCTAAACCTTCCCCTTCCCTTAAATCCTTTCCCTCCTCTTCTTGCATGTAAAGGAGGAGAGATGCCACCATGCCACAAGGGCCGATGATGACATCTTCCTTTGTGATATAAACATTTTATTCTTTTTGTCCCAATAATCTACCATTAGCAAATTGCATGAGAAATATTTTTAATCGATAATTCATGTTCGTTTTGCTGAGTTCATTAAACTCGTAGAGCAAAAATGAGTTGATGATTTCAATTTGGCCCTCTCATTATTCGTAGACGAATGCCTACGCAACAACTTTTAGCAGCTAGCTAGCTTTACTCAAAACGTGGTGCCATTTCCAGCTTTCTCTTTTTACTTGCATATAGCAAATAATAAATGTAATACCAGAATTACAATTGACATGCAGAACAATTAAAACTTCATCACTGATTAGTTAATGTTAATTAACAGATTAAGTTCAATTAAAATTTCATAAATTGTGTTATTTTTCCATGATTAAATGCATATGGCAAATGTTACTATCCACCTAGAGTACTTTTTTGTTTTTTTTTGGTGGTAAAATTTTAAAAATTATCGTGTGTGCTCAGCTACTAAAGTTCGAAAAATTCTAGCTTGCATTTTCAAGAGTTAATTTGTACCCAATCACCTTTTCTTTTTTTCTCTTTCGTGTGTGTGTGTGTGTTCTTTATGCTTATTGATCTTAAAATCCCCAAAACATAGAATTAATGATGATTTTTTGTGTGAAGCATGTCCTATATATGCTTGTGCATAAAACTGATTGCTTGGTGAACACAGAACAAAATCTTCCTACTGGCCAATGAAATAGTGACAAATTCAGGTATGGCCCAAAACAAAATTTCAAGCCAAGATACTTCTAAATTTTCTACTTCGGATAGAAAATAATAGCTGGATGAAAAAGTATGCACCAGAAGAAATTAGGAAATTAAAGTAGCCAATATTTAGTTTTCATGTATGATACTTCAATATTATTCATGTGCTATTAATTTGTTGAGGTTATATGTCTGATTCTATGGCTATACAATAATAATCTGCAGATTACCGTTGGATGTAATTTCTGATTGACAAAATTGTTCACAAATATTCCAAATTATTGTAACACATAAGATAGCAGAATGCAACATGCAACAAAGTTGTTGATGTAAAGCTACATTTAGGTCGAGTACTCTTATAAATTAAGTAGAGCCGTAGAGTTCTCTTGTGATTTGATAGAAATTTGTACTTCTGGCAGGGCTATGTCAACCATTGGAATTATTCTCATTATGGGACAATGACATTTCTCTGTCACATGTTATGGTATGTTCTCGTTTATTTAGATTTTCGATTTTCCAGTAAATATATTTCACCAAGATATCATCTCCCAAGCCCCAGTTATCTCTTGATTTTATCTTCTAATTAGCCCATCTTGTTTTATCTTCATGATCAATTTTATGTCTACTGCTTATGTTTCTCTGCAGTTTTACTGCTGATTACACCTTTTTTTTATAATTTATTTTCAGGTAAAGTCATTCACAGTGCAAAAGTTTATACTCTTCTTTAACTCGATGAAATGGACCAAAATGCATTCATTGCCAGGGATTGAAGTCGGCCATTAAATTAATTGTGAAGTATTTGATTTGTGGTTGTGCAAACTTGCTTTATTTATGTATTCTTTAATGTTCCTCTATGTTGTGGGGATTCTAATGCTGCTAATGATTGTATGTGTGATTTTGGATGAACTTGATGAAGTTAATAATGAAGCGAGTTCAGTCTCTTCTTGATTTGCAAATACAGTCGAAACTTGAAAACCAGTTTCATTTCTTTATCAAGGGTTCGGTAATGGGTGTTTGTTCTTAAACAACCTCTTCATCTAGAATTTTGATATCAATTGCTTGATGACTGCTTAAAATAAGTGTATACATATTATTTCTCTGATTCTGAAATATATGGCTTTGTTCAATAACTTATGACACTTTATCTATTTACTTTTCCCATTCAAAGGACTTCAATTGTAGCAGGGTTTCATAAGAACGCGGAACCCCAATCCATTGATTCGGTCTCCACCATCCCATTTTAAAATATTTGAGGGTTGATGATTTGGACCACTTACGTCCCCCTATTAAGGAGGAGGAAGATATCCCCTGTAGGCCCTATTTTCAATTTAAAATCCTTTTTCTTCGTATTTATATTGAAATACTACAATTGTAGCAGAATCCTGATTTTGTCCAGTTCTCTCATTTGGCTACTGTTAGCAAAATAGTATATCGCAACCCCTAGGAAGCTCTACCATGGGAGGATATTTTTACTTTCTTTTAGCACACATTATAACAATATTATTTTCACAGCCATGAGTTTATGTAATTCTAGAAATTGGTTAACCAAACCTCATCTGTTTTTTTCTTTTTCTTTTGTTTACATGCTTGTACACTGATTCTGTGCAAATGAATCTGTACAATTATTACAATTTGGTCAGGTCAAGTTTGGATGCACCATGGAAATGGAACTGCCCTTCTGTTTTTTAAGTGGCATTTGAAGCCAAGAGTGTTAATTCTACCCTCTAAAAATGAAACACTACAAAATATTGCATATTCTGAAAGCGGTGCCATTAAAGGACGACCTCATTGCCCTTAAATGTTAGTGCCCTGATGCTAGCCTTACTTTAGGATGAACTAAGAGATTAGTTCAGGACAGTTTCTTATCAACTCTTAATCGATATAGGTGTTTTTTTATATGATAATGCATTTCCTCCTTTCTTTCTTACCAGCCTCTTTTACATTTTTTTCCCTGTTATGGTTCATTAGTTTCTGGTTTCTCCCAGAAAAAAGAAAAAAAAAAAAAGAAGCCCACAATCACATTCTTAAAATTCCATGATATGATGAAAACCCCTGTTTTCTTAAAAATAAGATTCTGAGCAGATGATTTAAACTATATAACCGGGCAAAAATAAAAAGTGCTCGAGGATAATATTCAGCCAATTTAAGATAAAAAGATATTGACAAAAAGTTGAAACAGTTAGGAAAAATTCTCAATTAAAAGGTATTCTTCCACATTAAACAATAGTAATGTGGGATGACTAATGGTTTTAATGTTCATTTCTGCAAGGAATTGACTTATTATTGTTGATAATTACATGCATGATGATAAATATTCAAAAAGAAAATGGACAAAAATATTAGCAAATATTATGATAAACACTCATCAAACCAAAATTTCCCTTCATTGCAAGAAAAATCATTTCCTAGAAAACAAGAATCTAATACGATATTAGCTAGAAATTTACATGAAACAACTAATTTACTGATATTTAATTACTGCAAAACTTAAATATAATCAACCTTTTCTCTGTTTCGGGTTCAAAGAACTGAGACCCAAATTAAACCCTCTGAGATGATTTGTGACCTAAAAATGGGTACTATGATATTGAATTTTTTAGAGGGGAGCAAAACCCCTCAACTTTTGCGTACTTTTATGTCGTGTTTAGGTGAGGAATTCGCAAAAAACTGTGAATTTGTGAAATGATGGAATTTTAGAGTTTAGAATTTGTCTTTGAAAATTGTAAAGTATCTTATCAGCTAAAATTTTCTAAAATCGGAATTTCTAAATGAAATTTTGTAATTTTCTTGTTAAAATTTGGAATTTGACAAATTTCAACTAAGTTGTTGATAACCTTTTCTTAAATTCTATTTATGTCCCGTCAAACATGATCTACCTTTGTAGGATAGGGGGAGTTGATGACATTTTTGGTTTTTTTAGCATAGTTCAGTGATTGTCGCTACAAAAATTTTTTTGCACCCATTTAATTTATACTCTTACTTTTTAAGATTTTGTGCAAATGAATCTGTACAATTATTTCAATTTAGTCAGCCCACAATCACATGCTAATCTCACATTCCATGATGTGATGAAAATCTTAAAAGATAAGATGCTGAGCTGATAATTTCATCTATATAACCAGGCAAAAATAAAAATTGCTCACGAGTGAACCCTTGTCTATATATATAAGCTATACTCTGGTCTCACGAGTGTAATATAGAATATGGAAGAGGCGTATGAAAAAATGAAATGGTTTCTTTTATCCAAGTTGTCATCACCAAAGTGTGTTATTGGCTTGTTGTAATAGAATGCCGTTTTGATATTTAATCTGCCAATGATATCAACTGGGCTTGTATAGCAAATTTAAGATAAAGACAACAATGTTGAAACAGTTGGAAAAAAATTCTCCAGTAAAATTTATTCATCCACCATTCTCTCTCTTTTTTTCAATTAATCAATGGTAATGTGGGATGACTTGTGGTTTTAGTGTTGATTTCTGCAAGAAATTGACTTATTATTGTTGATTACGTGATGATAAATATTCAAAAAGAAAGTGGACAAAAATATTAGCAAATTCTATGATAAACACTCATCTTTCATCAAACCAAAATTTCTGTTTGTTGCAAGAAAAATCATTTCCTAGAAAACATGAATCTAATACAATATTGGCTAGGAATTTACATGAAACAACTGATTTGCCAGTATTCAATCACCGCAAAACTTAATTGTAGTCAACCTTTTCTCTATTTTGGTTTCATAGAACTAAGACCCTAATGATCTCTATTTGGGTTGCGGATTTTATCAAGGAAAAAATATAAAATATAAGGAATTATACTTTTCTTTATTTGGTTGCAATACAAAATCAGAAGAAAAAGAAGAATTGAAATAATTTTGATTTAATATGATTTTAATTTTTTCATTCATTTTCTTTCCTTCTCGTTTTTTGTCCCTTCCTTTTTTTTTTCGTTGGTAGAATCCATGAACCAAACAGAGGGTAAAAAAAACCCTCTGAGATGATTTGTGACCCAAAATAGTGACTATGATATTGGCTTTTTGAGAGGGGAGCAAAACCTGGCCTCAACTTTTGCATCAGCTGGTGACCCGAAAACTATATTCCGGTTGCGAACAATTATTGGCCATAACAAATATTTACACTGTGCTTGAGTAAGGAGTTTGAAAAAAGATGTGGATCAAAATGATGGGATTTTGGAGTTCAGAATTTGTGTTTTTCAAAATTGTATAATATCTTGTACGTTTAGCTAAAACTTTTCTATAGTTGGAATTTGTAAATGACATTTTGCAATTTTGTTGTTAAAAGTTAGTATTTAATAAATATCAATTAAATATATAGAATTTTTTATTAGACATGATTTTACTCCCAAATTCTAAGTTAGAGTTCTAATTAGAATTTTAGAAATTCCAACTTTAATTAACCAAACAGAAAATTTAGTCATAAGAATTTGAGAAATTAAATTTTAAAGACACATTTTTGCATATAATTTTTTTATGGAAAAAAACACGCTCTTATTTCGGGGTGTTTTGAAAAAAAACCCAAAATTTCTTTATTATAAACAAAAAGTGATAAGTAACGCACATCGTGTCTCCCACTTAAGAAAAGAAAAAGGAATTACTTGTCCAAAAAGAAAAAGGAATCATTAAGGCACCGTTTGGTTGCACTTTTTAAAAGAGGTTTTTTTTTTTTAAACAGAAAAAGTCATTTTTTATTTTCTTACTTTTTGCTTTTAAGTAAAAACAATAAAAGCAAAAGCACGTTTAGTAAAATTGATTTCGTCTGTAATCTTTTTATATGTAATGGAAAACTTTACCGAATCATAGTTTCCCAAACGAAAGCCTATGACAGGCATCACCTCTCTCGATTGCAAATTTTTTAAGTTAAGGTCAAGCTCGTCCAAAAAATAAAAATGACTTTTAAAAGCAAATTTTCATTGCTTTTGCTTAAAATCAAATATTTTATTTTTTGCTTTCTAGAAGTCCTTTTTATTTCTTCTAACCAAACAGTTTTTTTTACTTTTACAACATTTTGCTTTCAAAGCAAAAAAGATTTTAAAATAAGTGCAACCAAACGGTGCCTTTATCATTTTTTTTTTCTTGGCTAAATGAAGGAATCACTTTATGGAATCCAATAATTCAAAGCCAAGTCAAAAGCAGTGGTGGAAGAAAAAAATACTTTAATCTTAGGTGACGTGCTTTTCCAATGTCTTTCCCATCCCCATCATTGTTGAGGAGCAAAACCTAACAGGTACTGTATTTTTTGACTCGGCATACAAAGAAGTATTGTATTTTTGGGTTTCTGTTAAAATTAAATTTCATGTTTACTTATTCCCCCCCAAAAAAAAAATGCTAACTCAAGTTATGCGTTATTTGAGAGATAACCCACCAATTATAATCACAATAAGAGCTCATGGATTATTAGTCTGGGGAGCATAATTGCCTAGAGGCCCTAGACATGTAGAAAGCAGAAACATGTTCGACATGTGGGGCTAATGAAACTGTACGGAAACCTGGCCGCATATCTAAACTTTCATGCGCAAGTGTTCTGTTTGGTTGTTCAACTCAAAATTAAATAATTCAAGAAATTTTATATAGTATTTGTAATACCCTAAATATTTATTGATTTATTTTACGTGTGTATATTTGGTGGAATTATACACAAGGTGATAAATTTAAATATTGTTGAGGTTAGTTGAATGTTGGGATATATTGCATTAAATTACTTTGGATGGAAAGGATAATTAATTTGTGAGATATATATATATATATATATATATAGATGAAGGAAGGAAAGACAAAAGAAGAAAAGAATTGGAAAAAAAGAGAGAGAGCACGTGAAAAGAGAGAAAGAAAGAAGAAAGAAGAAAAAGAGGATAGAAAAAGTCAAAAGAAGAAAAAAAAAAAAAAAAAAAAAGGTAGCTAGTGGCGTGGGCACATAGGAAAAGAAGGAAGAAAAGAAAAAAAGGTGGGAGGTAGGTGTAGAATAAAGAAAAGAAGAAATGATGAAGAGAGAGAGAGAAGGAGGAAAGGACGGAAGAGAAGAAATAAATAGAGAAGAGAAGGAAAGAAATAAGAAAGGGAGAAAGAGGAAGGGAGAAGCCGAGAGAGGCAGTGGCCAAACGGTTCATCGGTCGGAGCATGGGAAGTTTTAATCTGACTTATTTTATTCACTTATTTTTGAGGTAGGGGGTTTAATTCTTGTATGGTAAATGATGATTATTTTGAAGCATATGTTAAGATTTGATTTATGTAAGGTGATAATTCTTGATGGTGATATATTTGAGGTTTATGATGGTTGATTTCATAGAGATTATATTTGAGGTTTATGATTTGGAGTTCGTATTATTTGATTAATTTATATATTATTTTGAATATATAAATGCTTGTATGTGATTTTAAAACATTATTTATTGTATAGGAATTTGATTTCCTACTGGGCAGTTGTTCGCTCACCCCAATATATTTTCAGGTGATAATTGTTGGCGGCACGTAGTAGAATTGGGGTCGAGATTTGGAGAAGTTATCACGTACATTTATTTTTATTTAAAGCTGATGTAATTTTATTCATTTGGTTGGCCAATGTATATTGATGATGAGTTTTGGGTTAACCATGGCTACCCGCAGCTGCGCAATACTCTGTATTTTGAAAGGAATGTATTTTTGAAAATATTGATTTGTACGGAGCTCATAAAAAAAAAATTGTACGTGTTGAGGTTTATAAATTTTGGGGCGTTACAATTTGGTATCAGAGTTAAGGACGACTCTGACTTTTGGATGGGAGATGATGTGGCAATAGTCCCAATAGGACCAAGATGGGTGAGGGTGAGGGTGAGGTTGAGTGAACCAATAGTCCCAACAGTCCCAATAGGCTCAATAGGGTGAGGGTGAGGTTGAGGGATGAGTCACATATTTCACATCAAAAGCGGACAAGTCCAAGATCTGGGAAAAGTGAAGGTATTGTTTTATTATGAGATGGCATGGTTAAGTTAGTACGTACCGCGTGTGGTACTATGGTTTATTTGAAATTCTTGATGAAAAAAATACAATACCTATTTTAGAAAAAAAAAATTGTTTTCTTGAGAATGGAAAATTTTTGTTTGATTTATGAGCTCTTTTAAAAAAATCAGAGTTTGCAGCGGAAGCTTAGTGGTATAACCAATAAGTATTTGATATGAGGTTATTCAAATTTCGAGGACGAAATTTCTTTTAAGGGTGGTGGAATGTAATACCCTAAATATTTATTGATTTATTTTACGTGTGTATATTTGGTGGAATTATACACAAGGTGATAAATTTAAATATTGTTGAGGTTAGTTGAATGTTGGGATATATTGCATTAAATTACTTTGGATGGAAAGGATAATTAATTTGTGAGATATATATATATATATATATATATATATATATATATATATAGATGAAGGAAGGAAAGACAAAAGAAGAAAAGAATTGGAAAAAAAGAGAGAGAGCACGTGAAAAGAGAGAAAGAAAGAAGAAAGAAGAAAAAGAAGATAGAAAAAGTCAAAAGAAGAAAAAAAAAAAAAAAAAAAAAAAAGGTAGCTAGTGGCGTGGGCACATAGGAAAAGAAGGAAGAAAAGAAAAAAAGGTGGGAGGTAGGTGTAGAATAAAGAAAAAGAAGAAATGATGAAGAGAGAGAGAGAGAAGGAGGAAAGGACGGAAGAGAAGAAATAAATAGAGAAGAGAAGGAAAGAAATAAGAAAGGGAGAAAGAGGAAGGGAGAAGCCGAGAGAGGCAGTGGCCAAACGGTTCATCGGTCGGAGCATAGGAAGTTTTAATCCGACTTATTTTATTCACTTATTTTTGAGGTAGGGGGTTTAATTCTTGTATGGTAAATGATGATTATTTTGAAGCATATGTTAAGATTTGATTTATGTAAGGTGATAATTCTTGATGGTGATATATTTGAGGTTTATGATGGTTGATTTCATAGAGATTATATTTGAGGTTTATGATTTGGAGTTCGTATTATTTGATTAATTTATATATTATTTTGAATATATAAATGTTTGTATGTGATTTTAAAACATTATTTATTGTATAGGAATTTGATTTCCTACTGGGCAGTTGTTCGCTTACCCCAATATATTTTCAGGTGATAATTGTTGGCGGCACGTAGTAGAATTGGGGTCGAGATTTGGAGAAGTTATCACGTACATTTATTTTTATTTAAAGCTGATGTAATTTTATTCATTTGGTTGGCCAATGTATATTGATGATGAGTTTTGGGTTAACCATGGCTACCCGCAGCTGCGCAATACTCTGTATTTTGAAAGGAATGTATTTTTGAAAATATTGATTTGTACGGAGCTCATAAAAAAAAATTGTACGTGTTGAGGTTTATAAATTTTGGGGCGTTACAGTATTGAAAGCACATTTTATCATTTTGAATTAACAAATTCAAGAAAATGATAATTATCATCACAAATTAGAGTAACAATTCAAAATAGTGGTATTTCATGGATTCCTTAAAATTGATTTTACAATATTAACAATAATAATAACTACAATATTTTAAAATATTATAATTTAAGATGATAAATTTATACTTTCAATCCTATGTAATTTTTTTTGAATTATTTAATTCCGAATTACACAACCAAACAGCCCCTTGTACGTATAGAATGCCATTTTGATATTTAATCTGCCAATGATATCGATTGGGCTTGTTTGGCAAATTTAAGATAAAAGATATTGACAAAAAGTTGTTGAATTTTTTTTTTCTTTGGTAATGGACCCTTCTACACTAAGCCGTGCAAATGTGCAATTGGGAGCAGCAGCCTAAGTGACTAAATCAGTTTTTAATTCAAAATTCGTGTTTGGTTAACCCTAAGAAAAACAATTATTTTATAATCACTTGAAAAGCGACCAGAAACTAATCAAGCTTGGGGGCTATTATTTTTCAAGTGAAGCGTTTTCCTCGTTATACCTTTGGAAATAAGAGGGGAGCTCTGATTCCTCTGAACCCCGGCATCAAAGTTTCTCATTATCATTTACACAAAAAAATTAAAAATTAAATAAAAATTAAAAATTAAAAATTTCTCATTATCTTCACGTAAACATTGTAGCAGCTGGATGAGGAAAATTACAAATCTTGGAAATAGTAGACAATTAGAGAACCAGGAATGAAAAATTGAATATTTTTCATAAGGTAGATGGTTACTATAAAGTGGCCATGTTTGTTTAATTGGAATGGAATGGATGAGAATGAAATCTGATTCGATGATTGAAGTAATTTAGAATGAAAAAAGATTTGAAATGATTGTCTAAACACACTATTTGATTTTATTCCCATTCAAATTATCTCACCCAAACATACTGTTTAGAATGAGATTCCATTCCATTAATTTCATTCCCACTAAACAAATATGACCTTAATTATAGACTGAAATTAACTCTGCCCTATACATTCTTCGAGAAATTTCTTCCTTCTATCGAAGGGGAAGCGTGGATTTTTTATTTTTTATTTTTTATTTTTTTTGTCATTTTAAATTGGTTTCAGGATTTGAATTCTATTTGAATCCCGTGAATCATGAACTCGGAAAGTAAGGGGTCCTTTTTGACGAATGGGGAAAGCCGTCGGAAGAATCTTGCTTTTAGTGGCAGCGTGCAATAATTTGTTGTTGTTTTTCGTCGGTGGGGCTGCACCGCAATAAAATTCATCCATTTTATTTTTAGTTTCTATCTGATTCACGGATTTTATCAAAAAAAAAAATAAAAATATATAAAGAAATGTATTTTTTCTTACTTGATTATAATAAAAAATTAAAAAAATAAAATAAAATAATTATGACTTGATATAATTTTATTTTTTTTCCTTTTTTTTCCTTTGTAGAGTCCGGAATCAAATAGAGGGTTAGGACATCCTTGACTTATTCTCAAATGTTTATCAGCATCTTATCAAGATCTTAAGATATTGGATGAAATGGTTATTTCAGCAACAAACTCAAAAATAAAAATAAGGATAAATTACAAATAAATCTTAAAAAATTATAGGCTTAATTTTTCTTTATTATCCTTAATTGTAATTTACCCCATTAATAATGATTTATCATGGTATTTTGTATTCATAGAGAAGAAGTGATATTTTGTGAATCTGGAGAAAATTGATGAGACTCACTTTATAGTGTTTGAATAGCTATATGGAATCCTAAGGGTTTAGTTTAATGGCAAGTTGAGTTTTGATAAGCGTCTTAGGAATTGTAAATTGAGTGTTCAAAATTCTAAAAAAGTGTTGATCTCCTCTAGGTTAGTCTTAAGACCCAAACGGGATATTAATTGTACAATACATGTAAAACGAGATAACTGCACATACAAAGATAATAGTTAAGGCTAAAACCTCCAACCGTGCTAGCTCCTCGCTATCAGAAGAGATTACAGCTATATTGAACTTTTTTCCCATTTTTTTTCTTCTACTTTTTTTTTTGTTTTTGTTTTAATCTTCAAAGCTGAGAATAGCTATGGAACTTAAATGGTCTAAAACGTCAAAATAGGCGGCTTGAAGTTTTAGACAATTACCAAAATCCAAGGCCCAAAGAGTGGAGAGTATTAATGTATGTACGAGAGAAATGGAGAGAAGAGAAGAAAAGGGGAGAGATTTCCTTTGTTTGGATTGTTAAATTGGGTAGGAAGAGAAAGAAAATGGAGAAAAAATTGACTTTTTTACCTTTCTTCTCAAATTGGAGAGATTTAGAAAAAAATTGAAAGATAGGGAGATCATTATGCCACGTGACATGTATAACAAACAAATGAGAATTGATTATATACATGTATCCCTATATTATGTTATCATGTGTCCATATATATATATATATATATATATATATATATATATTTATGTGTTCAAATGAATATGATTATGTGTCTATATATATATTATATTCACGTGTCCACATATCTGTATGCACATATCTATATTTTTTAAAATTAACTATTACACGTGGTGTAATATGAATAGAAGGGAAAAGGAGTTCCACTGTGAGGAACTAAGCATTGTTTACCTTAAACTGTCTCTGTTCCTTAAGTGTTAGAGTTGTCACCATTGTTGAGGAAATCGAATTACAAAGACTTTTTTTCGAATTGGCATAACCTTTATAAACTCACTTTCGATAGGGTGAAGATAAGAAGTTACCCAAATACCACCAGTTTCTTCGGAACCTCACCAAGTTAAGCTTATGGACGTCTAAACTAGAGGAAGATCCAATGCCCACACTGGAGAAGCTGCCAAACTTAACCATCCTCCGATTAAAATGGAGAGCATTCATTGGGAAGGAAATGGTTTGCACTTCCAAAGGCTTTCCACAACTTAGATCTCTACTCCTTTGGGACTTGCCTTACTTGGAGGAATGGCCTGTGGAGGAAGAGGCCATGTCTAGACTTCGTGAACTAGAAATTAACAATTTCCTGAATTTGAAGATGGTTCTGGATGGATTGAGGTTCCTCACTCCTCTGAGAATTGCAGATCTTCGACATGCCTGAAGAATTCAACAAAAGGCTTCGAGTGGTAAATGAAGGAGAAGGAGAAGGAGGAGGAGAGGATTTCTGTTTCCTCTCTTCTTCTGTGGAGTTTGATCAAGGACAATCAAGTAAATCTCTCTCATCCCTGTCTCTCTCTGCTTTCATCTAGTTTTCTCATATTTCATCTCATCTAACTAGTAGTAATATTTTCCCATCTCTCGCTTTTGTATCTTATTTTCCGTTTGGTTCCCGAGAAAATAAACAAAATATGAAAATAAGATTTTTGAGTCCTTTTTTTTTTTTTACTTTTTAAAAAAAAAAAAAAATTAATTTTCAATTATCTGTGTTAGTTTTCAAAAACAGAAAAAAGAATGAAGAACTTGAGTCTACTATTGACTATTGGTGTGAAGCTTTGGTGATAATATTCTTGAAATGACTTGAGAGTCCTAAATTTTAGGATGCTAGACAAGCGTATATACATGGACCATTTGGTTCAATCGCTAATATAATAATCTATTGACTATTGGGATAAAATTTGTGATTGTCAAATTGGTCATAAATATTCGAAATTGTTATGAATGTCTGGGAATGGCAATGTAACTCCTTTTTTTTTTTATACATTAAAAGATGAATACTTTTATGATACTCACAGTTTTTAGGATATCATATCCAGTTACTGTTTGAAGTGATCCACTTATTATTTGAAGTAGATTATAATGGTTTACTTACCAAGTGACCTGCTTACTATCTAAACTAACCCTGTAGGTATATAATCCAATTTTTTGCTTGAATACCATAGAATTGCCTTTAAAATACATAAGATATCAGATTGCAATATACAATTAAGTAATTGATGTTGTGCTACAGACCTACAGTCAGGTCAAGTACTTACAAATCAACCAGAGCTTTCTAGTGATTTGATAGATATTCATGTTTCTGGCTGCACTATGTCTCCCATCAGTACTATTCTTGTTATGGGACGTTGGAATTTGTAATTCACATGCTATGGTATGCTTTTCTTCATCTAGGTCATCCCATCAATTTTTTCGACTAGGATATCTCCCAAGCCACATCTGCCTCCTAATTTTAACCTTGTAACTAATCACATTCTTTTACATGGTCAGAAAAAAGCAATCCTTAAAAAATGAAAATTTCATATTGTTGTATAATTTCTCCGTCTTTTTTTTATGATTTCATATCTATGGCATCTGTTCCTCTGCAACTTGACTGATTACATCATTTCATATCTGTTCCCAGTACTTGATGTGATTGTGCGAACTCAGTTTTCATTTTTTTTTTTTTTAAAGTTTCTCTTTGGTATGGATTTTCATGTTGCTTATCTTCATATGTGTGCTTTCGTATGCACTTGGATCAAGTTTATGATGAGCTAGTTCAGCCTTTCTTCATTTATAAATACAGTAGCAGACCAATTTATGTTCCTCTTGAAGGGTTTAGTGATGGGCATTTATTTTGAAATAACATCTTCATCTAAAATTTAATGATTAATTGTTTGGTTTCTGCTTAAAATAAGTGTAGATATATTATTTTGGGTTTTCTACAATGTTTATAAATTTGTGTTTATTAAATTTCTTTCCATTCAAAATATGTTGCTTTCATTGAAAATCCTTTTCTTTATATTTATCTTGGAGTAGTACAGTTGTGGTGGATTCCTGACTTTGTCTAGGTTTCAATCAGAGTCTAGTTGGCCAATGCTAGAATAAATTGTATGTCAGCAGGCTTAGCAAGCTCTACGATGGAGAATTCTTTTTCACTGTTTCACGGCACACGAATTAAGTTAATAATTTTGTTTGTAGGATGACATCCTATTATAGCATCTTCTTGTAGCCTTGAGCTTAATTCTAGAAATTTATTACCAAACCTCCTTTGTTTTCCTTCACATTTGTTCATGGAATTTGAGCTAAAGAATTTGCACAATGACTGCAATTTAGTGGGGACGAGTTAGGATGCGCCCATTGAAATGGAATAGTCCTGCTTTGATGGTGTCTATGCCAGGAAAAAAATGAAAGTGATCCTCTCAGCTTATTTCAAGGACAAATAAATTAACACATATGAAATTGCCGAGGGATGAATAAGCTCTGATGACGAGGTTAAACAAGTTGTAGAAGGCCACCCAAATCCCTACACGAGCGGACCATACCCACTCTTTGAAGGTATAATACTTATGCTTAGTCTAATCCTTGTGGAACTATACTTGATCAATGAAGGAGTCCGATCTTGTTGTATGAATTTTTGCTCTTTATTGCAAAAAAAATGTAGTGTTGGATTGGTATATATACTATATTATGCTCTATGCTATAACAAGGAATCATTTGATCCTGCTTAACAAAATAAACCCTCATCCCTATCAAGAAATTGAACTTTTTTAAAATCCTTTAATTTCAAAAAGTCTGTTGCTTGCATCCAATGTTCTCATGTTCAGTGATTAATGCTAAGTTTTTTAATTACCTGATTTCTGACTCAGTTTGAATCAAATACATTCTGCTGTTTTGCAAATGCATTGCCTATTCTAATTAGTGGGTTTTTTTTTTTTTTTTGGGTGATAAATGTAGGCAAGAAGTCTTTGAGGGCCTTTAAAGGAGTGGTGAGCCTTTAATACTAAATTTACCAAATTAAGATATTACTTGCTACGCTGGAACGAATTTGAGAAATCAAGACGAGAAGCTTGTAACGTGTTTCATTTTTACATAAGCAGAGATTGTAAATGGGCAAAAAATCCACTTAAACAAGAGATTTGAGAAAAACTTTCATATACAAAGATTTTTAAAATTATGGTTTTTAGTGGACAGTATTACCGGTTCTCATAAAAACCTTTTATATTTTTCATTAAACCTTGAAAGGTTTAAAATAAATAGGGGTAAAAAGCAACTCTTAGGGTGCTACTAGCGGCCCCATTCTTTTTTCAATAAATTCAGGGGAACGGCTATTGCAACCCCCCAAAGGGTTAAGTTGCCCCTCCATTTTTTTTAATTAAAAAAATTATTATGTAAAATTACCAAAAAGGGCTTAACCCTCACCCATCCCCTCTCCCACACCCCTCCTCACCGGCAACCTCTCTCCCACACCCCTCGCCGGAAAAAATGGAGGTTTTGAAAACAAAACCTCCCTCGTCGGAACCCCGCACCCCTCTTCTTCCTTCCTCCTCTTCCCTCTTCTTCTCTGCCTTTTTTTTTTTCTTCTTTCCTTCCCAGAACCCCTCTCCCACACCCCTCACCGGAACCTCGGACCCCTCTTCTTCCTTCTTCCTCTTCCCTCTTCTTCTCTGCTTTTTTTTTTCTTTCCTTCCCAGAACCCTCTCCCGCATCCCCTTCTCGTCGGTAGCCCTCCCTCCCCATCGTCGGAAAAAATGGAGGAATACACAGATCTGACCACAGAGAAAAAAAAAAAAAAGAGGAAGAAAGAGAGAAAGAAAGAAGAGGAGAAGAAGAGAGAAGGTCGTTGGAAAAAATAGAGGAACATAGATCTGATAGATCTAACCACAGATCTAATGGATCTGACCAGCAGAGGAGAAGAAAAAAAAGGAAAAAAAAAAAAAAGGAGAAAAGAAAGAAAGAAAGAACAGGAGAAGAGTCGCTGGAAAAAATGGAGGGGTGCCGTCACCGTTGCCCTTCCTCGCCGGTCACCGTCGTCGTCTCTTCTTCTTCTTCTCGCCGGCTGTCACTGCCATGGGGTGTAAGGCGAGTGAGAGGGGTGAGTGAGAATGAGGGGTAGTGAGGTCTTTGAGAGGGGTGGGTATATATTTTTGGAGGGTGGGGATAACAGAGGGGGGTAACTTAACCTTTAGGGGGGTTGCATTAGCCGCTCCCTAATTCAGGCTTTTTTGGGTGGGCCTAGGCTTCAATCCAAGGACCAGCCCAAGGGTACTAGTGCCAGGCTAGAGCTTGGGCAATCAGGCTCTGGACAGGCTTGGGCTGGGCCGTGGGTTTTTTTATGAACCTTTACCCACTCGCCATTTGCTTTATTTTTCAACAAATGCAATTTTCTATACTTTGCTTTTGCCGGAACCGTCTAAGATACGGCCGATAGCATTAAATCCATTTGATTTTTATAAATTTGATCTAGTAAGTAGGACACCATGAAATGTTACATTTTAAATATTCTAATTCTTCATATAATTTAGATTCTAACATTTTTATCTACAAAGTAATATTTAGTCTTTTTCTCTTTTTTTTTTTTTTTTTTTTTTTGGCCTTTTAGCTGTGAAAATTCAAGTTGGTATCATTTTCATGGAAATTTAGTTGGCCCACTCTTAATTAAATATGAGAAAAAAATATTCTCAAATGGTGTTTGGATGAAGATTTAAAATCTCACAATTGATGATTTTTCTTACATGTTTGGTTAAACCTCATGAGCCATGGTGTTGATAAGTTGTTAGTGGTATTGATTGTTGGTAGGCGGTAGGTGGTGGGGCAGTGTTGTTCATGACTTCATGGGGGTGGTAAGTGGTGTTGTGCTAGTAGTTCTGTGGTCTCTGTTTTGGGGGATTTGCTAGTGTGCAGTTTTTTCATGTATAATATTGCCTTTCACTGATATAAAAATAAAAAAATAAAAAAATAGTGATGGGTGAGGGTTGGTAGTGGTGGAGGAGATGGGCCATGGCAACAGGGGTGGCCCGGGATGATGGCAATGGTCTAAGTTGTCATTTTCAAACTCCCTTCTTGAAATTTTAGAAAAAAATACATGCTAGATAAGAATTGAATTGACGTTCATGAGTTTAACTAGTTGTTCTTCATACTTTAGTTTTAAGAAATTAAAGATTTTATATTCGACTACTCATTTTCTCTTAGAGTAATTAATCATTATTCTAAATATTAATTACCGTGGTGGCATGTCAACGGTGGCTTACTCCTGTTCTTAAGATTAATTAAGCAAATGCCTAAATACTCTTCTTCGCCTTTCGAAAAAATAAAAAATAAAAAATAAAAAAATGATGAGAGTTGAATGTGAGCTTTTAGGCCTCAAAACCCATGTTCAAATCCCATACATAATTTTACAAATCTAAAGCAATGTAACTATAAACAATTTAATTAAAACTCAAAATCTCACTTGCAAATTCTTCTTCCAAATCTACCGTATCTACCTAAGTGCACTTTTAATGGGGAGTAAAAGAATCTATTTCCGCATTGAAAACTGCCCTTACCCACTTTTCCTTTCCCTTTAATTAAAAAGCGACTCTTGCCTTTTACTTGGTAGACATGCTGTTAAATGTTGATGGTGCTGCTTTAAAACTTTTCAATGTACGATTGAGAAGTTTCCCCAACCCACATTACTTCTCTACACTGTCATCACATAAGACAGCAGTGTCTCACTATTATTGGGTAACGACAAGACAGAGAAATAAAACGGGTGTTATAATTTAGGGTTGTTTTAACCTATGTCGTATGCTGATATGTTTAGTTACAACTAAAATCGTAATTATTACATTCGAAAATATATTCATACAGGTTTTTTTTTAAAAGTATTTTCATATTTTATAAATAATTTGTATTATTTTCTATGCATTTTTATTATTTTTCATACTAAGATTACCTTATTTATTACGGCTTAACATATGGCCTTAGTTAAGAAGACCCTATAACTTATAAAAAAAATAATTAATATATGTTTTGTACCATATCATGTAATTGAGACTTATGAGCTAGGTTTTTTTTCCTAGATATATTTTTTGAAAATGACCAACCCAGCCCAATATGCAATTCTCCCTCTTTAGTATGCCATCAGGATCTTCTGAGTTCCAACTTCTAACTATTTGAGCAGGAGCAATGATGTTTCTAGTGGAGGAATCTCTTAATGTGTGTTCTAAAAATACATGTTAAGTTATATTTAATGAGATAATCATCGTATAGGGAAATATATTTGCAAAATTTTCTAAGCAGTAAGCACTTTGTATAATTTTCCATACATTTTTATTATTTTTTATACGATAATTGACTAATTAAATAAAACTTGACATGTGCCCTTAAGACAAACAGGGGCGGAGGGAGGGGGGGCCTTTGGGGGCACGTGACCCCCCTCACTCAAAATATAATTTTTTTTTTTTTTTTAATATTTGACTTTAGAAAGCAAAAAGAGACCCCTGACCTTAGAAAGCTGAAGTTGGTGACCCCCCACCGGACTAAAAGTTTTTTTTTTAAAAAAATATTTGACTCAAACACCCAATTCTCAAAGTCAAAAAGCAAACTAAAGGCTCCATTGCTCAGAACGAGAAGCTTCTCCCCTGTCTCTCACCCCATTACCCCACGTGACCACGTCACTATGTCAGTGTGACAGTAATCTCACTTCCCAAGTTCGGAACTACCTGTTCTCCAAAGCTTGAAAGACACCACTCAGCCAAGCACTCCGGTTAGACGATGGTGGACGGGTGGAGTGGGCGACAACGTCGACGGCAATCTTTCATCCGGCATTCGACAACAGCAGGCTCAGCAGCACACACTCACGTATGATACGCAAAAAGAACTTCTTTTTCTAGGGTTTGATATGAAAAAAAAAACCTCTTTTTTTACTTTTCTATGGTTTAATGTGAAAAGAAATTTTTTTTTTTCTAATTTTATAGGGTTTTTATTACTTTGATTCTCAATTTCTCATGTTCTTCTGCAGAAGATTGGCTTAATCTCTCTACCAAGAATGCACAAGCTCACAAGCCTAAAACTTTCTAAAATCTGAGAGGTACCAAAATCCTTTTAATTAATTTTTTAGTTGGTCTTAAATTTTTGGACAGTTTAGTTCAGGATAAATTTGAATGTTGACTTGTTGATTTGCCAGATTTTGGGGATTTATTGAGAGAACGCCAAATGCATAGCATGCTCAAAGAATTTATTGGTTTATTAGCTTGGAGGAATTGCATTTGAAATGTCACAAGGTAATCAAAACTTTCAAATATATTTATTTACAGCACCATGATGTGTGATTTGAAATTTGGGGTTTGTTGCTATGCTATAGGAGTTGAATTGTTGGATATTTGAATTTGATTTTAAATTGTTGTGTTTATTTATACAATCAGATTTGATTATTTTAATATAGAGATTTAAATTTCAATTTGAAATAGGAATTTGAAGTATGCTAAATTAGGAATTTGGATTATATATTTATAATGTTATTTTGAAACAAAAATTGGGAGTAATGCCAATTTAGGAATTAGGAATTTGTAGTATGCTATAAGTAATAAGTTTTGGACTTTTGATATGAATACTTGAATGTTAATTTATGGATTTATACTATAATATTTGAATATATGAATTTAATTTGAAACAGCCAAAATAACAGGATATTTAAAGAGAAAGTTGCCTTTGGAGTTTCCAGTCCCACCCTCTCAACCCCCTCCAAAGAAAAATGATGAAGGCTCAAGTCGACCTTTGGAGTTTACAACCTCACCACCTCATGATCAACCCCCTCCACAAAGAAATGATGAAAGCTCAAGTCCACCTTTGGAGTTTCCAGCCTCACCCCCTCAACCCCCTCTACAAAGGAATGATGAAAGGCTTGAAAGCTCAAGTCATATAGGAATCAATGTGGCAGATCTTCCTGCGGATCCTGGGCTACGGACTCGTATTTGGGATTACCATCCTAATGTTCGAGACCAAGTTCGAAGAGCATACTTGCTAAAGGGTCCTTGTCAACCTCATGACCATGCTTTTCCATATAGGAAATTAGGAGGAAAGGAGCGAAGATTTAACCCTGATTGGTTTGGTGCACATGCTGATTGGTTGGAGTATAGCATAGTAAAAGATGCTGCATTTTGTCTATGTTGTTATCTTTTTAAACAAGAAATTGGAGACCAAGCAGGTGGTGACACCTTTGTTTGTGTGGGGTTTAGGAATTGGAAGAAAAAAGAAAGGCTTCAAGGTCATGTTGGAGGTGTTAGTAGTCATCACAACCAATGTTGGAATCAGTGTCAAGATTTAATGAGTCAAGATCAACATATTGACACAATTTTATTTAGGCAATCAAGTGAAGCTCGAAGGTGCTATCGAATCCGTTTGAATGCAGCAATTGATTGTGTTCGATTGCTTTTACGACAAACACTTGCATTTCGTGGTCATGATGAACACGAGGAGTCTTTAAATCATGGAAACTTTCTTGAAGTTTTCCAATTTCTTGCTGATCACAATGAGGATATCAAGGCTGTCTCATTGAAAAATGCTCCTGAAAATTGCAAGTTGACTGCACCTTGTATTCAAAAGGATATTGTAAATGCGGCTGCAATTGAAACCATAAATGTTATAATTGATGATATTGGTGATGCTCTCTTTTCTGTCTTAATTGATGAATCTAGTGACGTATCAGCAAAGGAACAAATGGCTATTGCATTACGTTATGTGGACAAGAAGGGGCATGTGATTGAGCGTTTTTTAGGTATTGAACATGTGGCTAATACCAATGCTCTCACACTCAAGGCGACACTTGAAGCATTATTTTCTAGACATGGATTGAGCATGTCTAGATTACGTGGCCAAGGCTATGATGGAGCTAGTAATATGAAAGGAGAGTTCAACGGTCTTAAAACGCTTATTATGAAGGAGAATGAATGTGCTTTTTATATTCATTGTTTTGCTCACCAACTTCAGTTGGCTCTTGTTGCTGTAGCAAGGAATAATGATCATATAGCCTCGCTCTTCATGTTGCTTGCTAATGTGGTGAATTTGGTTGGAGCCTCATGTAAACGTCGTGATATGCTTCGGTTAAAACAATCTGCTGCAATTACAGAAGCTCTCTTGAATAATGAGCTTCAAAGTGGGCGAGGATTAAATCAAGAAACTACTCTTAAACGTGCTAGTGACACACGTTGGAGTTCACACTATAATTGCTTGATTAATTTCATTTCTATGTTCTCTTCTGTGATTGATGTACTCGGGATAATAGCAGTGGATTGTTCAGCATCTGATAAGAGAGTTGAAGCAGGTCATCTATTGGACTTGATACAATCATTTGATTTTGTATTCAGTCTACATTTGATGAAAACTTTGTTGGGATTCACAAATGATTTGTCACAAGCATTACAGAAGAAAGATCAAGATATTGCAAATGCCATTAACTTAGTTGATTTATCAAAGCAACGATTGCAACAGATGAGGGAGAATGGGTGGGATTCTTTTCTTGATCAAATTTCTTCTTTTTGTAGCAAATATAAGATTGTTGTTCCCAATATGGATGATAGGTTTCTAGCTCGAGGAAGGCCACGACGTAATTCTGAAGATATGACAAACTTGCATCACTATCGTGTCGAGTTATTCTATGCTGTCATAGATATGCAACTTCAAGAGTTAAATAATCGTTTCAATGAAGCGAATAGTGAGTTGCTTCTTTGTGTGGCTTGCTTGAGTCCAAATGATTTATTCTCTGCATTTGACAAGCAAAAGTTAATTCGCCTTGCCCAGTTTTATCCAAAAAATTTCTCTATAAAGGATATCATGGTACTTGAAGATCAACTTGAGATTTATATTTTGGATATGCGCACTAGAAAAGAGTTTTCAGAATTGAAAGGAATTGGTGCTCTTGCTCGAAAAATGGTTGAGACAAAAAGACACGATACATATCCACTTGTTTACTTGCTAGTGACATTGGCATTGATTTTACCTGTTGCAACTGCCACAGTAGAGAGAGCGTTTTCTGCCATGAAAGATTGTAAAGAATCGATTACGCAACCAAATGGGAGATCAATGGATGAATGGTAGTTTGATTGTGTATATTGAAAAAGACATATTTAATGGTGTGGATAATGAAGCTATCGTCCAACGTTTTCAAAGTATGAAGAAGCGTCGTGGACAATTGTAAAGCCACAAAGGTCTTAAGTTTTTTGAAGAGAAAGTGGAGTATGTGGACAATTGTAAAGACACAAAGGTCTTAGTTTTTTGAATAGAAAGTGGACAATTGTAAAGCTGTAAAGGTCTTAGGTTTTTGAATAGAAAGTGGACAATTGTAAAGCCGTCAAGGTAGTTTTTTGAATAGAAATATTATCAATGAAATATTATAATTTTTGGAAGTGGCTATTAGTCTATTACTTTAAGTATTCTTGATTTATTGATGTTATTGTTAATTAGAGTTTAAGAACTTTGTAAAATATTACAATCGACTAATTTACAACCAACTAAAAGGTGCCCCCCTTGGAGAAAATTCCTGGCTCCGCCCCTGAAGACAAATACATGTTAAAAAACTCGTCATAATATCTCTGACTTATCCCGTTTTCATGTTTGTTGAACCTTTTATTTTTAGGGTAAATTACATTGAGACCCCCTATAGAATCTGACAAATGCAGATGCACCCTCTCACGTTTATGAAATTACACTAACACCCCTACTTTACAAAATAAACTACAAAGAAACCCCTCCCTCTAACCTCCGTCCATTAATCCATTAAATCATGCTCAATTTTTTTCAAAATACCCTAACTACCCTTTTTGGATGACAACTTTCATGTTAAATGCATAACTCATTATAAACAATTATTTATTTAATTAAATTTTTTATTGATTTGAAAAAAAAATTAATTTGCCAAGTTCTCACCTCATTTGATTAAGTAGATTGGTAAAAAAAAAAAAAAAAGAAAAAAGAAAAAAAGGACTATGTAACATTACTTATATGTAGAAATAAATTTATACAATTATTACAATGGGGATGCGCGTAAAGAGGTGGCAAATGAGGTGACAACTTAGCAAATAAAAAAATTTTAAAAAAAAAATTTACTAAACAATTATTTATTTAATTAAATTTTTAATTGATTTGAAAAAAAAAAATTGATTTGCCAAGTTCTCACCTCATTTGAGTAAGTAGATTGGCAAAAAAAAAAAAAAAAAAAAAAAAAAAAAAAGAAAAGAAAAAAAAAGGACTATGTAAAATTACTTATATGTAAAAATAAATTTATAGAATTATTACAATGGGGATGCACGTAAAGAGGTGGCAAATGAGGTGACAACTTAGCAAATCAAAAAAAAAAAAAAAAATTGCACTTCAATTGAAAATTTAATTAAATAAATAATTGTTTTTAATGAGCAAATCTGACGGCTACCACACGTTGGATAGAAAATTTAAGCTTTTTACTATTTTTCTTTTATATATATATATATTAGTTGTTTATCAATAAATAATAAAAAAATCGAATGTACTAGATGAATGAGTTAAATTGATGAGTTATATGTATTTAACATGAAAGTTGTCATCCAATAAGGGTACTTAGGGTATTTTGAAAAAAAAAATTGAGCATGATTTAATGGATTAATGGACGGATGTTAGAGGGAGGGATCTCTTTGTAGTTTATTTTGTAAAATAAGGAATATTAGTGTAATTTAATAAACGTAAAGGGATGCATCTGTATTTGTCAAATTCTACAAAAGATCTTAATGTAATTTACCCTTAGTTTTAATGTTAGTTTTACAAGAACCGTTAAGGTAGTTAGTAGATAAATGTTCTACTCAATGAGTCAATGTAGTATGTAATAGATGTGGTTGCATTTAATGTTGTGGTAGTTAGTAGATAAAGTTATATTCAATGTAGTATTTAATAGATGTTGTTGACAGTTGAAAGTTTGTACCCAGATTTAAGGGTAAATTATATTAAGACCCGATGTAGAATTTGACAAATATAGATACACCCCCTTCACATTTGTGAAATTACACTGACATTTTGTATTTTACAAAATAAACTACAAGAGACCCCTTCCTCTAATTTTTGTTTATTAATCCGTTAAATCATACTTAATTTTTTAAAAAATACCCTAACTACCCTTATTGGATGACAACTTTCATGTTAAATGTATATAACTAATCAGTCCAACTCATTCATCTAGTATATTCA
Source organism: Liquidambar formosana (assembly GCA_039720395.1). Taxonomy (NCBI): domain Eukaryota; kingdom Viridiplantae; phylum Streptophyta; class Magnoliopsida; order Saxifragales; family Altingiaceae; genus Liquidambar; species Liquidambar formosana. Next base: position 39,719,294 of record CM077823.1, on the reverse strand, counting down.
AATTTATTAATTGATAAACAAATAAAAGATAATATATATATAGATATAAGAAAAATACCAAAAGCTTAAATTTTCTGTCCAACTGATGTGGTAGCCATCAGATTTGCTCATTAAAAACAATTATTTATTTAATTAAATTTTCAATTGATGCACTAGAAAGCTTAAATATATATAAGAAAAATGTTAAAAAGCTTAAATTCTCTATTCAATTGATTTGGTAGCTGTTAGATTTGTTTATTAGAAATAATTATTTATTTAATTAAAATCTTAATTGATTTGCCAAAAAAAAAATGATTTTCAAAATGAAAAGTGATATTGAGAATTTGGACAAAATTGAAGGGACTCAATTTATAGCATTCAGATTACTGCTGTATGAAAAATGATGCATGGGGTCTAAAAAATTAAGATAGGACAATTGCCCCGAAAAATCCATGGGCCCTAAACTGCTTCGAACCACACATGAGAAGTGATATTGAGAATTTGGACAAAATTGAAGGGACTCAACTTGTAGCATTCAGATTACGACTTTTGATGTAATTTTATTTTTATTTTTTCTCATTTTTTTTTCCTTTGTAGAGTCTAGAATCAAATAGAGGGTTAGGATATCCTTGACTTATTTTTAGATGTTTATCAGCATCTTATCAAGATCTCAAGATATTAGATGAAATGGTTATTTCAGCAACAAACTCAAAAATAAAAATAAGGATAAATTACAAATAAATCTTAAAAAATTATAGGCTTAATATTTCTTTATTATTCTTAATTGTAATTTACCCTATTAATAATGATTTATCATAGTAATCTGTATTCATCGAGAAGAAGTGATATTTTGTGAATCTGGAGAAAATTGATGAGACTCACTTTATAGTGTTTAAATAGCTATATGGAATCCTAAGGGGTTAGTTTAATGGCAAGTTGAGCTTTGATAAGCATCTTAGGAAGTGTCAATTAAGTGTTCAAAATTCTAAGAACGTGTTGATCTCCTCTAGGCTAGTCTTAAGACCCAAATGAGGTATTAATTGTACAATACATGTAAAACGAGAGCACTGCACATACAAAGATAATAGTTAAGGCTAAAACCTCCAACCGTGCTCCTCACTATCAAAAGAGATTACAGCTATATTGAACCTTTCTTTTTTTTTTTTTTTTTTGTCTAATCTTCAAAGCTGAGAACAGCTATGGAACTTAAATGGTCTAAAACGTCAAAATAGGCGGCTTAGAGTTTTAGACAATTACCAAAATCCAAGGCCCACACATATCAGAAATAGGCTTCAACAAGGAGGCCAGGAGAGGATTATGACAAAGTCCCACACGTGCCTTCCATTACATTTGAAAACATATATGAGCAGTAAGCAAAATCAGGTAATTCTCTCTCTCTCTCTCTCCCCCCCACCCCCCTTCTTCGATTGGTGTTGAAATGTTGAATTATCTTTTCTTTGAAGCAGTGGGTGGTAATTTGTTGCGGGTAAACTCATTTACCAGCGACAAATTTTGTTGATCCAATAAACAAATATTTTGCATCATTTTCTTATTGTATTTCTCTTGTCAAATTTTGTTTCTTGATATGACTTATTAGCAAACCCTTCATAATTTATCATCTGCTATAATTTCTGTAGCAGAATGAGTGTTAAAACAACCATATACTGGACCTCTTCCTCTGTATTTTATTTTATTTCTATTTTTTGTTCCTGGGGAGAAGCCAAACGAGCCATTGGATTACACACTGACTGGAAATCTCAAACATGAAACCTGCCCCTTGTGAATGAGGAGATATGCCACCAAGCCACAAGAACCCATTATGACATCTTCCTTTGTTGTGAACACCTTACTTTTTTCTTTTTCTTTTTTTGGTCTCAATGATCTACCATTACCCAATTGCATTTGTAAGATTACTACAAGAATATGGGTATACGGAATACCTCAGCGGAAACGAATCGAATCTTTGTACTTGAATTACAAGCCCCACGCAATCACGAACTTTGAAGACGCACTCACTCGTCAATGGAGAAAGCTACCAGAGTCTTCCCAATAATATCCACACTCCAAGTTCAATGACTATGGTGATGGTTGCCAGAAAGATGAAACAGAGAGAAGAAAGGATTGAAATATTTTTCACATAACGTCTGTTTTCAACAGACACACATATATATATGAGTATATCTTATGTCTGTTCCCAACAGACATAACCCATTTAATCCAATTAACCCATGTGGACGATCCATGGGTTGTGGGTCGGGTCAAAACCCGATCCAAATACCAACATCTCCCACTCGTCCACTTTGGGTAACATGTCCACTAAATGGTTTCTTCTCTATCTCGTTTCCAATTCTCTTCTCATACAGAAAATGGAGCGTGCGACCTCACGAGAAGGTATAAGTTAGGAGTGCTATATTAATTTCATATTTTTTTTAAAAAAAATTTAAAAAAAAAATATTTTCTGTTAAATTTAATTTCGTATTTCATATTTACTTATTCCAAAAAATAATTAAAAAATAAAAAATAAAAAAGAAGAAGAATGAAAAAAATGGCTAATTTAAGGGATGGGTGATTTGAGAACCCACCAATTAATTACAATAAGAACTGGTGGATTATTAGTTTGGGGAGCATAATTGTCCACACATGCAGAAACGTGTTGGACTCACTTTATAGCATTCAGATTACAAATGAGAAGCTACAAATGAGAAGTGATATTGAGAATCTGGACAAAATTGAAGGGACTCATTAAAGCATTCAGATTACAACTGCATGGAAAATGATGCATGGGGTTTGAAAAATCAAGATAGGAGGCTTGGAGTAGCAGACAATTACCCCAAAAAATCCAGGGGCCCTAAACTGCTTCGAACCACACATGATAAGTGATATTGAGAATTTGGACAAAATTGAAGGGACTCAATATAGCATTCAGATTACAGCTGTAGGAAAAATGATGCATGAGGTCTAAAAAATCAAGGTAGGAGGCTTGGAGTTGTAGACAATTACCCCAAAAAATCCAGGGGCCCTTAAATGCTTCGAACCACACATTATGGGATAACAAATTTTAGATAGGTTTACCCAAACAAACACACTTACACATGCTTTGAAAAATTAAGGTCCCAAAATTTCTTTATCATAGACAAAATGTGATAAGGGACGCACATCATGTTCTACACGATGTCGTGGAAGAAAAAAATACTTTATCTAAGGTGACGTGCTTTCCCGTTGTCTAGCGCAAATTGGAAATGGAATCTGGTTTTGGTGCAAAAGTCTAATAATGGGATTTTTCTTTCCTATCCCCATCATTATTGAGGATCAAAGACTAACAGGCATTGTTTTTCTTCTTTCTTTTTTTCCTTTTTTTTTCGGGTTTCTATTAAATTTAATCATATTTACTTATTCCAAAAAATAAAAATAAAGGGAAAATTACCCTTTAGGGTCCAAAGTTTGAATCAAGTTTCACTTTAAAGTCCAATGTTTAAATTGCGTCAATTCAATACTCGAATTATTAGTTGAGTTATAATTTGAGGCTTGTTGTCAAAATTTTCTGTATTATCCCTATTTTACCCCTTTTATGAGTTTGAAAATCCTATTTTACCCCTATCAACATCTAATAAACATTTATATTTTGATTAGATCTGAATAAAGGTAAACTACGATTAAACCCTCATGAATTATTGGCTAAATTTGTTTTACTATCCTGACTTATAATTTACCCCACAAATAATTATTCATCATAGTATTTATTGAGGAGTGATATTGAGAATGGGGAGAAAATTGACATGGGAATTTGGGACTCTCTTTATAGCATTCACATTACAGCTGTATGGAACTTAAATGGTCTAGAAATCCAAAACAGGAGGCTTGGATATATACCAAAAATTACCTTATATAGTGTGTTATTGGCTTATGATAAAATGAAATGGTCTTTTTTATCCGAAGTTGTCATCACCAAAGTGTGTTATTGGCTTATTGTATAGAATGCCATTTTTATATTTAATCTGCAATGATATCAATTGGGATTATGTGGCAAATTCAGGAAAAAAGTATTGACAAAAAGTTGAAACATGACAGTTGGGAAAAAAAATTCTCAATTGAGAGATATTCTTCCACATGCATTAAACATTAGTAATGTGGGATGACTTATGGTTTTAATGTTGATTTCTGCAAGGAATTAACTTATTATTATTGTTAATTACATTAATCTAATACAATATTACATAGGAATTTACATGAAACAACTGATTTACTGGTATATGATCACTGCAAAACTTGAAAATAATCAACCTTTTCTGGGTTCAAGAACTAAAACCCAAATTAAACCCTCAGAGATGATTTTTGACCCAAAATAGGGTGCTATGATATTGGCTTTTTGAGAGGGGACCAAAACCCCTCAGCTTTTGCATCATGTGGTGACCAAAAACCAAATTCCGGTTGTGAATAATTATTGGCCATAACAAAAATATATGCTGTGGATTTGTGAAATGATGGGATTTTAGAATTCAAAATTTATCTTTCAAAATTGTAAAGTATCTTGTTGCCAAACTTTTCTAAATGACATTTTGCAATTTTCTTGTTAAAAATTTAGAATTTGACAAATTTGAAACACGTAAATGGAATTATTATATAGGCTTTAAAAAAAAAAAATGCTAGGTCAAGGGATGGGTGATTTGAGAACCCAAGAATTAATTACAATAAGAGCCATTGAATTATTAGTTCAGAAAATATAATTGCCTAGACATGCGGAAACGTGTTGGACATGTGGGACTAAGAAAGCTTTCACAAACACTTATCCGCGCATAAATTTTCAATTATTACAAAAGCAATCATGAATTATTATGTAAGAGTGTTTTATGTAGGCTACAATTTCATAGTATATCATTACAAACATTGCCGCCACTATGCCAGCAAAACCAAGCACGTTGAAACTAATGAACCCTTCTTTACTAGGCCGTGCAGTTGGGAGCAGCCGCTCGAGTGATTAAATCAATCAATTCTTAATTCAAAATTTGAGTTTGGTTAATCCCAAGGAAAACAATTATTTTATAATCACTTAAGCAAAAAAGCGATAAAACAGATAGTCTAACAGGTGTTGTTTTCTTTTCTTTTTCTTTTTTTTTCTTTTTCTTAAATTTGGTTTCTGTTAAATTTAATTTCATATTTACTTATTCCAAAAAAAAAAAAAAAAAAAAAAAAGAGGAAAGAAAGAAAGGAAAAAATGGCTAATTCAAGGGATGGGTGATTTGAGAACCCACCAATTAATCACAGTAAGAAATGGTGGATTATTAGTTTGGGGAACATAATTGTCCATACATGCAGAAATGTGTCGGACTCTTATAAAGCATTCAGATTACAAATGAGAAGCTACTAGGTGTCCACAAATGAGACGTGATATTGAGAAACTGGACAAAATTGAAGGGACTCAATTTATTGCATTCAGATTACAGCTGTATGGAAAATGATGCATGGGGTCTAAAAAATCAAAATAGGAGGCTTGGAGTTGTAGACAATAACCCCAAAAAATCCACGGGCCCTAAACTGCTTCAAAACACACATTATGGGATAACGAAACACCCCTCGTGAATGGTTGCTGCAGAGTATTACTGTCTGATATATATAAAGTGAGAAACTGATGACTTGGTTGCAGATTTACATAGAGAGAAAGCTTCTAGTTGTTGTTTTGGTGAAGGAAGATTATTGAGAAGAAGAAGAAGAAGAAGAAGATGGCTGAGTCTGTAGTATCCTTTGCTGTGGAAAGGCTTGGTGACTCTCTCATTCGAGAAGCGAAGTTCTTGCGCGGGGTGACAGGGCAAGTGGAGCAGTTGCAATTTGAGTTGCAGCTGATGCAGAGCTACTTAGAAGATGCAGATAAGAAGCAATACAAAGATAAGAGTGTTCGGGCTTGTGTTTCAAGAATCAGAGAACTTGCTTATGATGCTGAGGATGTCATTGAAACTTTCGCCCTCAAAATTGCATCCAGAAGAGGAGGGGGAATCCAAAGTGCATTCAAAAGGTATGCTTGTATCACCAATGAGGTTGCAGAGCTCCACAAGCTTGGCTCTAAGATTGAGGCCATTAAAGCCCATATTTCTGACTTAACAAGATCTTTGGAAACTTATGGCATAACACATAGTATAAGGGAAGGGGAAGGCTCGAGTTCTGAGCGAGGGATGCCGAGGCGGTCTTATTCTCATGTTTTTGAAGAGCATATAGTTGGGTTCAGCGAAGACACAGAGACCTTGGTGGAACACTTGGTGAATGACAAGAAAAATTGCCCAGTTGTTTCTATTTGGGGGATGGGTGGTCAAGGCAAGACCACTCTCGCCAAGGAAGTTTACCGTCACCTTGGTATCAAGGATTATTTCGATGATGTGGTTTGGGCTTATATATCTCAACAATGCCGAACAAGAGACGTCTGGGAAGGAATTCTAATTAAACTTACCTCTCCATCTGAAAATGAGAGGGAGGAAATTGTAAAATTGAAGCATGAAGAACTAGCGGGGAGGCTCTACGAAGTCCAACGACAGAGGAAATATTTAGTGATCCTTGATGACATTTGGAGCATCCAAGCTTGGAAAAGTTTGAGTCCTGCATTTCCTGTTGGAGTTGTAGGGTCTAGAAGCAAAATGTTGCTTACCACTCGCAATAAAGACGTAGCCCAGCATGTAAATGGTGAAAGAGGTTTTCTCTGGGAACCACGGATTCTAACAGAAGATCAGAGTTGGGAGTTGTTAAAGAAGAGAGCATTCCACATGAAAGATCCAGGTAGTCCATATCCCCAACTGTTTCACTCAGTAACGTTTACATTTCCCTTAGTGTCTAGTCAATTATCAATTATCCATCGTTGCTTTTTGTTAGATATGCAGAGACAAGTCTAGCATGAGAGTCCCATTGACATTTGTCAGATCCGTGTCAACCTAGTTTTACTTATTCATTTGTTATTATAATTGTCCTTTTTTTTTTTTTTTTTTTGGCCAAGATTATTATTATTTGAAATTTGAAATTTTGATTAATAGGGATGAATGGAATTTGATTGAGTGTGAAATACGCTAAAAAATTATTTTCTTGTTGCCTATCGTTATTTATTAGATTTAAAAATGGAAAACTCATGCGTTGTTAGACATTTGAAAGTACTTTTTGTAAAAGAAACATGCAAAAAATGTTGGAGAAAAATAAAGAAATACTTGGCTCCTCACAGTGGAGGAGCAACTGCTTTTCTTCCCTCTCACTCATATTATGCCATATGCATAATAAACAAATGAAAATTGATTATGTACATATATTCTTATGTTATGTTATTATAAACATGCATATATGTGTCTAGATATATATGTTTATGTGTCTAAATGAATATGATTATGTGTCTATATATTTGTATTCACGTGTCTACGTATATGTATCTACATATCCATATTTTTTTTAAATTAATTATTACACGTGACGTAATATGAGTGGGAGGGATCGGAGGAGGAGTTGCTCCTCCACTGTGAGGAGCCAAACATTATCTGAAAAATAATAACTTTCAACACATGAGATAACTCAGTTGGCAAGAAACTACGACTTAAGGAGATCTTAAATTCGACTTTTGTTAAATCTCTTAAAGCGACTCACATAAGATTTTATGGTTCTCATGGACCTTTAATCTATCTAGTTCACATGAGTTGTAGGATCTTATATGAGTTACGCTGTCATAGAAAAGAAAATAAATAAATAAATAAAAAAAGCAAGCAAGCAAGCTTGCTTTCAAAAGCAAGGTTCTTGTTGTCAAGAGCCCACTAGCCCAAATGAAAAATAAAATAAAATGGTTGACCACTCATTCATTTTCGCTGGAAAGACTATGCTACACTTTCCATAGCCTCCTAGCGGCAATTGTTTACTAAAGTTTCTCGCACCATTTACCAGATCCCTGACAACATCCAACGAAACTCCAAGGGTTAACAAGACGATTTTCTTCTTCTTTTACCTATGTTTAGCTTTGATTATGCATTCTCTACACTTTACTTCCATTTCAAGTATAGTTGTTATTCAGAATTCCAAAATTGCTTTGACTTTTAATTTTTGGGGTTTTAAGATATATGTTTCAATTCCTTCCATTGCAAGAACTGGTATTGGGCAATATAACTCTGAATCCATATAAAATTGTTGCTTTATGTAGCTTAATTTCCACCATGATCATTTTAATTAAACTAAGTTTGGTATTATTACACAAATCCTTGTTTATAGTTTCAGTAATTTAGCCTGATAGAAAAATACTTGAATTTTTTTATGATGTATGTATAATTTTTGTCGAGTATGGTTGGGCCTTGTTCATAGTTTCGGCCATTTATATACAGTCTATATATTTACGGTTGGATCTTTCATGTACCCGAACGCCAGCTATGTTTTGGGCCTAATCTATATATCTATATAATCTATAATCTATCTATACTACCTATAAAAAGATGAATGTAAGAAAAACTTTTGATTGACTAATATACCTTTATTTTAATTTTTAAATACACAACTACCCACCCTTCTGCATATATAGGAAATATATTAATATGGAAACTATAATTCTAAAACACATACCTTAATTTATAAAACATAATTGTAAAACACATATCTTAATATATAATACAATATATGTTCGCTTAATTTATGAAGTAAACATAAATGTAGATGATGATATCATATAAAAATAAAATTGAGAATTTTTTTTTAGAAAAAGTAAGAAAAACTATATTATGAGGGATCAATTTCACTTATTAAAAAAATAAATTAAATAATATTTAAAAGCATCAAAAATATAAAATATAGAAAATAAAAATAAAATAAATATGTTTGCTACTCCCCTTTAGAATGCACATCTCAAATTGAAGTAGCAAATTGCCACAGCCCACGTAAGGTAGCAAAAGACAGATTTGTTACTGTTTTTTTTTTTTTTGCTACCTGCCTCAAAGATGCTCTTGTATCACATATTAAATTATATTATATCTATACTACCTATAAAAGTTTATCTTTTGAAACACTTTTGATTGACCATTACATCCTTATTTTAAATTTTAAATATTTATTTGCTTCCCATATCTAACCAATTAAGAATGTTTTATATTTAACCAATTAAGAATGTTTATTTTCTAGCAAAAAAGAAGGAAAAAAGATAATACAATTTATGTTCGCTTTATAAATTCTATACAGCCTCTACTACTATGCATGTGTTGTAGCTAACTTCTTATTCCTTTCATAACTCCTAACAATTGAAGGAATTTTAACCTATTGTGTTGAGCGTTTATTCTAATAAGTTAAATTAACACAAAAGTAACAAATAATTAGATTTTTATGTTCAATATATATATATATATATATAATTTATAAATTTTTTTATTTAAATAATATTCATGTGCAACGCACGTGTGCCCACATCTAGTCTATATAAAATGGAGGATTGGAGTTACTGTGTAGGTGCCACGTGTTACCATAGGTATTTTTCATTTTTTAAATCACATGCTGAACAACTTTTTTGGGAAAATTAAATTTTAGTAACCAACTTAATACCAAACAAATGATATTTTCTATCAACTTGCTACATATTCACTATATATGTACTTCAAAATGACTACTAATTTCTTTTCTTTGGTATTAAGTTGAGAAGTGATTGCCAAACAATAATTTCCCATTTTTGGCAAACTTACTTTTTAGTGATCACTTTTCAACTTAATACCAAACAAAGGGTATTGTCCGTCAACTTACTACAAATTAACTGTATAAGTACTTCAAATTGAGTACCAATTTATATTTTTTGTATTAAGTTGGGAAGTAGTCACCAAAAGATAATTTCCCCAACTTTTTTTTTGAGACTTTGTATTCAATGTTCCTTTTCACACGGTGCAAGTAAGTTGACGCTTGATGTTCACTGCACATCTCTTCTTTTTCATGTGAGAGAATCGAAAAACCCACATTGAACAATGGTTAACCCAAATTTAGTATGTTGTACCATATCTCTTCGTTTTCTTTATACCTATTTATCCCATCTCCTAAAAATTGAACGTATAAAACAATAAATGATCATAATCAAAAAGAGAGAAAGATAGAGAAAATGAGAATTAAAAATATATAAATATATAATAAAATAAAAATGCGACAAGTTGGAATCCTCAAATTTTCTTGATCTACATTAAAAAAAAAAAATCTTTTAATCAAAATTCTTCCAAATGATTAATTACCCAAAGATGAAAAGATCTATGCTTTCTCTTATCTTCTTAGTTCTCTTTTTGCTTCTCTCGTTCTCTTTCTCTTTCTAAACTTTTCTCTCATCTTTTTATGTTCTGATTTCAAACATATTTTCGGTATTTTTTTCCCCTAGTTTTTTACTCTCTACAAAACCCACTTGAAACTCTCATAAAAGGCCAGGATTCATTGTTGTCAATCATTTTATAATCTACACCATTGGATTTTGAGACACCTTCAATGCCTATACTTGATTTGGTACATACCAACATGTCACAACTAGACCGTGGGATGGGTTATGCTCTAGAGAGTCTTAATTTTTTTCAACCAAATATCATAACATGCCAGCTCATTCATTTTCTCACAATTTTCCACCATTAAAAATTAATTGTTTTTCAAAATAATTTGTCCTTTTTAAGAGTATGATTAAATTTTGTGTGACACATTATGCTAACATTGCACCGAAAATTATTTTGATTTAACTATTTAATTTATTTATTTTTTATATCTTTTAGATTTAATAGACATATTGTATTAATAAATACATTTTACTATTTTAGGGAATAAATATTTTGTTAAAATTCTAATTTTCAAATAATATTATTTTTATAAATAAATCCGTGCGATGCACTGGTTTTGAAACTAGTTACATATATAAGCGACTTCCCTTTCGATTCTCATTTTCTTATCCGATGTGGTCTGACATGAGCTTCTAACAATATAAGTTTGCTACCTAAAACTTTAAACTATTAGGTGGAGGTCCAAACAGGCATATTTGGGCAATATAAAATATGATATTTTTTCAACATTTTTTTATATGTGTAAATTTAACTAGAAAAAAATGGACCTACCACTTGAACAATAAAGATGTACTCATGAGAGAAAGGGTCGAATATAATGAAGATATTAGAAAATAACTGTTGCATTCTAAAATAATGTAATGATTTCTTGTCTTCTAATTCATAATAACAAGGGAATAATATTGTAATTTGTTGACCAATTTCCTAAGTTCCTATTATTTAGAGATTTTTCTTTCTTTTTTATTATAGATATTTTTGGGTAATAGAAGAAGAAAGGCACGTACTAAAACTAGATAAAACTAGATAACATAATCATACACTCGGTTCGAGCTCTCATAGTTCTATTAGTAATTTTAGTATGTAGAAGATTTTTTTATTTTTTTTATTTTTATTTTATTTAATAACAAGAAAGCCTTTTAGGTAAACTTTTGTCTATATAAGACCTCACAACCCATATGGATCAGGTAAGTCTAAGGTTTATGAGAATCATGAAACCTTGTGTTAGTGGTCTCAAGGAGTTTAACAACAGTTGAATTCTTGACTTCCACTTCCTGATGCGAGATCCCTTGTCAAATGAGCTACCACTTGGGATTACATTGGGAGAATTTAAGCTCCTAATTTTGTACGGTATAAAACTAAAGATTCTCAACTTTTTAAAAAAAAAAAATAATAATAATAAAATCAGATAACTATTAAATGAGTGTCATTGGGAAATCGAGTAAAAATGTTCGACCAGATTGTGTAATTTTTTTGAAGCACAGAAAACCTGGATACAGTTAATTACTTTTGGAAGTCCTACACCTTATTTTTCCATTCACATACAAATGGTTCTTTTAATTACATTTACCCTCTATTTGGTTCGAGGAATCTACCAAGGAAAAGAAAGAGAATGGGAAAAAAAATAAGGAAGAAAGAAAATGAAAGAAATAGATGAAATCATATCAATTTAAAATTATTTCAATTATTCTTATTCTTCTAATTTTCCATTGCAACCAAATAAGGGAAAATACAATTTCTCATATTTTTTTTTTTTTCTTGATAAAATCCTTAAACCAAATAGAGCCTTAAGAAATATATAACGAGGTTTTAACTCTTAGTATAGTAACTTTATTACCAGTTTATCTTTATTTAATCTCTTGGGATGTGCACGCAGATTCTACAACTATGACACGCATAGAAGCATTAGGGAGGGAAATGGTTCGAAGGTGCAAATTTTTGCCATTGGCCATCGCTGTGCTTGGAGGAATTTTGGCAACAAAACACGAAGTGGATGAATGGAAAATTGTGCTTAAAAATGTCGACTCATACATAAGAGGCAGGGGGCTTGAACAACAAGAGTATGGTGTATATGAGGTTTTAGCTCTAAGCTATGATGAATTACCATACCAATTGAAACCATGCTTTCTCCACTTAGCTCACTATCCAGAAGACTATGAAATATCCACAAATAAATTGGTTAGAATGTGGGTTGCAGCAGGGATAGTGTCACCAATGGAGCAGAGAGTAGAAGAAGAAGAAACAATAGAGGATGTTGCAGAATGTTATTTACGTGAGTTGTTGGACCGGTGCATGATTCAGGTGGGAAAAAGGGTGTCATCAACAGGAAGGGTTAAGACTTGCCGCCTCCACGATCTTATGCGAGACATGTGTTTATCAAAGGCAAATGAGGAAAATTTTCTTAAGATTCATTTGCAAGATCGAGGCAAGAAAGTGGATCCTCGACAGGTTCACAGATTTGCCGTCTATTTGCGTGAAGTACGTTTGAAAGATTTTCCCTTACAGGGAAGAATTGCCCACCTTCGATCTCTCTTATTTTTTACAACTCACAAAGATGGCACAATAATTCCGCAGAAAGTGCAATCTCAGATTGCCAACTTCAAGTTACTTAAAATTTTAGATTTTGAAAGATGTCGTCCCTTAGGAAAGTCTTTTTGGACAAGACGTACCAAATCAAAATTAGCAAGAGCAATAGGAAACTTAATAAACTTGAGGTATTTGAGTTTAAATAATTATTTCTATATAGACATTCCATCATCGATTGGCAATTTGAGATTCTTACAGACCCTAATTGTAAAGGGATCGAACACAACGGTACCAAAAATTATATGGAAAATGGAACAATTGAGACATATATGTTTTTCCAAATATGGTTGGCATGAGGTGAAAAAAACTTGTGGAAAGGTGCGATTGGATAATTTGAGTAACCTGCAGACACTACAGGGCGTTGGATCAGATATGTTTGATATTAAGGAGGTGACTAAATTGGCGAATCTCAAAAAACTGTATTTAATTTCGCAGATAGTGAAGTTACCAGAATACTCTCAATTCCCTCAGAGCCTCACTGAGTTAACCTTAAGGGAATCTGAACTAGAGGAAGACCCCATGCCCACACTGGAGAACCTGCCCAACCTAACTATCCTCGGCTTAATTCGGACTGCATTCATTGGGAAGAAAATGGTTTGCTCTTCCAAAGGCTTTCCACAACTCAAATCTCTACTTCTTGACAGGTTGCCCAACTTGGAGGAATGGCGTGTGGATCAAGAAGCCATGCCCACACTCTGTGAACTACAAATTGAACGTTGCCCACTCTTGAAGATGGTTCCGGATGGATTGAGGTTCGTCACTACCCTCCGAGAATTGAAGAGCATGGACATGCCTGAAGAATTCAACAAAAGGCTTCGAGTGGTAAATGAAGGAGAAGGGGAAGGAGAAGGAGGAGGAGAGGATTTGTACAAAGTCCAACACGTGCCTTCCATCATCATAACGAATAAAATATAGGATCTCCTTTTCCTTTCTTCCTCCGTGGAGTTTGATCAAGTTATTCTCTCTCATCTCTCTGTCTCTCCTTGCTTTGATCCACTTTTCTTTTGAATTCATGTCATTTAACGATTCCCTGATCTTTTTCCAATCTCTCGCTTTTATATCTTATTATTTCCCGTTTGGTTCCCGAGAACATGGAGGAAAACAAAAGAACATGAAAGAAAATTTTGAGTCTTGATTTTTTATCCGTATTTGTTTTCAAATAACAGGAAAGAAAATTGAAAAATTAAAGTCTCCTAAATTTATTATCACTGTTCTAGGCTCACATGAGTAGACTTTTCTGTTTTCTCGGTTCTTAATAATGATACGGTGCAAACTTTGGGTTCCGAAAGTTTCCTGCATTTTCTCGGGAACCAAGCGGTGGGAAAATTATAAATTTTTTTGAAAGGTCACTGTGTAAGTACATCTTTTTTCTTTGTGGTCTACTGATGCTATTGATTTGGTAAATTTGTTGTTGTGAATATTTGGTTCTCTGTTTGGCTCTTAAATCATCACCATCTGCTAGGCTCTATGTTTTCCTTCTTATTTTCTTTTGACTTTCAATTCTTCTACCAATACCATGAAGAACAAGAAACCATGTCAAATGCCTCTTTATTTCCTTGACGATTTCACCTTGAAAACTGCATACCGGCCCATATGAGTTATAACTTTATGTTTACAATCCATTGGTGGGATTAGGAGGAAAATTTTTTTTTAAAAAAAATGTTAATTTCTATATCAGATTGTTCTGTTTTCACTTTTTATTCCAATATGAGGACTATCTAATACATGCCTATACGATCCAGCATATGTTTTTTTGATATCCAGGGCTTCATAATTTTTGGTAAAAGAACAATAGAATGGACCTCTTCCTTGGAGATATATATGCATGTTTATTAGTTTTGTCTCAATGAACTACAGTTAGCCAATTGTGCAAGAAATATTTTTAATGGATCATCAGTTAGCCAATTGTGCAAGAAATATTTTTAATAGATCATTCATGTTCATTTAGGATACACATATTAGAGTAGTCGTTTATTGAACTAATAGAATAAAAGCATGTTAATGGTTTCAATTAGGGTGTGTCCATGATGGTGAATCAGTGCTAGATGGAAACTGTTGGCAGCTGGCTTCGTTCAAGACGTGTAGTTGTCACCTTTCTCTTATTATATGTTAGCCATTCTGTTGGCAAAATGATAGATGGAGTACATGACTTACAATCTATTGAACAAAAATCCATTGCTATAGTTAAAGGTAGCACATGTAAAAATTTTCGATGATTAAATACGTAGACAGACCATATATAGCACATGAATTATCCACCAAGAATTCTGAGTTTGTTTTTTCTTTGGTGGTAAAATTCGTAAATTTTATTTGTGCATGGCCGTTGTTGTTGAAAGAGTCTTCCTCTGTTTTTATATTATATTTTATTTTGTTTGGTCTTCAAGAGAGCCGAAACAAGCCATTTAACTATACAATGGAGGGTAATCCTTCCCCTTCTCTGAAACCTCCCCACCCTAAGAGTTCAAAAACTTGGACACAAAACCTACTCCTTGAAAAGGAGGAGAGATGCTGGCCAATAGGCCACAAGGGCCAATGATGACATCTTCCCTTGTGATATAATTTTTTAAGTTTTGTCTTAATGATCCACAATTAACCAATTGCATGAGAAATATATTATTTACTTATTCTTGTATGTTTTGCCAGTTAAATGTACGGAAGTAGTAGTTTATTGAATTAGTAGAGCAAGAACGTGATGATTTCAATTAGGGCGTGTTGTGATGGTATACTGATTTGTTCCTATACATTACCATTTTAAATTAAGTTAAAGTTTCATAAATTGAGTTCTGTGGTAAATTTTAATTATTGTTTGTGCCTGGCTTTGAAAGATTAAAGCTTGCATTTACATGTGTCAATATTAGTATTGTATGCAATAGTTCTAAAACATGTATAGCTCAAAGTTACATGCATACTTTTTGTGCATATCAACCTAAAACTACCCAAAACACAGAATTAATGATGATTAGCGTGCGAAGTATGTCATATGTTTGCCTTTAAAACTGATTGCTTGGTGAACACAGACCAAGATCATTGTCCTGGCCAATGAAATAGTGACAAATTTAGGTATGGCCCAAAACATAGTTTGAAACTAATTAAGATGCTTAAAGGTTTTTAACTTTTGATAGAAAATAATAGGTAGATGAAGGAGTCTGCATCAGAAAATCAGTCAGTGAACTATAATAGCATTTATTCAGTTTTTGTGTATGATGCTTTGGCCATAATATTCTTCAAATTACATGAGTTCCTAAATGATATTAAATTTGATGAGGATATATATCTGGTTCTGTGGCTATACAATACCAATTTGCAGATTATCATTGCATATAATTTGTGATTGCCAAATTGCTCACAAATATTCCAAATTATTCTAGTATGTCAAGATGGCAATATGTTTTTCTTATTTCTAAATAATAAGACACAAGATGGCAAAATGCAACCTGTAACAAAGTTCATGTAAAGCTACAACATGATTGGGTATTCTCAAACCAGGACTCTGAAGTGATTTGCTAGAAATTCATACTTCTAGCTGGGCTGTGTTTCCCATTGGTATTATTCTTATTATGGGACAATGGCATTTCGATCTCACATGTTATGCTTTTTTTTTTTTTTTGTCTATTTATTATCTTCATTATCCAGTCAATTTGTTTCACTAAGATCTGGCCTTCTCTTGATTTTAACTTTCTAAGCAGTTCATCTTGTTTTATGTTTTCATGTCTATTTTTTTTTTTATAATTAACAAATTGTATTAATCAGAGAGAAGAATACAAATGTTTTCATGTCTATTGCTTATGTTACTCTGCCATTTGACTGATTACACCCTTTTTTTCCTAATTTATTTTCAGGTAAGGCCATTCATGGTGCAAAAGTTTCTACTCTTCTTTAGCCTCGATGAAATAGACCAAAAATACGTTCAGTGCTCCGGATTGAAGTTGACCATATATAAAACTGATTGTGAAGTATTTGTGTGGTTATGAAAACTTGCTTTGCATATTCTTTAATGTTCTTCTATGTTGTGGGATTCTAATGTTGCTTATGATCGTATGTGTGACTTGGGCTGCACTTGATGAAGTAAATAATGAAGCTAGTTCAGTCTGTTTGTGATTTGTAAATACAGTTGAAAACTGGTTTCATTTCCTTCTCAAGGGTTCAGTAATGGGCATTTGTTCTTAATGAACCTCTTCATCTTCAACTTAATGTCAATTGCTTGACTATTGCTTAAAACAAGTGTATACATATTATTTCTCTGATCCTAAAATTTTTGGTTTTGTTCAATGTATTCCTTGGGAAGGAAATGGTTTGCTCTTTGAACTTGTAAGTAAGTATTTGGGACATTTTTCCTCTTCCCAATCGCAACAGCATGGCTACTATTGCATAAATCTTCCAATGCGAAAAAATGCCTTCTTGGTATCTGATATGCCAATGATATCAAATGAGCTGGTGTGGAAAAGTTACAAGGGAAAATCTTGAGAAATAGTAGAAATAGTTGGGAAGAGATCTCAAACTCATATTTTCTTCCATCGCGGGTTGGAAAACTTTCATTAAGGCTATAAATCTATATCTATATCTATATCTATCTATACTACCTATAAAAAGATGAATGTAAGAAAAACTTTTGATTGATTAATATACCCTTATTTTAATTTGTAAATACACAACTACCCACCCTTCTGCATATATAGGAAATATAGTAATATGGAAACTATAATTCTAAAACACATACCTTAATATATTCTAAAACACATACCTTAATATATAAAACACAAATAGGAATTTAAAGGAAACCCTAAATCAAATACTCCATTTAATACTATACATATAATCTTAAAGCATGTTGACTTCGTATCTCTGTTTTCGTCTCATTCTCTAGCAAACGAGAATGGCCTGTTAGAGGCATACCTACTTCCCAGCGTAGTCACAAACCAAATATCCACATCATGGAGACAATACATGGAGACGATACCGAATCTCAAGGGGCTGTTGTGTGAGTGTTTTATACTTTTATTATGTATTTCTTGAAATTTGGTGAGAATTCATATAATGCTGAATTTGTTTGTGGTTGTGAGTGGTTGTTTCCCTTGAATGCGTTTTGATTGTAACGTGGAAATTGTTGGAATGGGTCATATATATGTATATGATAATTATTATTATTATTTTGCTTGAATTTGATTGTTGATGGGAAGGGAGGGGGAAAAGAAAAAGAAAAAAAAAACAAAGAAATGAGGAAAAAAATAAAATGAAAATCTCGATCTCCACTCTCTTTTTAATCTCTAAGTGAACAAAAAAAAAATGTAGATGATGATACCAAATAAAAATAAAATTGAGAATTTTTTTTTAGAAAAAGTAAGAAAAACTATATTATGAGGGATCAATTTCACTTATTAAAAAAATAAATTAAATAATATTTAAAAGCATCAAAAATATAAAATATAGAAAATAAAAATATTGCCTCCCATATTTAACCAATTAAGAATGTTTTATATTTAACCAATTAAGAATGTTTATTTTCTAGCAAAAAAGAAGGAAAAAAGATAACACAATTTATGTTCACTTCATAAATTCTATACAGCCTCCACTACTATGCATGTGTTTTAGCTAACTTTTTATTCCTACCATAACTCCTAACAATTTAAGGAATTTTGACCTATTGTGTTGAGTGTTTATTCTAATAAGTTAAATTAACACAAAAGTGACAAATAATTAGATCTTCATGTTCAATATATATATATAGAATTTATAAATTTTTTTATTTAAATAATATTCATGTGCAACGCACGTGTGCCCATATATATATAGATATATTACCTATAAAAAGTTGAATGTGAGAAAAACTTTTGAATGAGTAATATACCCTTATTTTAAATTTTAAATGCACAATTACTCTTCTACATATATAGGAAATATATAAATATAAAACACATGCATAAATAGGAATTCTAAGGAAACTATAATTCGGATAAATAAATAAAACCCAGAATTGTAAGTTAACTCTATTTCATAACATATATCATTTATTCATTAATAATGGGATTCTAAATTCTACTTTCTCCATTAACAATAGTTTCAACCTATTTTAATAAAGCCCTCATCTTCTTTTCTTTTTCGAAATATAGGGTTTTAGGGTTTGTTCTAATTGTTATAGAAAATATTATTTTCCATGTAGGTCAAGTACTTCATATATTTCTGTAAATTTGGTTCTCCTACCTCTATTCTTACTAAATGCCCTACCTACAAGATTCCTTGTAAACGCAGTAGAGTTCTATTTTAGTTCTGTTAGATATTATTACTTTTGAGTTTTTTTATTTTTTTATTTTTTTGGTGTAAGTTTTTGACAAATCGTGATTCACAAATATTTTATGAGGATACCTTTCCTTTTATTTAATTATTTATTTTTGGAGTTGGTTTGTTTTCTCACATAGAACCTTTTATTAAAATATAATATAATAAAACCGAATGAGGTTTCTAGACTATCAAAAACTGGTATTAAGAAAACCAAATCCTATATGTAACGATGTTAAAAATTCTACCTTATCTGGTCAATAGAGCATCATCTCAACAAATGACAACCCAAGAGGATTCCCATGTTTTAGTAAGCACATTTTTCATTGAGAAAAATTTTAAAAATAAGTATATTTATCATAATTTCATTTAATTTTTTATATTATGAAAAAATTTAATAAAAAAAAACCCAACTTCCCCACTCATAGAATAATATTTTCAATGACTTAGATGACATTTATTTTAATTTATTTCTTATTTTTTGAATTTAAACACAATGTTATTTGTTCAATTTATTTATGAAATAATTTTTTAAAAAAATTATTACTCTTTGAAATAAGTATATAACTAGGTTAGTTGCCAAACAAGTTCGAAAAAAAGGGTTAAACTATTTAGCTTTTTCCTTACAAAAATAAACATATATATATATATATATATATATACACCGATAGAGCCATGAGAAATATCATTTTAATAGGCAAGTGTACAACTAAAGTTTACATATATTTTTTATATTTATTTAAGTTATTGATGACACATTTAATTAATTTATTAGCACTGATTTTTATTTTTATTTTTTTTCCCATCACAAAAATCTCTTCTTTAAAAGACAATTTATATGGTCCACTTTAGCGTAAATTCGTATACCATTGATGAAATATTTATTTTATAATACAAAAATATTCACATGCAACGCACATGTGTACCAACTAATATCCTGAAATATGTGAAAAGCTCTCCCGCAAAATATATTACTGATGATATTTTATCAGTGAAGTTTGCTATATGGCAGATCAAAAGCAATCCTCAGAATATTTATCATGTGCCAATGTTGTAAACTGCACTATGCCCTTGACATATGGCCCAAAATGGACACATTTCCTGAAGTTTTCTGCTTGGTTTCCTACCAAACAATCTCTTTGTAACAGAGCCATCCAAATCCCAGAGGAGCGTGATATTAGGACTACCTTTCATCCATGGTAGTGAAGAGCCTCAAAATTCGTGTCCTAAACCCATTGTACTCCAAAGCAAAAAGGACAATATCTCTAAAAAGATTAAGGGAGACCCCATTAGCAGTCCCATGAAAGCCTCCCATACTCCTCTAGTGAGAGAATGAGGAGTAGGTGGTCTTGCCATTGAGATTTTGCAATGTAAAAGGACAAACTGAGGTGTTCATTTTTTCTTTTCTTTTTTTTTTTTTTTTTTCCTTTTTATACCCCTTTGAAATAATCCTTCATTTGTGAGAATTGGGGATAGATGATCTTGTCATAACTAGAGAAACAAAATGGAAATGCTTAAGAGGATATACGGGAAGTCAAGAACAAAGCGAAGTGTGAAGAAGAGAAGTGTTATTTTCTTCTCATAGCCAGGAAAGAATGGTTTCCCAGCTATTGTCTATTTTCTTCTCTTTCATTGTCCCTCATTCCTTCCTTGGACTTGGGCCACATGGGGTGGCAAATGGAAAAGAGAAACAAGAAGGATGTCGTTATGTGTACACTAGGCCAAAATTAAAGAATGCCATAAAGAATGTGTACACTAGGCCTCATTCCTTCCTTTACCTTCTTAATCATGCATCTTTCATATAATTGGACTGTATTATCGTAAAAAAATATCGGGACCCACCAAAATGTAGGTTCTACTGATTACATTGTATCATCAAAAAATCAGTTCTATTGAATGATCTTAGGGCCTGTTTGGTTGTCCAATTCAAAATTAAACAATTCAAAAAAAATTATATAGCATTAAAGGCACAATTCATCATCTTGAATTAACAAATTTTAAAAAATATATGATGGTCATCAGAATTAAGAGTAGAAATTCAAAATAGTTGTATTGCATGAATTCCTTAGAATTGATTCTCTAACATCAACTATAGTGATAAATGATAACTCCTATTTTAAAATATTTTAATTCAAGGTGATGGATCTATGCCTTCAATCCTAAGTAAAATTTCTTGAATTGTTTAATTTCAAATTGGATGCCCAAACAAGCCCTTAGTCATTCTATTAATTCGAGTTTGATCAAATTGTTTGAATGGCCATGAGAGTTCTAATAATGTCTAGGAAAGACAAAGACAAGTATTTTTAATCAAATTGCCAAATGCATTTAAAATTTTAAATGAGGTGATTTTTTAAGGACAAGACACCTAAGTGAGACCTCTATTGTTTGGTTTTTCTTATGATGCTGACATGTACAAAGGTAGAGGCTGAGGACCTCTGTTCAAACCACAGGCTCTCATTACTTTCAACAACAAATATGGGAAAGCTCCCATGAAAGCTGCCCTCCTCAATGGCTGCTAGACCTAGAGGTATGACCGTATAACAGATATAAAGGGCCCGTTTGGATGATATTCTTATTTTTTCTTGATGTGCCTAAATTTGTTTTCTATTTTTATTAGTGAAAGGCAAAGTGCCTAAATCCATGTCCCCAAGTGCTGTTAAAGGATGTAAAGAAAGACGCTTCCGTAAAGGATGGCTAATTTAAGGGATGGGTGATTTGAGAACCCACCAATTAATTACAATAAGAACCGGTGGATTATTAGTTTGGCAAGCATAATTGTCCATACATGCAGAAACGTGTTGGACTCACTTTATAGCATTCAGATTACAAATGAGAAGCTACAAATGAGAAGTGATATTGAGAATTTGGACAAAATTGAAGGGACTCAATTTATAGCATTCAGATTACAGCTGTATGGAAAATGATGCATAGGATCTAAAAAATCAAGATAGGAGGCTTGGAGTTGTAGACAATTACCCCAAAAAATCCACGGGCCCTAAACTGCTTCGAACCACACATGAGAAGTGATATTGAGAATTTGGACACAATTGATGGGACTCAATTTATAGCATTCAGATTATAGCTGTATGAAAACTGACGCATGGGGTCTAAAAAATCAAGATAGGAGGCTTGGAGTTGTAGACAATTACCCCAAAAAATCTACGGGCCCTAAACTGCTTCGAACCACACATGAGAAGTGATGTTGAGAATTTGGACAAAATTGAAGGGACTCAATTTATAGCATTCAAATTATAGCTGTATGGAAAATGATGCATGGGGTCTAAAAAATCAAGATAGGAGGCTTGGAGTTGTAGACAATTACCCCAAAAAATCCATGGGCCCTAAACTGTTACAAACCACACATTATGGGATAACAAATTTTAGATAGGCTTACCCAAACAAACACGCTTGAACAATTCATACTTTTATCTTTTATGAACAATTCCTTGATTGGACAGTTATTAATGCCAAGAAGAAATAAAATTTCGTGCCAGATCTAATATCAGTTGAAGTTCATCTCTTACCAATAACCCAACATTTTTATTTTTTACAATTATTTTTTATGTTGACTAATTACCAAAATTTTCAAAAATCTTTACTCCCTAATAGGTCTCAAGATTAGTATTTAGTAGACAGCTCAAACTACTGTAGGGTAATGATAACACTCCATTTTGACATGATAGGCTCTATAAGAATTAGAATGGGTCTCATATTTGGTTGTGATTGTGTCGTTATAATTTATGCCCC
Source organism: Liquidambar formosana (assembly GCA_039720395.1). Classification (NCBI taxonomy): domain Eukaryota; kingdom Viridiplantae; phylum Streptophyta; class Magnoliopsida; order Saxifragales; family Altingiaceae; genus Liquidambar; species Liquidambar formosana. The sequence goes on along the minus strand of CM077823.1, from coordinate 39,696,432 downwards.
TCTATTATTGTATTTTCCTTTCCTTTAATTTTTCCCCCAACAACCAAACACGCTTACACGCTTTCACGGACACCTATCCGAGCATAAATTTTCAATTATTACAAAAGCAATAATGAATTATTATGTAAGAGTGTTTTATGTAGGTTACAATTTCATAGTATATCATTAGAAACATTGCTGCCACTATACCAGCAAAACCAAGCACTTAGAAACTAATGAACCCTTCTTTACGAAGCCATGCAGTTGGGAGCAGCCGCTCAAGTGATTAAATCAATTCTTAATTCAAAATTTGAGTTTGGTTAATCCCAAGGAAAACAATTATTTTATAATCACTTAAGCAGAAAAGCAATAAAAAAAAACTAATCAATCTAGCTTGGGGGCAATTATTTTTTAAGTGAAGCGTTTTCCTCGTTAGACCTTTGGGAATAAGAGGGGAGCTCTGGACCCTAACTTCAAATTTTGTCATTTATCTCCTCATAATAATGTAGCAGCTAGATGGAAGATTACAAATCTTGGAAATAATGTAGCAGGTAGATGTGTTTCTAGTATTTTCATATTTTCCTATGCAATTTTTATCATTTACAATGCATTTTTATTATTTTTAATGTAATGATTGAGTCATTAATTGTAGCTTAGGGCACACGTTAAGAAAACCCATTATAATTTACCCCACAAATAATTATTCATCATAGTATTTATTGGGGAGTGATATTGAGAATCGGGAGAAAATTGATATGGGAATTTGGGACTCTCTTTATAGCATTCACATTACAGCTGTATGGAACTTAAATGGTGTAGAAATCCAAAACAGGAGGCTTGGATACCAAAAATTACCAAAATGTGTTATTGGCTTATGATAAAATGAAATGGTCTTTTTTTATCCCAAGTTGTCATCACCAAAGTGTGTTATTGGCTTATTGTATAGAATGCCATTTTGATATTTAATCTGCCCATGATATCAATTGGGCTTGTGTGGCAAATTTAGGATAAGAGATATTGACAAAAAGTTGAAACAGTTGGGGAAAAAAAATTCTCAATTGAGAGATATTCTTCCACATTAAATAATAGTAATGTGGGATGACTTATGGTTTTAATGTTGATTTCTGCAAGGAATTAACTTATTATTATTGTTCATTACATTAATCTAATACAATATTAGATATGAATTTACATGAAACAACTGATTTACTGGTATATGATCACTGCAAAACTTGAATATAATCAACCTTTTCTGGGTTCAAGAACTAAAACCCAAATTAAACCCTCAGAGATGATTTTTGACCCAAAATAGGGTACTATGATATTGGCTTTTTGAGAGGGGAGCAAAACCCCTCAACTTTTGCGACATCTGGTGACCCAAAACAAAATTCCCGTTGTGAATAATTATTGGCCATAACAAAAATATATGCTGTGGATTTGTGAAATGATGGGATTTTAGAATTCAGAATTTATCTTGCAAAATTGTAAAGTATCTTGTTGCCAAACTTTTCTAAATGACATTTTGCAATTTTCTTGTTAAAAAGTTGGAATTTGACAAATTTGAACCAAGTAGATGGAAATTTTAGATAGGCTTTACCCCCAAATTCCCAGTTAGAATTCTAATTAGAATTTTAAAAATTCTGATTTTTACTAGCCAAAAATGAAATTTGACCATAAGAATCCAATTTCAAAGACAAATTCTTCGTATAAATTTCTAACCCAAACAAACACGCTTACACGTGATTTGAAAATTTAGGGTCCCGAAATTTCTTTATTATAAACAAAATGCGATAAGGGACGCACATCATGTGCTACACTCAAGAAAAGAAGGAAAAATAACTTTATTGAATCCTATAATTTTTATAGCCAAATCAAAAGCATGTCGTGGAAGAAAAAACAACTGGTTTTGGTGCAAAAGTCTGAAAATGGGATATTTCTTTCCTATCCCCATCATTTTATTGGTGATCAAAGACTAACAGGTATGTTTTTTTTAAAATATATAAAATAAAATAAAAAGAAGATGGTTTCTGTTAAATTTAATTTCATACTCCGTATTTACTTATTCCCATTTTTTTTTAAAAATGGCTAATTCAAGGGATGGGTGATTTGAGAACCCACCAATTAATAAGAACCGGTGAACTGTTAGTTTGGGGAGCATAATTGTCCATACATGCAGAAACGTGTTGGACTCACTTTATAGCATTCAGATTCAGATTACAAATGAGAAGCTACTAGCTGTCCACAAATGAGAAGTGATATTGGGAATGTGGACAAATTGAAGGGACTCAATTTATTGCATTCAGATTAGAGCTGTATGGAAAATGATGGATGGGGTCTAAAAAATCAAGATAGGAGGCTCGGAGTTGTGGACAATTACCCCAAAAAATCTACGGGCCCTAAACTACTTAGGGCCACACATTATGGGATAACAAATTTTAGACAGGCTTTAACCCCCAAATTCCAAGTTAGAATTCTAATTAGAATTTTAAAAATTCTGAATTTTTTTAGCCAAACATGAAATTCGACCATAAGAATTCAATTTCGAAAACAAATTCTTCGTATAAATTTCTAACCGAAACAAACACGCTTACACGTGCTTTGAAAAATTAGGGTACAAAATTTTCTTTCCTATAGACAAAATGTGATAAGGAACGCACATCATGTTCTACACTCGAGAAAAGAAGGAAAAATAACTTTATCGAATCCAATAATTTTAAGCCAAATCAAAAGGATGTTGTAGAAGAAAAAATACTCTATCTGAGGCGCAAATTGGAAATGGAATCTGATTTTGGTGCAGAAGTCTTATAATGGGATATTTCTTTCCTATCCCCATCATTGTTGAGGATCAAAGACTAACTGGTATTGTTTTTCTTTTCTTTTATTTTTTTCCTTTTTTTTTTTCTGGTTTCTATTAAATTTAATCATATTTACTTATTCCAAAAAATAAAAATAAATAAATGCTAGGTCAAGGGATGGGTGATTTGAGAACCTAGAAATTAATTACAATAAAAGCCATTGAATTATCAGTCCAGAAAACATAATTGCCTAGACATGCAGAAATGTGTTTGATATGTGGGGCTATGGAAGTTTTCACGAACACCTATCTGCACATAGATTTTCAATTATTACAAAAGCAACTGGATGGAAGATTACAAATCTTGGAAATAGAAAATTAGAGAAGTAGGAAGGAAAAATTGAATATTTTTATAAAGCAGATGATTACACTAAAATCTTAATTGTAGACTGTAATTAACTCTGCCCTGTCTTTGAGAAATTTCTTCCCTCTATTGAAGGAGAAGTGTGGATTTGAATTGTTTTTGTTTTTTTTTTTTTTTTTTTTCATCATTTAGGTTTAGGATTTGAATTCTTTTTGAATCCATGAATCATGAGCCTTGAAGAGTATGGAAGTAAATATTCTTCCGTTCCTAATTGGAAAAAGAAAAAAAATACTTGTATACCCTTTAAAAATATTTTAAAAAATAAAATAAAATAAAATATTTATTTTTGAAATGTGACAATATTTTTAAAATAATTTTAAAAATAAATAAATTTAGAACATCTCCAGTCATGTGAGCTAAATTACCTGTGCTATTGTTATTTTAGCACATGCTACAGTGCCAAATGCTATAATTTAGCACAAAGTGCTTCAATGGTGCAAATGACATAGTGTGTTATTTTTTGTCACAAACTCAATTCCCTCAATTTCTTATAAATTACCAACTACCATCTTCTAACTTCCATTGTTCCAACAAAAAATAAAAATAAAAATAAACTATATATATATAGTTTTGATCATGTGCGGGATATCCCGTACGATCACAACCGTTCGTGAGTGACACGCGCGCGGGTATGAATGCGCACGTGTCATCTACGAACATTCATGATCGAACGGAATAGTCCGAGATATCCCGCACCTGAATAGCCCTATATATATATATATATATATAAGATTCCAGTATTATTTTTGAAAATATTGTATTTATTTACGGGCTATTTGGTTGTTAAGAAAGTTTTGGAAGAGAAATGGATTGGAGGAAGAGAAATGTTGTATTTTTCACAATTGCTAGTGTGTTTGGTTGTTAAGAAATAAAGGAAGAGCTAACCTGGCAAACATAGCAATAGCTCATCCTTGTGCCAACCCTTGTGTTATATTTGGCACAAGGGTATATTTTTTTTATTTTTTTCTTTGGATAAGAGGATGAATCCTGTCAGCCTGTCCTCCACAACTTCGGAATCGATACCTAATGCCATTAACTGGAGTAGGATAGAGAGGAAAACCCCGGATGTGTGCATCGGCCCCACAACACACACACACCAGTAAGTCACAGACTTACACAGCGGGGGGATTCATACCCTCCCCACCCCCAAATCCAAGAATTGATTACCCGTCAATGGAGATATGTCCTACCAACCTTTACTGCACTTATTACGCCCGGAGGATTAGCCATAAGGTTTGAACCCAGGACTTCATTATTGGTATTCCAACTATGAGGCCATCTGAGCCACATCTCGTGGTTAATATATTGCTATTTTTAGCATAAGTTTTTAGTACACTATTGGAGCAACCCAATTTGTGCTAAATATTACTCCCTCCGTCCCACAAAAATAAGCATTTTTTGCTACTTTTTGTGTCCCAAAATTTTTAGCCATTTTGAAAAGTCAAACTACAATTTTTTTTTAACTTCCCTATATTATCCTTTTATTATTTCAATGATTACTCTCTACACAAAACCCAATAAATGTAAGAAATGATATTTTTGGAAATATAGACTGTAATAAATGACAAGTCAAAATAATGATAATTTTTCTTAAATTGTGTATTTTGTTAAACTTAGTCTCTCTTTGTAGGACGGAGGAAATATAATATAATAATAGCAAAGATTATAACTATAGCACATATTATAGTTCGCCGCTAGAGACGCGCTTAGGAGAATCTGGACAAAACTGATGGGACCCAATTTATAGCTCAGGGCTGCAAGAAAAATGATGGATGGGATCTAAAAAGTTAAGGTAGGAGGCTTGGAGTTGTAGACAATTACTCCAAAATATGCACGCCCCTAAACTACTTCGAACCACACATTATATGGGATAACAATTGAATGGTTGCTGCAGAGTATTACTGTCTGATATATATGAAGTGAGAAACTGATGACTTGGTTGCAGATTTAGATAGAAAGAAAGCTTTTAGTTGTTGTTTTGGTGTAAGAAGATTACTGAGAAGAAGAAGAAGAAGAAGAAGAAGAAGATGGCTGGGGTAGTATCCTTTGCTGTGGAAAGGCCTGGCGACGCTCTCATTCAAGAAGCGAAGTTCTTACGCGGGGTGACAGGGCAAGTGGAGCAGTTGCAATTCGAGTTGGAGCTGATGCAGAGCTACTTAGAAGATGCAGATAAGAAGCAGAACGAAGATAAGAGAGTTCAAATTTGTGTCTCAAGATTCAGAGAACTTGCTTACGATGCCGAAGCTGTTATTGAAACTTTCGCCCTCAAAATTGCATCCAGAAGAAGAGGAGGAATCAAAAACAAATTCAAAAGGTATGCTTGTATCACCAATGAGGCCGCAGAACTTCACGAGCTTGGCTCCGAGATTGAGGCCATTAATACCAGGATCTCCAACTTAACAAGGTGTTTGGAAACTTACGGCGTAAAACATACTAGGGAAGGTGAAGGCTCCAGTTCTGCGCAGCAGAGGCAACAACGGTGGATGGAGTCTTATTCCCATGTTGAAGAGGATACAGTTGGGTTGGATGGAGACATAAAGACCCTGGTGGCACAATTGGTGGATGAAGGGAATCCACTTGTCTCTATTTGTGGTATGGGTGGTCTTGGTAAGACCACTCTCGCTAAGAAGGTTTACCGCCATAGTCAAATTTGGGATCATTTGGAAGGTTATGCCTGGGCTTATGTATCTCAACAATGCCAAAGAAGAGATCTTTGGTAAGGAATTCTATTTAACTTTATCTCTTCATCTCCATCGGAAGAGATGAGAGAAAAAATTCCAGAATTGAGAGAAAAAATTCCAAAATGGAGAGATGAGGAACTAGCAAATGAGCTTTCTAAATATCAGGAAAAAAATAAATGTCTAGTGATCCTTGATGACATTTGGACCACCGAGGCTTGGGATAGTTTAAGTTTCGCATTCCCGGTCGGAAAGTCAAAAAGCCAAATGTTACTGACCACTCGCAATAAAGAAGTAGCCAGACATATATATCAAAGTGATTTTCTCCACAAACTACGACATCTAACTGAAGATGAAAGTTGGGACCTGTTCCAGAAGGCATTCCCTAGAAAAGATGAAGCAAGTATTCTATAAATAACTATACTCCACACTTCCAACATATTGAATATTTGAAATGTTAAAACTCTGCTTGGCCAACTCGTTTCATTTTTTGACATCTTCCGCACCACTTTATATTCATTTATCTTTTTTCCAGATATTTTAATGAATATACGTATTTGATCGAATTTGAATTAAATAAAGAATTTTCCTACTTTCGTTTGTTGTATAAATAACCTAACAAACTCAACTACTTTTGTTTATATATTATAATAATATAATAATACCTGCAAAAACACATGGGGATGACGAGATAAACAAAATTAAGATTATTTACGCTTTGTTTGGATGGAAGGAAGTGGAGGGAAAAGTTTTCCTTTCTCTTGTTTGGGAGTTTAAATGAAGAGAAAAGAAATGAAGTGGAGGAAAATGGAGGAATTCAAAATCCCTCAAGGCACATTTTTTTTCCTCTCATAAGTGGAAGGAAATGAAAAGAAAAGAAAATGGGGTTAATGAAATTTTCATAATGCCAATTTTGCACATCTAATAACATAGAAGAAATTGAAAATGACCTTTGACTCTAATCACACTAATATATACTTTGTTGTTGAGATTAGGGCTTATTGGTACAATGGTACAATGCACATTTAATGAATCCCTTCTTTTCTTTTCTTTCCAACTCCCAAATAGAGAGGAAGAAAACACTTTTTTTTTCCCACCTAATCTCCCAAACAAGTGGAAGGAAAGCCACTTCTTTTCTTTTCTTTTCTTTTCTTTTCTTTCCATTCCAATTCCCAAACAGAGGAAGAAAACACTGTTTTTTCTTTTTTTCTCTCCTAATCTCCAGACAAGTGGAAGGAAAGCTACAATCCTTTCTTTTCTCTTCTTTTCCCTCCTAGTTAATGTTTTCCCTTTTTTCTTTTCGCTCCTAGAAAACTCCGAAACACAATGTTGAGTCAAGCTCAAGTGGCTCTCTGACCAAAGAAAACATGATAGGTGATGTAGGCCCATTTGTTTTTCCCTCGTCATTTCTCTTTTTTCTATCTTTAATTTTTGGCTTTCATAAATGGCTTTGCACCAATGGATCTATTTGAGGCAAATTATATTTGTTCTACCCAAGTAGCACAAGTAGCTCTTAATTTTCAAGCCAGCGTCCAGCAAAGGATTTTTAAGCTGAGCCAAACTGGAACTCAATTAGCTTATATTTGATAATCTACCTCTTAACCCCAAACAGCTTTTAGTTATTGGCCAAGTGGCCAACAATGTTTAATGCATATCGGGCTAACACCCCTTCACATGCGGGCTTATCCTGTACATAAACGGATGGATAGACAGAGAATTGATAAACAAATGGGGAGCAAACAAATAAATGAAGGTAACAGGACTCAAAACCAAACTCTCTGAGACCATGTTAAACTCCGATATTATGTTAAACTACCCCTTAAGTCTAAAAGCTTAAACTAATAAAGAATGGGCCAGCACCCCCCGTCCCCACTGGCAGTCTCTTCTTGCAGGTGGAGAGATAAATACAACTGATAAAATGATGGGTGAAGTAGGGAACATAGGTTTGAATCCTAAAACTCCTGAAAACCAGAGCCTTGATATTATGTTTTGCTACGACCTAACCTCAAAAAGCTTAAACTATTAGGATATGGGCTGACACTGTATATCAATTCGCACAAGTGAACACCCCACCTAAAAAGGAATTTTAGTAGTTGTATAAATAACTTGAGAAAATCAACTACTTGTGTGTGTGTCTCTCTCTCTATATATATACATAACATCAGCAAAAACGTGACTGGTAATGTTGGCCTTTCTTTTTCTCCTTACTATTCTTTCTTATGCCCTCATATTTGGCTTTGAACCATGATTTTTTTTTTCTTTCATAATTTTTTATTATTATATCCCTCCTACCCAATAGAGTCCCAAAAGATTTTCAATTTTTGCCTACAAATTAACCCATAGAGTCCCAAAAGATTTTCAAGCTTGGAGCCATGGACTGAGCTTGACCCAAACTCAAACTTACCTCATATTTTTTAAGCTACCGTTTAACCCCAATAGGTCTAAGTTACAATACAAATGCAATAGATTATCATTAAAACATTACTCTTCTCGCATTTTGAGCAGCAAAATTACTAATCAAGCTTGCACAATCAAAAAAGTGAAATGTATAACTTGATGGATATTTAGATTTGATTGAGACGCATAATTGTACTAGTTGTTGCACACGTGCATTGCACGTGAATTTTTTTTAGTTAAATTATTTTTTTTAATAATGATAATAATTTTTTTAATTTAATAATTTTATCGCGCCTTTGCATAAGATAAAAGTACTTTGATCACTCAATCCTTTATTTCTTTTGATAAGATTATATATATATTTTTTGTTCGTCGATGCGTGGTGGATCACTGCTTGTAATTTTATTTTTTTGGGACTGTATATTTTTTTTTTAAAAAAAATGATTGATTTTGAACTTATTTTTTGGGGGTTGTGATCTAAGTTATTTTCTTTTCTTTTTGTTCTTTTTGGTTTTGTTTTATTTAGTTTGGTATTTTGGGTTTGCAGGTAGATATTGCAAAGTTTCATGAACCTTGCAATTTGATAGGGACTTTTTTTGGTGATTCATTAGACCTTTCCTTTTTATTTTATTTTTTTCTTGTGCATTCGTTAATGGTTTTTTTTTTTTTTTTTTTCAAGCCTGCTTCTTTTTTAATTTTCCTTCAATTGAATCATCTTTAAAAGTAGTAATTTAAAAGTTCAATAATGCAATTCAAGTTTTTTCTGATATGCGAATCCTTAGAAAATAATCAAAGATTATATGTGCTATTCAAAACTTTACTTATGCAATTCAAGTTTTTTTTTTTTTTTTTTTTTTTTGGCCTCTTAATCTGGGTTTTCATTTGTTTTTGTTCAAGCATGCATCTTTTTATTTTCATTCAACTGATTCATCTTTGATTATCTTCTTTTTCTTGCTAATTTTGCAATTCAAATAGAGATTTAAAAGTCCAATCATGCAATGCGGGCATAGATTTAAATGTTTATGCAGGCAGAGATTTAAATGTTTAAACATAATTTGTATATATGAGTCAAGTTTATTGAAAACTACATACCAGACAAAACACAAGAAGAAATGAGACACAATGAAGGCACATAAAAGACGCAGAAGAAGGAAGCAGTTGTTGTTCTTTCCTGTGTTAGGATTTTATGATTTTTATAATGTATTTCTATTTGTATTTAATTATATGTTAACATTGTTAGAGTTTTACGAATTATAGTTTTCATTTCATTAGAATTCCTATTTGGGTTTGGTTTTATTTAATTATTATACGAATTATAGTTTCCTTAGAATTCTTATTAAGATATGTGTTTTATATTACTATATTTCCTATATATGCAGAAGGGTAGTTGTGTATTTAAAAATTAAAATAAGGATATATTAGTCAATCAAAAGTTTTTCTCACATTCATCTTTTTATAGGTAATATAGATAAGCTATGCATTTTATTTGTGGATTGGACTTCACTTATCCTTCGGGCTTTGGTCTGGAGTTGGGCCCTTTTACTTGGTTTGGGGCCCTCATCACAAATAAGTTCAGATATTACAACACCTTCAGGTGATCTTCTCACCCCACAAATTTTAGTTTTTTTTTTAAGATTTAAGAAAAATATAAAAGGTTTTTATGAAAAGTGATCGTGTTATCCACTAGAAAACATCATTTTGAACAACTTTGCAAAGAAAGTTTTACCAAAATCTATCATTTAAGTAGACTTTTTAGCCATTTATAGTCCCTATTTCATTTTTGGCCAAAAAGTCCACTTAAATTATAGATTTTGGAAAAACTTTATTCTGTAAAGTTGTTCAAATGATGTTTTCTAGTGAACCCCGCATCCACTTTTCATGAAAACCTTTTATATTTTTCTAAAATTTTAAAAAATTAAAATTAATGGGGTGAGGAGATCACTTGAAGGGGTTGCTATATCCAAACCCCATCACAAATATTACTCAGTACCTATTTTTCTCTTAGGCCTACGTACCATAAGGTATAAGTTTATTGGAGGCCCATTTTTTTCACCAAGAAAGTGAGGCCCTAAACTGCTGCTTTGGCCTACAGGAACGGTTATTGCAAGTTTGCAACCCTACTTTTTTATCACACCCCCCTATTATTTAGGTTTTTAAGGTTTTATGTAAAATATAAAGGTTTTTATGTAAGCCGGCTGTCCACTAGAAAACATCATTTTGAATGACTTTGTAGAATAAATTTTTTTCAAAATTTATCGTTTAAATTGACTTAATTTTTAGCCATTTATAGCGTTTACTTCATTTTTTGTCAAAAAAGTTTACTTAAACGATAGATTTTGGAAAAACTTTCTTCTACAAAGTTGTTCAAAATTATGTTTTCTAGTGGACAGTTGACCAATTTTTGTAGAAACTTTTTACATTTTGCATAAAATCTTAAAAACCAAAACGAAAAAGGAGTGATAAAAAGTTGGGGTTGCGATAGCCGTACCCGTGGTTTTTTCTGCCCAGGGCCGGGCCTGGTACTCATTTATTGGGCCCTACTTAAACTGTCCACCTGTTATGCCACATGAGTACATATTGTATTCAATATGCTTGCTTTTTGCCTAGTTTGATATAAACTTCACCCATTCTCTGAAAGCTCTCTGGCCCATGCATCAATACGGTTTAATTGAAAAGTTGAGAAAATTGATTTCCTAATCAAAAGTTTGATTTTGACTAACACAAAAAATAAATAAATAAATAAGAGTTGGAGGGGCTACTAAACATGGATAGAAAGCACGTCATTACGTCGACATTAGTAGAAATATGAAAGGTCCAAAATAGAAAGAAATGTAAAGTAAAAATATCAATATTGATTTAGAGTAATGATAAAAAATTAATAGTAAAATGTGAAAATTTTCAATAAAATTTTAGAAAATATTAAATAGGCTCTACTAAACTATTTAGAATAAGAATAGTGTAAATAAAATGTGTATAAGTATGTGGTGTATGTGGTAAAAAAAGTGTGTTTCATTGATCAAATAAAATGTTTAAATTTAAATTAAGTGATATATCAGATATATCTTACATCTATCAATATCTTTCTATAGAAATCATATTTCGTCAATCCAACCGTTGGATTATGTATTCTTGTGATGCATGTCAAAATTCAAGTTAATCAAAGATTAAGAGTTTTGTATTCTATAAAATTCTCAAAATTAAAATTTTATTTATTAAAGACATGTAAGTTTATTGATCAAACACTTCCTAATATTTGATTAATTTGAAATTTGGCATGCATGATGTGCATGATAGGAATATGTAATCCAACGATTGGATTGACAAAATATGATATATATATATATATATATAAAAATTGATAAGTGTAAATGTAAAAAGTTTTACACCTGGTGTCAATATATACTGTTCCCTATATATATATATATATATTTTATTGCTAACATATATCATTAATTTATTATTGAATCAGTAATATAGGCAAACAAACATTTAAGCAAGTGTGATCACAAGATTAAACATTCATAGCTTCTAATATTTCTTCCTAAATTTTTTATCTAGAGCAGCCACAACCTGAAAAATAAATATGCTATTAAAGCCAACAAAAATTTTGAAGAATTATCTATTGCATATTTGTCGTAATTGAACTTGGCTTTACCATATTTTCTAGTAACAAGGTTCAACTAAACATAATTGGCCTTTTTATCATTAGAATATTAATATATCAATGATTACATGGATGAATACAGTATGATATCATGCATGAATTTTTATTGAATGAGTAATGTAAGTAACCAAAAAACCTAAACGTACAACAGTTGGTACCAAAAATAATAATAATAATAATAATAATTTGATGTTCTAATGTTTTGTTAACTTGATGTTCTAGTGTTTTGTTAGGTTAACGTACTAGATTATCAATTTCATATATATTTATTAAAAAAAAAATTAATAATCATAATCAAGTAACAGAACTCTTAAGGGTAAAATAGAGATATAATCGTTACTCAACATCACGTGACCATAATTTACTGTTTGGTCAATGAACCGCAGACTGACGGAGCTACTTAATTATAATCCATGACTATAGTTCATGAACCAAAACGACTGATTTTAAAGTTTTGTAATTCAAAGTGAATTTTGAGCTAAATTCCAAGGATAAAGATAATATGATATCACTGTCCTTATTAATCATTAGTTAAACAAAACAAAACAAAAAATTCAAACAATGTTCAATAAAATGAAAATAACAAAGAATATACATTACATATATTCTAGATAAATATATGTAATTATTTTTATTGTCTTCTAAGTTGCAATAGCCATATATCTATAATTTCTCTGCTTTAATTTGTTAGAAAATAGTAATTTGTTGAGTTCCTATTACTAGGAGAATGTAAGTTCCTAACTATATTATGGTATAAAACTATGAATTCCCAAATTTCTTTTGAGATAAAAGAATACAAACGAACAAATATCACTGGGCAATCAAGCATTTTTATTCCGGATTGTGTAACTTAATTTCTTTAGGTAGGGGTAAACTCATACAAATGGTTTTAACATTCAAGAAGTAACTAGAAGCCTCTAATCTCAATTTTGTGACTTTATTACTATTTCGTTTTAATTTAATCTTTTGGTGATCGATGTCCCACTAATTTGCCGTCGTCGTTGTTCTTTATTTTTATTTTTATTTTATCTTATATATTTATTTATTTTGTGTGTGTAGGCTTGAATAATCAACACATGGAGGAGATAGGGAGGAAAATGGTTGAGAAGTGCGAAGGTTTACCATTAGCTATTGTTGTGCTTGGAGGAATTTTGGCAACAAAGCACACACTTAATGAATGGGAGATGGTGGATAAAAATATTAATTTATACTTGAGAGAAGGCAAAGGCGATCAACAACACTCAAAAGTATTCGATGTTTTAGCTTTAAGCTACAATGAATTGCCATATCGATTAAAGCCATGCTTTCTCCATTTAGGCCATTTCCTAGAGGACTTCAACATATTAAGAGAGATTTTGGTTTTAATGTGGGTGGCAGAAGGCATAGTGTCACCAATGTAGCATGGAGTAGAGGGAGAAGAAACAATGGAGAATGTTGCAGAACGTTACTTAGGTGAGTTGGTGGATAGGTGCATGGTTCAGGTAGAAGCAAGGACATCAAGTGGAAGGATTAAGATTTGTCGCCTCCATGATCTTATGCGAGATTTTTGCTTGTCAAAGGCAAATCAAGAAAATTTTTTGAGGATTGTTGATCGAAACAAGCTAATGGACTCTCCATCCTCCATGGTAACTATAGCACCTCAACGGCTTCGCAGATTGGCTGTCTACGGCGAAGAAACTTCAAAATTTTTTCCCAAACAAGAAAGCACTCCTACCTTCGATCTCTCTTATTCTTTAAAACAAATACGAAAAATAGTGAAAATTTTCGAAAGATGATATCCTTGTTTAGCAAGTCCAAATTGCTTAGAGTATTGGATATTAAAGGACGTCCAATTAAAGGAAAGTTAACAAGAGAAATAGGAAACTTGAAGCACTTGAGGTACTTGCGTGTAGATTGCTCTGAAATTACAAAGATTTCATCATCTATTGGTAATTTGAAGTGCTTACAAACCTTAGTTTTAGAAGGTAATGGGAATGAAGTAAATGTACCAAATGTGATATGGAAGATGGTACAATTGAGACATCTAGATATTTCCGAAATTGTTAGTAGAAGCAGTAAGTTGCGATTGGGTGATTTGAGCAACCTGGAAACACTACGACAATTTAATATACGGAACTTTAATGTTGAAGAACTGAGCAAACTCACCAACCTTAGAAAATTAGTTATATGTGCAACCCATTCTGAAGAGTTGGAAGAAATTCCACGCGTCAACTTTAACCGCCTTTGCTCCTTAAAAATAGAATTGCCCTACTTTGGCTCTCCTATGAAGGAAACCGATTTAGAAGGACTTTTTTTAGCTTTTCATAAACTTTATAACCTCTTCAGGCTCTACTTAAGAGGAGAGATAGTGAAGTTACCAAAAAACCCTCAATTCCCTAAAAACCTCACCAATTTAACCTTAGACGGGTCTAGACTTGTGGAAGACCCAATGCCCACACTGGAGAAGCTACCGTACTTAACTATCCTCCGCTTAGATTACCAATCATTCATGGGGAAGGAAATGGTTTGCTCTTCCAAATTCTTTCCACAACTCAAATTTCTACTCCTTTCGTGTTTGCCCCAATTGAAGGAATGGCGAGTGGGTGAAGAAGCCGCCATGCCCAATCTCTCTCATTTACGAATTCATTCTTGCCCTAAATTGAAGAAGATTCCGAATGGATTGAGGTTTATCACTACCCTCCGAAAATTGGAGATAAGTGCCATGGACACAGATTTCAGAAATAGGCTTGAACAAGATGGAGAGGATTATGACAAATTCCGACACGTGCCTTCCATCACATTTAAAGACATGTATGACTGGTGAAGAAAATCAGGTAATTCTCTCTCCCTTTCTCTTCAATTGTTGCTGAAATGTTGAATTATCTTTTCTTTGAAGGAGTGGGTGGTAATTTGTTGCTCGTAAACTCATGGGGACTTTGGCCACAAGTACATAAAGTTAGACTTGTGTAGCCATAAGTCTATCATAAAATCTTATGTAGTCAAAGGTCCCTCTTAGATATTTTCAGACGATATTTTCCCTTTATATTATGTAGCAAAAGGTTCCTCTTAGAAAGTTACATATAATCAATGTAACCGTTTTTTTTAATATTTTTTTTATACATAATTTTATATTCATCATGAGTCTTTTTCCTAACTTTTCGCCCAAAAAAAAAAAAAAATCAATTAAATCCGGGCAAACATCTACTTGTAACTAAAGTATGTGCTGAACCCACAGAAAAATAGTTACATGAAAAAAATTACTTTTAAGTCAATTGTGACTGAATTTTAGTCACAAAATATTTAAATCTTAAAAATTTTTAGTTTCAAATACATCAATTTAACTGATTCAATAGTTAAATCTAATAAATTTAATAATTTTGTATGGGAAGTTGTACAAAATTGAACCTACATTAAAATAGTTACATATTTATTTATTTTAAAACCGATACATGTAATTATGTAATCAATGTAATTATTTTTTTATATATATATAATTTTATTTTTATCATGGGTCTTGTTTCGAAAAGCTCGACGAATAGATTTCAAAAATATAAATTTTATTGGAAATCGATATCTAGATCAAAAGTTATGTCATTTTAAAATTTGAAAACAAAAAATAACACTTAAGGGTAAACTTGACTTTATGCATTTACCATGATTACAAAAGTAAACTCATTTTACTTAAAAGTGGACTTATAGCTGCATAAGTTTGCTGCATAGACTTATACCTCTATAAATCCTATAAAAATAGACTTTTCGCTAATTTCCCCTAAACTCATTTAGCAGCAACAAATTTTGCTGATCCAATAAGCAATATTTTGCATCACTTTCATATTGTATTTCTCTTGTCACGTGCCTTCCATCATAATTGATTAAACATATTCATAGCAGAGTAAGGAAAATCAGGTAATTCTCTCTTTCTCTCCCTCTTCAGTTGGTGTCAAATTATGGATCTTTTCTCCCATAAATTTTGTTGCTGCTAAAATCGTTCATCCTTCTTAACATATTTCTCTCATAAATTTTGTCTCTTAATTCTTAAATATGAACAATGCAGTCATATAAGTAATAGGTATACACTGAATAGTTAGTGTGACTTACCATATTGAAGTAAATTAAAGTTTCGCAAATTGAATAAGTGTTTCAAAATTAAAGGCATAACGCATATAGCACGTCTAAGTAATTATCCACCTAGAATACTGAGTTTTCTACTTCATTTATTTTTAATTTTAAAATTTTTTTTTTTATGGTAAAGTTTCTTAATCATTGTTTGTGCCTGGACCTAAATTTCGAAAGATTGTAGCTCGCATTTTCACGAGTTAATATTAATAGGATATTATGTTTGTATGCAGTAATTCTAGAATATGTATTACTCAAAGTTACATGTGTTTTATGCCCATCAAATCTAAAACTCCCCAAAATACATAGAATTAATAATGATTTGTGTGCTAAGTATGTCCTATGCTTACCCACCCTGGGGTAGCCCAATTGGTAAGGGCGAACTTGTGATTGTGTGGTTAGGCGCATGGTCTAAGGTTCGATTCCGTGCTAGGACAACTTAAGATTTAAGTGGGGGTTGTGGCGGTGGGTTGCTGTCTTAATCTCTCCGGGGGTTTAGGTTCTATGGGTGGGTTCAAAGGAGATGGTTCCACCGTAATAAAAGAAAAAAAAAAAAAGAAAAAAAAAAGAAAAAGAAAAAAGGTATGTCCTATGCTTGCATTTAAAACTGATTTCTTGGTGAACATTGACCAAAATCATCATCCTGGCCAATGAAATAGTGACGAAATAGTGACAAATTTAGGTATGACCCAAAATGAAGTTCAAAGCCTAGATGCTTTAAAATTTTGAACTTTGGATAGAAAACAATAGCTGGATAGAGTGTGCATAAAAAAAAAAATAATAAAAAATCATTCAGTAATAAATTAGCAAATATTCAATTTTCGTGTATGATGCTCTAGGCATAATATTTTTCAAATTTGTGGTTGCCAAATTGCTCACAAATATTCCAAATTATTCAAACATCTCAAGATGGCAATATGTGTTCACTGTTTTTTCTAAATAATAAGATGGAAGATGGAAAAATGCAACCTGCAATAAATTTATTGATGGAAAGCACAATTAGGTTGAGTTCTCTCCTAAATAAACGAGAGCTCTCTAGTGATTTGATGGAAATTCATACTTTTTCCTGCTCTGTCTCCCATTAGTATTATTCTCATTATTGAATGATGGCACTTTTTTTTGTGACATGTTATGTTGTGTTCTTTTTTATTTGGATCATCTAGTCAATGTATTTAACTAAGATATCTCCCAAGCCACAACTTCTCTTGATTTTAACCTTCTAAGTAGTTCATCTTGTTTTATGATTTCATGTCTACTGCTTATGTTCCTCTTCAGTTCAACACTTTTGACTGGTTACATCTTCTTTTCTTTCTTTCTTCTTCTTCTTCTTCTTCTTCATTTCATTTTTTTTTTTTTTTTTTTTTCAGGTAAAGTCAATATTCATGGTGCAAAAGTTTCTACTCTTCTTTAACTCAATGAAATGGACCAAAATATATTCATTGCCCTCGATTGAAGTCGACCTACTCTTATTTAACTCGATGAAATGGACCAAAATATATTCATTGCCCTGGATTGAAGTCGACCATAATACTGATTGTGAAGTGTTTGATCTGTGCTTATGCAAACTTGCTTTATGTATTCTTTGATGTTCGTTCCTCTACGGTGTGGGATTCTAATGTTGCTTATATGATTATATGTGTGATTCCAGATGCACTTGATGAAGTTAATAATGAAGCTAGTTGAGTCTCTTCTTGATTTCTAAATACAGGTGGAAACTGGTTTCATTTTCTTATACAACCTCTTCATGTAGAACTTAATGACAATTGCTTGATTAATGCTTAAAATAAGTGTTTGCATATTATTTCTCTGATTCCGAAATATATGATTTTGTTCAATGTTTTATGACTATTTATTTATTTATTTTCCCCTTCAAAAGACTACAGTTGTAGCAGGGTTACGTAAGAACCCTGAACCCTAGCCCATTTTTAGTCTCCACCACCCCATTTTAAAACTAGCGAAGTTGATGATTTGAGCTACTTACCTCCCCCTATTGAGGAGGAGGAAGATATTGCCTGTAGGCTCTATTTTTAATTGAGAATCCTTTTTTCTTTGTATTAACTTGAAATGCTACAATTGTAACATATTCCTTTGTCCAGGTTTCTATCAAAGTCTAGTTGGCTACTGTTAGTAAAATAGTATATCACAACCCCTAGCAAGCTCTGCCATGGGAGAATATGTTTACTTTCTTTTAGCACACACTAAAACAATGTTATTTTCACTACCATGTTGTTGGTGAAATAGTAGATGTAACATGAGAAGTACAATCTATTGAACAAAAATTCACTAGTGTAGTAGAAGGCATGTGTATATCTGCTTAAGTACAGCAAATTTTCGTATAAATTAAATTAAAGTTTCATAAATAGAGTAAGTTAATAAATCCATAAACAGAAAGTATATAGCACATGTAATATTTATTTATTTAGTTTCTGTAGTAAAATTTTTAAAGTATTTTTTATGCGCAGTTATTGATGTTTGAAAGATTGTAACTTGTATTTATGTTTCCTAATATTAATAGGATTTTGTGTGGGATTATGCTTGTATTTCAGTAGTTCCAAAATATGTATAAGTTATATCCTTATTGGATTAAACCTCCCAAAAAACACAGAAAATTAATGCTAATTTGTGTGGGAGGTATTTCCTATGCTTGCCTTCTAAACTAACTACTACGTGAACAAAGACCAAAATCAATATCCTACCCAATGAAACAGTGACAAATTCAAGTGTGACTGAAATAGATTTTAAAACCAAGATTCTTTAAAATTTTCAATTTTGGATAGAAAATAATCGCTGTATGAAGCAGTAAGCATCCAAATAAAAATGAAAATAAGTTCGTATTCTAAACCAGAAAATATTAAGCTATGGCATATGATTCTTTGGCGTTGACATTCCCAAATTACTTGAAGTCTTAATCATAAACTGCTTGACAAGGATATAAATCCGGTTCTATGTTGTGCTATAATAATCTGCAGATTATTGGTAGAAATAATTTGTAATTGCCCAATTGCTCACAAATATTCCATATTTTTAAACGTTTGGGGATGGTTATAGCTTTTGCATCTTCTTCCCCGCCCACCCCTCCCCTCCTCTTTTTCTTAATAAAAAGACATAAGATAGCAGTTCACAATCTGCAACATAAGATAGCAGTTCACAATCTGCAACAAAGTTCCTCTTTTTCTTAATAACCTCCTCCTTCTCTTTTTCTTAATAAAAAGACATACTCCTCCTCCTCCTCCTCCTCCTCCTCTTTTTCTTAATAAAAAGACATAAGATAGCAGTTCACAATCTGCAACAAAGTTCCTCTTTTTCTTAATAACTCCTCTTTTTCTTAATAAAAAGACATAAGATAGCAGTTCACAATCTGCAACAAAGTTGTTGGTGTTGAGCAACCATTAGGTTGAGTACTCATAAATAAACCAGAGTTTTCAAAATATTTGATAGAAATTCCTACTTTTGGCAGGGCTATGTCTTCCATTGATATTTTCTTGTTATGTGATGATGGCATTTCTATCTCATATGCTAAGGTACGTTCTTCATGATCTGGAGCATTTAGTCCATGTGGTTTGCTGAGACATCTCCCAAGCCACATTTGTCTCCTGATTTTAACTTTCTAACTAGTCCATCTTGTTTTGTGATATTTTCCTCTGTGGTTTGATTGGTTATACCCTTTTCTCTAATATATTTTCAGGTAAAGCATCCTTGGTGCAAATGTTTCTACTTCTATTTTACCTCAAAGAAATGGAGCAAAATACATTCATTACCCTTGAATTCTTCTGGATTGAGGTGGACCGTAAAATTGATTTTGTAGTATTTGATGTGTGGTTGTGCAAACCTACTTTATGTATTGTTTTATGTCACTCTGGTGTGGGATTCTCATATTGCTCATGAATATATGTGTGATGTTGATGCACTTGACGGATTTAATAATGAAGCGGCTTCGATCTCTTCTTGATTTGTAAATGTAATTGAAAACCAGTTTCATTTCCTTCTCAAGGGTTTCGTAAGCATGCAAAAATATTATTTCTCCGATTTTGCAATCTGTGGTTTAATTCAATGTTTTATGAACTTATTTTTTCCCCCATTAAAAAGTTCCCCCCCCCCCCCCCCCCCCCCCCCCGCGGCGCGCATGCGCCCCCAACACCAACTTTTTGTCATGAACTTGAACCCTAACCCATAGGTTCGGTTCTTTTACCACCCTTACATGGTTTTTTTTTTTTTTTTTTGGTTTTTTTGGAAGAAAAATGTGGGGTTGATTATTCAAAACCCTTACCTTCTCTTTTTTTTTTTTTTTTTTTGAGAAAAGGAGATCACGGTTACAAGGGTAGTAATCCCTAATTTCTATGAAAATCCTTTCTGTTTATTTTTCTTGGAATATAGCAGTTGTAGCATATTATTGACCTTGTCCAGGTTTTCACCAAAGTCTTTAGATATTGTCAGTAAAATAGTATATCGGATGCCCTGGCAAGCTCTACCATGGGAGAATACTTTTCCATTGTTTTAGAATGCATGAATAAGTTAATAATTGCATCCGTATTTGGTATAACATCCCATTATAACAATTACTTTTTCCGTCCTTACCACATATATCTATATATATATTTATTTGTAATTTCATTGCCATGTTTCTCAATTCACATACAAATTGGAAAATTTTAGAACTAGCGTTGGTGGCCAAAATCAAACTTTAGAACTAGCGGGCCAAGGTCGTGAGAAGAAATGTAATATAATTGAAAGGAAAAATGGTCCTAGATAGAGCAGGATGGCCAAAAAAGATAGTGTTGCCAACCCCAGTTATTTAGTTTAGGACTTCTTTACAATGAGTCGCATCAAGAGGGATTTACCAAAAATGAAATTTAGAACTAGGAGGAACAGAACAAATCAGAAAATCACCTATTTGACATGTTGACATTGGAAAATTAAGCAATTTAGTTAGCCACCTATTTTTATTAGAAACTCCAGTTATATGGTTTGGAAAGTTCCATGATTTCTATTTTTCCTGGTCCCAAGGCCATGAGTACAAGTTTACAGCAGAAAAACTACAAATTCTCTTCAATAGTTGATCTTTGGATGTAAAATTCTAAAAATTTACAGTTCATGACACCCTAAAAACTGAGAAAAATACATAAATGGAATCGAACAAACAGCATATGCAATTTAAGGATGATAAAACATGATTTTCTTGATGGAACGTCACTTTAAGCAGAAAATACATGAATTATTAAGAGTAATTGTAGAGATGGATGCATGAAAGTATGCTTGGCAATCAGTTCAGGCGTGCAGATTATGTGAATGTTTTGGAGCAAGCATTTTATTTTTAGTCATCCTATCTTAGGCCTCACCAATGGGCAAGGCTACCCATTCACTGCCTTGATTGCTGCCCAAGAGGGTATCCATGACTATACTTAGGTGGGCAAAGCTCACAGGGGCATAGCATGGAAACCATGGGACCCCAAAGCCAAAAAGGGACATGGGAGGATAAACATACAAGCATTGCTTGAAGGAAATTAATCACTGAAAGATGGCTCACTATTGCTCCATTTTCATTGTAGGTTAATTACAGTAAGTTCAGACTTGCTGTCTGATTTCCTGATCAATATGAAAAACCATTCGTTCCCACCATATGACACGATGTAGATCTGCATGAATAACAAATGGCGGATGTGTCATGAACTCTCTCTTAAACCCAATCATTACAGCTTGGAAAGAAATTTTAATCTATCAAAATTTGACCGGCATGTGTGATCAAATCACATTGTATTTTGGTAGGATTTTTTTTTTTTTTTTTTTTGAGACCCTTGAAGAGCCTTCAAGCCAATGATATAAACCTTGTCTTGAAATTTGTGCATTAACACTTGAAATTGAAAGATAGCTCACCACTTCACCAATGAGGTTGATAGATAATGAGATACATTAGGCTAATACACAAGATACAACACCAACGCATAGTGCTGATATAACTTATGTTAAACACGTTTTTACTAAAAGGAATATATATATAATCAGGATCAAGAGACAATGATTTCCATTTTCTAATTTTTTTTTGTCTTTTGATTTATGATAGAAGACTATAAAATTTCATCCTAACCACTTATTTTTCTTGTTCTTCTTCTCCTTTCTCATGATTGTTCTTTTTCTCTTTTTTTTCTCTTTTTTTTTAATAGATAATAGAAGTTTATACAAGAATTGATAAGAGATTTCAATTTTTGGACTTCGAATTTTCAACCAAAGAGATCATGGTAAGAGCAATTAGAGAAAGTGGTAGGGAGGAGTTTTTAAACAGTTTCCCCTATTTTTTTATTTTGGATAAAAGAATAAATATTATTAGTTAAAATAATGAGCACAATGAGGTAATGTAACACTACAACATTATTCTTTACAACTATTCAACAAAGTAAAAGTAAAACAATTCTCCCAAATAAAAGGACTACCAACGGTATAATCAAAACAAGCTATATAATCTGCTGTATGATTAGCTTGTCTAAAGATATGGTGAAACAAACACTCTCAAAGAAGTTAGAAAAATACTTGATATCCTAAAGAAGAATCCTCACATGCCAAGGGTGTTTAAAAGGTGTCAAGCAAATCTTGATGACAACTTGCATGACCAAAATAGAAGCATCATACATATTAAACGCAGAAGCTCAAAGAGGACGACCTACATGATTTCTAATGACAAAGCCACTAGTACTAAATTTCTTGGAATAAATTCTCGAGCCATCAAAATTAATTTTGATCCAACCTATAAGAGCAAGAATCCAATGACCATACCTAGCCTACAACGAGACTTAAGACGAATTAGAGACAATGTAGAAAGCTATCATGTGGGGCCTAGTGTATAAAATAAAATAAAAAAAAGAAGAGAGAGAGAAAAGAGAGAAATTGTCACGTATGAGTGATGAGAGAATATGGGTGAAATAACACTATAACACTACTCTAACTGAAATAAAAAACGTAGTTTGTTTCATTAAAGTAAAGAGATGCTGTATAAAGAACTTCTGTGGGATTTGGCTTGAATACCTCTAACGTCATTGTGAAAATAATCACATAAAGGATAAAATTGAGTTGCCATCAACCTTTTTTTTAGATGCATAATTGATCATTTATAATGAATCCAAACTTGGCAATTGGGTCCAAAATGGATTAAATATGACTCCTAAAGTCATGTTACCAAAGTCTACGTAAGAAGTTGGGCTTATAACTTTAATAAAGTTGGACACGGGTTCTCTCTAAAAACAAAAAATCTTAGTCTTGAGAATTAACAAGCTAATAGTGGCTTAGCTTACTCAAAAGTCAGTTGAAATTGATTACCCAAGCTCCAACAACCAATTAGAAAGAAAATTCATAAATAAATAAATAAATAAATATATATATATATATATATATATATATAAACTAGCATGGATAACCATCACATGCGAACATACAAATGAAAGTCTTTACCAGCTGAAAGAGATTCTCAGCATTTTTTCTTGATGGCCGCTGTGAAGTTGAGAAGCGTCTGTAAGATGGTGAGAATCATCGCAAATACGCCAGCAATTTGCAAATTGACCGCCCATGGATTAGTAAAATAACGCACAAATGTTAGTCGAAATCGCGGCCAAATACCCCAAATACCTTGGCAATGCTTATTCAGGCCTTCGCAAAATTCTTTATAATAGAAATCATTGACATATATGTCAACGTAAAGCTCGTTGAAGAATTTGATATCCTCATTAGACTTAAGCCAGTAACCAATAATAATTCCATTTTGGCATAGCATATTCATGTCACTGGTAGTGTTGAGGAGGTTACCTAAAAGTATGGCATAAGAAGCAATCTTAGCAGGGCAGTTAGGTGACACGGCCCACTCGCAAGAAGGTCCCATGGAGGGGATTTATATAGAAAGGTGGCTAACTCTCCCACTTGGCAAAATGTTTTAGAGTTCTCTAGGAAACTCTAGGCTATTACATAGTAAAGATTTCTAGAATAGGTTCTAGAATAGTCTTGTATCTAGAGAATTCCATTAACAATGTGGGAAGCTTCTAGAGAATACTCTAGAACTCTCCTAACCATTAGATTGTTAACACATGGCATAATCCTAGCCATTGATTATATTCTAGAATAGTCCTTAGGTGCCTATATAAAGAGGTAAGCCTCATTTGGCCAAACCATCAAAGGAAGTTCATACATAAGCTTTGTAGAGTTCTATTGGTGTAATACAAGTTCTTTTCCACAAGTGCTCCAATGCGAGTTCTCTTATTTCCGAGCTCAGAGGTGTCGAGAAGTGTCGAGTAGGCTTACTTAAGGGTTCACGAGTAGGGCGTGAAGCTTAAATGCCGCACAGTTATTGGGTCAAAACATCGAGCCCGTGACATAAGGTAGCACTGTTCAAAGCTGATGAGGTTTCGAACAACATCAGCTCCTATGTTATGAATTAGCAAAGCTGGTAATATGTAGCATGTACCCCATTACTTAAATTTACACCCATAACATGCCAGCAGAACTACTCTTCTCAAAATCTACAGTGAATATGCCACTAGAACTTCTCTTACTATAACTACTCTTCTTGATTTCGATTCCAACCCCTGTAAGATCCGTGGCACTGAGATTTAGTTGTGAGCTTCTATGAAAGTTCCTTGCAATTGATATCGCCCCCAGCCCTTCAAAAACCAACGCATTTCTTAACAGTTCAAGTAAGTGCTTAACGTTTAATGACCTAATATCATCAGCTGTGAGAAATATTTCCCTTGGGAAAATAGTATGACAAAACTCAATGGCTATTTGAGTTAGGGGCTTAGATGAAGCTCTAGTTTTGTTGATAATCGTAAACAAACAAGTAGATGAGCACCAACCACTGGATTTGGTTCTCTAGCAAAAACAAGTCATGCTGCAATGATTAAAGCAAACTAGCCATGTTAAATACAGGATCATTTGTGTCTCTACTCACCTTCAATTCTCAACAACCCGACGGAACAACTCAATAATAAAGCATCTATCGAGTACCAAAATTGTTGTAAATTTACCATCGTTGAAATGTTCAAGTGGTTCAGCATAACACTTGCGAGTCAACAATCTCATTATAAATATTATCGTTGGTTCTTCGTAGGTCAAAGATGAGTTCAGTGAAAAAACCTTTTTTAATGGTTCTCCATATTCCAGTTTCGACTTTCCATGGTGCAAATGCCTAATCGTGAATTGATTGGGTTCAAAAGCTATTGCATTACATTTGCGAAGTATTTTTGGAACTCTAAAGACGCATTTGCGAGCAAAAAGAAAACTATATTTGATCATCAAACTCTCTGTGTAAGATCTCAACTCTTCAATCTCATGTCCACCATATGATCTACTTAACGTCATAATAGAAAACTGCTCTCTAACTAACTCTTCATTTTCTTCCATTGACCATAGATCTTCAGACTTGAAGTCAATGCCCCTCATGATGGTTTGTGCAATATCCCCTGAAAATACAAATCCCTCCTCCACATTCTTTCCTACACCATCCATTCCAAAGTAATTGTGTGCCACTGAAGAGTTAACCTAGAATTAGGAAACATGGTTAAAAATTAATCATCAACCTTATGGTATATTTACAAAATCTAAGAAATAATGTGCCAAAAATTTATTTTTGAATGGAGTGAGGATTGATGATAACAAGAGAAGAGAAAAGAGAGGGAAATGACAAAATATATCTTTTTAAGAAATTAAGTTATTTTCTAGCACTTTCCTTTTTATCATATTTTTAGAGATCCAAACACAGCCCCATTTATATTGAGCAGGTTGTTATCTACATACATACATAGGATGATGATCAGGTAAGCACGTGCTGATATAACTTATATCAAAACCTGCATTGGAAGTTGTACCTTGTGCATTAATGAGATGTGAGGGGAATTGAATCAATGCAAGGGGTACAACCCCCAATGCATAGTGCTGATGTAACTTACATCAACACGTGCTGATGGGATCGCCTCTGTACATACATATATATATATACATACATATATATATATATAAATTAATTTAATGTTCTGCGTGTTTCAGAAGGGGACAAAGTAGCAAATTGGTCAAAGCCACAGGAGTGAATTGGCTACACACGAGACTTCCCCTTTTGTTTGGTTACAAGACTACAAAAGACACCATCATTTAAATTCTCTTAGCAACTCCAACCATACTAGTTATTTTAGCTAGCAAAAAAGACAATCAGCAAAATAGCAAGCTAACTATTCAGGTGTTGACTCCAACCAGAGTCACTATTTTTTCAATATTCGAACTTTCAGATTTTAAAATTTAAATAGTAAAAAATTATTATATTTTTTATTACAAGTCATATTTTCATAACAGTCATATCTACAACAGTCATATTTCTTAGTGGTCAAATTTTACCTCATTTGTAAATAAGACCATTTCATCTCCCATTTTTCTTTTAATTATTATTTTTTCACCCATCTTTAACACCATTTTCTCTCAACTTTATTATTCGTTTATTCTCCGTGGCACACAATCGTGAAATGAATATGCTCCTTAATGACCCCGATTCTGAGGACAAGTTGGAGATGTTATTCAAACTCCATATTGTAAAAATATGAATTGATAAGGCCAGCCAAGTGTGCTATGAAGACATCAGCCTTAGCCGGCCCCACCAAAAAAAAAATAATAATAAATAATAATAATATTAGGTAACAGTAAATCATCAACAATGAAGTCATGAAATGCCACGACAACCCAAAGGGTATCTCAATACTGACCCTAGTCAATAAACGTAATACACACTTCATTCACAGTGTATCATGGATAAAAGGCAACCAATTGTAATTTATAAAACATACTATGGATTACACACTAAATTACTAGAGAGTATCTCTCAAAATTCAATTAAACTAGTGATTCACTTGAAAAACCCAAACTTTGTTGGGAGTGCTCATTGTAATTACATTTTTATAGCAACTATTACTAATATTTAATATTCTAATATGTTTGCATGCATAGATACATAAATATACTCCTCTGCACCATACATGAAGCTCTGTTCTCAGTGTTACTCTCTGTCTCTCTCTCAATGATCAGAACAAAATAAAGTATGGTGATGACAGAAAATAGAGAGAGGGAGGGAGAGATCGAGAAAGGAGAAAACAAAGGGGAAGAACGAGTGAGAAAAAGGACTTCGAGTATAAAAATTTTGATTTTGACATTGTTTTTTAAGGGAAAAAGGGGTCACCGAACTGAGGCCAGATCCATTCTTCTCAAAATTTTCTCATGTTTAATAATATAGAAAGTAAAACATGTAAAACAAGAGCAAACTAAAAAATCTGACCCCTAATCCACAGTCTTCTTCTTTTTATTTATTTAATTTTTTTCTATTATAAAAAACAAGAGAAAACTAAAAACATAGAAAACATTAAACCCAAAAACATTTCTAATCCGCACATATATACATTCATGCACAACATAGTTATTAATTTATAAATCAAATACCCTAAACTTTTGAGTCAAGAAAACCATTGTACGGCAGTACCTTTTCATCCCATTGAGAAACACCATGTTTGACAGCAATAAGCTGTTGCACTACTCCTCCTCAGCTTCATTTCCTTTCTCTTGCTATCTCTCTCCTTACATTTGTTCTCTAAAGCCTCAAACAAGTGAATCGAAACCTAAACCCTCAAGAAAAAAGGAAGACAGTACGAGGGAAAGGAAAGAAATTAAGGGAGAAAGCAACCAAATCTGCAATAGCAACTTACACAAGCTCAGCTAAATAGCCTTTTTTTTCTTTTTTTTCCTTATATTTTTTATTTTTTGGTCAAAAGCCTACAAGTTCTTTCACCAAAAAGGAGAAAGAAAAAAAGTCTGCAAGTTCAGCTAGCTTCTTCAAGTGAAAAAGAAAAATATATATATATATATATATGATCAGAGAGGAAAGAAGCCTGCGGCCCAAGTTTGGAATTCCATAATTACCATACAAGATAACTCTGGAACCCATGTGATAAAATCTGACATTTTTAGGGTAGCAATTAGCAAATGCTATGTGATTGCACTAATTTTCGTTCTATTTTTTATGACACCATCTCAGGAACATATGAACATTAAATATGATGTAGCTCCATGTAGAAAAGCTTCTGAGAATCAATATGCCCTTCATATTTAACCGGTTGAATAATGGAGTAAAGCTCCCTTCTGGGTAGAAGAAGTTTTTCCCTCTGACAAAGCTGTAGGCCGCATGTTAAGCCTTTTTTTTTTGACAAAAAGGGTTCAGAAATTAATGTAGAAAAATTAAAAAAATATTACCCTGGCATACCCCTAGCATTTTTCCTTTAAAAATTCGAAAGAAATTGACAAGAAATATAAAAAATCAAATCAAATCAGCTTTATTAATTGGACAAGTTTTGGGCTCTAAGGCTCTGGCACCACAATAGCAGGCAATAATGATTTATGCCGTAGTTGGTACAAATCAGTATCAACCCATATTACCCAGGTGGCCCTTTCGGTCAAATTTTGGATTCGAATCAGTTTTGATTGAGAGATATCAGAAGTGGCCTACAGCTCTACAGCCTCTGTCGTTGCATTAATTTGGGTGTCATGGACTCAGGAACATGATAGAGTCTGGGTTTTATAACTAAAGTGGATCAATGAACAAAAAAGGTTAAAAAAAAAACAAAAAAACAAATTCCACATCACATTTCCAATATCTCATCCCTACCCGTGCTCTCTCTCTCTCTCTCTCTCTCTCTCTCTCTCTCTCTCTCTCTCTCTCTCTCTCTCTCTCTCTCTATATATATATATATATATATATTAGTATAAATCCGTGCGATACGCGAGAATCACAAATAAATATGAAGATAACCAATAAGGGTCCACACATTTTCTTAACTTATATCCTCCACCCAAAAAACAATATAGATAACATGAAAAAAAACTGCATCCAAGCTTCAAAAGCAGAGGTAAAGTGGAGTACATACAAAACTCCTCGCAATAAGGCTATCAAGACTTGTCACCTGCTGCTTATAGTAGGATGTTAAAAATATTCAAAGTGGTCCCAAAAGTTGATGCTAATCACAGCTAGTGCTACTACCACGACCAGGAGGTAAGTGTTTTCATGTTTGAAATTTGAAAAGGGGAAAAAAAAGGAAGAAGAGGGAAAGAGAGAAGGGAGTGTGTATGAGAAAAAAAAAAGAAAAAAAAAAAGGAAAGAGAGTTGCTGACATCATAGTGTGGGCCCAAAGATGAGGAGAAAGTAGGAATTTAGAGAGAAGGCTTATTAAGAAGCCATGTCATTATAATGCTGATGTCAGCATATATCTCTTAATTATAATATGTAATAGATATATATATATATATATATACTAGTTTCAGAATCCGTGCAATGCACGGATTTATTTATTAAAAATAATATTATTAGCAAATTATAATTTTAACAGGATAGTTATTCTCTAATATAATATGTTAATTAAATTTAAAAGATATAGACAAAAATAAATTAAATAATTCAATTAAAATAATTTTTGGTGTGATATTAGCGTAATGTATCACACACAATTTAATTATACTCCAAAAAAAGACAAATTATTTTGAAAAACAATAAAATTCAATATAGAAGCTTGTAAGAAATGAAGGAACTGACACATTATAATATTTGGTGAAAAAAGATTTAGATTTTCTAGAGTCTAGCGCATCCCATGATTATGGTTTTAACATGTTGATATAGTAAGTATAGCCATTGAAGGTGTTTTGAAATTTGACTGTGCAAATTGTAGAATGCATGACAACGATAAATTTTGACATTTCATAAGGGTTTTGAGTGGGTTTTACATAGAGAGAAAAACCAGGGAAAAATATCAAAAAATTGTTTGAGATTATAGAATAAAAAAATGAGAGAAAAGTCTAGATTGAGAAAAAGAATAAGAGAAAAAGGCAAAAGGATAAGAAAATAAAAGAAAATATAAATCTTTTCAACTTTATATAATTAACCACATAGAAGAATTTTGATTACAATAGTTTTTTTTTTTTTTTTTTTGTTGGGTCGAAGGCAAAACGGGAGAATTTGAAGATTCCGACGTATCGTGTGTCCTTTGTTAATCCTCTTTTCCTCTACTTGTTTCTTTTTTTAATTGTAACTATTTATAGTTTTATACATTCAGTTTTTAGGAGGGGAAATGAATATGCATAAAGAAAATGGAGAAGTATAATACAGTTTACCAAGTTTGGATTAAACATTGTACAATGTAGATTTTCTAATCATCCCATGTAAAAATATAAATATATGCAGTGAACACCAAGCGTCAACTTACTTTCACCGTGTGAAAAAGAACAGTGAATAAAAAATAAATAAAAAGAAGGAAAATTTACCTTTTGATGACCACTTCTCACATTAATACCAAACAAATAATGTTAGTAGTCTTTTTGAAGCAGCTATACAGTCAATTTGTTGCAAGGTGACAGACATAATCTTTATTTGGTATTAAGTTAGAAAGTGATCACCAAAAAAGTAGTTTTTCCAAAAGTCACTAAAAGGAAGTTTTTGAAAAAATTATGTTTTAGTAACTACTTCCCAACTTAATATGAAACAATAGAAATTAGTATCATTTTGGTGGACATTTACAGTCAATTTGTAGCAAGTTGATAGATTAATATCCTTTTTTCGTATTAGGTTGGAAAACTGTTACTAAAGAGTAATTTTTTCAAAAAATTTGTCTCAATTGTATTTCACTGTTTCAGCACGTGAATTGAAAAAAAATAAAATAAAATTAATGTTGACACGTGGCCTTTAACAGTGTAACCATTCCTCCATTTTAGATATATACTAGCTTCGAATCCCGTGCAATGCACGGATTAATTTATAAAAAAATAATATTATTAGTAAATTAGAATTTTAACAAAATACTTATTCTTATTCTCTAAAATAGTAAAATGTATTTGTTAATATAATATGTCAATTAAATTTAAAAGATATAGACAAAAATAATATTTGATGTTCAATCAAAATTATTTTTGGTGTGATGTTAGCGCAATGTATCAAACAAAATTTAATTATACTCCCGAAAAAGATAAATTATTTTGAAAAACAATTAATTTAATGGTAGAAACTTGTAAAAATTGAAAGAACTGACACGTTATGATATTTGGTAGAAAAATATTAAAATTCTCTAAAGCTTAACCTATCCCACAATCATGGTTTTAACATGTTGATATATACCAAAGCAAGTATAACCGTTGAAAGTATATCGAAATCTGATAGTGCAGATTTTAAAATGCATGACAATGATGAATTTTAACTTTCCATGAGGTTTCGAGTGGGTTTCACAAAGAGTGAAAAACCATGGGGAAAAATATTAAAAATTTGTTTAAAATTAGAGCATAAAAAGATGAGAGAAAAATCTAGACCGAGAAAGAGAATAGGAGAAAAAGTCAGAGGGAGAATAAAATAAGAGAAAATATAAATCTTTTCAACTTTATGTAATTAACCATATGGAAGAATTTTGATTAAAATAGATTTGTTTTTTTGGGTGTCAAAAGCAAATCGGGAGAATTTGAAGATTTCGGCGGATCGCGTTTTCTTTGTTAATCCTTCTTTCCTTTATTTGTCTCTCTTTTTAATTATGACTATTTATAATTTTATATGTTCAATTTTTAGAAGAGGAAATTAATAAGCATAAAGAAAATAAAAAAATATAGTACAGTCTATTAAGTTTGAGTTGAACATTGTATAGTATGAGTTTTTTAATCCCCACACATAAAAACAAAGAAATATGCAGTGAGTACCAAGTGTCAACTTACCTCTACCACGTGAGAAAGAGCAAGTAATACCAAGAAAAATAAAAAAAGGATAAAAAAAAGGTGAAAATTTTATCTTTTGGGGAATTTATATTTTGGTGACCATTTCCCAGCTTGATACCAAAAAAAGAAAGTTAATAGTCCTTTTGAAGCACCAATCAAGTCAATTTGTGGTAAGTTGACAAACAATATCATTTGTTTGGTATTAAGTTGGAAAATGATCACTAAAAGTAGTTTTCCCAAAAGTCACTAAAAGTAACTTTTTAGAAAAATTACATTTTAGTGACTACTTTCCAAATTAATATGAAACAATGGAAATTAGTTGTCATTTTAGCACACATTTGTAGTCAATTTGTATCAAGTTGATAGCAAATATCCTTTTTTGGTATTAGATTAGAAAACGGCTACTAAAAAGTAATTTTACCAAAAAGGCAATTGTATCCCTGTTTCAGCATGTGAAAGGAAAAAATAAAAAATAAAAAAAAAAAGAAAAAAATCTCATTTTGACACTTGGCACACAAAGGGATGCCAATCCTCCTTTTTAGATATATATAATAGATAATATATATAGATAGATATAGATATAGTTTTATTTTATTCTTAATTTTTTCTTGTTTTGAGCTATGAATCTAAGGGCATTTTTAATTTTTTATTTTCCTGAGTTGGAGTTGGAAACGGAACTCTAAATTGAGAGAGAGAGAGAGAGAGAGAGAGAGAGAAAGAGAAAGAGAGGGTGCAGTGGAGTGGATAGGTACTGTCATTATAGAGAAGGTCTCAGGGAGAGAGAAGAGAAAAAAAAAAGGGAAAAAAAAAAGAGAGAGATGGTACAGTGGAGTGGGTGAAAAAAAAAAATAAATAAATAAAAGAAAAAATAAACAAACAAAATTTACCCACTGAACGAAGGTTGACTTCCTTTGATTGGATGGGTACTGTCATTATAGAGGGTCTCAGAGTGAGAAGAGGAGCAATAGTTCATTAAGAGAGAGAGAGAGAGAGAGAGAGAGAGAGAGAGGCACGGTGCAGTGGAGTGGGTGGAACCAATCATATCCCTAACAAAAGAGGAAAAAAAAAAAAAAAAAAAAAACACAAAATTTACACGTGGCGTTAAGAGAGGTAACTTTCCTCCGTTTTAGTATATATATAATAGATAATAGATATATAATAGATATATGTATATAAGCTGCGAAATGAGAGTCTGTGCCATGGCCAACTTGGTTATAAAGACTCTCCTTACTTGTTAACCAAGCATACGACCACTCGCAGCAAAAAAAAAAAAAAAAAACCAAGCATACGACCACCATCTGCTTTAAGTCTGGCAGCCTTGGCCCATTTTACCATGGATGGGGGTCCTACTCTTTCAAAGCACATTGTTGCCTCTTATAGTTACTCTCCCGGAAGAGCTGCAAGAATACAAAAATAACTAGTAAGTTACAATAAGTTTACAATAAGTTTTTGTAACTTGGACAAACTCAAAGCTATACAACAGCGACAATAACCATTTAACAATGACTATAAGGATGCCACAATAATCATATGTAAGAATATTAAACAAACCTTGATACCTGCGACCTTCATTCCTCTGGCCCGGGGCGGAGGGTGGGGGGATTGACCCCTGACCTCTTTTTTTTTTTTTTTAAATACTAAATTATGAGTATTTAAAATTTTGACCCTGCCAATTTTTATCTATCCCCTAAATTTTTTTTTTATTTTGACTCTTTAACTGCTTTTTTGATCCAAAAAAATTGATGACCTTGACCCTTTTATTTATGATAATTATTTTTCTACCCTATACAAATTTAAAGAACAAAATCCCATTGTGATACACCACTAAGGAAAAAAAGATTTTCCAAAATATTTATCATTAGTCTTGAAGTATTGAGTTTTGACCCTACAAGGCTAATATTCTGGCTCTGTCACTGCTCTCGGCTACTTGCAACTTGCATGGCCTGTGTAAGTGAGTCATCCAACTACCTAACTTGGATGAGGCATAACTTCTTTCAGTAGTCAAACATTGGTTTTGAGTGCTCCTCCACATTCTCACAAATCCATAACCTTCTCTTCGGACAAGTGATAGCCACATAGACAGAGTCCCTCCTTAATAGTCAGAACAGTAGCTTGCTTTCCAATGGACATGATTTATAACCGGATCCAATAAGACGAACAGGATAATAACAAAAATAGAGAGTAACAATTAGAAGCCTCTCCTCAATTCTTAGCTTCTAACAGTTGATATTCAAAATCAGGTGTTAAACACCTTTTTTTCCTTTTTCTTTTTCTTTTTAAAAGATGTGAACACCTTTTACTTCCTAACAAAAAAGGGGGATAAAAAACACCTTTTACTCGTGACTTTTTAGAGTCCAACAAAATTGGAGCTTACTCATGTTTCAAAGAGTCAATAGATTGATGAAAGAACCCATGAATAATATCAATTAGGCTTTGTGCTAGGTTGAGAACACTGTCATGGGTTCAAAAGTTCTGGCTCAAACAGAACAGAAAACTATCCTTTTATTCTTCATTTTCTTCCATTGACCGTAGATTTTCAAACTTGAACTCAATGCCCCTTGTGATGGTTTGTGCAATATCCCCCGAAAACACAAATTCCTCATCCACATTCTTTCCTACACCATCTATTCCAAAGTAATTGTGTGCCACCGAGGAGTCAACCTAGAATTAGGAAACACGGTTAAAATTAATCATCAACCTTATGGTATATCTACAAAATCTAAGAAATAATGTGCTAAAAATTTATTTTTGAATGGAGTGAGGATTGATGATAACAAGAGAAAGGAAAAGAGAGGGAAATGACAAGATACATCTTTTTAAGAAATGAAGCTATTTTCTAGCACTTTCCTTTTTATCATATTTTTAGAGATCCAAACACAGCCCCATTTCTCTCTAAATTTAATGTTATGCGTAGTAGCAAATTGGTCAAAGGCACAGGAGTGAATTGGCTACACGAGACTTCCCCTTTTGTTTGGTTACAAGATTACAAAAGACATTATCATTTAAATTCTCTTAGCAACTCCAACCATACTAGCTATTTTAGATAGCAAAAGGACAATCAGCAAAATAGCAAGCTAGCTATTCAGGTGTTGACTCCAACCAGAGTCACTATTTTTTCAATATTCTAACTAACTTTCAGATTTTAAAATTTAAATAGTAAAAAATTATTATATTTACAACAGTCCTATTTGTAATGGTCATTTTTCCAACGGTCATATATCTTAGTAGTCATATTTTACCTCATTTATAAATAAGACCATTTCATCTCCGATTTTTCTTTTAATTATTTTTTTTCACCCATCTCAACACCATTTTCTCTCAACATTCATTATTCGTTTATTCTCCGTGGCTCACAATCATGAAATGAATATGCTCCTTAACGACCCCGATTCTGAGGACAAGTTGGAGATGTTATTCAAACTCCATATTGTAAAATATGAATTGATAAGGCCAGCCAAGTGTGCTATCATGACATCAGCCTTAGTCCCACAAACATTTCTAATCCACACATACATTCATGCACAACATAGTTATTAATTTATAAATCAAATACCCTAAACTTATGAGTCAAGAAAACCATTGTACAATCACATGCAGTAACTTAGTCACACCTTGAGTATTCCAACCACATGCATGCAAATTTGAGGTGCACATGTTATGGTACCAGGTCACATATTGTGGTAGCTTGTCACTTAGTGTAGTAACCTAGTCACGTTTTAAGATATAACTACCACATTAACATAATAACATGTATTCCACCTCTTTGAATGGAATTTCTAGACACCATAATGAATCCTCTAAATTTCCAGTATAAATTCTGTCTTAGATTTTACAAATTCCACATCTAGCTAGCCAAACGTAGAATTTTCTAGCTTCTTCGAAAATTTATGCTTTAATGACTAATTGCCTAAAAATTCTTCATCTAAAAACAGCCTTAGGCATTTCTTCACAGCCTCCATATATGAAATTCTCATTCTAAGAATGGTCCTGTTGCAGTCATTTCCCAATTTCTCCATCTTTCTTAATGTAAAATCTCATACTTGGGTTGTTCCTACTTTCATATTTTTGATGCTACCATTTTGTAATTTTGAGGTGATTCTATGTGTGTTTATTTAACAGAAGCTGGGTTTGTGTGGGGTGCTTAGTTAGGGATTTTGTTTTTATATATAATGCATAATTCTGACCACGAGATCCAAGATCAGATGAGGACCATTTGTGTACATATTTCTATTTTCAATTTTTTTTTTTTTTTTTTTTTTTTTCCTGTTGTAGAGTGCATGTTGGAATCTTAGATCGTAATTGGTTGATAGATAGCGTGTGATAATAGATTCTTGGGACTTGGGAGTGGTAAATAAATAAATAAATAACTATATATATACAAATATATTTATTTACTATTCTCTCTCTGAATCTAATGGAGAGACATGATATGCTCCCAAGCTTTATGTTATAAAACCCTCTGAGAAAATAAAGCTTGACATGAAAAAATTGTTTTCAAGGAATTTTCATGAGTTTTCATTAAAAAAAATAAAAATAAAAAAAGCATTTTTCCAAGGTCAACTATGTCACAATCAACTTATTTTGATGAGTTTTAAATGATGAAATTATCCAAACTTTTTTATTTTTTATTTTTATTTTTATTTTTTATAACTAAATGAGATTTGTTATGCATTGGGTTCAGATTATTTTTCATTTACCATTGGATTATTTACCAAAGTCCATTGGAGAAGTGAAAATAAAACTTGGCTAGCTAAATAGTTAAGCGAGTTGGATAGCTAGCCTGGGATATATACTCTTATAAGATCAAGTGTAGATGATAAAATGTGAATCCCACATTAGATTGAATATCATTAGAAGATCAAGTGTAGATGGTTTTCTTTACCCAAGTCCAATATATCTCCCAATCAATATCCCACAAGTTGTATGATGGGGGAGTAAAAGCCCCATTATGGTTAGAACAAGTACTTTCCTCTGATGTAGGCTGCATATTTAAGCTATTGTCTTAATTTATCAATAAAACTTCTTTTATCTTGGGGGGATGATTATATCATCATATCAAATTATCAATATTAATGCGACAAATTATAAAGGAGTTTTGAAATTAATGTATACACAAATAGTTATTTAGTTTTAAAAGAAGGGAGAAAAGTATCTTTCTCACTAGCTCTGACCTTCCTCATGAGTTCCACCTCTGTTGGCTAGTAATCTCTCTATTACTCCTCTACTTTCCGTCACTGACTTGATCGTTGGACAAGCTTGTTAATGGGTTCATTATAACTTAATCAAATGAGGCCTCTCCTATTTATAGGCATCCCTTGAAAGGATGAATAGCTATGATTTGTACAAGTGTCATCAATCTAGTGGCTAGTTTATCATAGATATTTTGTCTAGAATTCTCCTTATAAATCTATACAATTATATAAAAAGGAGTGTGCTATGTAACACATTTCTTAAGCCTTCCCTTCTTGAATATTGAATTGCCACATGGCACATCCCTTCAGAAGGAAAAAAATAATAAATAAGGTAGGGTAATATTGTATACAAAAACCTACCATATATTTCCTTAATTAAACTAGTTTAACTTAAGAACCTTCAAAAGGAAAAAACAATAAAAATTATGGTGTTGTAAATGATATTATTGACCAAATCAAGCAATATGTAAGTTTGATTTGTTAATTAACGGATTACTAGATTTGGATCGTTAACGGATTAATAGATCATAATTCTCTTACCATATCTACATTGTGTGATTGTCATGAGTTCACTCGGATTCTTGATAACCCAAGCCAAAAAATGGAAGATTTTTTTTTTTCCCCAACTCAATTTGTTATATGTTGTATCTCGCATATATAAGGGTTTTGTATTTTATGATTTTTTTTTTTAAATTTTATTGGGAGGGGAGAAAAACCAACTTTGAGAGAGTTGTACATGGGTGTAAAAGAAAATCTCAAGTCTATGAGTTTAGCTTGTAATCTCCTCAGCAATCTTAATTGACTGATTATTGTTATTTATGAATATAGGCATCTTGTCGAATCACGTAAATCTTATGTCTTAATTCCTAATAGTTGTGTTTTTATTTTTTATTTGAGATCGATTTATTGTTACTTATCATGGCCTCCGCTCAACAATGCGAATTATCAGTTTGGATTTATTTTTATTAAAATCTAATCAATTGGCAGGTCTACCATTATTACTTTATAACTGAAAAATTAAAAGTGACAAGATAGTACTATTATCAATTGGACCTGCCTGGTAAACATGGGATAAAAGATATAGACAAAAAGTCAGAAATAGCTCGAAAAAAAATCTCAATGAAAAGATATTCGTCAATATTAAACCCAAACCTACAAAATTGTGGGTTGGAAAACAATCATTAAGGCCAAAATATGCTTCAATTCATATGGGGAAAATGATGGGTGGGTGAATAGGAAATTTATTTACTTTTGGGTTGATCACTAGGTGTCTAATAACCGACTTTCCAAATAATCTCTAAACAAAATGTACGGACGTAGTATACAGAACTTAGCTAGTGGACAAGTTTATTAATGAAAGTAAATACTAAACAATCTACTTGGTTTAATAACCGACATTCCAAATAATCTCTCAACACATTTCCTGTGGCTTTCTACTTGGTTTCCTACTAAACAATCTCTTTGTGACAGAGTCATTCAAATCCCAGGGGAGCCTGAAATTTGGACTATCTTTCATCCATCGTAGTGAAGAACCTCAAAATTCGTGTCCTACACCCATTGTACTCCAAAGCAAAAAGGACAATTATTCTAAAAAGTTTAAGGGAGACACCATTGGCACTTTCATGAAAGCCTCCCATACTTCTCTAGTGAGAGAGTGAGGAGTGTAGGAAGCTTTCGTAGTAATGCCAATGGCGTCTCACAAGATAAGTTATATTAACCAGTCTTCCCTTCTTAAAGTTCACTCGAGATTTGAGACCACCGCGGCAGCAACGGTAGGAAGGACAAACTGAGGTGTTCTTTTTTCCCTTTTTCCCTTTTTTACCCCTTTGAAATAATCTTTATTTGTGAGAATTGGGGATAGATGATCTTGTCATGACGAGAAACAAAATGGAAATGCTTAAGAGGATATACGGGAAGTAAAGAACAAAGCAGAGTGTCAAGAAGAGAAGTGTTCTTTTCTTCTCATATTCAGGAAAGAATGGCTTCCCAGCAACTGTCTATTTTCTTCTCTTTCATTTTCCCTCATTCCTTCCTTGGACTTGGACCACATGGGGTGGCAATAGAAAAGAGAAACAACAAGGATGTCGTTACGTGAACACTAGGCCAAAATTAAAGAATGCCATAATAACATGCTTGTATCTTGGGATAAGTATAATTTTACAGGTGATCCTTTACCTTCTTAATCATGCATCCATAATATAATGGGGCTGTATCATCAAGAAAAGGTATCTGGACCTACCAAAATGTAGGTCCTACTGAATACATTGTATTATCTAAAAATCAGTTCTATTAAATGATCTTAGGGCCTATTTGGTTGTCCAATTCAAAATTAAACAATTTAAGAAATTTTATATAACATTGAAGGCACAATTCATCATCTTGAATTAACAAAGTCAAAAAAAATATATGATGGATTGGTGGTCATCAGAAATAAGAGTAGAAATTCAAAATAGTGGTATTGCATGAATTCCTTAAAATTGATTTTACAACATCAATTATAATGATAACTCCAATATTTTAAAATATTCTAATTCAAGGTGCTAGATTTATGCTTTCAATCCTATGTAAAATTCTTGAATTGTTTAATTTCAAATTAGACACCCAAAACAAGCCCTTAGTCATTCAATTAATTCGAGTTTGATCAAATTGTTTGAATGGCCATGAGACTTCTAATAATATCTTAGGAAAGACAAGTAGTTTTAATCAAATTGCCAAATGCATTTAAAATTTTAAATGAGGTGATTTTTTAAGGACAAGACACCTAAGTGAGACCTATTGTTTGGTCTTTCTTATGATGATATGTACAAAGGAAGAGGCAGAGGACCTCTGTTCAAACCACATGGTCTGATTACTTTCAACAACAAATTTGGGAAAACTCCCATGAAAACTGCCCTCCTTAATGGCT
Source organism: Liquidambar formosana (assembly GCA_039720395.1). Classification (NCBI taxonomy): domain Eukaryota; kingdom Viridiplantae; phylum Streptophyta; class Magnoliopsida; order Saxifragales; family Altingiaceae; genus Liquidambar; species Liquidambar formosana. The sequence continues at coordinate 39,656,563 of CM077823.1, read as the reverse complement.
GCTAGACCTAGAAGTGTGACCGTAGAACAGATATAAAGGGCCCGTTTGGATGATATTCTTATTTTTTCTTGATGTGCCTAAATTCGTTTCTTTTTTATTAGTGAAGGGCAGAGTGCCCAAATTCATGTCCCCAGGATGTAAAGAAAGACATTTCCATGTTTTATCGTCGCCTGCAATCCTTCTTGAAGTCTAGAGTGAGGCAGAATATGATTCAATGCAAGTGGTTGGCAATGAATATTCTGAATAAGAGCTTTCTTCTAAGCAGGATTTCAGTTATGGACTTACCTAGTCATCACTTAACCTTGATAGAGGAAATGGCACAACTGAATTCATGTGGATTTCATTTGTTTCAATGGAAACCTAATAATGGAAGTAATGAGAGAAACGAAATGAATATTCTCAAGAAGAGACAGGGGAACAAAGCAAAGTATTAACAAAATAAATATTCTTTTTTTCTCATGTTGAGGAAAGAATGGTTTTCCAGGCAGAGTCCTTTTGCCTATTTAATTCTCCCTCATTCTTTCCTTGGACCATACGGAGGACTAAAAGAAAAAAGGGACGAGATTCCATTCGAGTTAAAATTGTTAAATGAACACTAGACCAAAGTGAAAGAAAGAAATAATAGTAGGCTTGGATTTTGGGGCAAGTACAACCCATTGCCTTTTGATTGCTTTAAACAGCAATTATAAAAACCCCCCTCCTGAACGGCTGCTAGAGGTATAACTGATAAAAAAAGGTGAGGACATACTTGTTAACAAATAGAGAGAGAGAAAGCTTCTAGTTGTTTTCGTGAAAGAAGATTAAGAAGAAGAAGATGGCTGAGTCTGTAGTATCCTCAGTTGCGGAAAAGCTTGGCGTCTTTCTCATTCAAGAGGCGAAGTACTTACATGGGGTGAGCGGGCAAGTTGAGCAGATGCAATTTGAGCTGGAGCTGATACAGGGCTACTTAGAAGATGCAGATAAATGGCAGGACAAAGATAGGAGAGTTCAGATTTGGGTTTCAAAAATCAGAGAAGCTGCTTATGATGTCGAGGCTGTCATCGATACTTTCGCCCTCAAAATTGCATCCAGAAGAAGAAGAGGAATCCGAAACAAACTCAAAAGGTGTGTTCGTATCTTCATTGAAGCTGCAGAGCTTCACAAGCTTGGCTCCGAGATCGAGGCCATTAAAACCAGGATCTCCAACTTAACAAGATGTTTGGAGACGTATGGCATAAAACATACGAGGGAAGGTGAAGGCTCCAGTTCTGCGCAGCAGAGGCAACAACGGTGGAGGGAGTCTTATTCCCATGTTGAAGAGGATCCGGTTGGGTTGGATGGAGACATAGACACTCTGGTGGCACAATTGGTGGATGAAGAGAATCCACTTGTCTCTATTTGGGGTATGGGTGGTCTTGGTAAGACCACTCTCGCTAAGAAGGTTTACCGCCACAGTAAAATTAGGGGTCATTTTGATGGTTGTGCCTGGGCTTATGTATCTCAACAATGCCAAACAAAAGATGTTTGGCAAGAAATTCTATTTAACCTTGACTCTCCATCTCCATCTGAAGAGAAGAGTGAAGAAATTCTAAAATCGAGAGAAAAAATTCTAAAATTGACAGATGCGGAACTAGCAAAAAAGCTTTCTAAAGTCCAGAAAGATAAGAAATGTCTGGTGATCCTTGATGACATTTGGACCACTGAGGCTTGGGATAGTTTAAGTCTCGCATTCCCGGTCGAAGAGTCAGGAAAGTCAGGAAGCCGAATGTTACTGACCACTCGCAATAAAGAAGTAGCCAAACATATATATCAAAGGGGTTTTCTCCACGAACTACGGCATCTAACTAAAAATGAAAGCTGGGAGCTGTTCCAGAAGAAGGCATTCCCTAGAAAAGATGAAGCAGGTATTCTATAAATAACTCTACTCCACACTTTTAACATATTGAATATTTGAAATGTTAAAACTCTGCTTGGCCAACTCGTTTCATTTTTTAACATGTTCCACTCCACTTTGTATTCATTTAATCTTTTTTCCAGATATTTTAATGAATATACGTATTTGATCGAATTTGAATTAAATAAAGAATTTTCCTACTTTCGTTTGCTGTATAAATAACTTAACTCAACTACTTTTGTTTATATATTATAATAATATAATAATACCGGCAAAAACACATGGGGATGACGAGATAAACAAAATTAAAATTAAGATTATTTATGCTTTGTTTGGATGGAAGGAAGTGGAGGGAAAAGTTTTCCTTTCTCTTGTTTGGGAGTTTAAATGAAGAGAGAAAATAAATGAAGTGGAGGAAAATGGAAAATGGAGGGATTCAAAATCCCTCAAGGCCCATTGTTTTTCCTCTCAAAAATGGAAGGACATGAAAAGAAAAGAAAATGGGGTTAATGAAATTTTCATGACAATTTTGCACATCTAATAACATAGAAGAAATTGAAAATGACCTTTGACTCTAATTCCTCTAATATATACTTTGTTGTTGAGATTAGGGCATATTGGTACAATGGTACAATGCACATTTAATGAATCTCTTCTCTTCTTTTCTTTCCAACTCCCAAACAGAGAGGAAGACAACACTTTTTTTTCCTCCTAATCTCCCAAACAAGTGGAAGGAAAGCCACTTCTTTTCTTTTCTTTCCATTCCAATTCCCAAACAGAGGAAGAAAACACTTTCTTTTTTTTTTTCCTCCTAATCTCCCAGACAAGTGGAAGGAAAACTACAATCCTTTCTTTTCTCTTCTCTTCCCTCCTAGTTAATGTTTTCCCTTTTTTCTTTTCTCTCCTAGAAAACTCCCAAACACAATGTTGAGTCAAGCTCAAGTGGCTCTCTGACCAAAGAAAACATGATAGGTGACGTAGGCCCATTTGTTTTTAATTCCCTCATCATTACTCTTTTTCTATGCTTAATTTTTGGCTATCATAAATGCCTTTGCACCATTGGATCTACTTGAGGCAAATTATATCTGTTCTACCCAAGTAGCACAAGTAGCTCTTAATTTTCAAGCCAGGGTCCAGCAAAGGATTTTTAAGCTGAGCCAAACTGGAACTCAATTAGCTTATATTTGATAATCTACCTCTTAACTCCAACAGCTTTTAGTTATTGGCCAAGTGGCCAACAATGTTTAATGCATATCGGGCTAACACCCCTTCACATGCGGGCTTATCCTGTACATAAACGGATGGATAAACAGAGAACTGATAAACAAATGGGGAGCAAACAAATTAATGAAGGTAACAGGACTCAAAACCAAACCCTCTGAGACCATGTTGAACTCCGATATTATGTTAAACTACCCCTTAAGTCTAAAAGCTTAAACTAATAAAGAAAGGGCCAGCGCCCCCCGTCCCCACTTGCAGTCTCTACTTGCATGTGGAGCGGTAAATACAACTGATAAAATGATGGGTGAAGTAGGGAACATAGGTTTGAATCCCAAAACTCCTGAAAACCAGAGCTTTGATATTATGTTATGCTACGACCTAACCTCAAAAAGCTTAAACTATTAGGATATGGGCTGACACTGTATATCAATTCGCACAAGTGAACACCCCACCTAAAAAGGAATTTTAGTAGTTGTATAAATAACTTGAGAAAATCAACTACTTGTGTGTGTCCTAGTGTGTGTGTCTCTCTCTATATATACACATAACATCAGCAAAAACATGACTGGTAATGTAGGCCTTTCTTTTTCTCCTTACTATTCTTTCTTATGCCTCATCTTTGGCTTTGAACCATGATTTTTTTTTTCATAATTTATTATTATTATATCCCTCCTACCCAATAGACTCCCAAAAGATTTTCAATTTTTGCCTACAAATTAACCCATAGAGTCCCAAAAGATTTTCAAGCTTGGGGCCATGGACTGAGCTTGACCCAAACTCAAACTTACCTCATATTTTTTAAGCTACCGTTTAACCCCAATAGCTCTAAGTTATTAATTTATGGATAATGGGCCAACAATATATATCGAAGTAACACATCCTTCACATGCAGCCTCATTCTCCACTTGAACAGATAGACAAATAGAGAATTGATAAACAAATGGGAAACTACCTCTTAACCCCCAAAAGATTAGGCTGATAAGAAAGGGGCTAACATCTCTTTCACATGTGGCCCCTTCCAACATGTGGAGACACAAATCGATGAATGAGGTAGGAAACAAATAATCTGAGGTTTAAATCCAAAACCCTTTGAAAATCAAAGCTCTAATATCCTGTTAAATTATCACTTTACCCCAAAAACTCAAGCTATTAAGATATGGGCCAACAATATTTACCAAGTGAACACCTTGCCTCAAAGGCAGCCTTATCCTACACATGGAGAGACAAACGAATAGCAAACTAAAAAACAAATGAAGGAACAAACAAAAAGAGGTAACGAAACTTGAAACCAGGAAATCAAAACTCTAATTTATATCATGTTAAATTATTACTTGACACCTAAAACTTAATTATTAGGGAATGGATTTACCCAAAAGCAATAAACGCACACACATATACATATACATACACACACATATATATACTATTAACCAAGCTAAGCCCTAACACCTCAACAGTACTTGGCTTAGATTGGCTCTGATGTTTGCTATGGGGTATGAATAGGTAATAATCATTATAAATTTATAACGGATAAAACTCAAAGATTGAATACAATTTTTTAACATCTTTAAATAAGTTTAGGGTGGTGACCATGTAACAAACTTGCTAGATTTTCTGGTATGAGTTTCTTGTTTAAACATATGTGATCATTTTATCACACGAATATTAATATATAATCTATTACATGGATGAATACAATATGTATATATAATTAAGTCTTTATTAATCATGAACAATATTAAATGAAAAAAAAATTGTAAATAATACAACTGTTGGTATAAAGATATAACAGAATAGACACTATATTCCAGAAAAATGTAATTATTTGTATTGTAATAGCTATATATAATTCTTTTAGTTTGTTAGAAAATAGTAATTTGTTGCGTTCCTATTATTCAGAGGATTCGAGTTCCTAATTTGATTAATTAATGAAGGTATAAACTTATGAATTCTCAAAATGAAATTTAATAAATACCATTGGGCATTCGAACAATTTTTGCAACTTTCTTGAAGCAGAGTCGATACATACGTACAAATGGTTTTAACATTTAAGATGAAATTACGAGTCTCTAACTCTCAATTTTGTGGATCTATCACTAGTTTGCGTTTCTTTGATCTTTTGGGGATGTACAGTTTGGTCATTTTCCCTTTTTGGTGCAGGCTTTAGCATTGACAAAGACATGGAAGAGTTGGGAAGGAAAATGGTTGGAAGATGTGCAGGTTTACCTTTGGGCGTCATTGTTCTTGGAGGGCTTCTGGCAACTAAACACTCATTCAATGAGTGGAAGATGATGTATGAAAATATTGATTCATACTTAAGAGACAGAAAAGGCCACGAACAACACTCAAAAGGAGTTTCTGGAGTTCTAGCTTTAAGCTACTATGAATTGCCATATCGATTGAAACCATGCTTCCTTCATTTAGGCCATTTCCCAGAAGACTTCAACATACCGGCAAAAAAATTGGTAAGATTATGGGTGGCAGAAGGCATAGTGTCATGTTTGCAGCACGAACTAAAGGGAGAAGAAACAGTGGAGACTGTTGCAGAATGTTACCTGAATGAGTTGGTGGACAGGTGCGTGGTTCAGGTAGGAGAAAGGAGCTCTAATGGAAGGGTTAAGACTTGCCACCTCCATGATCTTATGCGAGATTTATGCTTGATAAAGGCAAATCAAGAAAATTTTTTGAGAATTGTTGATGTTCAAGATGGAAACAAGCTAGTGGACTCTCCTTCTTCTACGGTAACCATAGCAAAGTCAACTGCTCAAATTCACAGACTTGCCCTCTATGGTGAGGAAACTTTGAAATTTTTCCCTAAACAAGAAAGCACTCGCACTCACTATGTCCGATCTCTCTTGTTTTTTAAGACCACTGAAGGTAACAGTGTAAATTTTCAACAAATGATATCCTGGTTTAGCAACTTTAAATTGCTTAAAGTATTGGATCTTGAAAGACGTCCTATTGAAGGAAAGTTACCTAGAGAAATAGGAAACTTGATACACTTGAGGTACTTGAGTGTAGATTGTTCTAAGATACCAAACATTCCGTCATCTATTGGCAATCTGAGGTGCTTACAGACCTTAGTTTTAGATGGTAGATGGAAAGAATTAAATATACCAAATGTGATATGGAAGATGGCACAGTTGAGACATCTATATTTTACAATTCTTAGTAGAAGCGGTAAATTGGGATTGGGTGATTTGAGGAACTTGCAAACACTACAACAGTTTGATACACGGAACTTTAACGTTGAACAGCTGAGCAAACTCACCAATCTTAGAAAATTAGATATAAATATGTGGGACCGTCTTCAAGAGTTGAAGGAAATTCTGAAATCACCACGTGTCAACCTTTTTGACCGCCTTCGCTCCTTAAAAATAGATTGGTTCAGGGACTCTACTATGGAGGAAACCGATTTACAAAAACTTTTTTCAGCTTGTCATAAGCTTTATAACCTCTTCTTAAAAGGCCGGATAGTGAAGTTACCAGAATGCCCTCAATTCCCTAAGAACCTCACCAAGTTAACCTTATGGTGCTCTGAACTCTCGGAAGATCCAATGCCCACACTGGAGAAGCTGCCGTACTTAACTATCCTCCACTTATTTCATAAATCATTCATTGGGAAGGAAATGGTTTGCTCTTCCAAAGGCTTTCCAGAACTCAAATCTCTAGAACTTAAGGGCTTGGAGAACTTGGAGGAATGGCGAGTGGGTGAAGAAGAGATTCGGTTTGTGGGTGAAGAAGAAGAAGAGGAATGGTGTGTGGGTGAAGAAGCCGCCATGCCCAATCTCTCTCATTTACTAATTGAAGATTGCTGGAATTTGAAGAAAATTCCGAATGGATTGAGGTTTATCACTACCCTCCGAAAATTGGAGATAAAGAGACATGGCTGGACACTTTCAGCTATATAGGCTTCAACAAGGAGGAGAGGATTATGACAAAGTCCGACACGTGCCTTCCATCACATATTTATGTTAGCAGTGTAGGAAAATCAGGTAATTCTCCCACTCTCTCTCTCTTCAATTCTTCAATTGGTGTGGAATAGTCTTTTATTTCAAACAATGCGTAGTAGGAACTTGTATCTGCTAAACACAAGGGCCGATGATGATATCTTCCTTGGAGACATCAAAAACCATTTTATTGGTATTGGCTGAATGAGTACATTTTCTACATTTTATAGAAAACAAAATTCACTACTGATCTAGTAAAAGTCATAGTTATATACTGATTAATTAGTTACTGTAATTAATTGCCATACTAATTAGATTAAAGTTTCATAAATTGAGTACATTTTCTACGTTTTATTTTAAAAAATAAAAAATAAAGTTAAAATTTGTTAATTAATGTTTGTGCTGAGCTACTAATGTTTGAAAGATTCTAACTTGCATTGTATTTCGAGGATGTTATGTTTCTATTCTAAAATATGAATGACTCAAAGTTACTAGTAAGTGTTTTATGCTTATGAATCTGAAATTCCCAAAACACAAAGTATTAATGATGCTTTTGTATTTCAGTAGTTCCAAAATATGTATAAGTTATATTCTTATAGGATTAAAGCTCCCAAAAAACACAGAAAATTAATGCTAAATTGTGTGGGAAGTATTTCCCATGCTTGCTTTCTACGCTAACTACTAGGTGAACAAAGACCAAAATCAACATCCTACCCAATGAAGCACTGACAAATTCAAGTGCGACTGAAATACAGTTCAAAACCAAGATGCTTTAAAAATTTTCCATTTTGGATGGAAAATAATCACAGGATGAGGCAGTAAACATCCAAATAAAAATGAAGATAAGTAGTCTATCTCTTGATTTTACCTTCTAACTAGTCGATCTCTTTTCTTTTTCTTTTTTTTCTGATTTATTTTAGGGTAAAGTCACTCATGGTGCAAAAGTTTCTACTCTTCTTCAACTCGATGAAATGGACGAAAATACATGTATTCATTGCCCTGGGATTGAGGTCGACAATAAAACTGATTGTGGAAGTGTTTGATTTGTGGTTATGCAAACTTGCTTTGTATTCATTTATGTTCCTCTTTGGTGTTCCGGATGCACTTGATGAAGTTAATAATGAGGCTAGTTTAGTCTCTTCTTAGTTTGTAAATGCATTTGACAACATAAATGTATCCATATTTTCTTACTGTTTTTGCAATATATTTTTGTTTTGTTCAATGTTTTATTACTCTTTATTTATTTATTTTATTTTCCCATAGGACAGAACCTTTTTTTTTTTTTATGGGGTGGCTGAGTGGGGTTGGCAGGGGAGCCTGAAACCTTTTTCAGAAGGAGAGAGATACCACTTCAGGGTACAAGTCTAGTAAACTGTAAACCCTATTTTTCATTGAAATTCCTTTTCTTGGCATTCATCTTGGGATGCAACAGTTAGCTATTTTTAACTGAAAATACTACAGTTGTTGTAGCGGAAGCCATGTGAGAATATTTTTTATAAAAGAATGCACTTCTTGTTCCATCTAGCTCCTTGATAAACATCTTGTGTTGCATATTTAATGGGCATCATCCTTCCAATAAAGAAATTGTTAAACCAAACATAATGCGACTGAATGCCTAACGAAATCAGTAGAGAATGAAACATACAGTATGCCAAAAGTACAGAATTGAAATTGGAAGCCCAAAAGCAATGAATATTATTTCTCTGAAAAAGGGTAACATAATCATAACACATCCTTCCCTGTTGTCCACAAAGGGGTGGAAAATGAAATCATCATAATAATAGCCAAGACCAGCTAAATAAACAATTCTCAACAAAACTGCAAAGCTAGAAGAAAAGCATCGTGGTCTACAAATGCTTGAGCCAAGATAACTGGTTAAGTTCTATCATTATGCATTATTTCTATAAGAAACCAAAAGCGGAACCCCATCTTCTTCTCTTCAGTGATGAGCCTTAGCTTCAGCTTTCTGATGAGATTTTGCCTTTGCCTGAGGGAAATCATATAAAGGCGATAAGTAAGCATTTGTAAATGCTCATCATATAGTGAGTGTGTGCGCTTGATCTAAAGAAAAACCTAATTACCTCGCCAAAAGAGAAAAATGAAGTAAATCCTTTGGGAAAAAAAAAAATAATAATAACACTGGTAAAGATATTTATGGGGTAAAGTGGCATTTCTTGCAGCCAGTGACAAAATCTTGTAAACAAAACATAACTATTATCCACAAATGACAATGACCAATGAAGTAAAATCAAAATCGGAAACATCCATTCAATTACTCCACGTGGGCCTTAATCAGCGCATACGAAGTAATAAGAACATGTTTTCAAAAACCTCTGGAAATGCCCGAGAGTTTTGATCACTTTCTATCAATTTGATTGGCTTGAGAAGAACAGAACAGTAGGTAATACTAAGAACAAATATCTGATAGCATTTTAATAGCTCACGAGTCCAGATAGGCATATGTTTATCCATATATATATGCATACATATAAAATGAATCGTATTTTATCCAGGTTATCATCGCAGAAGTTTCTTATTCCGTAGATCTTGCAATGCATTAAATGCCTTCTTGCTATTTAATCTGCCAATCATATAAATTTGGCTTGTATGGCAAACATAAGATAGAAGATATAGACAAAAAGTTGAAATAGTCAGGAAAATATTCTCAATGAAAAGATCTTCTTCCATGTTAAACCCAAAATTGTGGGTTGGAAAACAATGATTAAGGCAAAAATATGCTAAAATATGGGGAAAATGGTGGGAGAGTGAATAGGAAATTTATTTATTTTTGGGTTGATCGCTAGGTCTTTGATGAAAGAATTTCCAAAAAATCTCCAAACAAAATGTACACCATACTGAACAGAACTTAACTAGTGGATAGGTTTATTTATTAAAGTAAAACATGGAAAATACAATATGAAAGCCATTCCTCTAAGGTGGCTAGAAAAATGTTATATTGATTCCATTACCTCGATATGTTTGAGAGGATAAATTTTGGTGGGGAAGCATTAATGAATTTTCAGAAAAGTCTACTACATGACAGATAAGACACAATCCTCAAAAAATTTACCATGTAAAAAATGCCCTAAACTAACCCCAAGGGTTAACCTAGTGGCAGGCTGAGCCTTGATAAGCACCTCAAAAAGCATAGGTCAAGTGTTGGGAACTCCACGAAAGCATTTACCCCCTTTGGGACTACCCTAGGGCCTAAAGGGCCTAGTAGTTTTACAGTGTGTGTTGGATGGGGAGACTGCACATGCCCTAAGGATAAGTTGGGGCCAAAGCCTCGAACACCCTTTTTATTTTAATTTAAAAAATATATTAATAATAATAATAATGAAACAAACAAACAAACAAACAACTGTCCCAAACTGACTGAGTGATTGACATGTCCCAAAATGGAACCATTTCCTGTAGGTGGTGGCTTGCTAACAAACTAACTTCCAACAAAACAATCTCTTTGCAACAAAGGCATTCAAATCCCAAACGAGTGCAACACATGTGTTATGCTATAAGAATATTAGGACTATAATTAATCCATTGTAGTCAAGCAACTCAAAATTTGTGCCATACTCCTATTTCAAGCTACAAAGGACAATAATATCTTTTTTTCTTTTTTCCTTTTTAATAAAGGAGCTAGAAAGGACAATACTTTTAAAAAGATTAATCATATTCTTCATTCTTCCCTGTTTGAAGTTCAAGCCAACACAAAGGCATCAAAGCTAGGTGGTCTTGCAAGTCATATTATGCAATGTAAAAAAAAATGTGAGTATTTTTATTTTTTGTGGTGGTGGGAACTCTGGATGGATGAGTCACTACCATTTAATGGCCATTGCGCATGTTTCCTACTACATGTGTTGACCTGATTAGTCAATAGCCAACAAATTTCTCTCCACCATTCCTCTCTGCGCATCTTTTAGGCTGCACCTCAGAAAGCTGGAGGGAAGGAGGAAAGGAAATAAAAGGAAAAAAAAAGTTCAATTGCTTAAGGTTGTGGGTTTACAGTAAACTGTGAATTTAGAATCCTTAAAGTACATTGAAGCCAGTGTTTCAATTAATCAATATATTAATGTGGGATGGCTTATGTTTTACTCTTGATGTCTGTGAGGAATTAAATTTTCATCGTTGATTACATGACGGTCAATTTTCAAAAAGAAAATGGAAGGAAATATCTCGTCATAGTAGATAATAGGATAATCATCAAACCAGAAGTTCCACTTGTTACAAGAGAAATCATTTCCCACAAAACGGGAGTCTAATAAAATAGTAGCTTTGAGCTGTAACAGCTATAGTGATACAAGTGACACTCTTCTCGCAAGACAAAAGTGGCAGAAACAACTTCAATCCAATTTCTGAAGAAAAATATATCCTAATTAACACACAGTGTGGCATAATCTAGAATAAAACTTCTTATTAAACAAGTTCAAACAGCACTCAAGTCAAAATCAGCTTGTTCAACGTAATGACCAACTGAAACATCATTTTTTTGAGTCCATAAATGACTTCAATTCAAGCAAACAGAAATGTAAATGCCAAACCGGTCAAGTGCCGATACATTCTGTTCCAATGAAAGATTCAAAACACTGACCAAAACAAATTAAACACTAGGAATAAAAACCTGCATTATTAACAGTCATTTAGGGCCAAGAAACATCAAATTAAGCTAAATTGGTCAAGCGTCTATACATTTTGTTCCAATGAAAGATCCAAAACACTGACCAAACCAAATTTAACACAGAATTAAAACCTGCATTCCTAAGAGTCATTTAGGGCTAGGAAACATCAATTTTGTGTCCAAAAACTACTTCAACTGAAAGAAAATGAAATTAAAAGTAAATGCTGAATTGGTTGAGTGTCAATACGTTCCATTCCAATCACCATTCCATTCCAATGGAAGATCCAAAACGCTTACCCAGACACAATTTAACACTAAGAATTGAAACCTACATTACAAACAGTCATTTAGGGCTAAGAAGTACCAATTTTGTGTCCGAAAACTACTTCAACTGAAACAAAAAGAAACGAAAAGTAAAAGCTAAATTCATCAAGCGTCAACGGAAGATCGAAAGCGCTTTACCGAAACAGAAAATTTTACATTAAGAATCAAAACCCACATTACAAACAATCATCTAGGGCAAAGAGAACATGCATCATAACACATCTGCACATAGAGAAATTAAAAAAGAAACAAAACGATGATGCGACGGTACCTTGAGGTACTTGAGCTTCATGCCTCCATAAACGAGTCCGAACGAGAACGCCGAAGCACGAGCCACCTGCATTCAAAACCAAATCCGGCTAATCACTCGAACAATCGACCAAACCATCACAGATTTCAAATATATATAAAAGATATGTATATCAGTATATTTATGTATAGGTAGTACCAGAGCAAGGGTACTGGTGCCGGAATAGAGCCCTGGAGGAGGAGCCATGGGAGCTTCTCGAATCTGTGCGTGTGAGAGAAGAAGATGAAGATGAGAGCCTGCAAAAACCTCCAATGAGCTTATGAGCAGCCCTAGGATTTGGAGGGCTTGTTTATACAGGGCGAGGGTTTGATTAAGTAGGCCCGAGTGTATGGCCGTCACTGTAGATGTCTGTCGTTAGACGTTAATTTGGAGAAGATAGTTAGGGAGTCGGTCTAACAAATCGGGATGACGCCGTTTCTCGTGAAAGTCTTCCGCGTTTTGAGTCATTGGCTTGGAAAGCGTTGAGCCGGGTTTATCTACGCTGAAGTGTTGGGCTTTGGCCTCTTACCAAATGAAGGGGAGGAAAGTGGAGCCGAACCTTTGTCATTGAGGACTTAGCTCTAGAAACCTTTGAAATTGGATTTTTAATGTTTTCATTTTAATCCAAGATTAAGATATGATTATTTTTTTCAATTTTGGCTAAGTGAGCTTTTGGGATGAGCTATGTGTTTACAAAATTAACTTTAATTCAACTATAATATGCAATTTTGACCGAGCCCAACTCAATCCAAGCTCTCATAGGTTTTTTTTTTTTTTCTTTAATGGCTTGATCTCATATGAGGATTTTCAAAACCCAAAAATTTTAATTGTAATTCCCACTCTTTCCTTTCATGCCATGACTACAAAATTATGGCACAAAATCCTTTGCACCCTTGGTTGAGGAAGTCGTTATTGGTACAAAGATGTTTTAAAATTTAACATTACAAACTCAATGGTCATTCATCTGATCAACACTTATTTTTATTTTTATTTTTTCCTTTTATTTCCTTATGGTAGAAAAAGAGATCAACACTATCTATAAGACGAAACATACCAATAAAATTTTCCTGAAAAAATATTTAAACTCCCCAAAAAAATTTTAATTTTCAATTTTATTTGCATTTTATCTTATAATCTATATTACTCATAAAATATTAGCAAGTTCTATCTTTCTCCAATACCTCACACCCCCCCCAAAAATCCCAATAAATAAATAAATAAATTCAGAGTACTATTATTCATATTTTTTTCTCTCTTAAATTCTCACCATAATGATGTGATAAAAACCATATCAAGTATCAACAAGTGTTTTTTACATACGGGTCTTAAATATAAGACACATCAATAATCACATTATTAAAGAAAATAATTTTTAAAAAATTAGAAATTAATAGTAGTAGTTTCCATAAATAACTTTGTTTTTCTTTTTGCTAAGGCCATAAAGGCGTAAATTTATCAAAAAAAACTTCGTTGAGGACCAGTGTTTCCCACTTTTATAAATACACCACGGACCTCCACTCCCTCCTACCTCTAGATCCATACTCAACCCCAAACACTGCTGCTCAGACCGAAACGAGAGACAGAGATCGAGGATTCATAGAAGAGAGAACCATAAAGAGAAATGTCATCGAACCAAGTTAAGGCATCGCACATCCTCATCAAGCACCAGGGCTCGAGGAGGAAGGCCTCGTGGAAAGACCCAGAAGGCCGAGTGATTGCCAGCACCACCCGTGAAAGCGCCGTGGCTCAGCTCAACGCCCTCAGAGAGGACATTATCAATGGCAAAGCCAAGTTCGACGACGTCGCTTCTCATTACTCCGATTGTAGCTCCGCCAAACGGGGAGGCGATCTAGGTCATTTTTTCCTCATCCAATTTTCTCATTATTATCTGCATTTTTCCCATTTGGTTACTGAGAAAATGCGAGAAAAATTGAAAGAAATTAACCTAATTGAAGTGTTTGATGATTTATAATAAAAAGAATGTGTCCGATGGGACTACTATGTTGAAACTTTTGATGGGTTAGTGTCTATGATGTGATTACTGAATTATAGAATTGATCATATTATCAATTAAACGATTTATAATTAATAGATTTCTTCTTTTTTATTGTTTTGGGTTGGGGAGAGAGAGAGAGAGGTGAAGAAAATTCTCCAACGATTGCCTTAGTCATGTTGCCATCTAATGTGATTTGGTTCTTGAGAATGATTTATAAATTAGTTGGAGCTGTGGTATTAACGCCTTGATGTGTTAGAATCTTCATCTACCATCCTAGAGATACAAGTCTGAGGTTAACACTGTTTTGTGCAAAGGATCGAATTCAGCAATTGGATGTTGGAAACTTCATTATCGAGCAATAAATCATCTTGTCCAAAGTTAATTGAATAACTTTGTGCCTAGGTTTTTTGAACCTCTATTATCTTGTATTTGTATTAGCGAACAATGGTTAGAACCATATCCAACTCACTCCTTCCAGACCCGGCTTAGCGGGACTAGCATCGGGTAATGGCCTTTTATTACATCTTTCTTTCTTTTTTTTCTGTTTTGAGAGCATGGTGTTAGCTTTTGTGAGAAAAGAGGGATTTATTTTTCATAACAACTCTTCGTTATTGGAGATCCTATCTGCTCTGTTATTCACTCTCAGATTGTCTCAAATGCTTCAGTGGAGCCCCATGCAAAGCAATTCTGCTGCTTTTGTGAGGAACAGAGTGTATGAAATTCGTAGTACAGGGTGGGGTTGGGGCTTGTGGGTAGTTAAGGAAGAAGAAAGATGAGAGCTTAAATCTATAGTAACTTCTTAAAAAGTGAAGAAGACCTGGTGTTTAGTTTTGTAGTGGATTTCTCAATTAACAGAGGAAATTCAAGGAAGCCTCAAGACAAGTTCTCTTGGATGCTTAGAACATGATGCTCACAGTGACTACCTATTAAAATATTAGTACAAAATGTCAATTTATTTATTTTTTTGTATTTTGAGGCTTTCTATTACTTGCTAGAATTAAGAATAAAAAGGTGTGTTTTTGGACTGTTGGGGTATTCTGTACATTGTTTAGAAGTCGTGTTGCAATTTTAACAGAATTTTGTTTGGCTTTACAACGTCTTTTGATCTTGTTATGTCTAAGAATGAAAAATGCTTTTATTTTTTCATCGAACTTTCTGATTTTTGAATTTTTGTATGCAGCATCTTGATTTTCTTCTGTAGAAATGATAATCCTATATTTTTATTTTGCGCTATGGCCAAACAAGATTCTCATACCTTTCCCACTAGTTGGAATAGGGTGCTTTTTTCTTCTTTTTTTTTTGGAATAGCATCTCTATAATTCTCTAGTAAAAGTAAAAGTATCCATATACAAAGCTAAAATATTTGTAAGCAGGCTTCGTAACCAAGTTTTCTAAGAAGAAATCATTTTTTGGTTGTTAAGGTTTTCATGTTCACATGTAGTTTGTTTGGCAATAAACAATTTCTGATGGCTGTTAGAATATTTCGCTAGAGATATCAGATGGAAATTTGTCAGAAAATTGTTCTGATGTTACTATGGATTATTTTTCTCTTATATGCATAATCAAATTTTTCATGGTCCAAATTATTCATCACACTTGTAGTATATTCTATTTTGCATTGTTTGTGGTGAACACTCCTGTGACATCTTTTTTTTCTTTTTTTTTTGCCTTTTTTTTTTCTTTCTAGGTCCTTTTGGTCGTGGCCAGATGCAGAAACCATTTGAAGAGGCAACATATGCTTTAAAGGTTGGCGAGATAAGCGACATTGTGGATACTGATAGTGGCGTTCACATAATAATGAGAACTGGTTGATTTTTAATGGAGTACTGATGGCTACACGGGGACATTATTTCAGAGTGCTTTGAGCATTAACAATCAAATTTAAATCATTGTTTTCTCTTCTACTTGAGGCAACACACACTGTCATTTGATTGTAATGAATTATGATCACTCTGACTATTTGGACATGATCATCGTAAACACAAACATCTGGATTGTTTCGTGAGCTTCATAACTGTTTCAGTGTCTTCTAAACTACATAGCTTTGTTCCAAAACTGAGGGCCATTGTCTCTGGAATTTATTGAACTTGCTGACCTGCAGATTTGAAGTTTCAATATAGACGAGGGCTTTAGGAAAAACCAAACATTGGACCAATTGGTTGGGTTACATAATCTGGACCAGTTGTTTCTCTTGTTATCATGTGTAATTTGGTTCAACCATTTTCGCTCCCAGGTGCACTGCAGGGACGGTACCGTTCTACTGAAAACCATTGTGTCCTACATGTTTGCCGAAGGGACCCTGGCCCAGGTAAAAACCGGAAGGTTTGTGGTACTCTCGGCTGCATTGCAGGTCGGGACTATTCTACTGAAAACCATGTCTCCTGCTAATAAGGTTAGAGGAAAAAATGAATATCCCATTCTGGAATTTTTTTTTATAAAAAAAATAATTACATTCGACGTAGAACAAGAATTGAAATATCAAACATGAATCAGGCACGTATTTATCTTTACCAATTAAAATAAATAATAATAATAAGATACGTATTTATGTATTCGGGAGATTTGGCCATCTGTCGTTACAAAAAATACCTACCATACTAATAACAAAAGATTATTAGCTACCACATCAGTTGGACAAACAACACTTCAAAATACTTCAATTTTATGGAAACTTCAATAGTACATAACATGACAAAAACAAAATTGGGCAACTTTATGGATGAAACTTTCAGTAATTATTAAGGGAAATTTCAGGGTACATTAACCAAAACAAAATTGTTTGTTTTTATTTTGTGAAAATTAGCATCTTTATGGATGAAAAATAATTCATCTTAAAAATCCGACATCGGTCAGCAACCCAGCTCCCCCAGATAACAGCACCGATGCAAATAACACAATTTTATATTCCTCTTTGCTTTTGTTTATGAGCATAAATCGCAGTAAGCTGATGGTTCTGGCATTAGTGGCCACAAAGACTTGTATTGATCGACGAGCAGGACAAATAAAATTTTGTGCAGCTGAAACCACTTGCATTCAGCCATGACAACATCAAAACCTGCTTAAAATCAGCCATTTTCTGCCCTATCATAAGCGTTGGATTTATGCTTTGGTGCAAACTTGAAGCCGTCTGGAACCTTGCCAAGCAAAATCTCAGAGATCCGGACCTACACAAATGAAAAGTAATCTGTATAACTACATTGCTTGGCAATTTTATAGTGACTTTTACTAGCCAAAATGTAAGGTAACTACATACCCAGTCTGCCGCAGAATCAGAGGCCATGAGTGTCTCAAGGTCATCACGACCAAAATAGGAGGGTGGGCGCCAGTTCAGCCGTTGTGGGATGACATCTAAAAGACCAACAGGGATATATCTATAGGTGTAGCTAAGCCATTCCAACAGGAAATGCCTAGTTGTCTCCACTCCTGCAAACACGAGAAGCAAAAATCAACACACACACACTAACCACGGTTTAAATAACATACATGTCTTCAAATTAAAACATCATTTACAAGAAAAATGAAGATAGACCTCAGGGCAGAAATTGTTAAACAGACATACTCGAATGTGTGAGATTTAGTGCTTTGAGAAGACAATGGGGCTCAGGTGGGATTTCAGAGCAACCAAAGCCAGAAGCCAAGATCTTCTCCTTTCCTCAATGAAGGTAGCTATAACCAAACCAAGGTCTCTTGGCCTAGGGGTTAACTGCTCTCCACTTGTTGGACAAGATCATGGGTTCAAACACGGGGAAGTGCATTGACACCCATGTTTGTTGGGGGGAGGGGTTATGTAAAGGAGGATGAGCTACCCGCCCACTCTGCATGGGGCGGTTGGGTAGCCCAAGGGCCCATTGGGCTCTTCTTTGGACCAAAGAAGGTAACTATAACTAACTATTGATGATTTTAAACCTGAAATTTGAAGTACTTAAAAAGGCAAAACCAAATCCAAAGCCAGATTGCCGTCAGCAGGGGTGAGAATAGTACAACTTTCTCATTTCTATTGTAAACAACAAAAGCTTAAAAGTCCCCCAATCTAACCAGCCCAAACAACCCTGGATTATATACACGGGTTATTCCTTGAGTTATTATAATATAACCAGGAGTCACCCACCAGATCCAGAACCGCAGAATTGAGAAGTTCATTAAAACCGTGATCCTGCCAAGAGAGAATTGCAATTCCAACTAAGATAGAACCAGGGTAATCTCTGGAGGAGGAAAAGGCAAAGAAGAAAAGAGGCGAAAAAGCAAGAAAATCAATGCTCCTTACCATCGCCAAAGGTGCTGCTGAAGAAGATTGGGCTGCCAGAGAAGGTTGGCCAAATGGCTGCCAAAAATGGAGTCTTCTCCCCAAACTCAAGGGTTCTAGGTTTCAATCGAAAGAAATCCCTTCTTTTTTTGTTTATCTTTTTTTCCAGTTTTGGCTATCACTCTTACTCAATGACCAAACTTCAGTTTTATCTCTTAAGACCCCAAAATCAATTATTAGGACAATGCCCCCATTGAGTCAAAATGTTTCAAATTTAAACCCCACATCAGAACTACCTCATAACATATATGTGTATATATATATATATAGATCATCATCCTATATATATATATATATATATATATATATATATATATATATATATAGACACACACACAAGCACTTCCTTTTTCTTTTCTTTTTTTGGTCTACACACAAGCACTTCCTACGCGCCCCAAGCCTTTAACTCTTCTGTTACCCCATCTTCCCTGGCCCCTCTTCTGCTTCATGCTTCCATGGCTCTAATGCTCAAAAGGTTGGTTCTACATTAAGAAAGTGAGAACCACACTAGGTTGATTCTATTTTGGTTTGATGCTAAACCAACCCAAAGAAAACCGAGTCACATCCCTAATCAAAATCAAGATTTCAAACTTAAACTTCAAGTTAAATCTCGACTATTAAGATATAGAAAGTTACAGAAGCTATTACTATCAAGCATAAATATATAATTTTTTAGAGCTTAGCCTTCATCTGATAATTTAAACTCAAAAAGAGTTTGTTCAAGAAAGTGAGAGTTTGAATAAGTTCAAAACCATGGAGAAAACTAAAGATTGGTTCTTCAATAGCAGGTAGTTCAAAGTAACACCTAAAATCAGTACTAGCGTAATAGCATTCATCCACTTAATACAAGAAATAGAACTCGTTTAAAATTCAGATGATGAATCTTATGCACCTATATTTATGCATGGTAGATACCTTTTGAGTCAGAACCCCAATGTTCGAGGCCAAAATGTACATAATCCTTCAAAATATTTAATCGTTCACCAGAACCGATGTCCCAATGCCTCTGCTCTTTGATTTCGGTAAATATCCAGGGCTGCCAACAATGGATAATACTTTGAATGACACAAGACAGTTGAGTTCAAAATTACACAAGGAAATGTATTTTATTTGGATATGATTAGTGAACATATACAGACAATCAGGAATATACAGCCAAAGCTCCAAAAGAAAAACCTTAATTAATGCTCCTCGAGCAAGCATGCATGTGGAAAGCTCAGGGCAGTCAGATTTGTGCTTGTTCCAGTCTAAATATGAAGAGATATCTCCATTTCCCAAGACTTGCAAAGCAACAGGTGCCTTTCTTGCACACTGGTATATGTACTCCCAATCAGCAAGTTTGCTATAGCGTTGCTGACGTGATCGACCATGAATTGTCACTGCACTGGCTCCCCAGTGGCCGATATCTTCAATTAATGAATCAATACGGTTTCTCCCTTCAAAATAACCTGTTCGCACCTAGTGCAACCAAAATTTAAGTATAAAGCATCTCGAACAAGATTGATGCATAAGAATAAAAAAAAAAACATTAAATTCAACAGAAAAGAAAATTGGAGTACAGAAAATCGCAAAGTGAAACGGGAGTGTATAGCTATCAAAACAAGTCATCATTTCAAAACCAAATATATATATATATAAGGATTCATAATTTCAAAAGCTGCAAAACCATTCAGATCATTCTATTTGCCTTTGTATAAGCTAGCATCAATTTTAGGAAGTACCTTGACAGTTACAGGTTTGTCCACTGTACCAGAAGCTGCTTGTATAATGTTTTTCATCCGCATTGGTTTTGTAAGAAGAGATGATCCAGCACCCTTGTTAACAACAATATCAATCGGGCATCCCATATTTATATCAATAAAGTCCACTGTACATTCCCGATCTATTAGTTCAACAGTGCGTGACACAGTATCTGGATATGCCCCACATATCTGTACACCAAACAAATCCTCAGATGAATGTCGTCTCAGCAGTGCCCATTCTGAAGCTTGACCCTATTCCCATACAAAAATTGCAATAAGAGAAATGTTACATTGAACTCCAACATGCATAATAGAGTAAACATAAACAATGAAAACCAGCCAATACACTCCCAAATTCCCACCCCCAGGGAAAAGAAAAAAGGAAAAAAAATTGTCACACTAAGTTCCATCTTTATTTGCATTAAATTATAATCTTCTGTCTGCATGCTAAGGTTTGGGGCATAAATTGGAGATCTTTCATATTGGGATGCTTTGTGAGGAATGGACATGAAGCTTATGTGATATGAAATTTGGAGAGAACCCGTAAAAATGTAAGCCAACCATTTTACATGGGTAACAAAAGGGGGAAAATATCCTTATGATGCGTGCTTATTTATAAATCATTTACTTAAGGGAGAAAATATTGTTTATGCTCAAAGCAGATTAATTTCTAAAAGGTGATTAAAGTCACTAGCCAAAAAGTCAAGCATAAGATTACAAGAACAACAGAGGAAGATTTACTTCATCTTTTGAAAGACATAATGCACTGAAGTTAAACACTGACCAAAAAATAAGTTGTTTCTTCATAATAGTGCAATATTTTTGTAATCTGGATAATTTTCAAACATCAAGTTACTATGAAGTTTACCAGCCGGGTTGATTTTCCTCGTAATTATAATCAGTAAGATGCATTGGCTAAAAAATGAATATAACCTGCAAGAGATTTGTACACATCGCCATTTCACCACATGTTACATCTGCTCCTAAAACTTTGCAAACCCTTCTAAAAGGAAGATTCCCAACAGTGGTGAGTGGTGCAAGGTACAGCTTTCCTCTAAAATCAATAAGCTTCTTTTCACGTGGGTGTAATTTTAGGCTTATATCAGGCTCTGCGAGAATATTATCAGTTGTAGTTTCAGGTTCAGTCTGTGTACAGATTTTCCCAAAATCTTCCTCCATCACATTCACACCTGTTGCAATATAGTCAAGCTAAGTTGCAGGATCTTATATGACCAACAATATAGAATACCAGCAAAAGTGTACTCCACAGAGAAAAATCTATACCTTCTTCACCAGAGCAACAATATTCATCAATTACAGGTTTTGCTTTTTTCAAAGGTCTAAGTTCATCAGTTTCCAACACACCATCTACATCATCCTCCTCTGGAACTTTTGGAGAGTGCTCCACTTTATCAATCGAGTCACTGGCCCCCTCGCCACAGCAATTTTCATCATTAGCATGAGACCCATTTGAAACAGTTTGAACATCTTCCTCCTTTTCGTCCAACATTTTCTTTTTCGAATTGATGTGCCCCTGCAATATGATAATAAAGAAGAATGAAACAGAATGGAACAAACAGAGACGAAACAGCTTAGGATCTTTACCATATTCAAATTCAGCAAAATCATGAATAAAGATGGAGAAGAACTAAAGGCACAAAGGATATCAAGGACTAGCACAACAGTTCAAGAATGGCAAGAAAAATAATAGAACCATTACTTCCTATTAAGGGTAGCAATTTAGTATAGGAGCATTTTAGATGCCAATAGAGATTTAATCAACTCATTGAGGTTAACATAAAATTTGAAATAATTGTGTTTCTCATAACATATGAACAAGTCTATTTGTCTTTCTTAAAACCTATAAAATGACATGATTATAGAATTGTGGTATATAACCTCATTTCTAGATTAGTTTGATGATTATTGCGATGTCCACATATAACAATAACCAACTCATGCGTTCAAATGTTTTTAAAAAACAATGGGAACAGTCAATTTCAATGGCACTTCCAAATACTCCTTAAGCCCCGAGAGAAATTGCAGTCTGAATTGAAAAGACAAAAGAACAGCCGCAGGAAAGAAAACTAAGTGAGAATGCAAACTTGAAACTAAAAGGAACTTTAGTAACAGTAGTACAAAATTGAAATAAAATTAAATGAAAGGGTAAAAAATAACTTCTTCTACTAATTTGAAGTAATGAGGTATTGGAGCTAAAGATTCTACTTAGTAGCCAGATAGGTAGACAGTCATGCAAATATATATATATATATATATATATAGAAAGAGAGAGAGAGAGAGAGTAAGATGCGGAGAAATGTAGGATAGTGTCTAGTCATACCATAAGGCCAAGTAGCTTGAGTTTAGCATCTGCCTTGGGAAACCTCATTTTATTTTTCCACAAAAGCTTCTGAACATCTTTCTTCAATCCATTCATTTCAGAGTTTTTCTTCTTCGAAGTCCCATCAGGAACACCATCTTTATGTGTACCTGAAAATCTACAGGCCAGACCATAGGGGCAGGGCCCTTCATCACTCATGAAGGGACAGTTCCCCTCTAAATCAGCAGGTTTCTGCATTGAATATCATCAAGTCTGTCATAAGGGTTGAACAGGCTCAATTGATAGAAATACAAATGTAAATGTGGATTCCACTACCTGAGCCTTAAAGGCTTCCAAGTCGTGGCTGAAGCGACAGTTATTATTATAAGGGCATGAACTAACATTTCCAGTCTTTGCTATCTCAGGACAGATATGTAGGGGAGACTTCTGTTCCTGTAAGTTCTCTCAGAGCATCTCATGTGATTAGATTATGATTGAAAAAGTACATATCAATATCGAACAAGACACATACTCTGGAACAAAAACAAAAAGACAAAAAAAAAGGGCCATGTTTGGATCCCGGGAATGGTGAAGGAAAGGAAAGGAGAACACTTAAAAATGCTTAAAATTGGCTTCCTTTCTTTAAGCAATTTTAAGCATTTTCCTTTCCTTTCCCTCATTCTTTCTGACATCCAAACAAAGGCTAAAACATGTCCTGCATGGATTCTGAAGCAGAAAATAAAACCACTAGAAATGCTGCAGCTACTTTAAAACACATCAAACAGAACAGTTGCACATAATTTACACACCAAACCAATATAATAGCACATGAAATAAGAACATATGCTATTGTTCTCTGCACAAATTGGCAACATAAGCAGTTAGAATCTCTTATATATCTCTCCTAGGCATCATTTGATTGGCATTCTGCGAGTGCTTTATTCTTACTTTCAAAATCAAAAATTGCTTAGATTTTCTGCTCTCAAAAGCAATAAAAGTATTTCCAAAATGCCAACCAAATAGTACATAGTTCTTTAAGCAAACCACTCATACGAATTCGCCTTAACACTTCTTCCATTTTGAATACCGCTTTTCATAGAACTGCCGTTCTGCAAACTCAATCATCGCGTTTGAATTTCTGAATTTCGGTTTCCGTAGAAAGCAAAATTACAACCATTTTAGTTCATGTTCGCCTGTTCCGTAACCACATTGGAAGCACTTTCCTTGCTTTTAAGAGGGGGACAAAAAATCAATGAATTTTCTTGCTTTCAAAAGCAATAAAAGTACTTCAGAAATGCCAATTAAAGCAAGACAAGATTACTGCTATAAATTTAGTTCTACAGAGATAAAAAGGAGAGAAAAAGAGAGGGAAAGAGTACCTGACGGCGTTCTCTTTTGAGTTGCCGCTTCGACTTCTTCTCCTTCAACAAGTTCGAAGGAACGGCTTTACTCTCCGAAGCGTCGTCCTTGTTTCCGTCGGTGGAGGAAGCTCTGACGGGTGGAGGACGAAGGAAGTCTCTCTTCACAGGAGCTATGGATTTGGCCACGAGCTCTTCTGGTGTTAGTTGAGCTCCGTCCGACTTCGAAGAAGGTGGATCCTTTGAAACCTCCGAATCCTCGACGAGTTCCTTTGACGACTCGTCCATGGCGGAAGCCTGGGATGAGCACGTTTAAGAGGTTCTAGGGTTTTGTAGGCTGTGACTAGGTGAGTAGTAGGGCTTCGGAGAGTCGCATAATGTAGATGATTTGTTAGACCTTAAAGAGACGAGTGAAACGACATTGAAACTTACCGTTTGTTTGTTCGACAGTCTCGTTGAAACGACTTCGGAAAGTATCGTTTTAATCAACACGCAACGTTTTTGCCATTTCTACCAAAGCGCGATGTCTTAAATAGTTAAATCATTTTTCGATTGATTACTGGAAACAGCAAAAGCACCTTTCGAAAAAAAAAAAGTGAAAAAATTTCAATGATAGGAGAATAGACACACACACATCCCAAGCAGAATGAGAAATGTCATTAAATATAAGGGTTATTAACCGAGCACTTAATGACTTAAATTTAGTAGCTCGTGTTTATTTGTGGAGTTTATGGGCTTATTTAAACACCTCCTTTAATTCTTTATGGTTGAAAACCCAAGTAACCCTAGATTGAATCCATTTTCTTACTTCAAATAATATAGATAATGCAGTAATTAAATTATTACTTATGAAATTTGAACCATACTAGTGAGCTCTGCAACTTGAGGTATAGGATTAGCAAGTAGCAACAAGTTTATCTACATTGCTCGAATGACCAGTAATTGATCACTCCTAAGGCTAAAAAAGGAAAAATATGCCCTTTTTTTTGTTTTTGTTGCTGTTGTTGTTTGGGGGAAGCGGGGTTGGTTCATAACCAAAGTTTAGATAGCTAAGTTATAAAATGAGCTATGCAATTTGGATTTAACTTGAGAAAAGGTTCATTTGGACTCACTTGTTTAGATAAAACAAGTCAAAATCAAACATTATATTTGAGCACGTTAATTTACCAAGCCAAATTCGACTAGAGTACGGAGTATTACTCAACTCAATAAAACCAAATAATTCAATTACTCAAGTTCAACTCGTCTTTAGCTCTTTTGTTAGATAAAACAAATCAAGTTTAAACTTTATTTGAAACTTAATTTGACGACTCAAGCCTTAAAACCCTATTAATCACACCCACATCATAGAAAGCTGAGTGAGAGGACAAAACTACCAACTAGTGGCCAAAACCTTTCTCTCCTAGCGGCCCCCTCCACTCCACCCCTTGAATTACAACAAAAATCCAGTGTCAGAAGTGGGATTTGAACCCACGCCCTCTCACGAGGACCAGAACTTGAGTCTGGCGCCTTAGACCACTCGGCCATCCTGACAAGTTTGCTAATTCAAAGTGCCTTAACCTCTTTATTGCTATCCTCCACCTTCTGCGAAGTGCACCATTCCCCAAAGCTGCTTCTTCCAAAACCGAACCCAAAAGGTATCGCTCAAAGCCCAACTCCCTGTATCTCTTCTTATGATTTTCATTGGACGAGTTACGGTTACTCCCCGTTTGGTTGCTGAGAATTCTGATGGGAAGAAAAGTTACAGAAGAGAAAAATAAAGTGCACGGGGTTCAAATTCTGTGTTCTGGGTTGTTGTAACTAAAGCCATTTAGCCGTAACACCTTTTATTTTTCCTACACTTTCTCAGTAACCAAACGGAGCATCTGTGACGCGTCTGATTCCAATGAATTCTTTGTGTATGCCAAATTGATGTAATTGGGCGCAGGATTTATCAGTTTCCAAACATCAGAAAAAATAAAAGATCCAAGACTTTACTATCTCTACTCTTTTTCCTACAATTTCTCAATAACCAAACGGACAACTTGTGACTTTGGGCATGAGAGGGGTCAACCAGTGATGAACGCTTTCAAAGTGGGATAAAGGACCTCATTGAGACAAAAATGAGAGCTCGACGTTTCCACTGGAACATCAATCCAATCATTATGAAGGATTTCAGCCAATAGATTTAAGGGGTAACAGTAGTTGGCCAAACCTTCTGATGTTTGCACACATCAGATCATTCTGCACAAAACACACATAATCTAGCAAAATCCTAGTTTTCTGCATTGACAAACGGGGGAGTATATGTTGTAAATACCACAGCCTATTGTGTTCAAGCAGCATAAGAATAATTGGTGACACCTGGAAACAAAAAGTGCCTAGTGGTAAATTGTTGCCCCTCATTTGGGAGAGTTTGTGACCATCGCTGCAGCATATTGCATTGTGGGCATAACCACCAAATAAGGCTTTTAAGTTTTGATTTCTAGCAGCCGAGCCATCATTGTATTTCATTTTCATCTGTGTCGGTGGACATTCCATAGCAATCAATATTTGTTAACATTCGTAAATCAAATGAAAGTGAGAGTGAGGTACCAAGAATAATGAACGAAAGAGACCATTCTTTACTGAAAGAGACACAGATGAAACTTAGGAAGAGTTCAGTTCAACTCTCCTATTGTCATAATATAACAAAACATGCCTAAATAATGTTTACATTGCAATATAATTATCTAAGAAATATGAATAAGAAGACACTATGATTATAAATAAATAAATATTAAGGCTTGTATACGACTTCATAACATGGTTTGAACCGGACATGAACTGCAGGTTGAATTTGTAATTACCACACCCTTAAAGACTTTTGTTGAAGACGCAAAAACTAATGAATGAATGCATTGGTGGAACTATAAACTGAATACTGAGAGCCATAGACATATAGGATAATCAAAGAGGCATCCAAGGCCTCTAAGCCATCCTATCCTACACAACCTATTGGTTTGACTCATGCTTTGTGGTTGTGGTACCATTCTGCTGCTGTGGCTGCGACGCCTGCTGTTGTTGCTGCGACGCCTGGTGCTGTTGTTGCTGCTGCTGGTGTTGCTGTTGCAACTGCTGCTGCTGTTGTTGGTGCTGCTGTTGCAACTGCTGTTGCTGCTGCAACTGCTGATAGTTGAACTGGGTAGCCTGCTGCTGGGGTAGCTGGAACATCTGGGGGTTAATGGAGAGCTGTGAAACCAAGCCCTTAGAAGGGTGAGACTCCCCACCCAACTCTGCAGTAGCGATCTTCAATCGTTGGACCTCCGCAGTTAATGCTTCATTTAGAGCTGTCATGTTTCACCCAAAATAAGCATGCATGTTCTTTTGCAGAAGCAGTAAAGTATATAAGCACTCAATAAATGAACAAGACCATAAAATTTTAAAATTGAAACATCTGAGCAAACTAAATGTTGACGAGTGAAAGAAATAATGCCATTGGTGCAAAAGTAATTGAAATTGAAGTATATGCATTCAAAAGGAAATCAACAAGCTACATATCCAAAGTGCTTTCCAGATTAGTTATCCCTACATACAGCAGGCTCAGTCATTTTTCCACATACAGGATTGTATATATAAATCAATTATCGTATCTGCCATCTAAATGTACAACTTCTTGCACACTGAGTGGCTGGTAGGTGCAGTTATTTAACTTATTATATAAGAGAGAAAAAGACATCACTTGTTTTTAAGGATATGACTACTATTTTTTTTTTTTTTTGTTCTCACTAATTAATCAACATCTCATAATTCAAAATTTTGCATGCCTATGAGATTGAGGTTGAAACATTGAAGCAGAGAGCAACCCCATTCTACAAGATGCAAATAATTAGTATCCAAATGTATGAAAAGAGAAGTGAGACACAAAGGAGCTAAAGCCCAAATGAGTTTCGCGTGACACAATTAACCTGAAAATCTAACTAAATACAACTGTTTAGTTAGTCCCAACGAATCGAAGTCGGCTATATGAATCTATACAACGTTTTCTCAGCCTCAACCAATGCTCTTTTCAGCCTTCCACTTCTTCTCATAAGACCTTCAGATGGACCAAATCACTCCTCCTCAATGGTGGTTATTGGTCTTTGTTACACTACTACACATGACTAAACCATTGTAGACAACTCACTCATCTTGTCATTTATTGGTGCCACCACTGACTTTAAGAAATACATTCACTTCTTATTCTATCTTTTCTTGTTTTGACAATCATGTGCCAATCAACTCTTTAGCATGGTATAATAAACGAGAAGCTGTAGCTGAACCAAATAATTCGAGATATAACAGCATTAGCTTAAACAATATGAAAGACAAGGAAAATAAAAAGACAAGCTACATTAGGCAGACATTTGAACCTTAATTAGAAAAATAATGTCACTAGATTTAGGTAAACAGGTATAAAGAAAATAAAAAGCTAGGTCAAGTTGGTGACCATTGGTAACAGGGGACTAGATGGTATACAATTTAACATGGTTAGAGACTTGTATTAACGGCCCATATATTTGTTTTAACAGCTCATCTATGACACTTCCCTAGAGAATGATTCAAAATTTTACTCTAAACTAAGGAAGCACTTAACCAACCTACCAAGGAGACCCACATGTGTAACTAATTCATGTTACAACCACGAATTGAACATGGATATGACTAACAGCAACTAAAATAAAACTAATCAGATAAAATGTTCAATAATTGTTCACATAGGAGTCAAACGCATACAATCAATCATCTATTTATACATTCTATGCACAGAACAAAGGTCTTGATGCTTATGTTTGTCAAAGAAGCTATAAATGCAACAGAAAAAAATAGAAGAGAAAAGACTCATACCATCTCGGAGTTGTGCCTGTTGTTCCATGGCTTGAAGACGAAACTTCAATTCATTATTCTGGCTCGTGAGCCCAGCAGAATCTCTCTGCACGCCATATATAAAAGATAAAAATCAAAATTTTAAAGAAATATAAAATTAAAGAAAAATGAAAACGTAGTTCATCACTCCAAAATCCCACCTGTAATAGTGTAAGCTGGGCAGACAATGTGGTAGCTTCTGTCTGTAGGGTCTGCACCTTGTGTTCCAATTCTGAAATATACCGCATCTTCCGTTCTTTGGAACGAGCAGCTGATTGGCGATTTGCTAAAATCCTATAATAAACCAATCACTTCAGTAAATACATGCAGATTTACTGCTTTTGGTGTATATATCAATTAACTGTGGTAAATCAGTAGAAGTAGAAGAATACAATACCTCTTGGCACGCTTGGGGTCAGTCAATGCAATCTCAGCGAGCTTGTCATTTGCCATAATTTTCTTCAGTTCAACCCCACTAAACTCACCATTTCCGAATTCCAAACTAAAGGAGGTTAAATTCCCATCCATTGAATTGCTGGGTGAGAGCTGTCCAGGACGATTTCCTGGGGAAGGCGGCAGTTTTGGTGACTCATCACCAAAGTTCATCTTACCCATGAAACTATCCATGGAAACACTTCTATAGTGTCGAGAGGAAGGGGCAATATCTCCTCCTGCACTCCTTTTGATCCCTTCACGCTTCTCAGCAGAGGAGCTGATTCCCAGCCTCTGCAAGCTGTTGCCACTTTCATTTACACTGCTTTCCGCTTCATTTTCGCTGCTATCACCTCCATTTGTCTTTGTACCACTGGCTCGACTGTCCAAATCCTCGCGATTCTCATTACCATGCTTGTCATCAGTCCCAGAAGAGTTCAACGCATCAATGTTGTCGAAATTCATATAGGCAGAGATTAAATCATCCACGACTTCCCCTTCAGACTTCCTCTCTCCCATCCCCTCTGCATTGTTATCACCTCCTCTATCCCAACTCGATTCCCGTTTAACCAACTGAGCAGGCTTAGCTGCCCCCAAATTTTCTCTGCCAGACACTGACCTTTCCAAGACGCCCGAACCCCTTAATGGAAGTAGCGGTGGCGAAGATTGCATCACAGTAGAAAACCCAAATGGAATGTCACTATTAGACCGCCTATGTGCTTTACGAGGAGGTAAACTCTCGCCAACCCGCATCGAATTACCCCTCGTGAAAGGTGACGGTGGCAATAACGAGTGCGAGCTTGCATCTCTATCTTCCATGGAAACATCAGCTGAAACCTGGTCAGAGACCGACGTGGACGAGGAGTCCCGATACGGAGATGGGCTCAAAGGGGGCAACGAATCCAATGAGAAAAACGCAGGCTGAGACAAAGATCGCGAATGCGACGGCCCCGGACTAAAATTTTGTGAACCCATTTGTGGTGTCGAAGGGCGGGACACAGGGATCTGCGAATAGGGCGAAATGGGTGGGATCTGATGAGGGTGAGACGGCGGGATACCGGCTCTTTTGCCACTCTCACCACTAAAATTCTGGGGAAAATGCCGCATAGGTGCACGAAATTGTGATGTATTCAAGTGGGGTATATCGAGTTGGTTCATCGATATTGGTTGTTTCGGAATCGAAGAAGATGAAGTCCCAAATGAAGATTGTAGCCTTTGCATCATATCAACATTACCTTCTTCAGTATCACCCATTTTCCTACAACTATATAAGTAATGCCCCTTGAACAAAACCCTAGATTACTAAGTTTTCACAAAGCTCTAAAACCCCAATTCCAGTTCAGCCCAGTTCATTTCTATAACAAACAAAAACACCCAAACAGTACAAACAATCAATACAAAAAAATACAATCTGCAAATGAGCATACAGAAAGAATGAACGGATATAGAGAAAAATCACAAGATTAGAAACCCTAGAATTCTTCCTAAAACAAGCACTTGGGAGTGACAATACCTCGCGAACGAATCGGGCATTTCAAGCAGGAATCGACAAGGGAAGTGATAATGGGCCGACACCGGCGCGTTTTAGCAAAGCGAAACCTCTAAAATCTCCGTCACATTTAGAGGAAGCTTACAAAAACAGCTAGACGATTTTACCGAAGCAGCAGGCGGAGGCAGGCTCTCTCTTTCTCCCTCACTTTCTCTCTCTAAAAAGTATATCTATTTCTCTCTCCATATTACTCTCTCTCTCTCTCTCTCTCTCTCTCTGTGTCTGAGTGTAAGGACGACGACGACGACTACAACACGGATTTCATGACTGCTACGCGTGAATTTAATAGGAATTTCATTTGGGTGGGATTTGAATTTGGGAGGCATTTCAATTTCATTCCGACCGCATTTCAGTCAATCATCTTTCTTCTCCTCTATCACCGCAGATTATATAGCATTAAATTTCTCTCTCCATAGATATTATTTTAGTTTACCCATTTTACAAGTTTAATTACCAGCTTTTGCGTGGGAATGTCCAAGGATCACGCGCGTTTAAGGAGCGTGAAGCACACTGTCAATATCATTCATCTTTGACATTGGTTTATGAGGGCACCCTTATTTCTCTTGTCCTGAGGTCCTTTCTTTTTTTTTCTTCTTTTTTTTTTCTTTTTTTTTTTGGGGGGGTAATAGGAGTTCTTCTATTTTTTTTGCTTGAAATTATTTTGAACATTTAATTCAAGGCAATTATTTAGAAATTTGTTTTGCGTATTCGCATAAATCTAATTAAAAATTGTGTTTTTTCTAATAAGAAAGGTAGTATTTGATAGATGATTTTTTATTTATTTTTTGAATTGACAAACAATTTTGAAAAAAAAAAATTAGATAAAAGATAATATCAATGTCCAATTGACGTTGTGATTAAACAACCCATCATTATACAATAAATTTTTTCATTTGTTGTAAATAGGGTCCTCATATGATTTTTTATCCAATAGTAAGGCGCATAGTCTGGGATTTCATATAATGTCTCTTTAAATAGGAAAGAAGTTCATCAATACACCCAAACTTGTGTTCATCATAATGTTTCTTTATCCCTCATTTAGACTGTTCATGATTGGTAAGAGTTTATTATCTGAACGGTCTAGATGTGTGTTGGACCCTCTTTTAATGTTAAGCGGTTAGAGATTTTATTTCTCTTGTACACAGGTAAGTGGGCTAGTTGTCATCATTTACACATAATAGTAAGTTATAAATCTTTATATCTATGGCAAGAAATGATTTTTTTTTTTTATCCCAAAAAAGAAAAAAAAAGCTTAAGAATGGATTATTTTTCACCCCTTTTGTCTATTCAATATAATGTAATGAGCTCTGCAATAAGGAACTCATATTTCCTTGAGTGGATGAGTGGTTTATTTCTAAAGCCAGTGGCTGAAGCCAAGCTGCGAGCTTCATGTGATTTTTGCTTATGTGATAGCAAGTCTATCTATTAGAGGAGCATGGTTCCTTATCATGGAGCCAATATCCTGCGATCATTTATCTTTTTCAATTTTTTATGGCAGTAAAATATTCTAATAATTATTATTTTATTTTTTTTGGTAAATAATTCATCAATGATATGAATCCCTTTAAGTTTGCTTCTTCCTTAAGTTTCTTTTTCTTTATTTTTTGGTAGATATCTTTACCCGATGTTTCCTTTTCTTATGAGATTTGATATGTCCAATTTATTGAAACAAGTAAAGAATTGTAGCACGAGGACAAAATGTTTTTTTCCCTTTTTTTTTTTTTCCTTTTTCCCTCTTTGATTTCCAATTCATCTTATTATCTTTTCATGGTAGTTAGGTGGCCTTGTTGGTGTGATAGGCTCTTCCAAAGTTTGTTAATGAGATTGCAACCACATTAACGCTCTTGACCCTTTTTAAATGGGTCGATATTCACAATCACATCACAAATTATAATGGATTGATCATTCCGAGATGTCTGGACCTTTGGCTGAACTATTTTCTTATCTCAAGCAAAACTATTGCCTACTTAATTAGAATATATATATATATATATATTTTTAAAAAATTGAGTAGGTGGCTAGCCCTTTCAAAGTACAAAGGGTTAAAATTTGTGATACCATTATCCCTCTCATCATAAGCTATATACAATTTTTTTTTTTTTAAAACGGATATTAGATACACAATCCATTATATGTGCCATGCTATTATATTTATATCATCGAATCCATCTTATTTAAATAAACTCAATCAAAATATATATTTACAAGAGTCCTTTTGCACATGTTAAAGTTGAATAAAAATATAAACTTAGTTGAATCAACCTTATTATTCCTTCTTTTTATGTTACAAGCTTGTGGATGGTTTGTGAATCATGAGAGGATTAGTTTAGTTTCAATGACTCAAGATATCTTTTGTTTAGCCAAAAAAAAAACAAAAAAAAAAAAAAAAGAGTTGAATAAGAATTCTAACTAAACATTATCAAGTGAGATAGAACATTAAATTTTGATTGACATGTATAATCAAAATATACGATATTTTTAAATGAAAATTTTCACCGAAAAACCCGAAGAGTTTTCTATCCATTGGTACAATATAAGGGCACCATCAGTGTAACTTTTCTCAACAATAATTATGAGATCTTAGTATTGAGTAATGACTTAAAATTCCACATGGGAAACTAACTATGGTAGTTAGACTTTTTTTGGACAAAAGTTAGTGGTAAAATAACACCAAAAAAAAGTAAATGATAAAAGAAGTTTCTAGATTTACTGTCTTTTCTTAATAAAAGAAGATTCATTTTTAAGGGTACTGATAGTGCCAAGGATGTGAGAATCCCCTTCTTTATAGCTTGTAAATGACTAAGTGGACAAGCACAAAGGGGAAAAAATTCAACATACATGAAGGGCTGACATCCTCAGTTGTTTGATAGTGTCCATAAAATCCTATGATGTCCTACAAATTTTGTGATCACACGAATAAATTGACACAAATAAATTATAAGTATAATTTTTCTCTCATCTTATAAGGTGGAGGTCTTCTTTCTTTTTCTTTTTTTTCTTTTTTTTTTTTAACTATTAAAGGTATTCTAGGTTTTACTCCCGCCGAGATTTCAATCCAAACTATCCCCCTAACGATCCGTGTAAGATGCCCTATATTCACATAAGCAGCAATCTCTACTATGTAAGGTGGAGGTTTTAGTTTAACCATTTAAGTCTCGAGACCAACTATGTAGAGAAAAATAATGGGGGAAATATATTTTATGATAAGACGATTCAAAAAAGGATTTACCTTTAAAAAAAGAAAATTACAGGCCCAAAAAAATCCTTGCAGTCCAAAATACACAACCATAAACTCTATGGTCAATTAATGGCCAACACCGAGAAGCATGTCGGTGTCAAAAAGTAAAAACATTAAATTGTCACTGTCGGTGTTGTAGCTAAATGATATTTCTCTTATCTTTAATTAGGAAGATAAGGAATTCGGACGTGCAGACCTTTAAAGAAAAACATTATATGATATTTTTGCTTGTATAATTTTAAAAATTTAAAAAATTTAAAAACCTAGAGTTACGTGATATAATTGACTTTTGTTGACCTGTACTTTTCTAGTTAATCAAAATTTTGATTCCAGAAGCTTGGGGCTCTTCAGTAATTAATCACCTACTAACTAACCCCTCCCCACTTTTTTTTATTTTATTCTACTTTTTACTTTTCATACTGGTAGAAAAAAGTGAGCCAATGGACCCTAACTTGCATTACAATCCATCTCCTTTCCACTGGCATGTCATTGGTCTTTGTTTAGACCCAGCAAGTACTTACCCAGGCCACCCCCAAATTGCACTTTCTTTAACAGAGATTTTGGCTTTTAATCCATCAAATTAGTTACCGACACACGCTTTTCAATCTTGTATCCATTCTCCTCCAACCCCACAACCCCCCCCCCCCCCCCCCCCAAAAAAAAAAAAAAAAAAAAATTAGGATTGAGTTATTTTCATCTGAATTTACCTTCAATTTAGTTATTATACCTAATTCCAACTCAAATTATTCCATTTTGAACTAGGAAGGGTTGGCCTAGTAGTGAGGAAGGTAGGTCCCAACGTGGTTGGTTCGAGTGGAGGTGAAAGATCCCGAGTTCAAGTCTTAACACTTTGGTTAAAAAACCTCTGGCCAACCAACGGTCCCTCCTCCTGCGAACAGTGATTAGTCCTTGATTAAAAATTTTGAGAAAACACTGAGTCTTGACCGGAAAAAAAAAAAAAAAAAAATTTCATTTTGGATCTCTAAAAAAAAATGGTTTGAGAGATTTACGGCACCGAGTAGAGAACAAGAAGAAGACCAATGAGAAAAGACAATTAAAATCAATATTACTCCAACTTTAAGGGTGATTGAGACTCCTAGTCCTACATTATGATGGTGGAAGATTTGAAACTTTGTTAGGCCTCAAAGTTTCAAAAATGTCGATACACGATGTCGCCAAAAAAAGAGACCGTGACCAACGGCAAGTGGCCGAATTCGGATGGTAAGAGCAAATTTTTGATTTCCTTTGATTGAAAATGACCTGAAATTCCCGTGCAGTGAGCCGGTGACCAAGCCGGTATGTTAGCACCACAGAAAGGCCAAAGAAAACTCAAATTCTGGACCCCCCCCTTTCCTTGTTTATCATCATCAACTCTATCAAGTGAGGTGCAAAAAACATGTTTTCCAATAGTGGTAAAAAGACCCAACTATTTGTTAGTTCTTGGCTCTCATTTGTATTGTGAATGTTTGGCAATTGGCACATGTAAGCCCAAGCATTCTCACTTTTGTCATTATCCATAACCAGATTGGGATAAGATCTCATCTTCCAATATCAGATTAAGAAGGATATGATGGGATGGGACTTGGCATAGTTCTTTAAGATTGATTATTGGCAATTTGCCTACCTTGCTTGCTATTAAAAGTATTTGATTATTGGAAATTTGCCTACCTTTCTTGTAATTGAATGTTTGCTCACTTACAGTAACTGTATTATTGATAGTTGAGCACATGCCCACAATCCCCCCCACCCCACAAAAAAAAAAAAAAAAAGGCCCTACTGACCAAAGTGTCCCTTCTACATTTCCAAGTTTTTTAAAATTAATGTAAGTTAATGATGTCCCTACCCTTTTTTGCAAAAAACAAATTCCCCAATATTATTCTTTGTGTGCATTTCTTATATAAATAGTAAAAAGTAAACAAAAACATCTAAGTTTAAGTGTTTTGTTT
Organism: Liquidambar formosana; assembly: GCA_039720395.1. Lineage (NCBI taxonomy): Eukaryota > Viridiplantae > Streptophyta > Magnoliopsida > Saxifragales > Altingiaceae > Liquidambar > Liquidambar formosana. Next base: position 39,620,544 of record CM077823.1, on the reverse strand, counting down.
TGAGTAAGGAGCTATTCAAAATTAAATAAATAAATAAAATAAAATAAAATAAACCATCTCAATGCATAGTGCATATGGGTTAGAAGCCAATGGCCATGTAATTTGATTGCACCACGTACTCCTTTTACTGTAAGGGGAGGTTTCAGGTTCGAGTATCAAGTCCAGTGAAAAAGGTTTTTCTAGCTGTATCAAAATTTTACATTTGACACTCACTCACGTACTTAATTCTTAGAGAACCAATGTTGTATCTATTATACCTAGTTTCAGCCTTTGTTCGAATCTTGAAGAGAGCTGGAGAAAAAGAAAGAAAAATGCTTTAAAATGTTTAATAAAGAAAATCATTTTAAAGCAACTTTGTGTATCTCTTTTCTTTCCATCTTACTTTACAAGATTCAAACGGATCTTAAGTCGTACCACTTTCTCTCTAAACATAATCTCCTATGCAGATGGATTGTAAGGCATTGGGCTCAAAGAGACGATTCAATAATTCATAACAAAATGAAGAATGGTGGGCAATGGGCATAAATGAGATTTAGATTGTTATAAGAGCTTGAGAAATGTTGAGGTGACAATGTGGTATCTGGTCCCCCCCCCCCCCCCCAAAAAAAAAAAAATGCTGTATTCTCAGTAACATGAGGGGAACTCTCTTGCTCTCCTAGAGAGGTTAAAAGTAGAGTTGATTAGTAGAAACCATTATCATACAAGGGTTATCTTTTCTGTTTTTTATGAAGCTTCAATCTTTGGCCCTTCTTTTAATGAAGCAAATAATTTATATAAAAAATTAAAAAAAAGAAAAAAGTGGTTAACTCCTAGCCCTCTGGCTGGTCCTTCTAAAGAAATAGGTAGAAAAGAATGCTTATAAATGTTTAAGAAAAATAGTCATTTTAAAGGCTTTAAAAGGGAAAAAAAAAAATTTATTGTATCACCACAAGGTGATGTAGGGTACATGGTCTTTGACTTGTGAGGATCTCACCCCATAGGAGAAAAGCAATATATTGCCTGACAGTAAGAATAAACTTGTCATTTTCCTTTTATGCCATTCTTTTTGAAAATCAAGTAGAGACATGGTGCAATAAAGAGCCTAAAGTGGAAAGGGACCTTTCTGGTTGGAGGAAATGTGCATCTACTATTTTAGAGCTATTCAATTATCAATAATCTCCGCTTCAAAATTATGCAAGGTGTTGAAAACTGAGTTATAGGACAAATACGTATATATAATACATATATAGATATATGTATGTATGCAAGATTATATGTATACATAATACATATATAGATATATGTATATGTATACATATACATATATACAGACATCGACATCGACATGGATACAGACATCGACATGGATACAGACACATGCACGTGTAAATATAGTTGCGAACAGTATGTGTTTGCTTAATTTATATCAGTATTGTGCATTGAGGGTTATATCCCGTGCATTGGTTCATACACCTCATAACCACCAATACATCATATAGAATCTTAATGTAGGTGTTAATATAACATATATCAACACATGCTTTACATTATATAGTGATAAACCCTAAAAAAAGACTTCATAAAGTGTCCCAAAGAGGAAAAAAAAAAAAAAACCGACGAAGAAGAAGCATACAATTGTTGTCGGTTTTTTCCAAAGGAGTCATTCATATCATTTTTTTTAAAATAAATTAGTTTTTAAAGACGTCCTCCCTATAACATCTTTTATATATAATCTTAATTAAAAATTAATTAATTAATATTCTATTTGTCATTCCATTAATCTAACTACGTTGCACAATTGATTATTTCATCCACCGTCACCACCATGTGCACACATTTGTTTACTCTTTCCCTAGTTCACATACAAATAAATATACTATTAGGAGCACGTAACCCGATTGACTCTCTCTCTCTCTCTATACATTATATCCAATATCAGAGGCTACTATCTTGAAAAAGTTTTTCCTAAGATTTTAAAATGGTAAGAATGATGCATTCAAATATTTCTTCTTGATTTCAAGTAATTAAATATGCCTTCGATACGAAGCAAATTCATATTTCATATATAACATAGCTAGTTTCAAACAATTTGTTTTTCCCCTTTTGATAAGTGAAAAGGGTAAAAATAAAAGATCAATGTGATAACTCTAGAAAAAATAGATCTTTACCCACGTCTTATTGTAACTTTGTAAGTAAACCTATTTTATCATAGTAGTCTAACCTTAATCTTAGTAACCCTAATTCTAACAAGTATTAGGGTTAGACTACTATGACAGAACAGGTTTACTTACAACAAGGCATGAATAAGGATCATCTATTAAATAGTGATCTAGTAATAAATCAAAAGGTTAACTATTTCAAATGTTGAACCCAAAGCCTATCGATCCCAAAGGTGGTGGCGATGGGCATAACTCAGAGGCAAACGAGTAAGAAAAAATAATTTTAATAAAATTAAATTTCTTTTAGAAAAATAAAAGTTAAATTAAATACGGAATATTAAAAATAAAAATAAAAAAAATGAGGAGGGGGTGGGGACAGAGGCATTTTGCCATTATGCACAGGCAGCAGTTCACGGTATTGCGGGCACGTGGATGAAGTTTTACGCAACGTTTTTTTCTCGTCCAGCCTTCCCCGGTTTCCCGTCTTGTTATTACCGGCCTCCGTTAAATGCGGAATACTGTACACGTGGCCATTCGAAGTCCAAATTATGACGTCATCAAGTTGACCTGCACTTAAAATCGAGTGGACAGACACGTGTTGACAGGGACGGAACTTGTTTTTGTTAGACACGTGGCATGTTTCTATTTCTTCAAGGAGAAGTTGGAAAAGCTTATCCACTCTGATGAAGCACTTGTCAACATAAAAAAGTTATTATTGGGGGCCCGCGTTTTATTTTTCGGTCCCCCCTTCACACGGCCCACATAAAAATAAGCAAAACCCATTAATTGCGAAAAGGAGAGCCCATTTTGTCATTGATGGTCTGCAAAGAGGAGAACGACGTCGTTTTGAGGGTAATAATGCTTGTACATATTAAATTTTGTCTTGACAATATGGGGCCGCAAAGTAAGAGGCCAAAAGGAGCCCATAGAGAAAGGGGTGGGATGGATTATGCTTTTCATGGCAAAAGTTCTGTTATTTTATTTTGGAAAAAGTTCAAGGTATATTTTCCTTTTTGGAATGTTAGTGGGGTTGACTGTTGAGAACATGTAGACACGTTCACATTTACAAGAATTCCATGCTTCCAAACGTGTGTTCCATATCACTTTCTAGGCACATGTGATATCTGCTTGCCTGTTTTATTAGATTTTTTATAACAAGAAAATTCTTTAAGCAAATCCGGGTTCATATAAAACTCTACAATCCATGTAGATTAGATAAATTCAAAACTCATGAGAACAATGTAACCTTGTTTTATTTAGATTTCTTTAAACTTTTACTCAATTGGTTCATTGATTGAAATTTTACCATTTGGTTGTTTATGTTCTTCCCTTTGTTATAGTCTATCATAGAAAACTAAGGATGGCAGGCCTAAGCCTAGCTCAGTAGATACCATACCTTATTGGGCTAAGTTATGGGCTTTTATGTTTCAAGTACGGGAACGGTTATTGCAACCCGCCATTTTTATCACCTCACCTCTTTCTTTTTGGTTTTTAAGATTTCATGAAAAATATAAAAGGTTTTTAAAAAAACCGGTCTCTTGGTCCATTAGAAAACATCATTTTGAATAACTTTGCAAAAGAAAGTTTTTTCAAAATATATTGTTTAGGCAGACTTTTTGGATAAAAATGAAATAAAGGCTATAAATGGCTAAAAAGTATATTTAAACGATAGATTTAGGAAAAATTTTCTTCTACAAAGTTGTTCAAAATGATGTTTTTTAGTGGACATTATGGCTGGTTTTCATAAAAACCTTTTATAGTTTGCATAAAACCTTAAAAACCTAAAGGATGAGGGGTGGGGTGATAAAAATGGGGGGTTGCAATAGCCGTTCCTTCAAGTACAAATGCTCCTTCTTCACACTCCTTGTCATCGCAAGGCTATGAACTAATTGAGCCGGGTTAAGTAATTGGTTACTTAAGTTTCACTCAATAAATTATTAGATTCAAAAATAAAACTGAAGTTTGACTCATTTATCTTATGAGTAGCTTAAATGGATATTTTATCGAAAAGAATTGGTGAAAAGTTCAAAATATCAATCACAGTCTATCCTCCTCACCCATAAGTGCTTAACAAAATACCCCTTTCAGATTACGTTAAACAGTCCCGGATTTAAATCAGTAAATGACACTAATTTATGCTAATCTAGATTAATGCTTTCAGCTTGGAGTCATTGACACACCCTCCCTCTTTGAAGGACCTTATTAAAATTCTCTTAAACATCAATCTAATGACATATTGATGCATATCTAGAAAAAAAGTCCTGCTGTGAAAATGCCACCTAGATTGTTGGTAAATTCTCTCCATGTCTTCACCTAACCATCTAACCCCCTGACCTTTCATAACTATGTAATGATATGTTGTTTCTCATAGCATAAGAAATTTAAAAAAAAAAAACCAAAAAAAAGTTTCTTTGAATTTTATGCTTTTAGAATAGGTGAAGGTGTTTCTGTTCTTGAAGTCCAATGATAATAATGTGGGAGAGATTGGAATTACTTGGTCAATTTGGCTTGTATATTTGACTAAATAATTAATGCTCAAATGAAGAAGTGGAGTCCGGTCAATTCTTGCATGATCTATTAGTACTCTTTTGACCATGGTGCTAACTTTCTGTATCAACTCACATGATTGATGATAGCATGGCGTTGATTCATTAAAAGAATCACAAACCATGTGATACCATCTCATCTATCACGTGAGTTGATGTAAGTAGCATCTTTCTTTAGAGCTGCTCGGCATGTATTAATGGCACTTTCCAACTTGGTTCTAATCGATTTGCAACAACTAAACAGATTTCAATGGCCTTTGCTTAGGGTTTGCTGTCTTTCAGAGTGGCTTAGTTGTACTACAATTTTGGGACATCCACAAAACAACTCTAGGTGAATTTTTATGAAAGAACAAGGAAAACCTTGGCAAGAGCAGGACAGTATCGGCCTGGGATACCTACATTTGGCCAGGGCTAAAGAACAATTTTGAAATGTAATTATATATTTCCAGACCATGGATTGCAATTGTGACAATGTTTTCATAGACATAACTAAAGAAAAGTAGTACTCACCAAAGATAGTATTAGTTGTTCCATTTCTGCTTTCCTCAATAAAACTTGAACATAAATGCCACAAGATGTAAGAGGACCGAAAACTTTTGTGAGCAAACTAAAACTATCTTTGATCAATTAACGAAAACTAAACGAACGTTTAATGCTGCTGTTATCAATAGGAGTGGAAGACAATGGCGCCGACGATAATCTTTTGAAAATGGAGTTGTCATCTACACCTTCCACTGCCTCAGTGATCGATCTCAATGTTGTACACGCAGGTTCTGTGGGTGAGCCTGGTGGTTGATTGTGAGGAGGTTGGATTTGCACCATAGCTTGGTGATCTTCCAATGCTGAGGTTTGCTCAATCTGAACCTTCCCATCCTGTATCTGCTGATTAGGGGACAGAGATTTCTCTGGCTTGTGCAGAGTTTGACCCTTGTTGCCAAAAATGATGGCAACGGTGAGACAAATGATCCACAGGGAGATCGGAATGGCGATCAACGATGGTGCATAGTAGACGATCCAATGGTATCCGGGGTGGTGTTGACCATGGAGAACCCACTCGAGGATCAGGGCTATACCGAGGGAGAAGGTGGCAGTGCTGCTGATGATGAAAAGTTTGAAGATTCTTGGGTTGGGCAAATGGAAGAAAGCATTGATGTTGGTAACCCACAATGGTGGCGTGGCTTGAAGTGCTTCTTGGTCCATATTGGAATTCATGCCAAAAAAAAAAAAGGGGGGGGGGAACAATATAAACAGGTAGAACCGTAGAAGTTGTGGACAAGGAGAAAGGTATGATGATGGAGGGAAAAGTATAAGGAAATGAAACTTCAAGTTGCCAGAGAGATAAGCTCTTGACAGAATTTGAGTCTACATTGAGTTATAGTTGATGTGTGATTCTTTGTTAGTTACTCAGTCTATACATATTTGGTCTTGCAAAAGTCCATAATAAGAAAGCATTTGGGTGTGGCCCAAGCCAAAGCCCAGAAGGATCTGCGCACATTCAAACTCCATTCTTCTTCTTCTTCTTCTTCTTCTTCTTCTTCACCTATAACAAACCAGATAATTTTTTTAACCACTCTATTTATATATCTATTTTTATCATTTTATTTTTGTTGTTGTTGGTGATGGACTGATGCTTTTGGATAGCATTTAGGAGCCACTACGATCATGGGCCCAGTGTATCGGCTCATTAGCCTTCTTAGGTTTGGTGTCATCGTCACCTGATGCCATTCTAATGAACAATTCATTCAACCATTAGTTGTCGAAAAAATTTTCAAAGAACTGTCCACAACCACACCATCCATCACAGGAGGGACACATAAGCATTGCCCTTGTCCACATCAGCTCAACACCCTGTCTACTATTGCCATTAACGGCTGATGGCCTTCCAACTTTCTCTCTGTTTAATTCTTTCTTAGAAAGAAACTCTAAAAGAGAGAGATCCTTATTCAGCAATCTGGTGGATACCTATTTGACTGATAATTGCCCATAGAAATAGCAAAACGAACCTCTTTGGTCCGGCCAGTTAGACCACTGCGTTTATAAAACTCCCCTGGGTTACAAAACTTCCCACTCTGGTGGGATATATAGATGTTTCCAGAGACCACCAAAGGAGCACGAAAACTACCCATTTACAAAAGAGGCTCCTTCTCTGCTCTTATCCAACCCCACAACCCAGCCACATATGTTAAAGGTCTCAAGTCAGATTTTAAACAAGAGAGCGGTTCTATTGGAAAAAAACATGCTCCATTCCCACAAAGATTGTTGGTGAGCTACTTGATGATGATGTAGCGATTTGTCCCGTGTCTGGCCCAGTAGTCCTTGAGATCGAGTGGCATTGATAGATCATGACCTGCTGCTGCCACCCGAGTCAGCAATCTTGTAAAGACGCTTCCACTCATCTTCCGGCCACCCACTCGGGAATGGCGCTTGTTCTGCATCTGTGGTAGCGGATATGATGATAAGGTGGTGGTGCAACAAGATGATTGCCAACCCCCATTACCCCATTTGTAGCACTGCCGAGGTACTCCAGTGCATGAACAAACTGGCACAGGCATGGTAGACTCGTCAAAAGCCACCAGGTTCAGGCCCACATCCTGACTATCCCACTCGGACTTCATCTTTGTCCCATTTGAAGGGACCTGCTTATTCAAATCCTCGCTTACTCTCTTTCTCTTCCGTGGTGATGGCTTTGATACCTTAGGTGAAACTGCCTTCTTATCCTTCGTTCGCTTCGCCTGACGAGACTTTATACCTTCAGAAGCAAAGACCGATATTGGGAAGGCATTGGTTATGCGTATTTCCCTTGCGTTGTAAGCAGTTTCGCCTACATCTGCTGGATGGTTTGGCAAGTGTTCCATGCGCTTTGCTCCACGCTGGATTCCACAACCCAATTGGCTGCTGTATTGAAGAGCTGCAATGGCATTGTCTCGTTCCATTAGCGCATTATTCCGTTCAGCAATTGCCTCGTTTCGGTGCTGGAGTGCCACATCTCGCTCAGCCAAGGCTTGCTTCTTTTCTGCTAGCGCTATATTCCTTTCATGAATGGCAGCATCTCTCTCAGCAATGATGGTCATGATCTTCTTATTCATAGGCAGAGCATTTTGTTCCTTCACCTGATGCTGAGACATCATATTCCACTGCAATAACAGACGGGAATCACAGCTAAATAATTCATCTCTATTCTATTTCAAACGAAGCTGTTAAAAAAAGGATGACGAAGTAACAATGATCTGTTACTTTCTTATTACCGGAGTGTGCACCCCTTTGTAATACTCCACCTTATGTCTCCCATTTTCACGTGGCCCACCGTCATCCATCTTAAATCCGCACTGTTAGCAGTAATGTAGAGATCGGTTTCCAGTTGCTACTCAAACTTCAATTTTCAAAAAATCCAGCATCAACTAGTTTTCTGGCTGAAGGACCTGACTTCTGTATTCAAAAACAAAGATCAAAACCTAAATTCCTAGTCAAATAATAAGCACTGGAACAAATGACTTCTCTGCTGACTTTGGGGAATACAAAAGTGAAGTTCTAGAAATAAGCACAAACATGCTTTGGCAGGACGACCAACTTAATAACCCCTAGCAGTCTCATCTAGAGAAGTAGAACGTGACAACAATAACAATAATCCAACCAGGAAAAAAGGAGACCACAAATCATAGATACAATGCCATATTCTAGTTATAGAAGAAGCACATGCTTCAAAAGGCGTTACACTACCAAGAAGCCCAGACTTGACAAGATGACAAAGAAGCATCCCAATACAAAGCACATGCTCTATATATTTGGTTACCTTATTTCTCTGTTTGGTGGCTGATAGACAAAGAATAAGAGAAGAAAATTTGAAATTTTTTTACTATTTTGGGTTGGACCAGATGAAAACATCTAGCCAGATTTTTCATAACTAAGGTAGCAATGAAAATCACATTAGAGCCACACTAAACAGAAATATCAAAAAGGTACCTATCTATGTTTGGATAAGGAATTTTTAAGGATGAGATGGACAAAATCCTTATAAAAATTTTACAAATTCCATCTCAAAAGCAAATTCCACCAAGAAATTCCTTATCCAAACATAGCTTCAAATGGCATTTAGATTTATTTATAAAAGTGATAGTGACCCCACTGCTGCTGCTGCTTAGTTCACATATAAAATGACAGAGCAAAATATATGCTGCCCTCATGCCCTGTACCTAAAGCAGCTACGAGAACTAAATCTCATGCTGATGCTATAGTGCTAATTTCCCACCCAGATCTGTGGAGCTCATTCTCTAACCCAACGGACTATTTAGAGAAACAAGTTGGGAGAATGGAAAATTTTAATTTAAATAGACATTAGAAGTGTTGTCATTAAAAGTGCTGTGTCATCTGCCTTCTTCACCTGTCAAAAACAAACTGCTTGTTAAGCAGAAAAGAAAGGAAATAAAAATATCTAATAACTGACAATTTAGTACAAACATGGATTAACATGAAGGGTATTTGTGTCCCCTAGGTGCCTAAGAAAATCCAAGATTACAGAGTAAATGTCAACCATGACCATACATGGATGCAAACCCTATGCTGTTGTATACCTAAAACAGCAATCAGACAGTCTTAGGTACAGAGATTATTATGAAAAAGACTGTGTTGTAAGAAGCAGATATGAGTATTTTTGTGCTAAGATGATGTGTGTCACACTGGAGAGTGCAACATAAAACATATTGCATACATTATACGATGAGAAATTGATATCTTCCACTTTGAACATGTTGCTTTGCAGTAATGTCGAAAGCAAAATGGAATGTACACACAGAACAACATAAATCAACAGCAAGGTATTAGTCAAAAAGTGCTTTTGGTTCTGGGGCTTGAGTAAACCTATGGTACTTGTCCAAGAATCACTCCTCTTCGCTAAGACCACCAAACGTGAATATATAAATTAGATAGGGAGACAGTCTACGATCCCTCAAAAAGATTAATTATATAAACTTTCCAGCACTATAAAATAAAATCAAATGTCATCTTAAAACTTCTCCGATGAGAAACAACTGAAAATGCAATACTGCTAATGAATGAGAGATCAGGAGCAGGAGAATAAGACATGAGATGGAAAAGAAAGGAATTCCCCACTAGTGAATAAAATTAGTTCGATTCAAAATATTAGGGGGGAAAAAGCATGAACCTTAAACCCTTCTCTCTTTTCTCCCTACTCTGCCCCTCCGGAGAATTCCCTCCAACTTATTAACCAAGCTACCAAGTCTCACAAATTAATTTAAAATGACGCAATCACTCAGTTGCTTGCTTCCTATCAATCTCGATTAGACTATATTGAACGATTATTTTTAATGTTAATCCAATCATTATCACACAAGAAAAAACAGCTCAAAAACTTCTCAAAAGGCCAAAACTGATTAAAAATCCTAAATATGATTTTTCAAGAGTCGACAATGAATCTCAACAGCCCTTCAGTGCCATTAAAACTTAATGTCACACACCTGCCTTGCAATGAGATTTGGGAATTTCCCTTTAATTGCAAATTTTTTATGTGGCACAAGTCTCCTAAATCATATTGTGTAGTAGAGATACAAACTCTCTAGGCCAAGAGTTCTTCAACTCTCTGATTCTCTCCCAATTTCCCTTTAATTCCTCATCATTGCTAAAAAACCTAAAAATGGTTCTATGCATTCTTGCCTTTCATGATTACAACTTCACCGTTGTGGGTTCAAAAATGTCATGATCTTAACTTTCACTTACTTGACATACAACTATACAAGTAGTTTCTATGATTATTACAGTCCTACTCTAACTCATAATCCACATTTGACATGATTGCAGTGAAGGCTCTGGCTCCTCTCTTGAATAAATGACCTCCTTTCAATTTGCACACCACCTATATAAAAAAGCCATCCCTACAAAGTACAAATGCATCACATGTATATGTAATTATTAAAAAAATAAATTTTTAAAAAATCCTCATTACAAAATTTAATATGAACAAGTGCTCAAACACAAACTAATTAAGAACATCCCTATCGCAACCTTGATTTTTAGAGATCCAACACTGACTTCACAACATGAAATCCCCAGTCCTAATCCATCCACGACCCAATAAAGCCTTAATCCATACTACATGGGGTCGGTTACAGGAATTCTTTAAATTCTGGATCCTCCCCTTGTTTATGCATCCTGTGATTGTTCTTGACTACGCACCACAGCACGCCACATCACACAAGAAACACTATCCAAGTAATCCAACGAATAACAAGCGCGAGCACACAAATTGTTTTGATTGTGCTTCATGTGGTGGTGCTTTTGCATCCCTTGGTTGAAAACTGCGCGGCGTGGCGAGCTGTGGTACATAGTCAAGTGTGATCAGAGAATCTGGACATTCCATTCGGGCCGTATACTCTGTTAAGTCCTAATCCCAACTCAATGCAAACAATCTTAAGCACTAAGCAAAGCAAGCACAGACTAAATAGAAACAATCGCACACTAAATCTCACTCAATTCAGTCAATTTATCAGACTTTTCAACACAGTATTCAAACAAACATCATATACCAGAGAAATCAGCGAGGATAAAGTGATTACCACTAAATTCTCATTGAGGAACAGCAACCCAAAACACCAGCAAATAGTTAAACGATGGAAGAGCAAGAAGACAGTGAGTTCGAATTTCAATGAAACTAGGGTTTTGATCATGATTCAAGTACCGAAATTGAGCGATAAACAGAGAAGTGGAGCGCTTGGGCATGAATCACAAATCAGAGTGAATGTAGAGTAGAGGATAAAAGGCAATCAATGAGAAATACAGAAAGGATATATGCGTAACAATAATCTTGCAAGTACGCATGAAGAACTCACGCATGCACCTGTTAAAGAAACGGCATGGGCTCGAATCGAAGCGCATCTCCTGAAGAATTTATGAATATAAAGTATGAGAGAGAGAGAGAGAGAGAGAGAGAGAGAGAGGAGCTGTTTGTTTTCTGCTCCTCTCTTCAATTTGGACCTTCTTTGGTCGGGGTTTTTTTAGCCAATCGGTTCGGTTTGAATGATCTTAAATAAACCGATTTTCGGGATTTATTTTTGGGAGCTGCTATTGCTATCTAGTAGAGGTGCAACTTGGTTTGGGTAGATTCGAAAATCGAATCGTTCCAAGCAATTCAGTCCAATCCGATCTGATTTTAGTGTTATAATTTTAAGAACCGATGAATTTAATCTAATCCACAGTTATATATATATATATATATATATATGATTATATATATAATTATATGTTTATATTAATATATTATACTTCATGTATAAGTATTATTTAATAAATACTAGTACTTATTTAATGAAGTTATTACCTTTCACAAAAAAAACAAAAAGAAAAAAAAAGAAATCAAGAACCGGACCGTTTTTGCCAGTCCAGTGTGGTCCAATATAATTTTCGATCCAATTTTGAGATCCTAAATTAATTTGGTCCGGTTCAAATACACCCTTGACTCGGACTGAATTGCATCCCTACTAGCTAAGACTCTGTGTGGATCAATTTAGAATATTTTAAGGAGAAAATCACCAAATAATTTGTCTATAGCAAATTGCAAATTTTATAACTTGCCACCAAACGAGAAGTGTTGAAAATTAATGGGTTGATTGATTTTTTTTTTTAATAATATTTTACTAACAATTTTATTGGGTCTTAATTGATCAATTGAAAATAAATCTATAAAATTTAAATATTTAAAGTGATTATGTATAACTTGATACACACTTGCATACGTCTTAATGTTAAATATGTAACTTTATCATAACAAACACCAAATCAATGTTAATGATATCAGAGATAATAGATGTTAAATTAGCTTCCCATCTTCTCGGAAGACTCAAAACCTAACGGCTTAACGGAGCAACAATAAGAAAATCTATTAATATATGCAACCCAATTTCGTAAAAGCTAATAGTTGAAAGCGATAAATAATTAAAGTATTCCTTATCAAAAAATAAATAATTAAAGTATTACTCAGAAAAAGAAAGAGAAGAAAAAAAACGGAGGCCAGAAGTCCGGAAGTCATGTCTTGCCTCGTGGTAGCAATTCAAAAGTTGAAAAGCTCTGCCAAAACTGGGTGAATTCTTCAAAAGCTGGCCTCATAGAAGATAATATAAAATAATGCTAGTGATTTTAAAATATGACTTCTAGGAAAGTATGCCAAGAAAACACAAAGTAATCAGTAATGAAAGCACCAAAACATAAACCAAGTGGCCTTGTAGGTCTTATCAGATGCTTACAAGTTCAATTCTGTTTTGGCATAAAAAGACCAAAAACAAAAAAAAAAAACCCATTTATAATTAAACATAACTTAAGGCGGGTTAATTTGATTTATTAATGATTTAATAAAGTTCAATCCCTAAATCAAATTAAATTGTCAATTTATTATAGAGTATTGGTTGAGAAAATTCAATTCGTTAATCAAACCAAGCTGAATCGTCAATTTTAATGTTTAATATGCTAAAATTAAGCCGCCTAATCTCTAAATTAATCTAATAATATTTGCTTAGCTTATTATGTTAATGAAATCAAATTCAAGTTTATAGAGAAAGATATTAACCCTCATTTATTGATATTAAAGGGATTAAGGATAAAGTGGATTTTATTGATTAATTTTTTTTTTAAAAAAAAACGTCACAAGTAGCCTTGGTCTATGCAAGATGGAGCAATTGGTTTTACTTTGTCGGATTTTTGGACGGGCCAATTGCTACCCCCGCACATCTCTTTTTCTATCTACACCCCTCCCTACAAGATTAAAAAAACCAAATGAATGTCAGACGGTGAATAGAAGATTAGAAGGACTCCCGAACCTTTCTTGTATCTTTCTGAAACTCCTATCTTACACTCTCTCTACGAGCTTGAGGACGACGACCCATTCAGAGCTTGAGAACGCCTTCTCTCTCTCTCTCCTCGTTCTCAATTCATCAGGTTTGTTCACAAGCTTCTTGATCTTCTCCGTTTCTTTTAGGGAATTCCTTGTCTTCATTTTAAGATGGAAGCCCTCTGTTTGGTTTATGAGAAAACCCTAGGATAAAAGCTTCAATCTTGTGTTTCCACGCATTTTTGTTCTTTCTCATTCAATTTTTGATTATCTGGGACTGATTTTATACTCCTTTTCTCAATCCATCAGGTGTGTGTGCGCGCGCGCGCGCGCGTATGTATATATATATATATATATGCTTATATGTATGCATATAAGATTTGTTGTAGGTTCAATAGTTCATCCCATGTTTGGATGCCTAGAAAACGACAAATGTTCGATTTCTTTTTTCAGATGTTGTTTCGGTCGCGATTTGCTAATTCTCTGTTGTGGTTTGGAATGTGATGGAGAGAGGTAGTGCTCACGGGAAGAGAAAAAAGATGAGCTGACAAGATTTGGCTAAGCCAAATTATAGCTGGGGATATAGCTAACCGTTGAAGAGGGTGTTTTTTTGTTCAGATTGAGCTCTATTTTGGTTTTAACTGGAGGTTTAGCTCACCGCCGGAGTTACTCTAAAAATAGTCCATTTGTTAACCAATTAATTGTGGCATTGTGGGTAGCCTTATACTTCCTTTATTGGGTTACATTGACGTAGAAAGTTGATGCTGACTTGTCTGTGTTCTCTCTACAAGGATTGTATATGTGAGTAACTGAATTGTTATCTATACTGTTATAGAAAAGGAAGCCAACCTGTTGGATTGCTTATGAATTTGTTCCAAAAAATTCCTATAATACTTTTCGAAACTTTTTTGAAACATAAAAATAGTAAATTAATTATTTTTTCCTCATTTTTTTGCATGAAAGCCACTACCCATGAGATTCTCTGCGATAACTGTTTTAAACCACCAAGTAAATCATGGAAGGAAAAAGAAGAGATACAATGGGATTGCATGTGCTTCTAGTCATTTAAAAAAACAAGTTGTCTTCTAGATAGCATAGGCATTTGGAGATTAATAATCAATAATTAGTGATTATTATGATCCCTATCTCTTATTTCTTCTAAAGTTTGCTAAAATTTCTATAGCTAGGGGTCTCGCTCTTTTATTATTTTTATTATTTTAATACAACATTACTTCATCAAAAAAAAAAAAAAAAAAAAGTTTGTGAGAATTTGATTGAAATTTTTTTATGTAAACCTCCTTGTACTAACTTATTTCATGCGTGAGAAGGATGAGATTGTAATGGTAAACAACTCAATTCAAATGCAGTTTTGTTGTATTAATTGGGACTAAACTGATAATGTAATATGGCCTTTTTATAACCTTTTCAGGCATCCTTAGTTAAACCAAGGATGTGATTGCCTTATTATTCCTTGCTGGTTGCATTGGACTGCCTCTTTACTGTTTCAACATTTTGTCCTGTTCTTAAACATAGTACTCTGTCTGAAATCCGATGTTAATTTCTGATGTTCGAAGGAATACTAAAGTGCCTTGTTCTTTTTTGTAGGGTTCTGGTTGTAGAGTAGCCAGACGTTGATTATTTTGTAATGATGCTTTTCCTTTCCCTGCCAAGACGACCTTTATTAAGTTAGTGTCCTAATTGTAAATCAGCATATTTCATGGAAACATGTAAAAATTGACTTGATAAGAAAAAAAAAATTGTAAATTTTGACAGAGTAGTGCAATAATGCAGCAACAGTAGTGTATGTCTGTACGATATATTTGTAAGAAGAGATTTAACTATTTAGAATTTAGTAGTTTCTTTGGAGCATTCTATATTAGTAAGAAGAGATTTAACTATTTAGAAAATAATAGTTTCTTTAGAGCATTCAGTTTCTTTTCAGTCAACTAGAGTTGTTTGTTTATTTATTTATTTATTTTACTCTCAGCTGAGATGTTTTCTTAGATACTGTGTTTTTGATTTGTGAGTATTGTCAATTGTGACTCTTCCAATCATCAATCATGCATGTCAACAGGTTCATATGGTGCTACTCTTATTGGTTGTTTGATTTGTCATCGAATGTATTAAGTCGGGAATTGGTCAATTCATTATGCTAGCTATCTTTGAGAATATAGGCCAGTCAAAAGGTAATGCAGCTAATGAAGATAACAACTTATCTCAATTTTATCACCCGCTTGGCCTACACAGCTCCTACATGGGCAACTCTCGTTGCTGGTGCCTTAGTACTTGTTACTCTTTCTCTGTCAATGTATCTTCTATTCGAGCACCTTTCGGCATACAAGAACCCTGAGGTTTCCCTCCAGCAGATCCACTATCTTTTAACATATTCTTTTAATGTACATGATATCACTGGGTTGACTTTTTATTTTTTCCCTAATTTGACAGGAGCAAAAGTTTTTGATTGGAGTTATTTTAATGGTTCCATGCTATGCAGTCGAATCGGTAAGCTTGTCTAATTGAATAATAGATTGAATCATATGACAAATATATGGGGAGAAACTTTGTATCTCTCCTTTTTTTTTTTTCCTGGCTTGATGAAACAAGAGAAATTTCTATCTGTATGGGAAGATAAGAGTTTTTGGTTGGATGGATGTACCTGCTATGCTTAGTGAGCAAGGATTTGAACCTTCATAAAAAAAAAAGTGAGTAATGACTTGAACTTAATGATTAGCAAATTTTTGACATTATAATGATGAACCCATTCTGATATGGTTTTTTTACTATGCTCAGAAGCTAATATTTATAGCTTCATCAAGAGCATTTATGCCTGCAAATCTTTCTTTTTAGCCATTTTTGTCATCCTCCATTCATGTTCAAGAATTCGGACTCTTGAATGCAATGGAATTTTCCTGTAAATCCTACTCTTAAAATGTTTTGATATCTTTTCCTAATGCATTAGAATCACCATCCTCCTTTTGTGTCATTTGGTTCTCGGAAACCCCTTCTGGATTTAAAGCATTTAATTTCTTGGAGAGGAACTAAAAAAGAGTAGTAACACTGGAGATATTCTTTAATGAAGTTTTCAAAATTCTGTTTTCTCATATATGCATATTGTTTATCTTTCTTCATTGTGAAGTAGCATTCTTTGCTCAGAACTATTTGAATAATTTTCCGCTGTGGTTTGGTGCACCTTACCCTATGTGCGGTGGCATATCATTTTTTTTCTCTGACTTGACCTTTTTTTTTGGTTAATCAGTTTGTATCGTTGGTGGATCCATCAATTAGTGTTGATTGTGAGATACTACGTGATTGCTATGAAGCCTTTGCCATGTATTGCTTTGGGAGATACCTTATTGCATGCTTGGGTAGGTTCCTACAATAAATTTTCTTTGTGGAGACTTTTTTTGTTTGAAGTTTTGTAAAATTCTTCTGTTATATTCCCATTTAATTTCCAGACTCTATAAGCTTGTTTATTATTTGTAAATCGAAATCTTCAAGTTTTGTTTAACAGTTGACTGAAACTTCTTGTTATATTTACAAGCTAAGATGTTCAACTCATATGTTTAGGCCTTAAGTGGTATTCAGGTGATTCTAGTACAGGTAGAAATGGTAAATCCTTGCAAATACCCTCTATGAAAATTGAAATGAGATTTTAGAGAAGTGTTGGCTGGGGCCTCCCTATTTCCCCCCTCTATTCTGCCCTTTTTTAGATGATCATCTATGCAATAGGTTATTCTACACTTGGATATTGAGAAAATTAGCATGCTTTCCATGAGAAAGCTGGCCAGCCACCTGCAAATGAGTTCTACCATGGTGCATATTGATGTACCACATATTGTGTATGCATCTCTTGTTATAATAATCATCATCTATATCTTAGTCTTTCCTTGCCCCCACCTCACCCTGCCCCAGATTTTTTTTTAAAAATCTTTTTCTTTTTCTGGCGCATGTGTGTGGATTTGCTGCATGATTCATGTTCCACCGATGTACTTCTGTTGGATCCTATTTGCTACTTTACAATCACCCACTAAATATTATATCAAGAACAAAATGAAGGGAAATTTTTGGGAATTGCTGTATCAGCTGTACTGCTGTAGCAAAGGGTATCATTGCTTGATCCATGAGAAGACAAAGAACAAAAAACAAAAAAAACAAATTAGTCTTCACATGACCTGTACCTATGTTGTTCTGTTAGATTACAAGAGTGAGCTAACTTGCTGTCCAGGTGCTGGTGCAATAAGTTCAATTCCTTTATGAGTTAAATTAGTTAGATAAAAATTTTAAAGTTTACAAGGAGGGTGTGTTTGTTGCAATGAGTGAAAATGGATAAAAAAGTGCGGTCAACTTCAAGAAACAGAATCAGGCTACAGAGAGGACAACCTTACATGCTTACCATGACAGCCTAGAACTGTGTAAAATTTAGTAAAATCAGAGCAAGACTATAAGGACACTCTACATGTGTAGCCGGTGTATCTAATTGGCATGTTTTCCTTGACACATGACTTGTGCATGCCGTTATCCATATGATATCCCCATCATGACTTGCGCACGCTGTTATCCATATGATGTCCCCACCTGCAAAAGTTTTCTTAAAGGCCGTTGCTCAAAAGTGTGGTTAATACATATTGACTTCAACAAGGCCATTGCATTTGGGTGATGATGAATGCCACTTCTGACATCAATGATTTGTGGGTCGCATACTTCTTGACGAACTTGTGTCTATTCGTCTGCCACTAGTTTGGACACTTGCAAATGTGTCAACCATTGGTTTTCTTTGAAATGTTCAGAGGAGCATGTGCGTATTGCATTTTTGTTGTGGGTTCTATATGAAGTTAATAGTTCCTGCATCATTTGATTATCCATGATGCATTAATGGCTGGTTGCTGAAACAAATGTGCTATATTGTTTAAATTATGGCGACATTAAATATTGAATGCAACTCTACATGGTTCTTGCACAAATGTTCACAAGTATTTCAATAAATATAAATTCTATAATGCACTTGCATAAATACATGTGTGTAGTTGTGCATGCTGAATTGGTTTTAGGAATCTTCATGGCTGTCATCCAGCATCCTCATTGAAGTGTGACACTTGTGATTGTATTCATAAACTATGGCCTCTGTATGACCTAATATCTGTTTGGTGACTTCAAAATTTTGTTGATTGATGAGAAACATGGATGTTCGTTAGTTTCATTCATTTATTTTCACACAGACACACACACACGCTGTATTTTGTTCACTTATTTTTACCGACACATGCACACACACACTTGCACACATACTTATTTTGTAATTTGTAACCTTCTCATTTCAGGCTAAGATAGATTCTTGTTCACTTCTGTGAGTCTAATATTTCTGTTATTGTTTGTTTTAATTTTTAAAGGTGGAGAAGAGAGGACTATCGAGTTTATGGAGAGGCAAGGACGTACAATTTCTACAGCTCCCCTATTAGAACACAGTTCTGAAAGGGGAACTGTAACGCATCCTTTCCCAATGAATTATTTCTTAAAACCATGGAAACTTGGTAAATGGTTTTACCAAGTTATCAAGATTGGAATTGTTCAATATGTATGTATGCTCTCATGCAGAGAACTTTTATTTCTTCCTTGAAGTTTAGTTCTCCATTCTTGTTTCCTCCTCCATTAATAAAAAAATCAAATTATATATATTTCTTTTCTGGCAGATGATAATAAAGTCTTTGAGTGCTATTTTAGCGGTAATTCTTGAAGCCTTCGGTGTATATTGTGAAGGAGACTTTAAATGGGGATGCGGGTAAGATTATCTCAAATGATTGTTGAAGACTATTTTGGTAACTTGGTCTTTTGCCATATAAGTAACTTACTAACTTGGCATGGATAATCGCTTGTTTTCTTGTCAATATGACTGCTTTTTTCTTTCAATTAGTTTTGTTCCAAGATGGCCTTAGAATGGGGATGTTTACTTTGCTGTAGTTTGTCCCTACCAATTTGTATGCTTCAACAATCTCATTGTGCATCTATCACCCAGTACTAAATTTCCAATGTATAATATATATGGGTATCTCTTAAGGTAAGGTAGCTTTGACCCCAAATTGGGTTGGGTAAGAGTGTAGATCCGCATGTTTTATATTCCAAGCTGCATCCTGGCCCTTCATTTATTTTAATGATCAGATCTTGTGCACCTGATGTAAAGTTGCGTCAAGTGCACCTGATAGCAGGAGGACTGTATACATCAGGAGTGGGGTGTTTGGAATACTAGTACAACAATCTAAAATACTGTGTTGAGGAATTGATTCCTACATCATGAGGGGTGGGGTGTTTAGGTTAATAGTACAACAATAAATCACTGTGTTAAGGAATTGATAATTTGGTGCAAAATTATGCTGCCATCATTTTTCATCTTGAGGTGCCAAATAATCTAGTCATTTTTCTATCATTCTTGATCCCACTAAGTTATTTGATTAGTAGACTGTAGATGCTTTAGAGTTAAAGATTTTATTAGGAGTAGGGTTGGGACTAAATAGATGGTATGTAGTTGAAAGCTTTTATTAGGAGTAGACACTAAATGTCTAAATGTATGGGATGTACTTTAGCAAAACCAGAAATAGATATGTTGAAGTTAAGATTGATGATTAAGGGATACCAATAAATGATTATCTTTGTTATTTAGGTTTGATTATATACATTGAGGAATAGATTTGAAGAGGCTATGGCCCATTGATGGGGAGTACTTTTGTGTATCGAAGTGATGAGAAAGTTTTATAAGACAACTATTTTTTTTTTGATAAGGTAAATATGTATTGATGAACAAAAAGGGCAAAGCCCATGTACATAAGCCATATACAAAGACTAAGTATCACCCCCTTTAAAGCCTAAATGAATCCACAAAATTAATAAAAGAACAGTTAGTAGCATTGGTATGACGAGAATACCACACAAACAAAGACTTGAGGAAAATTGATTTGAGAACAATAATATCCTTCTCCACCCATCAAAAGTCCATGCATTCCTTTCCTTCCATATACACCACAAAATAGCATGCAGAGCCATGCGCCATATAACTTTAGCTTTTTTACAGCCTCCCTTAAACTCCATCCCACCAAAAGGTCATAAATAGAGGACGGAAGCACCCAATGAACTCCAAACAAGTTAAACAATAGCATCCAAAGATTTCTAGCCACATCACAATGTATAAAGAGATGATCCACCGACTCCGCTTCTTTTTTACAAAGAACACATCTATTCAGCACATACCACCCTTTCTTAGCAAGATTATCCAAAGTCAAACACTTATCATTACCTACCAACCAACAAAAAAAGGTGACCTTGGTAGGGACCAAGGATATCCAAATGACTTTAGCCGGGGAGAAAAATATTACCTGTAGGTCTTACACAATTGTAATAAGATTTTACGGATAATAACCCTTTAGGCATCCTTACACCATACCAGGAATCATTCTCACCCTCCAAAATCTTACTTTTTGTAAAGAGTTTGAAAGAAGAGGTAAAGCTTCATCCAATTCCCAATCATTAAAGTGTCTATTAAAAGGACATTCCAATGTCGAGAACCGGCTTCCCCTCCCAGACAATCTGCTACCAATGCATCCTTATTAGTAGCAATAGAGAATAAAGCGGGGAATTCCACCATAAGCGGAGCATTCGAGCACCACAAATTTTGCCAAAACTTCACCCTACTACCATCCCCTACTTTAAACCCAATCTCTCCAATAAAATCCCTAAACCCTTGCATGATAGCCTTCCAAAGTCCCACCCCATGTGGACCATTTACATCATTAGACCACCAACCTTCTCTAGTAACACCATACTTCCAAATGATCACATCCCACCATAAACCTTGGACACCTTTGCCAATCTCCATAGCCATTTCCCCATAAGAGCTTGGTTAGTGCAAACAATGGACCTAACCCCTAATCCCCCCATATACTTTGGAAGACAAACGACGCTTCAATAACAAGATGAAATTTCCGTTCACCACCCACTCCATTCCACAAAAAATCCCTTTCAAGCTTTTCAATCCTATAAGCCACGGACTTGGGTATTTTATGCATGGACATAAAGTAAATGGGTATGGATGATAATACAACTATGGATAAGTGTCAACGTGCCCCCTTTAGAAAGGTACCTTTTTTTTCAACCACCAAGTCTTCTCTCGATTCTCTCAATAACGGGATCCCACACTCTAGGATCTTTGAATCAGGCCCCCAAAGGAAGACCATGGTATGATGACGGTAATTTTCCTACTTTACAACTCAAAATAGTAGCAAGGTTATCCACATTATCAACATTCCCCCCTAGAATAAGATTGGTTTTACCAAGGTTGACTCTAACCCCCGAAACCGCCTCAAAGGAGAGTAGAATCACCCTTAAATTTGACATGTGTTCCTCCTCCACACCACAAAAGATTAATGCATCATCGGCAAAAAGTAAGTGTGACACCTTGCCCAAACCAATCCGACCATCACCCACTTCAAATCCACCCAATAGGTTTGCATCCATGGCTTTAGAAATAAATTTGCTCAATACTTCCATAACCATGATAAATAAAAATGGGAGAAAGAGGGTCTCCTTAGCGGACCCTTCTAGAACCTTGAAAAAAACCATAGGAGGACCCATTCACCAAAATCGAAAAAGAAGGGGTAGATATACACCAAGCAATCCACTTATGCCATCTCACCCCAAATCCCATCCTACCAAGCAAGTAGATAAGAAAATTCCAATTAACATGATCGTACGTTTTTTCCAAATCAATCTTTGCCAAGATACCCGGGACCCCACTTTGAGTCTAGAATCAACACATTCATTAGCCACTAGAGTTGCATCTACTATTTGTCTCCAACTAATAAAAGCAAATTGTGATGGAGAAATAAGTTTCCCGATGACTTTAGTGAGCCTCAATGCCAATACCTTAGCAAGAATCTTGTAAACACTACCAATTAAAGAAATAGGATGAAAGTCACGGACATCCACTACTTCCCCCTTCTTTTATAAGACAACTATTGGAGCATGCTTTGTGGTATTTGGACTGTTGAGGAACAAGTTGGCTGCTTGGTTTGGTGGTCTTGGTGGGATTCAGCCTTGTTTTGTTCATTGTTCTCTATTTTGGATTCCTTGTCCAAATCTGTATTTTTATTTTATGATTAATACTATTTGTTTCTTATCAAAAAGAAGCAAGTTGATGAAATGACATGGTGAGATGGGTGCTCAGCAGGACAAGAGGTGACAAAACTAGAAATGAATAGACTTGTTTCGAAGTTGGGGAGCACTATTTGGGCACAAGATAGAAGAAAATCAAGTAAGATGGATTTCCATGTACAATGAATGCCTGTAAATGTGTTGGTGAGGAGAAATTTGGTTTTGGTTGAAGATGTTGCCTGGCCGAGGGGAAGACCAAATAGGGTGAGGGTTGATACTGAAAGAAAATACATTTTAACTTATGATTTAACAGAAGAATAGTTCTAGATAGAGTGTAATGGTATACTAGAATTTATGCAATTATAGGTGGTTGAATTTTTTTGTGCGAGAATCAACCATTTAGATGCAACTTGTGGTCAAGGATGAAGTATCTTGTTGGATAATTTCTATGAATCATTGTTGTTTGTGAGTGACACTATTTGCCTCTTTCACTGATAATCCAACCATGCAATTAGAGTGAATAAGGTTGTAGGTGGGTAGATACCAAAGGATACACCTATCATATGGTACACACACCAGTACTTGACTTCTCCTACTGCTTATTGATGCCTGCACAATTTCCTTTGCATACTATTCTACAATTTTACTTCATTTGAACTTTGTGAAATGATGTTTTACTTGTAAAATTTGTCTGTTACTGTGTATCATACTATATGATTTTGATGTTTTTATTTTTATTTTTATCAAATGTTCTTTTCACTTTCAAGTGAAAACTCTGATATTATATTTTTGTTACTATTACACTGGCAAATAATTTATCATGGAACTTAAATTTGTCAAGGAATTCAGTTTAAATATCTCTGATCGCTCTAGCTTTCTTCTGTTTTTGTAGGTATCCTTACATGGCGGTGGTTCTAAATTTCAGTCAGTCATGGGCTTTATACTGTTTGGTTCAATTTTATACCGTTACAAAGGATGAACTGAGCACATAAAACCATTGGCCAAGTTTTTGACGTTTAATCAATTGTGTTTTGACTTGGTGGCAAGGTGTTGCAATTGCTATTTTCTATGCTCTTGGTTTGTTCAAAAGTCCTGTAACTCAAGGCTCGCAATTTAAGTCAAGCGTCCAAGACTTTATCATTTGTATAGAGGTAGTTGTCATTTTCGATTGGATCCACTTTGTTTATTTCTTCTGATTAGTGATTCTACTTGCGATAACGTCACACCTGTGGATACTACATGAATATTTAATAACTATAACTGCTTTAAGACATTTCATAGTGTATGCACAGTAATTGAATTTTAGGGTCACCTATGTGTGCTATTGTGAATAGTCCTTGGAATGCAATTCATTTGGCAACAGTCCACTGGACACATTAAACAGATAATTTTCAACTTTTGTTCCTCATCTATATTTGTGTGCTAAAGATTGATGAATGCTGTCCTACTCATTCAAATATTAAAGTTTAACAGGTCTATGTATTCATCCAGCACAGATGGCCATTGCTTCTGTTGTTCACCTGTATGTATTTCCTTCAAAGCCATACGAGCTAATGGGAGACCGGTTTCCAGGAAGTGTTTCAGTTCTGGGAGACTATGCAGCTGCTGACTGTCCTCTCGATCCCGACGAGGTTAGGGACAGTGAGCGCCCCACAAAGCTACGTCTTCCCCAGCCTGACATTGATGTCAGAAGTGGAATGACCATAAGAGAAAGTGTTCGGGATGTCTTCATTGGGCGGTGGTGGATATGTAAGTTTTCATTGCGTTCATTGCTTTAGCTATTGCACAACATGCTATTGGTACATTGACATGATGTCCACAGGGGGTTAGTTAATGCTTTTAAAAATATTTTTTGAAAGGTCTCTAAGTGGTTTGATTGGTCTTTGTTTTATTCTGCTGTACTACTAGTTGATGACTGCTTTATTCATAGAACAGGTTTTTGGGTAAGTATGTGGAGAAGGATATTGAAATTATTAAGAGATGCTACATGGCAAGCCCTTCGTATGTGAGAATGAAGGTTTGAGAGACGTGCCACGTGGAACACTTTATTTTATATAATAGTATATATGTATATATACTCCTATTCCTATAACTTTCTCTTTATGCTTGTAAATTGTTTCGGGATTGAAATCTATTTGGTGTCTACATACACAGTAAAAATTGAAAAGTAAAAAATAAAAATTCATGGAAGATCTGTTCATTAATACTTCATTTAGTTGACCCTGAAAGGGCACAGCACATTCTCGTCAATAAATGCTTTGATTAGCTAAAGTTCTTAAGCACCATGTTTTGATTGTGCCTGCTTATTCATGGAGCTGAATCTGCTGTGTTGTCTCATTCAGATTGTGAATGATGTGAAGTTCACAGTAAACCAAGCAGTGGAGCCTATGGAGAAGGGGATCACAAGGTTCAATGAAAAAATATCTAAGATCTCCCAGAATATGAAGAGGCATGACAAGGAGCGGAGAAAACGAAGGACGATAGTTGCATTGCCTCATCATCACCAACACGGAAAGTGATTCGTGGAATAGATGATCCTCTCTTAAATGGGAGCATTAGTGATAGTGGGGTCTTGAGGGGAAAGAAGCACCGCCGAAATCAGGTTACACCAGTGCTGAAAGTGGGGGGAGAAAGCAGCAGTGATCAAAGCTATGGTGGGTATCAAATCCGGGGTCACAGGTGGGTTACCAAAGATTAGTTAAGATGGAACAATTGTACTGGATTGATAGGAGGAAAAATTGAAGAAAGAAGGGAAAAAACATAAACAAAAACAAAGCCAAAAACAAGGTTGACGAGAATGGTTCAGATATCACGGAGAAACATGTCATATCAGCATTCAGTTACAATAGCATGATTCTCCCCTCATGAGTCTGCATGATATACATTTACTAGAGCAATTTTCTGCTCCACAAGGAGGCTGAAAGTTTTGATCAGAATTCCTTAGCTAGATGGAATTTTTCTCCTGTCAAATATTGAGGTTATCTATGCAAAGGGTTGGTGGATTCATGATTGATGTACCGGTCATTCATGGTGGCTTTTCATATATATGTTGTATAGAGCTCTCATAAGCTTTGGCTGTTGATGTATGCCCACTAAATTAGGGCCATGCCGTTTGATCGAGAAGTCTTTACAATTTTTTTTGTTTTTTTGTTTTTTTGTTTTAACTTATGTTCAAAGTGAAACTTGTTACGAGGCAGTGCCTGTCTTTGCCAATGAAAAGGAATTGTTGCATTGATTGACAATACCCCTCATTGTCTTTTAAATTATGTCCATGTAATGTGATTGATGCCTTGACCCATGAGCCTGCGCACTGCAAATAGAAAGTACCTTTTCTACTTGACCCTGAACTTCACTGTTACTACCCTCATGTCCATATGCCAATCTAGCATTTGATTGACTAGGGTTTTATTAAGCATTGATCCTCATGGTTCACAAGCCACCAATTCCTCTTTTAGGGACAGTTCTCGTTCATGTGATAGCATGTTAAAGAACGCCAAAGGGCAAGATAGAATTCGATCAGGTGCAGAGCCAAGGAACAAAGGCCTATGAAATTAGGAAAAAAAAGCGAAGAAATCAATTGAGTAGGCATAAAGAAGGGAAAAAGGCAACATCGTAATTAGACAATCTCACTTTTGTTACATTGAAAGTGGTTTGTGGTTACAAAACACGCTTTCTGACGAGAGACTGTCACGTAAAAGGTCCGGTCAGGTGGGGCGACTGGAGTCGTCCACACTCCGTTCACCTCCACAAGGTATCCTCCCTGTTCCCGAATCTCGACACTTTCAGACACGTCTCGTATCTCTTTCACTTCACGACACTCTCTCGCACTCCACGTGATACGCCTTCAAATTTTCCCCTCCCCCAAAAATCCCATACTTTTATTGGCCATCATCATTCCTGCAATTGCCATCTTCTTCAACAACAATGGCGTGCCTTCAAGACGCATTCGGAACTTGGGTTTTGTAAACTACTAGGGTTTTGTGGTGATGAAGATGGTGCTTGTTGCGTTGTTGAGGGCGGCATGGGTTGCTGCGACTTTGCCTATACTTATCGCTTCGATGCCCTTTTCGAGGCTTAATTCGTTTCATAGAGCGTTGTTGGGGTTCGCTAAAAGAGGGAAGATTATGCAATCGTCGTCGAATGTGAGTTGTATTTTTCTAGTGTTTCTCGTTTTGACTTTACTCTCTGATTGATTGATGAGAAAAGGCAGGAGCGGTAAAGAAAATATAAGGGCCTGCCTTTTGGTTGTGGAGTCTGAAAACTGTTTCTGAAAACGCGTATGGAGAAAACAGTAAGAAACCTGGTGAACATGTTGTTTTCAGCTGAATGAAGGTTTTACTTTCTGTTTCCTTGCTGAAAAAAGAAAAAGAAAAAAAGAAAGAAACAAAAAGAAAAGAAAATTAAGTTTTGGAATTGGAAGTTTTACATTGTTTAGGTTTTAGAAAAAGATAGAAAGTCACTTTAACCATGCCAAATGGTTTGTATTAGGATCAGTTTGAATGGATTTTATTGTTATATTGAGTCCTAACGAGTGAGAATGTAGTGATTTATTTTCTTAACTTCATTTTCTCAGCAACCAAACAGAGCATTATGGATTTTGGGATTTTTGAGTTGTTTAAATCCCATAATTAGGGCAATGAGAAGCTTAAGTTAGTTTTGCGATATGATAGTGAAAATGAGTATTCTATTATTATGCATATAATTTGGCATCTGGGACGAGGCTAGGTTGTCTTATGTTGCATTTGGATATGTTCAAGATGGTGGGTGTTTGATTAGCATTTTATTTTAGACCTTTGGAAATTTTGATAGGTGGTTTGGCATTATTTTGAACTTATCTTTGATCCAGTGTGTATCATTCCAAAGTGTGGTTGGTAGTTGGACTGTCTTACTAGCCTAAGTGCCAAATTGGATCTTCAGCTTTCATGCTGGATATTTTTAAGCAGAATGTACTCTAGTAAGCTCCTTTTTTAGGTGTTGGTTGGGGGAGTTACCAGAATTGTAGCGTCAAGATTCAGTTTTTTTGTTCTTTATTTGGGATTAATTCTTCTCTAATTGGAAACATGTTCCCCTCCCCTTTTCTTTCTCATGACTTTATCAAACTTCAGTAATAGTTTTTTTTTTTTTTTTTTTTTTGTTGTTGAATTGTAGAAATTCACTGTTCCTCAGAGATTCTTTCTTCATTTTTATGTGGTGGCCGTGGTGTGGACGACTCTCTTGGTTCTTGCAACTTGGTTATATGCATATGTAATGGACACCAGTGGTTTCTGAGCCATTGCTTTTTTCCACCATTGCCAGCCATTTAACAGGTGGTTCACTATCTTTTCATTTCATAAGTCACGTTCAACTCCAGTAGAGTACAGAATCAGGGTTTGGCAATCCGTGTTTCTGCTTTTGTTAATGGAAGTTCAAAGTCTTGAGACGTCTTTATGAGACAATATATGTATTTAACTATAGCCCCTCAGCTCGGATGCACATTTTTGGATATCCTAACCGGCCTGGTTGTAAGTTTCTTGGAGATTCTCTAATATATAATCTTTAGTTCTCTTGCTATAATCTTTCCCATGTCACTATTATTGGGTTTTGAGTGGGTGAGATCTACTAGATATATGTAGTATAGTCTCTTCCCTGTAGATGCCACTCTTATACCAAAAATAGCAATCTGTTAGTTTGTGTTTTTATCAGCTGCTTCATATAGTTGTAAGTTGTAACTTTATGACAGTGTTTCGAAAGATATTAACTTGCTATTTAAGTATTTATTCTGTTCATTGTTGGTTTGGACTGGTTTGCTTTGACATGTACTCGTGAATCTGGATGCTTGTTTTGCTTCATTCCTCTGCTTATTATAGTTGGTTAACTCATCTTCCCTATATATTGAATAAAAGCATATACTCTCTCTATTCCACTTTGTTTGATCACTTTGACCAAACACACATATTAAGGTAATGCATTTAATGTATTGCCATGTCATCCTTTGTTTTGAACTTTCCTATTCTACCCTTCTATGATAGACTGTCACTTGATGTGATAGTTGATATAATAATGGTAATTTTAAATATTGTTAGGGAAGTAAAATAATGATTTGCTTTGACTTTGGAAATTTATCAAACATTTTAGAACATCCAAAAATGGAAAAAGTGATCAAACAAAATTGAACAGAGGGAGTACGTGTTATTATGTGACTTCAAAGCTTCTTCTTTTTGAGATTTATATTTGAAACTTCATTTCTAGTTTTTAAGATAAATACTAGTTGTGGAACATCCTTATAACTTCTATTTGGCCAATTCTGCTGGTATTTGTGGTGTGCCATACTCCATAGTCCTAAGACTCAGATCAGCCATGATCCCCCATCTTTATTAAGGCAGAACCATTGAACTGAAAGTGAACTCCTGACGTGGGATCCAGCTGTTTGCACCCTAGATTGGCCGAGTAAATAATTTCTAGAGACTTTTTAAGGAACTTTTGGCTTTTTTGCACATCATGTACCTAAATTGGAAACTTTGTATGTATCTTGAAGTTGATACATGTTCAAAATTACATGTACTAATGTTGTCAAAGTTACCCCTAGGCTACTTTTCAAGGATAGGTGATCAGGGGCCATGACACTATAATGCTGTATGCTCCCTTGAGTATTTAGAATTCATTGCTAGGCTCACTTTTATGGTGGATGGCAACCTTGTGTTTGTTAGGTAATTAAAATAATGACTTAAGAGACAATCTATGACAAGGGACCGCCCCATCAAAAAATTCAAAATTGATGGGGCTTACATGACTAGAAAAGGGATTTTCTGCACTTGTTTAGTAAAGTCAAGCTCTGGCATCACCCTATGTTGAGCTTTTTTGCATTACATTACTGTGTTTATTTACGTGTTAGAAGAGGTTTTACTTACTGTGTTTTCTCTCTGCGGATAGTTTCTACACAGCAGCACCTCTGTCACTTTGCTGCATTTTCGCACCAGAGGTGTTTAATTTGCAGCAAATCTAGTGGCAGAGTTCATTGTTAAAGGCAAGGGCCACATGCCGGACATTGAATTTGATTGGTGGGGATGTGTGAATCCTCTGCTGAAGCTTGGGTTGTGTCAGTGATTGGTGCAGCTATTATTTATTTGGGGTTGGATTCATCAGTTCCGTTGTCATGCAATTCTTGTAAGTGTCATGACTTTGTCATTGTCAATTGCTTATTTGAATGTTGATTTTGTTAGGTTTGCAAATATTTTAGCCAATAGAATTAGTCATACACTCATACATAATGCTTCTCGATTGCTCTTTATCCACCAAACTTCTGTTTGTTTCATGCTACCAAAATCATTCTATACAAACAAGTACTGACATGGTAATGACTTGGTTATGAATGGAAAAAACTATGGTGGTTTTCTCTATGTAAAAGTGTTTGGTTCTTTATGTTGTATGCATATGTTCCAGTGTTGGTTCATTCCCCCACCCCCTCTTTTTCTCAAGGAGAAAAGGACTTCTTATAACCCACTTCCTCACCTGCCCCAGCTTTGTGCTTCTAAGGTCGTGGTTTAAAAAACTTAGCTCCTTCGTATGTGATGTGTCTCTGTGATTGATTTGAGGTTTAGTTAAAATTGATTTTGTGATTCGACATGTTGTATTGCATCTTGGGCTCCCTTCGAACTGTTGTTCTAACTGATGCTGTACAGCACTTAGTTCAAATAATTTTTGGGTTGTCACTTATCACCACCTTTCATGACCACAAACTACGAAAAGTAGGTGATATGTGAAGCATACTAAATGTTAGGGTACATACTTTAATTTTATGCATGCATATATGCTTCTGTTATATTTTTAAGTGATTTCGTTATCATACCTATCTGGCACAACATATATACTTGAGTTGTGCTTCAGATGAGAGGATACTTGGGGTGCTTGTCCTACAGGAATGGAATGATCCCATTGTATTCTAATAGGGTGTTGCAGCCATCATTTACCTGTCTTTGGTTATTTCATATACATGGCGGGTGCAAAGTTAGTCTTCATACTGAGGAGCTCCACTTGAATCTTCTATCTCATCATCACATTATTGACTGACAGTTTTTACTCTTTATCAGGGCTCGACTACGAGAACAATCTGAGCAGATTGATGAATATGTGATACCTTGTGGTGATTGGTTCGAAATTGTGTCATCTCCACACTATCTAGCTGAGATTGTAACTCTCTCTCTCTCTCTCTCTCTCTCCTTCTACTCTCTCTCTCATCTTCGTGTGTCTGTCCCTCCCTAATGATAGCATTGTTCATCTAGTGACAGATCTGGATTTCAGATAATAAATAAAATGCATAAGCTAGTATTTTGAGCGAAACTAAAGAAACCCTTTCATTTTGGGATGCTAAAGGCTTTTTGCCACGGGTCTCTAGCATTTCAGTGTCTTAATTCATTTTCCCCCGCTATTAATGAAGGTTATATACGCTGGTCTTGTGGTTGCTAGTGGAGGTGCAGACCTCACAATGTGGTTACTTTGGATTTGTGGTATTTTTCCTCCCCTGAAATGAACAGACCTTTTATATTAAATACTCCTTTGCCATGGTGCTCTATTTAATCCTTTCTTTAGAAGCTGAAGTTTTTCGTATGTGGTGGTGGCAGGTGGCAACCTGGTATTTGCAGCAGCAGAAACACATAGGTGGTATCGCCCGTAAATTTGACAATTACCCAAGCAACCGCCCTTGCCATCATTCCATTTGTTTATTGATGCTTATGGTACATACATACATATTTGTACATCAGCGTATATTGCGATGAGTGGTCTTGTGAACAAACGTTGGGTTCAGCATATTAATTCTTTTGAAGCTGCTGAGTCTACTGATCCTTATATCGAGCTGGGGAAACTTGTTATTAAGAACTGTGTTTCGTCTGTGTTTATTCATACAAGAGATGTGAAAGATTGGGGGATGTTGGGATGAAAGCTAAATAAATGTAGTGATTGTGGCTCTATAATTTGTGTTCCCCAGAAATCTCATTCAGTTCAACAAGGGCCAATGACTTGATACTATAGACTTCCATAGTCCCCTCTCTCTCTTTCCCTTCCCCTCTCACCCCATCTCTCCCATCTCTGCATGCTCAAACACCCACAAGGAGAAAAAAAAAAAAAAGCAAAGAAAAAGAACCAAACATTTTATACAGTTACAGGTATTTGTGTTTAATGTAAATGTATTGAGTCAATGGGTGTTTGCATTCTACGTGATGGGATATACTTTTCGATTTGTGAAATTGCATTGAAACTTGTTCAACAGCATTTGGCATCATGCATGCACGTGAACAAAATATCCATCACCAGCATGCACACCCACTCAATCTCAGGGCATTTTTTCCTGATTTAAAGAAGTAACGTTGGTCTAGAAGCATGGGTCACGCGAGTCAACTTTCAAATTGACATCATTGCTTGATACAAATGCTTTAGGATTTGCAATCGTGCTGTTTGTCAATTAGTGTATGCGCGCAATTGGACCTTAAGTAGGTAAGAATGCAGCAGCTTCAGCACTTGTTTCCTTTCCTGAAGCAAAGTAAATTCGAAGAATTCTGGTCAAGAAGCAAAAACAAACAGGCAGTGGAGGTAAAGAACATCCCAATACCTACTATTAATGTCAGAAAACATGTTAGACAAGCAGTTTGAAAGTTTTCAAATACCAATAGTGGGAGGAAAGGATGTTCACACACTTATTTTTTGGATTACAAATTACTGTTGTTCATGAAATATAGAGCAAACTCATGCAAAGAGATCCACGCCCCAAAACTTGGCAGGTTGATTGGTCCGAGATTTCCTGTCAATGCTTTTAATCAGGTCCATATCCTCTTTGGTCAGCTCAAAGTCAAAAACTTGGAAATTCTCTTCCAATCTCTCAAGCTTTGATGTCTTTGGGATGACAACTGTGTTCCGTTGAATGCCCCACCGAAGAACAATTTGGGCAACAGTCTTCTTATATTTCTCAGCCAGACCCTGATGCAGGAGCAACAAGAAGCATATCACTCTGGTCAGCATCATCAAAGATAATTTTGTGTTTGGTAATGATAAGAACAACTGATCCTTTTAAAAGAGAAAGAGCAAACTTACTTTGAGAACTGGGTCATCTAAACATGATACTGAACCGAACCATTCAGTGTTAGCCACAGCACCCCCAAGAGGAGTGTGGGCTGTAACACAGATCCCATGCTTCTGACAGAATTTGACAAGAGAATCACGCTGGAAGTAGGGGTGTGTTTCAATTTGATTTACAGCAGGCTTCAATTTGGAGTAAGCTAAGCAATCTCTGGTTAAGAAAATGTCATAATTGCTGCAAAATATACAAATTTTCTTTTTCATCAGTGCAAAATTCCAGATAGCAGGAGATTTGAAATCTTAAAAATAAGTCAGCACTGAGAGATAGGATGAAGTCTTCCCCTGCACTTGTGATGTATGCAGCATTTTTCTAAGACATTGAGACACATTAGGTTTAATCCTATAGTCCTATACATCTCTTCAAGAATTAAGATTCAAAGATGTCTCACTGACTACGTTCATATTAAAGCCATCGAATGTTGTTGAAAAGGTGAAAAGGAGTAATACCATGTTATTTATGAATTATAACTGAAATGACTATAGCACTTCCCAAACTGGAATGTGGCACAGTGTTGTTGGACTCTGTTAAGGTAAAACTATTGGTGTCTCCATGTCGACTTTTAACTCTCTCTCCAACTGCTTATTATTAATATAGACAAGAACCAACAGCCACAAGGACTGGATTCCAAGACTAAAGAATGCTTATAACAGGAAAACAGGACAAGATCAACACTCATCCTGTACATGGCAAATGCAAACCTAGCAGTGATGCTGCTGAATCTGCACAAATGGATTAGCATTTTTTTTACTGCACTTTGTCTATTTATTGGACATATACAACGAAAATACAAAATTATAAAAATATCTTAGGATGGTAGTCACAACTTCCTCGCTTTTGTTATTACATGCTTAGAAGGTATAGCAAGGCTCAGTCCCCCATCAGCATCTCGATCTACAAATGCTTGATTTACTCTTCTAAATTTGTATGCATGAAATAAAATGAACAATTATCTCATCATACATGGCATGATTAAAGGAAAATTTTCTCATGATGTTGGAAGATGAAACCAAAAATGATATATAGTCATCATATACATTATCAGGGCACTCTGAAATGTGCTTCACTATGTCAATTTGCCCACTTACCTGATCCCAATGCTGCGAACTAAACCTTTGGAAACTAGATCTTCCATAGCATGCCAGGTAGTTTCCAAGGATATGGTTGTGTCTATCTTAAGCACCCCATCCTCATCCAGAGCACTGCCAGTTGTACCCACTCCTGCATGTATGTGAAATAATACAAATTATAAACCAAACCATCTGCCGAGAGAACAGTTTTCTGATGAATTTGACTCATGAAACTAAACCACTATGTGAATGTCAATCTGACTGACAAATCCCATTTCAATTTATCTGTGTACCATTCATATGATGTAAATAAACATTTTTGCTTTTCTAGCTATCCCATGATTTCATCAGAAAGTCCTCTGGCCAGTCAGATTTTCAAGTAAACACCCCCATAAGTTGTGGACCTTAAATTACACAGCAAAATACACAATATAAAGAGAAAAATTATGAAAATAAAGGGGGAGGAGGCACCAGTATGCTCTGTGGCTATAGGGAAGTGAACAAGATATAGATCCAAATAATCTAGCTGAAGCTTCTTTAGACTGTCTTTACAGGCCTCAAGAACATGTCCATGGTCTGAATTCCAAAGCTGCGATAAAACGTTATGCAGGAGAAAAATGTCATTGTTGGACAAAGAAGGATTAGCATTAACACTACACCAAAGAAAACTAAGAATTTTTAGATTTGCGATTCAACTGGCCTTGGTGGTAATAAAAGATCCTCCCTCTTGACAAGCCCAGTCTGGAATGCTTCTGAAAGTGCAACCCCAACTTCCTGTTCATTCTGATAATCAGCTGCAAGCAACGTAAATGTGTCAAACATTGTCTATACTCTAAAGACACCGAAAGAACATATATGCTAAGAGCAGCATGTAAAAACGTGACGAAGGTATACGGTGAAGAGGGGGCAAACTGCAGATTGAAGTCTCCCATATGTAACAATCTTCTCTGGTTACTCTCCAAAGTGGCTCTACGATGGAGTGCATGGATTTTCAATAGTTTTGAGATCAAAGAATTCTTATTTTAATCCAATAATAGAGGCTGAAAATATAGCATGCAGTCTTCTCTCTGGTAGAAAACATTCTAGAATGGTCACAAGATGGTCATGGTATTTTGATGCTTCATCATTCAAGCACGTGAATCTAGAAAATCCACTAGTGAAGGAATAAGAGATCGAGCACTAGAGAAGTCAGTAGTGGTAATGGATCACATGCCCATCAAAGATGTAAGGCACAAATGACTGCCTTCTCGAGTAAGTATGGTAACTATTCCATTTAGATCCAAACCAATGGATTAAGGACAAAATTCACATTCATTGATAACCATTATGCCTATTTTCTATAGCTCTCATCTGGGGGTCATTGTTTGGTAAAATGGTAAAAGTAAATGGAGGTTCAAGTCTTGATTGCGGCCAGTTAGTATTAAATAACCAACTGGGTAATGGCCTCTCCTCTTTATTATTTGTTTATTTTATTGTTGTCTGCAGCTCTCATCTATAGCTCTATGCTATCAAGATTTTAAGGAAGAAGAAGTTGCCTGAAATGATTGGGCGAAAAAAAAATCTAATTCATAAATCAGTTGTGAATTTTAAGTGGGTATGTAAGTTTGGACATGTTATCCCCAAAGTGAGACAAACATCACCAGATTATGTAGTAATTTTGGACAGACAACGTCAGATAACACTTCTCTACTAAAACTGGAGGCAAACTTTACCCAGCTATGATCTAATACTTGCTTCTCACATGAATCACTTCAACTGTGAAGCTGCTTTAAGCAATTGAAAAACAATATTACAATTCACAAACTGATATAAAAGCCAAAGCACATAAATTCAATTAGGAAATTATTAATTCTCCCTTGAATTTCTACCAAATACATATATAAGCTACAAAACCAACCAATTACGAGTAAAATAACCAAGCCTGCACATG